>OX638371.1:62078428-62789583 GCA_951812925.1 Calliopum simillimum
GAAAAGCCGGTGTCGGATGTCTGACGGGTTTAAATCCTGAGCAGCGGCCGTAGGCCGCCCACTTACCCCTACTATTATGTTAAATTACTGCGGCAGTTTTGATGTTTTTTTCAAGATTTTTTTTTTTAAGATTTTACTTTTCAAGATTTTGACTTTTCAAGATTTTGTTTTTCAAGATTTTGATTTTCAAGATTTTGACTTCAAGATTTTGGTTTTCTAGATTTTAAAATTCTGTCAAAAGACCCCAACCAGTGCCGGATTAAGACAAACGGGGGCCCTAGGCCATTCAAATTTTGGGGCCCTCTGTTTTTAATAATTGTAAAATTAATCTTTGTTTATGCATTTAAAGAATTTAAGGATTTTGAACACTGTAAACGTTTTAATTTCAGGTGGTTTTTATTTTATTAATTAAAAAAAATACGCTTGACATATAAGTATAAAACTTTGCATATGTATTAATTGAAGTTAGTACTACATGCAAAAATTTGTAGCATCCTTGGCAACTTTTTTTGTAGCCTTTATCTTCTTTTTGACCAAAGCCCAGAATTTTTCAATTGACCAGATTTCTGGACAGTTTGCATGACTTACTTCACGAGGCACCAAAATCACATTATTTCTTGAGTACCCCTGCAAGGCTATTTTACTATAATGACAAGATGCTAAGTCTGGCCAAAGGAAAGTGGAAACTTCATGCTTTCGTGGGAAAGGCTAAAGTCTTTTTTCCAAGCATTCCTTAATATAGAATTCGGAGTTTAATGTTCCAGTGGTTAAAAAAGAATTGCTCCTTTTGCCACAACTGCAGTTTGCTTGCCAAACCAAAAACTTACGAGAAAGCTTTTCGCCCACATTCCCCCGCGTGTCTACAGTGTAAAATTTTTGGCCAGGAAGCAGCGCAAAATCGGCTAAAACATACGTTTCGTCGTCCATGATGCAGCATTCAAAATTTTGGGAAAAAATTAATTTTTAATTTATGCCGTGCTGTTTTTGCTTTCGTGTTCTTCATAGCATTTCTGTCAGAAACCTTTTGTACCTTAAACGTCTTCAAACAAACCTCCTTTTTGGCCTTGCGAACTAAAAACTCGGAACACTTTACCTTCTGTGCCAGTTTTCTGCATGAAATGTTGGGTTTCTCTTTAAAATTGTGACGAAGTTCTTCGTTTTGTTTTGGTCGCGAATGCCTTTTTCTTTCGCGGAACCTGGCTTTCGAAAGACATCCAAGTCTTCCTTAAATTTTTTAAAAACTCTTGATACCAATTTCACATCAATTTTGCTATTCCGAGCAATTCTATTAGTAGTTTATCGCGGGTGGTCTTCAAAAATTTTTATTATGGACTTTCGAACTTATAGCTCGTTTACCATTTTGAAGTAAATATAACTGACTAGGGACCAAATTTGAAAACCATAGTTTTGGTACATTCAATTCAAAGCCTACTGCGAAAAAAAAATTTTAAATTGAGTAATTTGAAAACAAGTTATTGGATAAAATGTGTCGGACAATTTTGTCGAACGCAGTCCTTATACAAAGTTTTATATTTATATGTCAAGCCAATTTTTCTTAATTAATAAAATATAAACCACTTGAAACGTTTACAGTGTTCAAACCCCTTAACCAGCTTATTGATATCATATGAAGGTTGTAAACACAATAAAACAATCAAAATAGTTTTTTTTCTGACAAATATTTTTTTTGACTTTACAAAATTAACAGTATAGTAATTTATAAAATAATCTTTCGACATCTCTTTTAAATATTACAACGACGTTCATCTTTTAAAAACTTTTCACATAAAACAATATCTCGATTTGTCACTAATTAAAAAAACGTTCTTTTTTTATCAAGAAAACCGACCAAATGAGTTTTGCAAAACGGCCAAGCATCAAATGGTTTTGTGACGTTTAAAACAACAACAACAGTTTCATGCAGCTTAACTCAAGTGTGTTGAAGCCTTTTTCGTTGCGATCGAGCATTGGGAATTCTAATTTTGTTATTGATTTGTTGTTGTCAAAGCATGCTTGGACTTAAATTTGCCAAATTTTGTGAGCTAGTTCTTTTAATCAGCCGATTAAATATTTTAGCGCTTAGATTTTCGTGGGGGCCCCTGCTCGTCGGGGGCCCTAGGCCATGGCCTAGTCTGGCCTAATGGTTAATCCAGCACTGACCCCAACCCTAAATTACTGCTGCAATTTTGATGGTTTTTTCAAGATTTTTATTTTCAAGATTTTGATTTTTCAAGATTTTGTTTTTCAAGATTTTGATTTTCAAGATTTTGGTTTTCTAGATTTTAAAATTCTGTCAAAAGACCCCAACCCATAGAATATATCCCGGGTTGGGGTCTTTTGACAGAATTTTAAAATCTAGAAAACCAAAATCTTGAAGTCAAAATCTTGAAAATCAAAATCTTGAAAAACAAAATCTTGAAAAATCAAAATCTTGAAAAGTAAAATCTTGAAAAAAAAAAAATCTTAAAAAAAACATCAAAATTGCCGCAGTAATTTAACATAATAGTAGGGGTAAGTGGGCGGCCTACGGCCGCTGCTCAGGATTTAAACCCGTCAGACATCCGACACCGGCTTCGCGGCGGCCTTCGGTCGCGGATCAGTATAGAATACATCCAATATATTTTTTTCAAGATTTTGTTTTCAAGATTATTTTTTCAAGATTTTGTTTTTTCAAGATTTTCTGTTTCAAGATTTTTTTTTTTCTAGATTTTGATTTTCAAGATTTAGCTTTTTTTCAAGATTTTGCTTTTTCAAGATTTTGAGTTTCAAGATTTAGAAGGGATCCCATATATCCCATATATTTTTTTCAAGATTTTTTTTTGAGATTTTTTTTTCGAGATTTTTTAAGATGCTTTTTTTCAAGATTTTGATTTTCAAGATTTTTTTTTTCGAGATTATGTTTTTCAAAATTTTGTTTTTTCGAGATTATTTGTTTCGAGACTTTTTTTTCGAGATTTTGATTTTCAAGATTTTGCTTTTTTTCGAGATTTTGCTTTTTCGAGATTTAGTAGGGATCCCAGTCAAAGCCTAGGCCATTGCTCATACCGTGCTAATATGCATCATTGCCCCAAGTTTCGTTAAAGTCGGTCCATCCGTATCTTTATCTATGTGTAGATACATCCAATAAATACATATCTACAATATTGAAAAGAAGTAAAAAAGTAATTTTTCATTTTTTTAACTTGGAAAAAAAACTGATTTTTCATTTGCTGAAAATGAAAATCTGAACTTAGAAAAAAAATTGTGAAGTTGAATGACCAGACGAAATTTGGAAACATCCATAAAACCTTAAAACCCAAATCTTAAATTTCATTTCATTAAAAAAAAAATGTGAATGAAAAAAAAACTAGTAAGGGTGGTATCTTTGGCCTGGCCAAAAACTAAATACCCTACACTGCATTTCAAGTATATTATTAGGAGAGTATCATAACCCTGCTGATAAGGGGACAGAATATGCCCGAGGTAAGCATGTCTGTCGTAAAAGGCGACTAAAAGCGGGTGACCAGCAAGGGTTTGGAAGGGTGTAGCGTTGGACAGCGTTGCGCCTCGAAAGAAAAACCCACAATGCCCGTAACTGGCACTGACAAGGCGAGTCGATGCCGCCTTAAAATCCTACTTTGCCAACTTTAAGCTCAGAGTTTACAATTAATGTTCTTCGTGTTTGAGTGAAATTTGGTTGGATTATCTCAAAAAACACTTTCGATATATAATTTTTAAACATTTGCTTATATGGGATGTGCCACGCCCTCTAGTCCGAATTCGCCTAGTAAGACAAAATACCAAAAACATCATTTTCAAGTTGAATTCCAATATTCTAGGAATTTAAAAGTTTGTAAACAAACTAAAGCGCAGGCGCAAATGAAACGTAGATATACAATTAGGCAATATCTTCGTATATGCTTGCATTTCCGTAAACGACAAAAAAATATTAAAAACAAAACGAAAAACCAAGCTACAATATATATAGGAGGTTATCGTGAATCAAGACTCCCGGGGAATTTTCTTAAACTGCAGTAGAGAATGCACGGCAGTTTGAGAAAATTCCCCGGGAGTATTTAATCACGATAACCCCCATAATTTAATATATTCGCATATATTTGCACTTATGTGAATTCTGCAACTCTGCAAAGGATTTAGTTCCATCTGCAGCCGCAAGGGGCGCTATTTTTCACCGAATTGAGACCATAGTCACCATAATTTCGAGTAAGTGTAACCTCGCGAGTGAAGAGCACTCTTTATATCAGTGGTGGGCAAAACGTTTCGTATCGAAGAGAGGACTTTTTGCATATCTTTTCGCATACGATAAAACGAGACAAAAAGTAATTTGCAGGCAGCGTTGCCAGAACTTTTTTAAGAAAGTTACATTTTTGCTGCTAAAAAGATACATTTTTTAATAAAAAGTTACATTTTGATTAATTTTTTCTGAATAAATGGAACAATTTTCAATTGCATATACATAGCTTTTGTTTTACAAAAAATGTCGCCGATAATTGTTCAGGATATATTTTGTTATGCAGTGACTTTTAAAAAATTCTATAGCAACAATTCTAAATAAATCCAATGCATAGCTGAGCTTCCATTTGAGCTTATCACCTTAACCTACTGAAATATATTTAATTGGTCGTGAGAAATATCAATAAAATAATACTACTTTTCTACCGCAAATTTTAAGAGGTGATTTACGGCTGTTTCGAGATTTAGTTTATGACGTGACTTACCATGCAAAAATTAAAACTATTTCTGTTGTGATTTATTTTAAATCTGCGTATAAATCTCATCCGTGCTACAAGTTTTTGCGATTTTCAAAGAAATGGCACCCATTTACTTGGACAATTGGCATAAAATGTAATTGAAAACAAAGCAAATCGAAGATAACTATTAAGAAGAAAAGGAAAACCAACATTCATACATATCAATATACGAACAATAATAAATCTCTTTCGTTTGGTGGAAATGGATAGAATTTAACGACTAGATTTATTAATCACGCCACATCTAAATCTCCTGCGAAAACATAGTATAAACCTCATACGATTCGGTTCCTGGCACAAGGTTTAAATGGCAAAAAGCTAAGGGAGATTGTAATCACTGCCACATTATGTTTTACTTATATTTTTTTATTGTATAGTTCATGGCAGTACCATACCGAAATTTCGTTTTTTCAGTGCAACAAAATTTTAAGAAAAAAAAAACGTTAATGTAAATTGAGTAATGTGAAAAACCTAAAAAGTTACGAAAAATGGCCAAAATACAAATTTAACTTACATACAAGTTACGTGAGATGCCAAAAAGTTACGCAAAATGTATAAAATGTAACCAACTGGCAACGCTGTTTGCAGGTACTGGTGCCCAGCACTGCTTTATATCTATACTCTCTGTATGTGTTGTTAAATACCAAAACTGCCTAAGGCCCTCTCTGATATGCAAGCAAAATAAAATTGATTTCATTAAAACGAGTATATTTTTAGTTTATTTTGCCTACATTTCAGAGATGGACTTAGGCAGTTTTGACATTTAATGACACATATCTCGCTTCTTGTGCAAAATGAAAGTATTTACACTCGAAATTGAGTTAATGTACTATCAAAACATTAGTTTCGGAAAAAGGGACATGCCAGGAGACTGAGAATTTGGCACTTTAAAGTTAAATTTTTGTATGAAGTATCTTTGGGATCGAGCTTATTTTCAGTTTCATACTAGAAATGGGTTAGATATTTAGTTTTGTTCCTAAATCAATTCATTATATTAAAATGGTTTGCAAGCATAAGCCAACATTGATAGAACGTGTGAATTGGTGATATTTATGTATCTAAACATGAAGGAAACTTTATTGATGACATTACTTGTTGTTTTAAGAACATATAGCTGTACAATCTGATAAGTATCTAGTTTTAAAGGTTATGTTTCTTTAACGAACAACTGAACTATAAAAAACTGAATGAACTCCATTTATTTGCACGAATTGCAGTGAATGTTAATACTTATATATTTAATTTTTTTAAACTTCTATTTATTATAAAGTTATAATTTACCTGCTCCAACTGAAAGAAATTGTGGTAGATTTCGGCAATATCGTGTTCTTCCTGATGCTGACTGGTTCGTTGCATATGGGTAATATTCAGCATATTGTTGAGTTGGGTAATTTGGTGGATTTTCATCATAATTACTTTGCGTTGTTATAGCCATTTCCATTTTCCGAACGATTAAGTGCTTTGCTGATCTTGTCCAACTAAATTTCTTGCTTTTGTTTTTGATTCCAATATTTTAAAAAGTAAGTTCTTGTGCACTCTGAAATTATTAATGACAATAGAATTTTTCCATCCTTCTGAAAAAATCAAAAGTTAACTGCTTATCTTGTTCATTTAATGAGAATTTTTTTAGTTATAAAAAAAATAAAATAAAAAAACGTGTTAACGATCTTCAGTGTTTGGGCTTTCAAACAATGTATATTGCATTCTATTGATAATCAAATTCATAGCTGATTTGGGAGAGCGATATTTATGTAACCTACAAGTACAGAACATTTTCTTAAAATAAACTTTTAGAATTGCAGGTGAGCAAAAGCGTTATGTACAAATGCAAACCTATTAGAGATGCTAATCCCGGGATACCGGCCTTTTTTAAGTCCCGAAAATCCATTGATATGAATGCTTTATATGGTAATATTTTGTGTCTTCAAAATGAGATATAAATTTATGATGCCATTTTGAAATGATCGGTACTTTTTATCGGAAAATCATTTAAGACCATATCATTGCTCATTTTGAAGACAAAAAATATAACAAGGTGGTGCATTTAATAAAAAATAGTAAAATAATTTTGTGCATCCTCCATATAACATCAAAAATCAAAAAATTTTTTGTTCTCAATAATTTTTTTCATCCCAGTAAGTGATATAAGGGTGATCCTTAGACAACTGTGATTTTTCGAGTTGTAAAATAAGCAGATAATTTTTGCAAGTTTCTTCATGTTATCTTGTGTAAAAACACTCTTAAAACTCACCTTTTAAATAGATCAACTATAAGTGTGAATTTACGGTTTTCCAATTGGATTCCCAGTTTCCAAGTTATAAGCCGTCAAAGAAAGGATACCTCTCAATAGCACACAAAGAATTTTACTGGACCGAAAAATTAACATAAATGTTAAGTTTTATTCTTTTATCAATAACATATTTTATCGCAAAAATTTCAAGCCCTTGCAGACTAAAATCGAATGAAAAAATAAAGCTCTATTGTAGATTTAGTGAATGAACAAATGAAATTATGATTCTTTTAATTTTCAAAGCAGTTATTTAGTAGGCTTATTCACTAGAATAGAGCAGTAATTTTTCATGTGATTGGTAATCGCGAGGTCTCGAAATTTCTGTGTTATTGATAAAAATAATAAAACTTGAACTTTTGCGATTTTTCAGTCTCGAAAAATCCTTAGTATATTAACGAATGACATCCTTACTTTAAAAGCTTATAACTCGGAAAGTAAGGATCCAATTGTGAAACGGTTAAGGTATGACTAGTTGATAATAAATTTGGCTATCCTAGTCCGTTTACAAAAGTTAACTTTACTAGTCTTTGTTTTTGTTTTATAGCTTTAAGTAGATGTCAAAACAGTGATTTTTTTCTTTTTCGAGCAAGGATAACTCAGGATTCTGATGTTGAAGAAAAATTATTATATTAAAAACATAATTAATAGCCTTTATTTACACATGAATATATGAAGTTTGAGTGTATCAAACTTCATATATATTTTTTTGCAAAATGATAAAAGTTCCACGTTTGTAACATTTCCGAATAGTTTTATCGTTATAATATGCAAAACCTACGAAAAAATTGTTTCATGCATAAAAATAATATACTACCTGGAAGTGCCGAGTGCCGAGTGCCACGTTTGTGACCATAGTTTTTAAAAAAAACCTGTTTTTGTAAATAAGCTGCCCTATAAAACGCAATCAGATTTTTTTCGCGGACACGTCTGAACATGATAGCCTTTGGGTGATGGATACTGATCAGAATTAATGCATGTGTATAGCAGTCTATTAACTGATATAGTAGTACCATGCAGCAGCAGCATATTGTTTCCAAGAAAACTATTTCCTCCAAAACTAGGAGACAGATTTCAATTCGAAATTGCGTTTTAAAAAAATTATTTAAAACTGCAGATGAGCTCATAATATTGTAGCCTTAAGTATATACTTAATGTGTATAATAACTTGTTTCCTGTTCCATTTCCGTTTTTTGGTTTTTTTTTCATCGCTGTTTTTTAAAAGCAGGGGTAGGACATGCCACGTTTGTGACATTTGGGGTGCATTTGCAAACTTTCACAGTAGACCAATAATTATTTTGTGGTAAAATTAATCCAATCTATTAGAAAAACCTAGTGTCGTTTTTTGTGAAAAAAAAAGCCTACTCTATAGGTGTAATCGCCAGATGACGCAAAAGGTACAGTTATCTGAGAATCACCGACATTCTCATCACCCGCCAATTTTATCAAAGAGTATCATTTGACATTTTCCAATTTCGTTGAAATATAACGAAATTGGCTTTCTGTATAGAACTCCGAAGCAGTAATATACCGCACAGTGCATGGAGTTACCATAATACAAAAAGCGGTAGGAGCTTTGCTTTATAAATATCGTGTTATTTAAAAAACAGAAATGACTATATCACATTACCCGAAATTGCTCTATGCATAAAACAATAATTTTTCAATTCTTACAACAACAAAATACGCGGTCACACATAGCTGATAACACCGTTCAACGAATTTCAGACTTCTGATTTTATCTGAGTTCGGACTATGTAATTATTATTTCTTGCCATTTTGTTGCCAAAATAAAGCTGTGATAATTTTGCACAAAACCATGAAGAGTTTTTTAATTTTAAATTGTTTTAAGCAAGACTCATGTAATTAAATTTTTGGTTTTTTCAGTACATTTTCTCAATAAAACAGGCATAAAAAAAAGTCTGTCGGACCGATTCAAAAATTTCAAATTCTTGTGTTCTGTTATTCTTTTGCCCATAAGCTTTTTAGGATCAGAGATAGTATATATATATTTCTAAGACTAAAAATTTACCGAAATATGAAATATATATTCATGTGGTAGTAAAAAAGCGGTTTTTATTCAATATTAAATTGGAATACATTCAATTTTCTTCATAATTTTTCAGAAATTAGTCAAAAAAAAAAAAAAAAAAAAAAAAATGTATTAAAAAATTTCCAAAAAATTCTCAAGTATTTCTTGAGCATTTTTTGCTTTGTTCACTTTTTCGAAAGATGCTGTGATTTTTAGTAAAAAACAAAATTTCCTTTTTCGATTGGCCATATTTCGGTAAATTTTTAAACTAAAAAATTTTTTAATAAAGCATTTTAAAAGAATTTTTTTTTTATATATTTCTTTATGGGGGTTATCGTGAATAAATATTCTCGGGGAATTTTCTCGGACTGCCGTGCATTCTCTTTTGCAGTTTAAGAAAATTCCCCGGGAATCTTGATTCACGATAACCCCCTATATTTCACCCTAAAAAACTTATAGCCAAAAGAATTTTTGCTTATTTTTTTCTGGTTTTAAAATTTATGGCATAATTAATTTTTTTTTTTTAATTTTTTAAATAAGCTATTTACTTTGCTGGCAAATTTCATTCTCTACAAAAAGTTTTCTAAAAAAAAATATCGAATCTTGCTTTTTTCGCTAGATACACGGAGAGCATTTTGAGCTGAAAACAATGCCAAACCTATCAACTTTGGGTGTGATTTTCAGCTTGTCGATAATTTTCTTGATAGCAAGCAATAATGTGATCAATTATCAAAAAAGTGAATAAGCCCATTTGAGCTCAATTCAATTTTGGATTGTTCATCAAAAATTTATTAAGCTCATTTGTGCTTAACGCAGCCCTTGTGTACTTGTTTATAAAAAAATAAATATGACCATTTGTTCATAGTGATTTCCTATTTATCAAAATATGAATACGCCCTTTTTTGCCCAATGCAAGAAATGTCATTTCATTTTCAAAAATAAATGTACCAAAATGTCCAAAGTCACCTCAGCACATAGCAACATCCCATTATGAGATGTCAGTTGTATTTACTCTACTATAAATACCCAATTCGGCTGTCGAACAGGAATTATTTAAGCAGTAGGTGACATAGTCATATTCAGAATCATAAACACACAGAATAAATACAAATGAAAATTTATTTATTTAATTTATTTAAGCAGAAAATGGGCTTATTTTTATTTTTATTTTTTATAAACAAGTACAAAATGGCATGCATTGAGTCTTGGTCTTAATTATCAAAATTTATATTATTCCCAAATTTGAACTTGAATTGCGAACAAGTTGGGCGTATTTTAGGATGATTTTATGCTATATTGGGCTTAGTTCTGAATATTTCATTTAAGAACGATTTGAGCTAGATTTTAGAACATTTTTTCTCTCCGTGATATATTGAAAAAACTGTAAAAGGTGCATTTTGCCTCCTTTATGATTTCCACCGTCTAATTCAATAGTACTCCACGGTTTTTCTTTTTAACTGGATCATTTACCGATTTCTGTAATAAAAACCCGTAAACGTGTTAGTTTCTTTTAAATTTACATAGTCAATGGAGTATATAATCGGAGGTAAAGTTCGAGAATAAAAAACCAATGTTGGAGGAAGTGGGATAAAAAAAAAATTACCAACTCAGATTTTGATAAACGCCAACTTCTTCATTATTTATAGTCCCATTTATATTAGCTTGTATCCACTACAAAATTGTTTTGCATATTTTTTATTTTTATGTTTGTATTTTATTCTTCGTAAATTAATCAAACCACACTCGAGCAGCTTAAAAACAGAACTAAAAGTCACACTGCTCTTTTAAAAAGAAACAAGAAGTTTAATGATTATATTATTCAGCACTATTCATGCATCTGAAATATCAGAATGAAAAATATCAAAAAACAAATGATACATCAATAAGAGAGAAAGGGTGCATCTTTGGCCTGGCCAAAATTAAATACTCAACACCGTTTACAATAAAAGTTAAGAACAATTTTTTCAATATATGGGACATTTCACGTCAAGTGGATCAGGTCTGCGTCCAAAAATTGTGTGAACGACAAATAAAGTTTGGGATGTCAAAATTTTCGTTTTTTGAAAGCTTTCGAAAACCGAGTGGTGTTTAAACAAATTTCAATATGGTGATGTTGTAACACGCCCCGAAAGAAGGCGATAAATTATTTTGTTGAAAACTTTGGCGTAAATTTCATCATTCAGGGGTTTTCGTGGTCGCTGATCATAAATCTGAAGTGAGAATTTAAAAATTCTGAAATCCAAGGTGGCGGATGCAAAAAATTAGGAAAATACTAATTTTGTTAAAAGCGAAAAAATAACGCTAGAGTTGGTCAAATTTGTCCAAATTTACACACAGAGTTAAGAAATATTTATGAATCATGCGTGCCCAGTTTAAGAACTTTAGCGTTATTTTTTCGACTTATATACGTAGCCAGGATGAGGCAAAATTAGGATTTTCCTAATGTTTTGCATCCAGCATCTTGGGTTTAAGAATTTTTAATTCTGACTTCAGATTCATGTTCAGCGACCCCGAAAATACCGGTATGATAAAATTTACGCCAAAACATTGAAAATAAATAATTTAATGCCCTCTTTCGGGGCTGTTACAACGTCGCCCAGTCGAAAGTTTTTTAAACAACCCGGCTTTCAAAAGTTTTTAAAATAACGATAATTTTGACATCCAAACTTAATTTTTCGTCCACAATATTCTTGGCCACAGACCTGGTCCCGTTGACGTGAAACATACCATATGCATATATGTATTTACACAGAATATCAAAAAAAGTGCACTGGGAAAAATGGGGGCACCACGCCCCCATAAAAATCAATTCATCATATTTATGAAAATATTTAAAGTACATGAATGAGATTTGATAAGTATGTACAGAGCGCCGGGACAAATAATGTTCACTGAAAAAATGGGCCCCTAAAAAAATCATCATTAATAAGATATATGTAGGTACGAATATTTTTAACAAGTATATCAATTAAATTTTTATTTTATTAAAAAATTAAATACATATGGTATTATCTGTGCAAAGATGGCAAAACTAGTTATCGAGCATTTTTTTGTGAAAATTATGTATTTAGTTCCGGGTTATTGTTCTCGGTGAGATATACAAGCTGGCAAATCCAGATTTGAGCTAGGACTTGTAGTTCCTTAGAAAAACAAATTGAAAAACCGAATGTTGTGATTTTTTCATATCAACTAAAGGTAAATGATAGTACATACTTGAATTTGTATTAAAACCTTATTTTGATTATTTATTTTTATACCCTACACTCAGGGTATATTCACTTTGTACTTCCTTTTTTTAATGCAGGGCAGGAGGCGTGGCAGATATAGAAAAGTATACATATTCTTGATCAGCGTCACCTCCTGAGTCGATATAGCCATGTCCGTCTGGTTGGCTGGGGGGCTGGCTGTGTGTGAAAATAAATTTTTTGGGTAAACTGAGCAAGATAATTCAATGAAATTTAAAACACTCTTTTCATTGTCAAAGTTAGCTTGTGGGATTGAAAATGAACAAAATCGGTCAACGGACAAGCCATCCGCCCATACAAAATATATAACTCTCTAAGCTAAAACTAGACAAACTAGGACAAGACTCAGTGGCAACTCATATATAAGCAAAAGCTTCAAAACGCTATACTGAAAACGTTTTTTGAGATAATACAACCAAATTTCACTAAGAACTATAAATGCAAGCTCTGAGCAAACAACTGGGTGAACTCGGACAAGAGGGGGTAGCACCACCCATGTAAGCCAAATTTTCAAAATGCTGCAGTGTAGGGTATTTATTTTTTGGCCAGGCCAAAAGTTACACCCTCACTAGCTATTTATTTATTAATTCAGAAGACGTTTTGAATACCGTGCAAAAAACATATTCTTGATTATTTCAGTTTACCATATTTACGAGACAACTAAATGTATCGAAATAATTAAAACATAACTTTTTCAGTAGTAGAAAGTAACACTTTTTTTTATATTTCTTTGTGAAAGTAAGTACATGTAATAATCCTATCTACGACAGCAATTTTTCACAGGCCCAGAACATTGTTTAATTTTAATTTGTTTATAAAAAATTGGAATTATCAATAACATTTTGGTTATAAATGGCAATAGTTAAAAAAAAAAATTTATATATCATGAGTAGTAATGAATTTAAGATAAAAGATCTGTTAAAATTTTTCTAAAACTTCAATTCAAAATTTACCCATATGTATTGATCTTACTAGAAATTACGAGTGTATCTTATAGGATATACTGGGAGCACGCTCTCATATGACGAAGTCATGTCACTGAATCTATTTGAAGCAGATAAATGAGATGTCGTTTTATAGAATCACACCACAGGGAAAATAGCATTTACTAGAAAAATTGGTTAAGCCACGCTTCCCATACAAAAAGACGCATTATGTATTCAGAATCATTGTCTTCTAAAATACTACAATATGCGATAAAATCTCGAAAAAAAGATGTGAACATTTATTTTTTATTTCTAAAATATGTGCTCTTAAATTTTTGAGGAAGTACACTAACCTTGGTTGGCGATTTAATTAATTAATTCATTTATAATTTTTAAAAGTACCACGTAAAATATTTTATATTCATTGGAAATAATGATTGATTTAAAAACAAACATTTGACATAAGAAGTTTTGAGATACATAATAAACCCAATTATGTTTTTACACTGCAGTTTCGTTCCAGACAAAATGAGTAAAAAAAACATAGGAATTCACTAACTAAATTTCTAAAGTATTTCTGTAAGAATGGAATCAATTTTTTTTTCTTGACCAGGCTAAATCAAAAACAGAATTAGTCTATTTTAATTTAAAATTTCTCGGACATAACTTAGCAAAAGGCTAACAAAACTGTTTGAGATTAAATAAAAAAAAAAAACAATTTGAATCGCTCTTAGATCCCAAACATCACTTCTATATGTTGGATTAATTAAAAAATTACTTATTTATAACCTCTCCACAACTTTTTATGCTGGTATGTATGTATTAGTCAATTGATTATATCATATAAAACGCATTAAAGGATTTTATTACAGGAACCGGTAAAACGGGACATTTGAAAAGAAAAAACTGCTGAGCGCTTTTAAATTATATGGTGGTAATCGGAGAGGGAGGGTGAATGCTCCCTTCACAGTTTTTTCTATATATCTCGCAAACGAAGCACAATTTCGATATTTTTGTGGAAATTTTTTGTAGAAAATAAAATTTTCAATCGAAATAATTTATTTATTTTTATTTTTTGGCTAAAGAAACACTTTTTTGGTCATATCTTTTTTTTTCATTAAAAAATGATCTAGAAATAAAGATTTTATTCTTACAAAAATTATGGCGCTTATAAATTATAAATTTTTTTCGGGGGTAAAGATAATATTCGCTTCCCAAAATCGATTTTTTTACGTTTTTCAATTACGCTGCCATTTTTTACTCAAAAGCGAGGCATCTAACGAAAAAAGTGAATTTCGCAAAAAATGCTTAGAATTGTCCAATAAATACGTGTAAATTTTAACAGAATTTTTTGAGATATTTTATATCTTTTCAAAACTTGTTCAAAAAAGTAAAAAATGTAAAAAAAAGTTTCCAAAAACTCTGAAAAATCTACACTTATCCTTTGAAAGATTCTAAGCATTTTGCATCTTTTTTCTGTAATTTTGAGCGAAGCTTACTCTGATCCCAGGCCTGGTAGAGAAATATCGTTGTCATCGAGGTCTAATTCAAAATTCCGTGTTTTTGGATTCTGGAACACCTAAAATTTCAAAACATGGTTGGAAAACTTGATTTTATAAAAACCAAATAATATAATCTTTGTAATATTACTGACTTCTTTTTGAATAAGAAGTAAATTTTTATTGAAAAAAATAGTAATATGTTTAATTTTGTTTTCTTTTTTTTAAAGAAGGGGGAGGGGAGGGCGGCAAGCTTGCAAGAACTTGAAAAGGTGGGCGCGTCCAAAAACGGTTTAAAACAACTGCTTTATAAGAAGACTAACGCCATCCAAATTTGGAAAGCTGAAGTGAGATATTTGATGTTCATTTCAATTTTATCACTCGAACAAAACAACAGTCTCAGTTTTTTCCGCATTAAACCTTAGGCCTTTTGAGCTTATCCAAAGTTTAATGAATTTTAGAGCCAAAGACATCACTTAAGATATTCAAGTCCTTGCGCACTACAACTTTACAAAACTCATGTTTCAGATGGCACTTAAATTTTTTTTTTGTGTTTTTCTTTAATTTTCTGTTTGATTTAACCTGTAAAAAAGTGTCTGCAATTGTGCACTTTTGCAAGAAATTGCATTTTTTTGTAGGCAGCTTCCGCTTGCAATGCAGCGAGCTTGTTTGAAAAATAACTCTTGTAACTTTGTTTTCAACTTAGTTTTTACTTAACCCTTTCGAACCAGTTGGGACAATATATCCCAAAAATTTTTGAATAAATACAAGATTCGGTTATTTACGTCGCTAAAATTGAATGAATTAATGATATTTTTAGTAAACACTATTTTCTTTTACAACCACTCCAAGGACATTACATCACAAAAATTCAAATCCAAAAAAAAAAAAAAACATCTGTTGGAAGTATAGACCGGAAGCGCCTCTGGTTGCGAAAATTTGAATTAAGAGGCGGTAAAAAATTTTACGCAAATTTACATAGTTTCTAAGTTTAATTATCATAAATTTTGTTTACCACACAGCTTTTTTGTCGGTTCGAAAGGGTTATAATCAAATTTTTTTATTCAAAAAGCATATCATCAAATGTATGTGCAACATTTGGGGTGAACGTTATTTTGATACGATCACACCCATTTTAAATAAATGAGTAGATTTTACCAAAATCAACTCAATTATCAAATATAATTGTTGTACTTCAAATATTTATGAAGTTTTGGCAATTTTAAGTATTGAGGTGTGTAGGAGGTGGATGTCTCCTTATTCCAATCATGCCCAATATTCTGTAATCAGTAGATCTTGCGAATAAAAAAACAGGAATTAGTGATTAAACTTATGTATATTACTGTGTTCAAATAAAAATTTTAATGGGATGACGTAAGGCACTTTTTATACTCAAGAGATTTGGGACTGTTGAGTGCAGTAAAAATAAAAAGCGGTACCTTACGAGTACATACATGAATTTAATCACTAAAACTTGGATTTTTTTAATGTTTTTAATATATTCTGGGGAAGCCACAAGCGAAAATTTTTTATACTCCAATTGAATGATAAGAAAACGAAATTTGGAATTTTTTAAGAATATTGTATTTTTATGACTTTTTTCTAGAAATAGATTTCTTGCAATTTTCAAAACGCGGAATATTCTTTGTGGAAATCTCATAATGCAGCGAGAAATGTAGAACAAAAAATAAATTATAAATTTAGAAATAATTCAATGTTTTTTATTTTTTTAATTGAGCTCAAAAAAACATGTCAAGTTACTTTTGATGACTAACGAATAGGCAGAGAAATATTTTGAAATTCATTCATCAGTTATTTTTTATAAAAGAAGTTGATACGAAATGTACAGGGAATGAACTTTGCACATTTCATATATCTCGTGGGCAGTCTTATACAGCGTGGCTGATGAAAGCTGCTACATAAAGAAAGTTGAATAACTTTTTTTAAAATTCATTTAGTTAATGTTTTATTGTTTTATTTGAAAGATAATACATTTTGATTTAGTTTAATTAAGAAGTTTTAAAAATTATAGAGTTTAAATGGCCTCCATGCTCGGTGATGCATGAGCGGCATCTTAGTAAAAAGTTGTTCATAACTGTGCGAAAGAGTTGCAGCAGGAATCGCTGCAATTATTGTTCGAATGGATTGCTTTAAGTCGTTCAAATTTGCTGGTTTTGTTTTATAAACTTCCTGTTTTCAATAAACCCATAAGAAAAAATCAGGTGCAGTAAGGTCAGGAGACCTGGGAGGCCAACGGAATGGGGAGTTTCTGAAAATCAGCTTATTTAAAAATTTTCGCTGTAATTCTGTCATAACAGGCCGGGCAATGTGAGGAGTTGCACTATCTTGTTGAAACTACAAAGATTTGATAGAGATTTTCTTTCGGCGTAATACTGGGTAAAAAAATTCTTTTAACATTTTTAAGTAACGGTCTGCAGTGACCGTAACAGTAGCACCGTTCTCTTCAAAGAAGTATGGCCCGACATTGAATTTTGATGAAACTGCACACCACACTGTGACACGTAGTGGATTCAATTCCGTCTCATGGAGTATGTGGGGATTATAATCACTCCATATTCGACAATTTTGTTTGTTAACATTGCCATTTAGGACAAAATGAGCCTCGTGAGACATAAAAATACAGTTTAAGACGTTTTCGTCCTCTTCCGCCATTTGAAGGATCGTCTGGCAAAATTCCAAGCTAATCGGCAAGTCTGCTGCATTCAGTTTATTAGACATTTGAATTTTGTATGGAAACAAGTTCAAATCTTTGTGCATAATTGCCTGCAGTGACTGTCTGCTGATACTCATTTGGGCCGATAAGATCCTTGTCGAAATTCTGGGATTGGCTTGTATGGCGGCAGCTACAGCAGCGATAGTTTCCTGCGTCCGAACTGAAGCGTTTCAATAATAAGGCCTTCTTTCAATTGTCCCGTGCTCGGCAAAATTGTTTACGAGCCTCATTATAGTCCATCTGCTCGGGGGAGTGCCCCCAAACGTACGCCTATATTCTCTTGGTACTGAAACTACGGACTCCAATGCGAGATAACGGCGGACAATCCAAATCCTTGTCTCAGTATCCCATTCCTCCATTTTCGTTAAATCTAAAGATTAATCTGTAAAATAAAAAAAAAAAAAAAAATGGAAAAGATTAATTGGTTAAAAAAAAGTTATAACATTTTTTTTTGGTAGCAGCTTTCATCAGCCACCCTGTATATATAGAATCTGGAAAAACAACAAGATTAAAATAAATATTGCGTAACATTGTTTTCTTCAGGAGTTTTTTTCATAAGCCTTGGTAACCAAACCAAAATAAGAAAAATCGAAGCTTAAAGATTAGTATTCTCACAGGATCGCTTGGTTTTTTTCGGACAGTTTGTTGACAACCAAATCGCTATACTGTTCCCACATTTTCATTTATACATATTTGTCAATAACACTGTGCAACAAAAAAATCTGAATTTGATCTCAATAACTTTTTTTAACCGATTTGGGGTCGCTGATTTTGATTTTGGCAATCGTTTTTTTTTTCTATAACGTCGGAGATCCGAGTTATCCTGGACTAAAAGTGCAGACAACACTATTTTCAGACGTATGATATACATCCGGAAAGTAGCATAATTTAATTTTGTCAGAGGCATTCTTCTTTAAGCTTTAATTTGTCCTATTGGATCATTACTTTCCGAGATATCATCATTGAAGTAAAGATTCACTGCTTTACTTCTACGGATGATATCTCGAATTGTAATGATCTAATTCAAGGGTGTCAGCGTAGAACAGAAGTGAGCCAATTTTGGCTCGACCAACAACATCAATATTTCTGTACAATATTCACAGAAATAATTTTTGTTGTTTTTTTTTCACGCTCGTCAAAATTTCGCATTTTTGTTGCTTTTTTTACGTACACAAAAAAACGATCTCGAACCAATATAAAATAACAACGACTACGTCGCATCAAAAACAAAAACAAGGAACAATGTGGGTATTAATGCGTTGATGCACAGTTGCGAAAATGCATGTCTTTTACGCACTAACGTCTCAACGGTACATGTGAATATTTCCATTTTGGGAAATTGCAGAAGTAGTGCGAAATTTTCGACAATGTGTTTGATGTTTTACAAATGCCAAACTTTCGCTAACCGCACTTCAGCAACGACGCAAGAGCATTGCGCATCAACTCGTGAATACCCCTACTTTTTGTGTGTGTCCCAGTCCTTAGAAATTTTGAAAATTGTTGAAATATTATTGTTGTTGTAAACGAGGCATGAAAAAACAACAAAAAATTGTTTTTGTGATTGTTTAATTCGAATTTGAAGTTGTTGTAAAAGCGAAAATTTTGCGCTGACTGAGCTGCATGCGCTTGGCTCAGTGATTTGAAAACTCTGACACCCTTGTTGTATAAGATTATTCGAGAGCTTTGAACTAATTAAATCAGTAAGGTAAAATCTATTTAAATTTGTGAGTTGTCCCAATAGCGAATTAAAATATTCCTTAAACATATTTGAAATTTACGATTTTATTTTAAAAAAATCATAAATTTGTAGAAAATAATCATAGGACTCCAATAAGTAGCTCATTTTGAAGACAAAAAATTTTATTTAATAATGCAGTAAGTAAAAAGAGCAGACATTATTCGTCCGTACTGTTAACTACTAAAAATATACTAAAAATATATCGCTAGTGGGTTTGCTAAAAAATTCCTGTCAAGGGTATGATTAATTAAAAAGTCTTTTTTTTTTAAACGCTGCACTCATTTGTTTAAAAAAAAACTTGTACACCAATCGAATGTATAAAGCCCATAGAATATGAAAAAGTAAGGTTGCCTCCTTTTTCTTGTCACAACTAATGGATTGCCAGATGTAAACAAGTAAATCGATACTAGCGATTCGCACTGATCTATTTAATGAATAAACTAAATATCAAAATAAAGACAATCTATAGGCTCAATACTGTCGATTGGTATACAATTTGTTTCATAAAATGAATTGTGCAATGTTTAAAAAAATGCGCTTCAGGATAGACTGAAGATTGAGTAGCCTTTGACTTTGTAGATGGTCATGAAGAGGCGTGGCTCCACCCCAAGCATTTAATTAGGTCATATTTCTTGAACCATACCTGAGAAAAAAAAGATATCGAAACAATTTAAACAATTTAGGTTTCAAAAGAAAATACTAGTGCTTTCAAATACCATATCGAGCCTTAACCGCTAAAAAGACTCAACTGACAAAAAACAAATTTTACAGTAGAAGCTTTTTTTGAATTTTCTTTGCATACATTGTATTACAAAAGTCAAAATTGCTTTCCCTATAGCTTCGTAATGGTATTTTTCACAATTATGAAATTTGGAGGAAAGACGCATATGGACGCGAATTATTGATTTCAAGCAAAAAACGAAAATCTGAAATCATGTCAATTACGTCTTTTTGGCGGTTAGGGCTCGATATCATGTTTTATGTTTCCATTTTAACATTTCTAAAATTATTATCAAAGGCTGTTTTCGAGTAATACGTGGGCCTAATAATGAAAATGCGAATATTTATCATCAAAAATACAATAGTTTTATTGTTTTTCAAAGTATTCTCCAGCAAGATTTATACACTTTTGTATGCGCTCAAACCAATTGTCGAAGCACTTTTTCCACTCCGATTGAGACACCTCCAAAACATGGTTTTTGAACGCTTCAACAGCATCTTCTGGCGACGAAAATCGTTGACCACGCATTTTTTTCTTGATGTGCGGGAATAAAAAGAAGTCATTTGGTGCCAAGCTATACGGCGGATGACCCATCAATTCGACGTTTTGGCCGCTCAAAAAGGCGCTGGTTTGAGCCGATGTGTGAGAGCTCGCATTGTCACGGTTAACAATGATTCGTCTTCTCTTGTTTGTTTTTCGAATTTCGCCGAAGGCTTCAGGCAAACAAATTGTGGTGTACCACTCAGAATTGACCGTCCTACGTTGCTCAAGCGGAACAGTTGCGACCTGACCAGTTTTGCCGAAGAAACAGGAGACCATTTGCTTCGAAGTGCTTCTTCCACGAACAACTTTCGTTGGATTTAGCTAGTCTTCGAAGACCCACACGGTCGATTGCTATTTTTTTTCGGGCTCATACGCATAGATCCATGATTAATCACCTATGACGATCTTATAAACGTCTTTTGAAGCACCGCGATCGTATTTTTTCAACATTTTTTTGCCCCAATCGACACGAGCCTTTTTTTGAGCGATTGTCAAATTGTGCGGGATCCAACGAGAACAAAACTTTTTTACGGCCAAGTGTTCATGCAATATCGAATATATGCTGGTGGGAGAAATGCCCAAAGATCCTTCTATCTCACGATATGTCACATGACGATCATGCATTATTAGTTCACGCACGGCATAAATGTTCTCTGGCACAACGGCCGTTTTTGGACGACCTTCACGGAATTCGTCTTTGAGCGAGCGTCATTAAACCAGTTTTTTACAGTGCTAAAGGATGGTGCTTCATCGCCATACAAAGATTTAAGTTCATCGATGCACTCTTGTCGTGATAATCCACGTCGAAAGTTGTGAAAAATGATTGCACGAAAATGTTCACGAGTTAATTCCATTTTTTTGTCAAATTGATTTTTTCAAGTCACTGTAAACAATACAAATGATGGTCGTACGTCAAAACGTTCTGAGTACGCTTATGCTAAAAAATGTCAAACTTTCCAATGGAAATGTCAGACTGCACCTGGCAACAGTTAGTGTTACCTAGGCCAGAAATATATATAGCAGCCTACGTATTGAATCAAAATTTTTAATTTTTAAAAAGTGGGCGTAGCACTTTACCGAGATATGACTAAATTATTTTAAAGTTTAGGACGGGGTCACCTGTCTTCATCAGTATCTACAAAGTCGGAGTATATCTCATTCTTCAGTACCTATACGCTAACTCAGTGGCGAATCCAGGGGGGACCGGATGGGGCCGATCGGCCCTCTCTCAAACCTAGTGAATACATTTTTTTTAAATTATATGTAAAGATTTTGAAATCATTCTGTTATTATCTAGAAATGTAGTCAATCGGCCCCCTTCTTGACAGTGCTGGATCCGCCACTGCGCTAACGTGCATCATTTTGAAAATTTTTTTGAAATCTCTACAGTCGTTCCTGTGAAAAATAGGGCAACAATTCTTATGTACACAATTTAAGGTCGCATGAAAAGAGAAGATATCTCAGAAACTATACGTGATACTTTGATTCCCATGCCAGATTCGGATTAAGCTTTGTAAGTTCATTGAAATTGACTCTTTTTATATTTGTTTGTAGTATTCCTTTTACACATTATTTTTATATTTCATAAGTTTTTTAAACATTGTTTAAAAAATTTAATAATTCCGACCCACCTCCATGAGGTTTCTGATCTAAAATAAAACTAGTAAGGGTGTAAAATTTGGCCTGGCCAAACATTAAATACCCTATACTGCAGTACTGCTACGCTCTCTTGTTCGAGTTCACCCAGTTTTTGTCCAGAGCTTGGATTTATAGTTTTTAGTGTCTGAGTGAAAAACGTTTTCAGTAAAGTGTTTTGAAGCTTTTGCTTATGTAGGAGGTGCCACGCCCTCTTGTCCGAGTTCTTCTAGTTTTAACTTAGAGAGTGCATTTATAGTCTTTAGTATTTGAGTGAAGTTTGGTTGGATTATCTCAAAAAACTCTTTAAGTAGAGTATTTTGAAACTTCTGCTTATCTGGGAGTTGCAACGCCCCCTTGTCCGATTGCACCCAATTTTTGTCGAGAGCTTTCATTTATGATACTTAGTGTCTGAGTCGAATTTGATTCGAATATCTCAAAAAACGCTTTCAGTATAGCGTTTTGAAGCTTTTGCTTATATGGGAGGTGCCACGCCCTCTTGTCCGAATTCGTTAAATTTTTTCTCAGAGCTTGCGCTTACAATTCTTAGTATTTGTGCGTATTTTGGTTGCATTGTCGTGAAAAATACTCCTAAAATTGCATTTTGAATATATTTTTTGTATGGGCGGTAGGCGTGTCCGTTGACCGATTTCGCTCATTTTCAATCAAATTTCATTGAATTATCTTACTCAGTTTTCCCAAAAAGAGTATTTCAACACACAGCCAGCCAGCCACCCAGAGCCAGCCAGCCAGCCAGACGGACACGGCTATATCGACTCAGGAGGTGACGCTGATCAAGAATATATATACCTTTCTATATCTGCCACGCCTCCTTCTCTGCGTTACAAACGGAAGGACAAAGTGAATATACCCTGGGTGTAGGGTATAAAAAAACAAAATGCAAAAAAAATCAACAAAATTTGAGCTGTTCTTAAGGATTCCCGACGAAGAAGTTTAATTGACTACACTATAAATAGAATGTTTGCGTCATTAACAGACACCCTGTTTGTTATAGTTTTTAAGTCTTTTCTCCTTTTCCTCTAACCCTTCTGGTTTTGTTTTGGCAGCACTTCTTGCCTCTCTCGTGTTTAAGGTTAGGCTTAAAAACTTTGTAAACTCAGTGTTCGAACTATACTCGCACATTAAAGTACTTCCGCACTACCCCAAACCCCGTGTGTTTTATTTAATTCGCAAACTTAGTTTTCAACTTTTTGCTAAAGTTATTTTCGGTCGCGAAAATATTCATGGTCCTACTCGACCCGTTTTCATCCAGTGTCGTGGTTTTAAAAAAAAAAAATTTTTAATTAATTTTTTCCGCCGCGAAATTTTTTAATATTAAAATTTTTTGCCGCCGTGAGTGCTTAAAACCAAAAAGAAGAAACAAAAAAAAAAAAAAACTAACTTTGTGAAGTGTTGTATTGTATTTAAAAATACAATATTAAAAAAAAGTGAACAAAGTGCTATTGCTCAGCAATTTTTTGAGATCGCCAACATCATCAAAAACACCTGCAGCTTCATCAACAAGCAGCAGCAGCAACAACATAAGCAAAATCCAGGTTTTTGGAACAAATTGCGTTTTGCCGACGGCAATTTTAAATTTGGAAAATCGCTTTCTTTATCAAGCAAAGAAGGTTAAAAGGTATTTTATTTGCCATTATAAAGTGAAAAAAGTGATTTGTTTTGAAGTCTCGGTATCGGTACGTTAATTTTTCATATTTTCGGTTCGTCGGCAAAGTGAGAAATTTTTTAAATTTCTTAAAATTTTTCGTTCAATTTGGCGAAATTTTCAAGAATTTATATATATATTCATCTGGAAAAGAACCGGAAAATCGCTGTAGCAATACAGTTTATTTTCCCGTTTACATTTTCATAACGACATATATATATATATTTTCAGAAAAATTTTTGGCGCGAAACTGTGTTCATACATACATATATACGTATATATAAGCCGCTCACTTTGGTTTATTTGTATGTAAAATTTCCAAACAATTTTGGTTTTCAATTTGAGTTTTTTTTTTAAGCTCTTTTAATTTTTTAAATATATGTACGCATGTATATGCATTTTTTCTCGTATAGAAAAACTGCGTTTGCTTATACATATAGAGTACAAGCAGCCTTTCTGCGCTCTCACCCACGCACATTTTCGTGGTTTCTTTTGTGTCGCATCCGTAGTGATCGTCGCCAAAATCTCGCTTTGTGCTTAGTAAGTTTACAAAATCCACCCCCATTTTTTAATACAAAGAGTTCTTGCGCTCTTGTATAGTGCAGTTTTTTTTTGCTTCACATACATACATATGTACATATGAAAGAGCTGTACAGTGGGTCAAATATATTTTTAACTTGTAAAAAATATTTTTTGTAGTGGATTTTTTTTTATTTCTCTCTCTTCACATATATATTGTGAGCAAACTGCACAGTGAGCAAAAAATATTTTTTAAGTCGGAAAAAATATTTTATTTGAAAATTCAAAAATTTTTTATTTCTTTGTCTCTGCAATACGATTGTGGTTTTTTCGTAAAATAATTTTTAATTTTATTAAAAATATTATATTTCTATATTTGTTTTACATATATATAGCATATATTTTTTGAAAATTTTCAGATTTTTTGTTGTTTTTCTGTTGCCTTTTCGGAATTATATTTTTATTTCGCTATTTTTTAAAGCGCTTTTTTGTGAAAGGTCGCTTATTTTGGTTGGTGTTAGTGGTGATCAACTTTATTTTTGTTTTTTCTACCGAATTTTCTTCTTCTTGTTCTCAATACTTAAGCTTTTGTGATATTTTCGAAACAAAATTATGTCGCAGCTTAAATCTTTTATCCGTCTGTCCGATTCGTTCATCGAATTCATATCAGACTTCGATAATGCTGAAGAGCATAACGTTTTCTCCCTAGAGGCTGAAAACGACGAACTTAAGGCGCAGTGGAGGAAAATTAAAGTTTCCTATGAAGCTTGCTTAGCCGAAGTAGATCAAGAAGGTGAAATTGATTCTATTAAAAGCAAGTATCGCACCTGCTACCAAGCATATCTTCGGGTGGCAGGAAAAATTTCTGAGTTTTCTCAGAAAAAGCCTAAGCAAAGGGTCGTCGATGTTCCTTTGCCAGAGCTTGGTCACAGCATGGCTGTACCACCTTGCGATACAGAGGTTTTCGACGGCGATTACCTATCGTGGCCGTCCTTCAGGGACATGTTTACGGCCATCTATATAAACAACTCGCGGCTAGGTTCAGTGGAAAAACTTTTCCACTTAAATCAAAAAACACGTGGTGAGGCAAAGGAGATTGTGCGGAAATCTCCTTTAACGAATGATGGTTTTATGCAAGCTTGGCAAAATTTGTCTGACAGGTACGAGAATAAACGTATCCTTGTCAATAGCCAGCTTAAAATTTTATTTAATTTACCTCAAGTGCCAAAAGAGTCTGGCACAGATCTCAAAAAGCTTCAACGGGATATCAACAGTTGTATTTTTGCACTCAAAACACACAACATTGATATCTCAAATTGGGATGCAATCCTTGTTTATTTATGTTCGACACGATTGCCTGAGGTTACGCTTTCGTTGTGGGAGCAGTCCGTTTCAAATAAAAATGAAATTCCAAAATGGACAGACCTCGACTCTTTTTTAACAAGTCGGTTTCAAACGTTAGAAACCGTTTCTGACATTCGCAGCTCAAATGGCGCGATTCCTCGTCAAACTTCAATGCTTTCTTCTTCAACTCAGAGTGTTCATTCCAATAAGCGGCTCAATAGTTATCAAGCTAAGGTATCTTCAACGAGCTGCAAAGTTTGTTCGTCGGAACAACATGCGCTGCGTTATTGCTCCAAATTTCTAAAAATGGATGCCAAACAGCGCTTGGCAGTTGTTCGCAAGCATCATTTTTGCATCAACTGCTTAGCGTATTCACATGAAGTGAAAGAGTGTAAAAGTACGAATACTTGTGCGACGTGCAAGCAACGTCACAATTCACTTTTACATCGCAATTCGACTCCAGCCTCTGCCCCTGCTTCGAGTGTAGACTCAAGTAAGTCGAATTCGCGACCCAATCCCCCGGGCTCTAACACGCAATCACACTCAACACAAATACAGTCCACTAACAACGACATTCAGACATGCTTCGCTTCTAGTACCAAGCACGTATTGTTAGGTACTGCAATGGTGACCGTATGTCACCTAGGAGCAGCGTACTCCACCAGGGCGCTTATCGATTCTGGCTCGGAAGGTACGTTTGTTTCCGAGCGTCTTCAGAAGCTTTTGAAGCTCCCCACTAGAGCCGTCAATGCTCAAATTTCTGGCGTAAATAACGCAGTTTCAGCACAGGTTTCAAAAGCTTGTGATCTGATCCTTAGTTCCCCTAGAAACAGACAGCTCCAGCTTGAAAGCACTGCTTTTGTGCTTTCTCGCGTGACTGGCGACTTGCCTTCTGTTTCAGTTGACACTTCGTTATGCAAGACCTTGCCTGATTTCCAATTGGCAGATCCGCATTTCTTCCGAAGTGGTCAAATAGATGTACTTATCGGTGGCGATTTGTACCCCGCTATAATATTGGATGGCATTCAGAGGAATATTCTTGGCTCGCTTCTTGCCCAAGAAACTGTGTTCGGTTGGATATTCACGGGCCCTATGCCTCGAAGTGAAATATCCAGTTTTACCACTTGCCTCACGCATTTCAGTGAGGTTGCGATTGACAAGCAAATCGCACGTTTTTGGGAGGTGGAGGAGCTTCCTAAAAAACAATTTTTATCGCAAGCTGATAAGTTTTGCGAAGATAATTATAAAAAAACGACAAAAAGAGACGAAAGGGGTCGCTATATAGTCACTTTGCCTTTCAAAAGTGAATATCCCGACAAAATGAACTTAGGATTTTCTCGAGGCATTGCCTTTAAACAGTTCATTCGGGGTGAAGCCCGTTTGAACAAAAATCTTGATCTCAAAGTTCAGTATGACGAAGTGGTCAAAGAATATATTTCACTGGGTCATATGACAAAAATTTCTTCCCCGAAGTTCGAGATCTCGCCATCTCATTATTATTTGCCGCATCACGCAATTATTAAGCCTGATCGCACTACCACGAAAGTTCGTGTAGTGTTTAATGCGTCAAGCCCCACTTCAAATGGTGTTAGCTTGAACGATGTTTTGTACGTTGGTCCAACTCTTCAAGCTGACTTGACGCTTCTTATTTTAAAATGGCGTTTTTTCAAATATGTCTTCAACGGCGATATTCAGCAAATGTATCGCCAAATTTTTGTCGATCCGAAGCACTCAACTTTCCAGCGAATTCTTTTTAGAAACTCACCTGAAGATGAAATTCAGGATTATGAGTTAAAAACGGTAACTTTCGGCGTCAATTGTGCACCATACCTAGCCATAAGAACCATGCTGCAATTGGCAGATGATGTTCAAGAGCAGTATCCCCTTGCTGCTCAAATTTTTCGCAGTTTCACTTACGTTGATGACGCTTTAGCAGGTGCTCATGACGTTGAGACTGCCATAAAGGCTAGAGATGAGCTTAGATTCGCACTTGACTCAGCGGGTTTCACTATGCGAAAATGGACCGCAAATGCCTCATGCATTTTATCCGGTCTGCCTTCTGATCATCTCCTTCGCGAAAACTTTTTGAAGTTAGAAGATGAAAGTTATGCTAAAGCGTTAGGGATTCGCTAGAACGCCACTTCTGATTCATTTTATTTCAATATAAAACGTCTCGAAATAAAGTCGGTATACACGAAAAGGGAAGTTCTTTCCATCATTGCACAACTTTTTGATCCTGCCGGTTGGCTGGCTCCAATTATTGTGACAGCAAAGATTCTAATGCAAAGAATCTGGCTGGACGAAATCGATTGGGATGACAACATCCTCCCGCACAGTCTCCTTTCTTGGCAATCTTTTTTGCAACATTACGAATATATTGAGAAAATTCGTATCCCACGTTTTGTAAGTTATTCACCATCTTCAGAGGTGGAATTTCACGCATTTTGTGATGCGTCTGAAAAGGCGTATGCAGCGGCGATTTATATTCGCGTTAAGCAAGGTGACTGTATTGTCAGTCACCTGCTTTATTCTAAAAGTAAAGTGGCTCCCGTCAAGACTATTTCACTACCTCGTCTTGAATTGTGCGGGGCCACATTATTGGCTGATATGGTTGATTCATTGATATCTCATCTTGATATTGACAAGCATCGCTTGTATTGTTGGACAGATTCCACAATAGTTCTTGCCTGGCTTTGCAAGCCACCTTGCTCTTGGACTACATTTGTAGCCAACAGAGCGTCTCGAATCGCAGAAAAGGTCGGCACTCGTAATTGGTTTCATGTTGATACACATGAAAACCCTGCCGATTTAGCTACTCGTGGAATGACCCCACAAGATTTGGTCAATAATTCTCTTTGGTGGCATGGGCCAACATGGCTTTCTTTACAAAATTCATGGCAAGCGCAATCTCAGATTCCAGTTGTTGAAACGTCTCTCGAACGTAAGCCTGTAAAGGTTTATTTTGCGTATTTTTCTCAATATGAAGACATATTGGAGCGTTTTTCATCGTTATCGCGTGGCTTACGGGTCTTAGCGTATGTATTCCGTTTTATGAATCATACTCGATCAAAAAATCATTCATCATTTGCACGCAAATCAAGATACATTGATTCTGCAGAAATCAAGCAGGTCAAAAATCGATTGATTTTATTGTGCCAGAAGGTTAGTTTTCCTGATGAGTACCATAAACTAGAGACTAAGCAAATTATTGGTCCTAAAAGTACTCTTTTGTCTTTGAATCCGTTTTTGCACACAGATGCGCTGCTTCGTGTGGGCGGGCGGCTAGCCTCCTCACCCACGCTTTCTTACGATGAAAAATTTCCTGTAATATTGCCGTATGATTGCCACTTTACTCGACTTTTGGTGCAATCTATTCATGAAACTTCACTTCATGGTGGGAATCAATTAATGCTTCGACTTATTCGAATGCATTATTGGATCCCTCGTGCTAAAAATTTAATAAAAACAACTTTGCATAATTGTAAAACCTGCGTTATTCACAAAAAGCAGTTGCGATCGCAAATTATGGCTGCTCTCCCTCCAGAGCGAACGGTCATATCGCGTCCTTTTTCATCCACAGGTGTGGATTTTGCAGGCCCTTTTGATATCAAAAGTTACATTGGCAGAGCCTGTCGAATAACTAAGGGCTATGTATGCTTATTTGTATGCTTTTCGACGAAAGCAATTCATCTGGAAGCCACCAGTGATCTTTCTTCTGCTACATTTTTAGCAGCATTTTCAAGATTTGTCTCGCGACGTGGGTGCCCTGCAAACATTTACTCTGATAACGGTACCAATTTTGTCGGTGCTTCAAAAGAGCTTAAAAAGGATTTCAAAGCCTTTTTGGATCAGTCTCAATTGGCTGTACTAAATCGATATGCCCATCAAGAAGTTTCATGGCATTTCATTCCAGCTGGCGCTCCTCATATGGGAGGTCTATGGGAAGCTGGAGTCAAAAGTTTTAAAGTCCATTTCAAAAAGATGGCCGGAAGTCAACATTACACTTTCGAAGAATTTCTCACTTTGCTTAGCCGAATAGAATCGTGTTTAAACTCGCGCCCACTTAACGCCATGACAGAAAATCCAGATGATTTTCAGTCTCTCACTCCTTGCCATTTTTTGGTAGGCGGGCCCTTGCTATCGCCAGCAGAGCCTGAAATCGCCGAACAGCCCCTAAAAATTGTCAATCGATGGCAAAAGGTCCGGGCAATGCAACAACACTTTTGCCAGAGATGGAAAAGTGAATATCTAAAAGAGTTGCAACGGCGTGTTAAATGGAAGTCCCCCCAGAGGGACGTTCTTCTTAATGATTTAGTGGTCGTTAAGGAGGACAATTTACCTACAAATGAATGGCGGTTAGGTCGGGTAATTCGAACGTATCCCGGGAACGACAGTCGCGTACGTGTCGCCGACGTCCGAACCGAGCGTGGTTGCATTACGCGACCAATAGTTAAACTTATCGTGCTTCCTTCGTCATAGGGGCACATAAAAATCACTTTTTTTCCTTTATTTTTCCTTTCTCTTTTCGTTGCAGAATGTCTTCTCCTTCTCATTCCGTTATTGGTGACTTGTTGGAAGAGATGGGTTTCCAGACTGAGTCTGAGCTGCTTTTGAGCGAACCCGAGACTGTGCGAGAGAGTGCTCCGGTTGAGAGTGTTGTGAGGAGTGCGGTCGTCCAGGTGATTCGTCACGATAGGTGTCGGCTGTGCTCGTCGGAGCACCGTCTTGCAGCGTGCCGGCAGTTCCTCGAAAAGAACTTCGAGGAGCGATTGCGAGCAGTTTTGCTTCACCGCTACTGCTCCAATTGCCTTTCCTCGGGGCACTTGTTGAGGGACTGTGGGAGCACTGTAAGGTGTCGCCATTGCAAAGGCGATCATCACACCTTACTGCACTCTCATACCCGAGTGCGATCTCGCCAGTCGTCTTCTAAGAGGTCGAAGAAAAGGAGAGCTGGACGAAAAAACAAGTTGCAGCGTGACCAACAAACTCGTGCGTACCATCGGAGGTGAGGGGGTTTGATACCGGGCCTCGATCGTCCGGTCAAAGACCGCAGTCGTCAGGGCCTCGATCGTCCTCGGCTAGGGCCCATTGCCCGAAGCGGTCTTCTCCCTCTCCACCGTCCTCAATGACCACGCAACGGGTGATGACGTTGTTACCTACGGTCATGGTGCGGATGCTGGCTAACGGTCGTATCGTGACGGAGCGCGGGTTAATTGACTCGAGCTCACCAAAGACCTCCATTTCCAGGGCTTTGGTTAGGAAATGGAGAATCCGAACCTCCCACATGGACGGGGATGAAATTTGTACGCTGCAGTTGAGAGCCAGTTATGACAACAACAGGGTCATTGACGTGATGGCTCGCGTTGATGCGGAACGCGAGCTGGTGACTCCTTTCTGCAGCATTGACGAGAGGATACGTGAGCCGTATGCAAATCTGAAGCTTGCAGATCCTGCGTTTTATACGACAGGGCCGGTCCACATCCGACTGGGGGTAGATATCTACCCGAAGATTATGCTGGCAGGCGTGTTCCCCTCTGGTTCCGGGCAGCCGCTGGTGCAGAACACTATCTTCGGATATGTTCTGTCAGGACCTTGTTCCTGGTAATCTTCCCTGCAGGTTAGCCTCTAGCTACCAGCAAGTTTCATTTAATCTTTTTTTTCCCCCCTTTTTTCTTTTTCTCTTTTCAGGCTTCTTAGACGTTGCATTCCTGCAAGGCGGGCGGGATGTTTGCGTCATTAACAGACACCCTGTTTGTTATAGTTTTTAAGTCTTTTCTCCTTTTCCTCTAACCCTTCTGGTTTTGTTTTGGCAGCACTTCTTGCCTCTCTCGTGTTTAAGGTTAGGCTTAAAAACTTTGTAAACTCAGTGTTCGAACTAATATTCAACATTAAAGTCGCTATTCCGCACAATTAAAGTTACCCTCCCGTGTTTTTTATTTCTTTCGAAAGTTACATTTCATATTCATAGAATCAACAATTCAATTCCGAATCCTTAATTTCTATGTGTCCGACAGGAAATATTCATAGCTGACGCAGCTATAAACCAAATTATTTCTATTAAATTTTATTGAAAAGTATGACAAATTTTGATAATTTGGTGGAAAGTCATTTTAAAACAAATAGAGTTTCAGTCAACTTCACTATAATGATGGCAGTGATTCAAGTGGCTAATGAGCGCACCTATCAGACTGTCAGGCTGTTCGTTTACTCCAACTTTTAACCGGAAAAGCTAAAGCTTTCACTTACGTACGTTTTATGTGTAAACGAGAGCTTTTCGGGTAAAAACTTGCAAAAACTTGGAGCAAACGAACAGACTGTGTGTGTGTTTATCACACGACATACATATTGCCCCTGGTTCAAATCTCACCCAAACCAAAAAATAAAATAGTTTTTTTTTTAAATTTAATAGTTTTTTTCTCTTATTTTTATTGTTTATCTTTTTTTTTTAATATAAACTGTTTAAAAAAAATTGTATCCCTGTTTAATTATTTTTACTAACATGTTTGATAATTTTCCAGGCCTAAAATCACTTAGGAAGCAATGCACTCAAGCATAAAAATTAGTAAGAACGCAATCAGTTACAAAAATTTTTATACAGTTGTTAATTAGTATTTTTATAAAGAATAAACCTGCAAACGCCAAATTTTCCGTGGTTGTTATAAAACTTTATTTTAGTTAAGGCCCGCTTGGTACTTTGCTCAAAATATTTTTAGAAAAATATCATTAGCTGATTGATGTGCGCACATGATGAGAACTATTTGAAGTTGTGAGACTTACTACGGAGATGTATAAGTAAATGAGATAAAAACTAGAAATAGATGCTGGTTCAAAATGTTGTGTTTTATTAAATCATATAACATAATTTTTACAGAGGTATATATAATATTCTATAAGTTACACATAACATTTGATCGATGTATTTAACAAAAAGTTATCATATTTTGCATACTTTAACAGTAATTTTTGGCCAATCGACGAGGGCGTATATCCTAAGCCTAAATACTAAGCGCATCAAATCCTCTGGTAATCATATTTGGAGTTTTATTAATTAACCAAAATGTTAAAATTTTTAAATTTATTTAATAAGTTTTTTTTTCTTAACAAGCTTTCTCGATGAACATTTAATGAGTACTTTTGAAGTTTTAGAATTTTATTTCAAATAAAAAAGATGAAATAGTATTTTTATGATGTCAAAAAAATTTAATTTCTCTAAATTTGTAGTACGATACGCACTAGAACCCGCTTACAGCTAAGGCTACAAGCAAAGAATGCGACCGGCTTAAGAATAAGAGATATCAACGAAGGTTACTTTACTGGGGTTAAACTTCTGCAGAGCTTCACGTAAACTTGTATTCTTTGTTTCAGGAAAATAAAGTACGATAAAAATAACAAATACAAATGAAATTGAACCCAATAAGAGGAAATATGAAACCATAGTAGAGAGGTCTATCCAAATATTAGCACAAATGATAGACACAGCCATTTCAATTGACAAAACCCATGCAATACAGTATGGCTTAACTGTCACGGGAAAAGCTTCGGACAGATATGATGACGATGAGGTTATACATAAACCAATAGAAAATTGATATATCATTGAAAGGACAATTACTGCATATGTTTGCCATCGGTCAATATCGTCATCTAATATAATACTTAAGCCGATAGCCACACCACTGTAAAATAAAGTGCCTGCGATGAGTATTAACCTACGACCAATTGAGTCCTGTGAAAGAGAACCCATTAAAATACCGGCAAAATGACACCCAAAAGCTATAAAAAACCAAAACAATATAGAAACTTTTGCTTCACTCTTGACAGTAAAAATATACCATATTATGATAAATCGCATAAAATTATTACAAAGGACAATCACACCATGCAAAAGACTGAGTTTCAAAAGTGCTGGTAGTGCATCTTTTCCACTTCCTGAACTCTCAGCAATATAATGCTTGAACTCATCCAATTGAACATATTTGCCGGCATCCATCATAGCAGGACGTTGTAAACTCTTTAAGCAATCAAGCGCTTGTAACTCTTGATTTCTTTTCAAAAAGTATACCGGAGATTCAATAACTTGAGTGAGAATAAGCGCAATAGATAAAGAGCCAAAAATTAATACAAATACACCACGTAGTTGAATATCAGAATCCCTAGTCCATTCTAATTCTAAAATCTTTGTTGTCAAGAAGCCTAAATTGATGAAAATTGCCGCAATGGATGATATCAGACCGCGTACCTCCTTTGCAGCTTCCTCACCAGCCATAACAAATGTTGTGACAAGCGTCAAACCAACAGCAAAGCCATTTAGATGTTGTGCTACTATTGTAGCTGCAGAATCGTCATTAAACAATATGATCAATATACCACCGATCATTACCAATACAGCGGACAAAAACTGTGGGCAAAAAAGTAAATTATGTATTGTATTTTAATTAGCAGATAAAGTTAACATGCAGTTATCCTTACTAAAAGTTTTTTTTTCATCAAAAGATTAGTTAATGCTGCACTTAGAATTGCTCCAACTATGGCCATAACAAACCAACAATCAGACAGATAACGATCCCATCCATCAATTTCTCTCAATCTCCAAGGCATACACATTCCACCAGTGAAGATAATGCAAGCACCTAAATCGAAGACGTTAAATTAAAAAATTTCTTGAAAAGTTGAATTTTAATAATTTTTAAATAAAAAAGTACTTTAATAATACTGTACAACAGAAACAGTTTTTTCGGGTCACCTAGGTCTTCGTACCACAGGGGTCCAGGTCAAACCTTCACTCCATTAATTAAACCAATATTTTCCATTTAGGAAGAACCGAAAAGGGTGAATAAATACAAAAGACCCCCATTAGTTTTCTAAGATGAAAATTTTTCCCCTTGTGACCTAAACCCTTTGACTTCTCCTTTGGAGGGCTTCCAAACCTATTAAAACGATATTCACACCATATGTTTTTTTGGTGCTCATACAGGTTTTTAAAGAAAATTTGAAGGATTAGACAAGGGGTGTTATCCCCCATACAAAAAACCACAAAATAGGCATCACGCCCAATACACTATACATATAAGTCGAAGCCATATTTTGACGATATCTGCGCTTAATTTCTCGCCAGGCTAATATATGAATTGTTTTCTGAAAAACATACCTAATTTGTGAAAATAAGTTTTCGAGAAAAATTTTTATACAAAATTTTCATTCGGGACTCATTTTAACGGGTATTTTCAAGGTCAAAAAATGTTTTTAAATTTTTGTTAGTGATGCCACTGGAAAATTAACTTAAAACAGTGAAAATTTCAAAATCGATTTTTCTGAACATTCAATAATTATGCTTCTATAGCAGTTATGAAACTTCAAACACAAATGCACACAGTATCCACCAAAGACCATGCAAAAACTGGGTAGATAAGACCAGGGGGCGTTGCACCTTCATACAAAAAAAGAAACTATAAGCCACTCGTTAGGAAACAAATTTTTTGACTTTTTTGTATGGAAGTGCAACGGCTCCTGGTCTAATATACCCATTTTTGCATAGCCTTTGGTGGATACAATGTTCATTTATGTTTGAAGTTTCATTTACAGTATTATTTATTTTTGTATGGAGAATGCAACGCCCTCTGATTCAATTTCTTAAATTTTTGGTCTGGTTCTTGGTATATACCATACACATTCATGCACTAAGTCTCGAATCGATTCCTGTCAAAGGTGCGAAGACATAATGTTTTAAGTGTTTTTTTATGTAGTTTTTGTAGAGGGTGCAACGCACCAGCGTTAGATCCCCATTCTTTTACAATATTAACCTGGCGAAAAATTAGGCGCAGTTATCTTATGTCATTGAAAACAAGGAATTACATTGTTTTCTTTAACTGTGTCACATGATGAGGAGAGCGGATTCTGCGCTTGATAGCAAGAAGAAGTTATTGGTGGCATCGCTTCAGTTTTTTAGTATGCATAAAATTAAATATGTGAAGTGTTTACTTTCAAGGGTTATGTTAACAGAACGAACAGCTGAATAACAAAAAAATTGAATGAAGTCTATTTATCTACACAAATTGCAGTGAATATAAACACTTACAAATATATTTTGGGTATATTAAATTTCTATTTATTAAGTTAAGGTTTACCTGCTCCAACTGAAAGAAATTGTGGTAGATTTCGGCAATATCGTCCTCTTGCTGGTGCTGACTGTTCTGGCGCTGTTGCATTTGGATAATGTTTTGCTGGTTGTGTCGTTAGATAATTTAGTTCAGGATTTTCATCATATTTGCTTTGTGTTTTTGTATCCATTTGTGAAATTTTTCCGAATGATTAAGTGCTGTGCTGATATTGTCTAATCAAATTGCTTAATTTTGTTTCCAATATTGTAGGAGCAAGTTATTGCGCACTCTCAAATTGTTAATGTCAATAGTTTTTTCTCTTCTTGTTGTTCACTCTTTACAATAATTTTCAGAGTAAATCAATGTAGCAAATGCATAGCAAATTCATGCAATAGATTTTTTTTCAAATCTACACATACCAACATGATATCGTTCCCATACATTTGAAAAGTACTAAGTCAGTTATCCCGAGTTAAGAGTAAGTTGGTATTTCTGGTCATATGTAGCCATTTCTTTGTCAAAAACTGGTTATTTTTATCATAAATTAAAAGCTAAACACCGATTTCCACACAAAAAAAAAAAAAAAAACAAAATTTAATTTTTGGACATCAAATATCTCAGAATTTGAAAAACTGACTTAGTACTTTTTACTTGAATGAGGACGATATATTCTACAGGAAAAAGGCCTAATATTCTATGGCAAAATTTTATAGTAAAAGTTCATCGGTTGTCAAGTTAAGGTCTGACACATTTCTTTGACATGTTATGATCATTCTGCAATCAAATTGAAAGTCGATTACACAGTCCTACAATGGTGTTCCATTCCGATATTCTATAGCTGACTATGAAGCCGTGGGGCCTCTTATTTACGAATTTAAGCGCAGTTTTTTCTATCACGTCAGGTTTCTAAAATATCGTGCTTTAAACTAATTTATATTTGCCAACTGCATCAGATAGGCGTTATCTTATTTAATAAACTTCACCTTAAACTTTCCCAATTGGGCCATTATGTTCGGAGGTATCTTCCATTGAAATAAAGGCTTTTTTCTACTCCAAATAAATAACAAAATTGTAGAGTAAGTTCGGGTAATGTGGTCACCTTTTTTGTTTTTCCTCAATTCCTACCAAATTTGGTCACTTAATTTGTATAAGGTATTCTATTGTTTTTACTTTTTGATGACTCATAAAATTTTAACATTTTTAAGCGTGAGGCCAGATAAATTGAAAGTAACTAAAAGTAGCTGAAAAATTAAGGTGTCGGGTAATGTGGATCACCATTTCCATTTCCTAAAGTAATACCGTTATTCGTAACTTTTGTTGACTAAAAGTCGGGTAGTATTATTTTAGATTATATTTAGATTATTTTTGATTATATAGCTGTAGAGGCTTATTAAAAAATATTTCTTAGTTTTAAAGCAAAATTCATACTTACAATTGATTAAGTAATAAGGCATACCACATCACACATAAAATATTACTCCACATTGCTCAAACTCGATTATCCCATACATTTAATTATCTTTTTAAGATGTAATAGTTATCGGAGTTGATATACGGTATATAATATGGGGAAGTTCAAATTACCCGAATACACCACTTTTTTGAAATAATCATTGAATATATAAAAGAAATGTAAAATCAGACTTACTTGTGTATTTTTTCGTTGACTAATAGTTCCACAATTGCATTAGACTTATTTTAATTTTAGAAAACAGAGTTCAGAGCGTACTTAAAAAAAAGTCTCACAGCTTACGTTAAGAAATTGCACACGTGTAAGGAGCATAATATGTTTTTCGTGTTTTAATTTGCACAAATTAAAATAAATAAAATGATGCACCACATTATCCATATAGTCCACATTACCCTAACTTACTCTATTTGTATGGATTTTAGATACCTGTACTTCTATGGAAAATAACTCGTAAAGTAATAATCCTATTGGAAGAGGTCTACTTTTATGAGGTATTCCATGTCTATCCGATGCATTTGGCTAAAATAAATTACGCTTTATCCTGGAAGTATACCATATAATTGAATACATCGCTTTGCATAATTTGAAAAACACCAAGTTCAGATTCGTAAATAGAAAATCACAAACCCTTCTAATTGTATATAAAATCCGAGAATAGAAAAAATGCATGTGTTATTAAAGTAGATATCGATACGTCCAACGTAGAAGTTGGTAACTTGAAAATCGTAGTTTTTAGTTATAGGCGAGGAGCCGGTAATACTAAAAGTGCCGTCATCGCGGATTCTGAAATTTTTAATGCAAAATGGTAGTTTACACTAAGACGAATAAGAAAAGCTTGGTCAGCATGGTTATAGCCTGGCAGAAATATTTTTAAATGATTTTTAAATTATTAAATTTTCGGAATGTTTTGCCGTCATCGCGGATTTTGATCAATCTTAATATTAATCGACGGTAAATTTCATAACCATTCAGAAAAAATCCGGCCGACCAAATTTTTTTTGCCGAAAATGACCGGCAGACCTATTTTAATGGTGCGACAGTGGGTACTTCCGGCAGTTTCTAAGCTCGCATACCAAGATATTTTTAAATTTGACATTAAAACACGTTAATTAAAAACAAAAAAAAAAAATAAATTTCCGTGATAACAGAGAAATTGTACCCACTGTAACACCATTAAAATAGGTCTGCTGGTCATTTTCGGCGAAAAAAATTTGGTCGGTCGGATTTTTTCTGAATGGTTATGAAATTTATCATCGATTAATATTAAGATTGATCAAAATCCGCGATGACGGCAAAACATACAGAAAATTTAATAATTCAAAAACCATTTAAAAATATTTCTGCCAGGCTACAACCATGCTGACCAAGCTTTTCTTATTCGTCTTAGTATAAACTACCATTTTGCATTAAAAATTTCAGAATCCGCGATGACGGCACTTTTAGTATTGCCGGCTCCCGGACTATTATGAGCATTTTTATATTTTAACTTTTTTTTTTGTATGAAATCCTATATAAAATAAATTTAGGTTGTGAATTCTCAAATAGCTCCCAGGCCTTCAAATTTCAAGCCAGAGGCACCAAAATTTGACACAAGGTGGAACTCAAGTTGGATGTATCGATAAACAGATAAAAAAAATTTAGTAGACATCAAGCACTTTAAGGATACATATTAAGACTTTATATATGTATATACAGTGCTGTGCATAACATTTGCAATCAAAAACATTTGAAACTGAATCACCAATTTTCGACCACTAAAACAGATGCAAATAAAATACTTGGTATGAGGTTTTATGTCATTTATATTGCTGTTTATAAAACAAAAATAAAAAGTCCATACATCACTAAAACAAAACTAAAACTTAAGTGCAATATAAAATTGTATCGGTATTGGCTGTGCAAAACATTTGCAACTATTAATCTAAATTAAAAATTAATAACTAAAAAAATCAATATTTAATGGAATAACCCCTGTTTTTTATAACAGCAGTGTATCTTTTTGGCATGGAAGCGATAAAACTATTTTCAAATGTGTGCCGAATGTTCTGCTACCGTTTATCAACTTCATTAAACAACTCATCCTATTTTCTAAATTTTTGATTGCATAAAAAGCAATGCATTTTCGTGACTTGACGATTTGATTGGGTTTAGATCTGGTGACTCCGCGGGGCATTGATAAACTTCAATATTTTGCCATTTTATCCAATCTTTTACCACTTTCGACGTGTGTTTAGGGTTGTTATCATGTGGGGATATCCTTTTTAGTGTCATTTTCCAAGTTGCATATGGCATCATAGAATTTTGAAGTATGTCTTTATAATCATTAGACTCCATTTTGCCTCCAACACTTTGAATTAGACCGATTCCTTACGCAGAGAATCATCCCCAGACCATGATTCTACAACCTCTAAGCTAGACAATTTTTCTTGTATATTTTGGGCTTAGCCATTCTCTCCTTGGTCTTCACACAAGACTTTTACCATCTTTTCTGACGAGTCCAAGTTCAATTTATGCGGATCGAGTGGTAACAGTCTTATGAGAAGACCAAGGAGCGAAAGGCTAAGCCCGAAATATACATGAGGAACTGTCTAGCATAGAGGTTGTAGTATCTTGGCCTGGGGATGCTTCTCTGCGCAAGGAATCGGTCCAATTCAAAGTGTTGAAGGCATAATGAAGTCTAATGATTATAAAGACATACTTCAAAATTCTATGATGCCATATGCAACTTGGAAAATGACACTTAAATGGATATTCCTGCATGATAACAACCATAAGCACACGTCAAAAGTGGTAAAAGATTGGACAAAATGCCAAAATATTGATGTTCATCAATGTCCTGTGGAGTCGCCAGATCTAAGCCCAATCAAATCGTCAAGTCACGAAAATGCATTGCTTTTTATGCAATCTAAAATTTAGAAAATGTGATGAGTTGTTTAATGAAGTTGAACAACGGTAGCAGAACATTCCGCACACATTTGAAAATAGTTTTATCGCTTCCATGCCAAAAAGATACACTGCTGTTATAAAAAACAGGGGTTATTCCATTAAATATTGATTTTTTTAGTTATTAATTTTTAATTTAGATTAATAGTTGCAAATGTTTTGCACAGCCAATACCGATACAATTTTATATTGCACTTAAGTTTTAGTTTTGTTTTAGTGATGTGTGGACTTTTTATTTTTGTTTTATAAACAACAATATAAATGACATAAAACCTCATACCAAGTATTTTATTTGCATTCAGTTTCAAGTGTTTTGGGTTGCAAATGTTATGCACAGCACTGTAAATAGAAGCTATGAAATTTGGTAAATAAGTGCCGAACATAAATACCATATCAAATATTTGCCTTGTCAAATATCAAATTTACTTACCAAACCTACACCGAAATTGATATTTGTAACGACCAACCATAGAAAAAATGCATGTTGACATTCTCCTGTATAACGAAATTCGTCATATGTATGTGTCTCCAAATTAAGCGTGTCGAATTAATGTTATGGGCGGTAGACTTTTCCGTGCTCTTTCGAATGCACTTATCTTTCTCATATCTGTTTTCATTATCATGTATTCTGATCAACGGTAACTCAGAATCCTAACGGGATTGTAAAAGTCAAACCCAGATTCTCAAACCCCTCATAATCGGCGATAAAAGTAGAAAATGAACAACCATTGCAGAAGGGAGTGGGATTTAAAAAATTGAACCACCTCAGCTCCTGACAACCGCCAATTTTTTCGTTATTTGTGGTCTCATTAATAATAGTTTTAATCCACTAAAAAATTTTTGTTTCTCAGGACTATCTATAAGCATGTGAATAAAATAAAAATTGTTTTTTTATTTAAATTTATGTTGGTATTTGTGTTATTTGTTGTTATTTGTGGTCTCATTTATAATAGCCTTTATCCACTACAAAATTTTTGATTCTCGGAACTATCTCTATGCATGTGTAGTAAAAATTGTTTTTTTTTTTTATTTTGAATTTTATGTTGGTATATAATTTTATTTCTAGTAAATCAATTGAACCATACTCGCGCAGCTCAAAAACCGAACTATAGAAAAAGTAACATTGCTATTTTAAAAAGAAATAGGAAGTTTAATGTTTATATTATACCGAGCTATGTCATGAGATTTTAAATCGCACTTGGAACCAAATTTTTTTTAATTAATTGACTTGCGAGCAAACACATACTATCATTCGGATTAATTAAAAAATGACTTTGATCTGACCTCTTCACAATTATTTATAGACTGATAAACAAAATAAAAAAATATTTTTTGGACATTTAATGATAACACCTAAAAATCTGAAAGATGTCAAGAAAATAAGACGAGATTTCTACAAATTCTTTCAATTTATCTATAGCTGATACGTAGGTTGCCTTTTATGTTTCGGGATTGGGCAACACTAATGCCAATAGCTGAAATCTGGCAACACCATAATAAAGTTTGAAATTTTTTAACATAAACGTACTCACAACGTTTTGACGTACGACAATCATTTGTATTGTTTACAGTGACTTGAAAAAATCAATTTGGCAAAAAAATGGAATTAACTCGTGAACATTTTCGTGCGATAATTTTTCACAACTTTCGACGTGGATTAACTCAACAACAGTGCATCGATGAACTTAATTCAATTTTTGGCGATGAAGCTCCATCAAGGACCAGTGTTTATCGATGGTATGGTGAATTCAACCGAGGTCGTAGTTCACTCCAAGAAGAATTTCGTGAAGGTCGTCCAAAATCAGTTGTTGTTCCGGAAACCATTGATGCTGTGCGCCAACTGATATTGCAAGATCGTCATGTGACCTATCGTGAGATTGAGACAGCCTTAGGCATTAGTGGGACCAGCATACATTCAATATTGCATGAACACCTGGCCGTAAAAAAGGTTTTTTCTCGTTGGAAACCCCATAATTTAGCCATATTTTAAATTATCAATGGAAAAATTGATTTTCTTAACTCACTGTAAACAAAACAAATAGCACTTGTACATCAAAACGTTGTTAGTACGTTTATGCTAAAAAATGTCAAACTTTATTATGGTGTTGCCAGATTTTAGTTATTGACATTAGTGTTGCCCAATCCCGAAATATAAAAGGCAACCTCGTAATAATAAATGTATGTACACTAATGGAAAAATTGGTTTGTAAAATCAAATATTTTACTTTTGATTCAATATCGCAAATTTTGTTGTTTAAATTTGTAAAAACAAAGATTTTCTGCCGGTAGATAAAACAGAATAAAAATTGTTAATATTTGGTTTTACTTTTCGGTTTGTTGCAGCCATTTGTATTTTTTGTGTGGATCAATATCAAACCCATCTCGCAAAATTAATTTGATTGTACACGCTAGAGCAGTGTACCCAAAACCAATCCTTTTTTTTCCCAGTAAGTATAGTACATAGAAAAGAAAATTTTTTCGATGTTATTTTATAAAATAAATAATAGTTTCCTTACGCGGTTTAAGGTCTAGTTTCACGTAATAAAATGGTTTTTTCGCAGAGAAAGTTGCACATTAATGAAATGTTAATTGGAATGGATTTCAAAGGTAGTGGTATATGAAAAAAAAAAAAAAAATTTATTGTAGAAACATTGCTTCATTATATGCTGAAGCCGATGCTTTGCGTTGGCATCACTGCTGGAAAAATGCTAAAAAAGCATTATTTGAGAAAAAGTTAAGCATACGTCTTCCTTGAAAAACATTTTGGAAGCATTTGAAACAGTTTGGCTTCAAAAAGAACACGATGGAGTGTATTATTGATTCTAATACTATGAATGATTATTTCTTATCCTCAAATTTATGTATCGATGGATCCTCTTATGTCCCTGACATTAATCTTTTCCATAAGCTTCGACATGAGTTTTCTTTTGAAGTTGTAAGCCCTGATGAAGTTATTAAAGCAATTAATTCAGTTAAATCTAACGCTGTTGGTGATGATCAAATAAGCTTAAAATTTTTTTAAAAATATTTTTCCATTAATAGTCGTCTCTATAACACATAGTTTTAACCACTCAATAACGACATCTTCTTTTACTAAAAATTGGAAAGTGGCAAATGTAACGCCGATAGCTAAAAAGAATAGCCCAAGCATATCTGAAGACTTCCGTCCTATCAATATCTTATCAGCTCTGTTGAAGGCCTTTGAGAAGCTTTTTGATACACAGATTGTTAACCATATAAGTATCTGTTAATAAATTACTGCCTGAGAATAAATCATGCTATATAGCTGGCCAAAGCTGCACAATGGCAGTCCTGAAATCTTAGAGGATATTCGTCCTGCATATGATAGAGATGAATAATTGAATTTATTTTTTCTGGAGAATCACAGATGGTTCCAAGCTTAAACTTTGAGGATTTAAAGACTACCCTTATAACTGCTTTTTGGACAGAAAATTAAAAAAAAAATAGAAAAACCAATTATTTTCAAAAATGTAATTTAAAAATTTTTTTTTAAGTTTAAGATTTGGAAAAACTATGTATTTGTTTGGTAAATGTTTAGCTTTTATGTAATTTACTGTAAAGAAAATTGTTTGACATCTTACGCTGTAAAATTGTATAAATGGAACTTAAGTTATAGCTTTTCAAACAAAAATATCCTTTAAAATTCATTGTCCTATATCTCCGCCATTTTTGAAAGTTTGAAAAAATACTTGGTGGTCATTTACTTCAATATTACACTATAGCTTAGCCTAAATAATAGTCAGTCAGCTGTTTGCAGTGTGCAGATATTTGTTAAAAGTTCATGAAGTTAAATATTCACGACTTCCACCCTTTTAGCAAAACACCGATATTTCGAGAGGCTGTACAGACAAATTTTTTCAGGCTCTGTTATAACACAAGACGATAGAGCTATATTCTGGCATTAGGAATTTGCAAAAAAAAAACATCATGTCAAAATTCATGACTTCCGCTATTTTAACATTTACAGATTCATTTGAGGTGCGTTCAGCAAACTTATGCAGGATATTACAAGGAATATTTTTGTGGAAAATTTTAACCCACTACATCCTCCACATATGGGTCCAAGTTATTCACATTTATTTGAGGAGAGTTTGGCACAATTTACACCCTCCACATGCCGCAAAAAAATCCCAAAAATTTCATCTCTAAAAGATTAGGCATGAAATAAAACCATGTACCAAATTTCAGCAAAATCGGAAGGGGTGTAGCAGATCTTGTTACGCTAGGCATGGAATAGCTGCAAATGTCCAATTATAACTCACAAATATTAGAAAATAAGAAACTGAAAATTTTTATACAATTTAGAGTTTTATTAAATCTTACTACATTACAGAAAAATAAGAGTTTTGCATATTTTTAACAATTTATTTAAATGACGGACTAAAGAGGTTTTGAAATTTCATCGAGGCTCCATGTAAATTTGTTTTCTTGGTTTCAGGAAACACAAATATTGTTAAAACAACAAATACAAATGAAATTGAACCTAAAGCCAGAAAATAGTTGGCAGCAGTAATTTGCACCGTTATTATACCATAAATGATAAACATAGCCATTTCAATTGTCAAAACACATGCAATGCAGTATGGTTTAGCTGTCGCGGGAAAGGCTTCGGTCAAATATGATGACGATGAGGTTATACATAAACCCGTAAAAAATTGATGGGTCAGTAAGAGACCAATTACCGTATACATTTTGTCTGTGTTTAAGATATTATATATATCACTAAATATAATGCCAACACCGATGGCCATACCACCGCAAGCTAACATCCCAAAGATGAGTGTTAACTTACGACCCAAAGAATCTTGTAAAAAGGTACCAACGAAAGTACCGGCAAAGCGACATACAACAAAAACTATATAAGGCCAATGAGATATGTTATCACCGATATAACGAGACTGCTTCTCTAGGTTTGCTTGCTCATCGAGTTTCATTTCCCTATAAAATCCAGTCCGAATAGCCGCATAATCTAGTATGCCTATAACTATAAGAGTAAAACTAAGACTGATTATGCCGCGCAAAATGCCAAGTTTCAAAATTGCTGATATTGTTCCTGAAACGCTTAAACTTTCAGCAACATAAAGCTTATAATCCTCCAGTTGAGCATGTTTTGCGCCATTCATCGTTGACGTAGGTCGTTGCAAACGCTGTACGCTATCAAGTGCTTGTTGCTCTTGATTTTTTTTCAAATAGTATACTGGAGACTCAATAACTTGAGTGAGTGCAGCTACAAGAGAAATAAATCCAAAAACAAGCACAAATGTACCATGGAATTGGTTTGCATTGTAATCGTAATTCACAGACAAAGTATATTCCACGCTATAGATCATTTGTACGCAGATGCCAAAACTGAAGAAAATGGCTTCAACGGATGATATTAGGTGGCCGCGAAATTCATTTGCAGCTTCCTCACCAGCCATGACAAATATTGTGACAAGCATCCAACCAACAGCAAAGCCATTAAGGTGAAGACCTGCCATCAAAGCTGCGGAATCGTTATATAATGTTATGAATAGTATGCCACCGATAATTACCAATACAGAGGATAAAAACTGCGGAAGAAGATATTGTAAAATTTACTGAAATGTTATTGTTATGCTCCTTCATTTCTTACCATAAGTATTTTTTTCGGCAAAAATCCGGTTAATACTGCACTTAAAATTGCTCCAACTATCGCCATAACAAACCAGCAAACATTCAAATAAGTTGGCGAGTATAATTCGACGTATCCACGTATTCCTAATCCCCAAGTCATACTCATACCACCAGTGAAGAGTATGCAAGCACCTGAAATATAGAGATGGTCGGTAAGATAAAAATGATGAATTTTTTCGTAATGTACAATGAAAATGTAAATAAAAAAGAACATTTCGAAATAAATAAGTAGATATAAGTTAACATATTCCATTATATCATTTATATATCAAAAAATTTCTCAATAGACGAAGAATATACAAAAACTCAAACTCAAAGGAATCGAAAATTTCAAAGTCTATCAATATTGAATATCTATACTACTCCCATTATATGGGGTATAATCGATAAGGCTACGAAGCTTCTGGGAGAACCGGGGGGTTCTAAAATGTACCCCTGAGGTATTATAGGGTAAAATGGATTTTCTAACTTGTCTTACAAAATAATTTCCATGAGTCACCCGCAGAGGAAACTTTGTATGAGAAACTTTTAGTTAATTTTATGAACTTCTAAGAATGTATTTGGTTTATAGGGTTTAAAGTTCATAATTTCAATTTATTTTTCCTATTTTTTGACTTCGACGGGAATTTAAGTAAAAGAAAGGTCAAATTAGTATACCCTTTTATAATTTTCTTTAGAATTCTTGTTAAATTTCCTTTAATTCAGTCGTTCATATGCATATCATACAAGTTTTTTAATTTGGGATAAAAAAAAAACACTTTTATGTAATAAAACACGCTTTACTCGCATGCGTCGCGCGCTTTTTATCTACTGGATCCTCCAAACGGATTGTTCTTGAAAGGTATTTTTTTCTGACCTCAAATTAAAAAACTGGTAAAATATATGTACTACCAAATTAAAGGAAATTTAACGAGAATCCAAAAAAATTATAAAAATGTATAATACTACCTTTTTAAAAAATATCAATTTTAAATGTAAGTACATAACTTTGCGTAATACTTTTGTATGTATGTATTCTCCTTTAACTCCTAGGAGGAGCATAGGGCCAATATGAAATCTCTCCATTTGTCACGATCCCTTGCGATGACTTTGATCGTAATACTTTTAAATCTTATAAACAAATTTCTTCTAAAACGTTAGAGTGCCCAAGAAATTGATATTTGTGAAACAAGTCAGAAAATCAGTTTTAACCCTATAACTCCTCAGGGTCCCAGGTACAATTATTGTTAGTCCAGGCCTTCGCTATCACATCCCAGATGCTTCGTGAACTCATCGATTACACCCTGTATATTCTACGTATAAAACTCATCTGGAGAGTAGTGCTTAAAGACAAGTTATACGTAAGGTTCTATTGGAATAATGAAATATTTTACCACACTTTCTACTGGGAACCATGGGATTCAATTTCAATGGATGACAAATTTTGTGTTATTGATAATTTAAAATTTAGTAAATTGTTTGCCTTTATTACTGGTACGTGTATAGGGCTTATTCAATCAAGTCCTAATAAATTACATTTCATTCACTTTGTGTATAAATTGATCATTCTCAAATTAATGGCATTGTTAACAAATTATCTAAGATATTAATTCTTATATCATTACCATTACATTACAATTTCTTTAGTTGATTGCGACTGTCCTATTTCAGAATCAACAATATACTCAGCAATCACTCTTCACTTTCTCTTTGTATAACTATATAGAAAAATGCAACTTTCATAAGTAAAATGATATCATTGAAAGCAAATGATAGGTCATACGATCAGTCGAAATGTTAGGAAAGTTTGTGCGTCATCGCTTTGGTGAAAACCGCCCAGGCATAGCGAAAGCTAGGTTTACTGCAAGAAAAATAACAATCCAAAATTTTTCGAGACCAGTTCGCAGAAATTGCCGCCAACTCATGTATTGTTTTGTGTAAAAAAATCATAGGGGGATCTTGCAAACTGACATCGCGGCAGTTGTCTTCAAGGAAACTATACCTACTTTGCTATAAAATAAATGTAGCTAATATTTTTCAAGTTCATCATATTTGTTATTCTTATCAGAAGAAACGACATAATTTTACTTATGACGTACGTTAGTTTTGCGACAAGAACGTCATAGCTCGAAGAAGCGTCAGTTCTGGCCTGCCTTCAGGGTAAAATTTCCACCCTAGGTCAATTCACATATTTCTAGTCATTATAAGAACAGCAAATTTGTTTTTGTTTTAGTCTTTTGAAGTGATTGTGAATTGAAATCTAGAAATTTTGGTTGTTTTTTTTTTTTTTTGTCTTACAGTAAACGAGCGTTATGTTATTGAGTATTTAATTTTCAGACTGGTTAAAGGTAGATTTACTTATTTATTCAGCTATAGCTTAAGGGTTTTTTGATTTTTTTCTTTTAAATATAAATTCACCTGCTCCGACTGATATAAATTGTGGCATATTTCGGCAACATCCTCCTGCGGCTGATGATGATGGTTGTGGCGTTGGATAGTCTTGTGCTGGTGGATTATTTGGACCACCATAATGTGCTTGTGGCTTTGCATCCATTTTAAATTATAGTTGTAGGCGATTTGCTGATCTTAATTAATTAATTTTTTTTTTGCTTTCGTATATGGTTATTAGCAAGTGCTAATAAACTGTTCTTGCTCACTCTAAATCTGTTAATGACAGTATTTATGTAATGGGGAACATATAAGTAGTTTTCACTTTCTACGTTAATATATCGCCGGTGCTTACGAAGAGAATCTTCCAACCGAAAGTTGTGGCGAAGAAAATCTTTTTTTTGAAATTGCGGCGAAAAAAATCTTTTTTTGTAATATGCAGACATGAAAATCTCTTTATTTAGTGAAAGTATTCACGAGTTACGAAAATAAACATTTCACTTAAAATCGCAGCGAATGAAGCGAGATTTTCTTCGCCGAATTTTGTAACAAGTGATTTTCTTCGCCGCATTTTGTAAAAAGTGATTTTCTTGTCCGCATTCGCACAAAAAAGATATTTTTCGCCGCAGTTTGAAAAAAGGATTTTCTTGTCCGCATTTTAAGAAGAGATAGTCTTCGTAAGCACCGGCGATATAGACATTATAACGGTAAGCTTATCAGTTTATAGTCAAAATTGCGATCTGATGATATACAATGTAGATTGCAAATAAATACGAAAAGAAACCGCACTTTGGTTACACCAAAAAACTAATAATATTACGTATATATTACTGAAAATAAAATATTATATTATGAAAAAGTAGTGAAAAGTGAAAAATTGTTGTCATAGAAAATGTTGCCACAGAAAATGTTGCTTAGATGGAAAAGATTCTCTATAGCTCCATGCTCCCTCTACTTAGAAGCTACGATTAAGCACACGTGTAAGAAGTGAAACTTTCATCTTCTTAACAAATTCCATCAAAATGGACTGCATAAAAATGTTGTCAAAAAGTGATGCGAAATTTAACCCTAGTGTTGCCACAGAAGTTTCATTTCAAGCTTCACTAAAAACAGGAAGAACCAATTTTTAAGAAATATTTTATCACTTCATATTCTGATAATGACTTCTTGAGAAGTCCAGAAATTTTTCATATAAAAATTTAAAGAAAATCCTCCGTGAAATTGAAAACATTTTTTCTCTTAAGAATAAAAAAAAAAACAGGTTGATACTTAAGTTTCTAGAATATAGCACCCCATACAAATTTTAAGAACAGTTTTGAAGCTTGACATTTTTTAGTGTAAGTTTCTTCAGATCTCATCTCTTAGAATCGCATTGTAACATCGCACGGTGTTGTTCTGAGAATTTAAATGACAATAAGAACACCCCTCTGGAGTTATTTTATATTATGAAAGCCTATCGAATTGTGCATAATTTGGTGAGCTTTTAAAAAAATCGTTTAAACGGTTTTTGAAAAAATGCCAAAAAACAGTTCAAATTGGACACACAAAAATTAAATTTTTGTTGTTATTTCCCCAAATAATGATTATTATGTGTATATATTGCAAAAGCTTATTAAATTTTGAAGAATATAAGACTAAGTAAAAAAAACTTGATGCACCGATTTTCGAAAAAAATGACAAAAACCGTGAAAATTTGAATGAAAAAAAATATTTTTAGTCGACATATAGTAATTAAATTTTACCCATTGTTGTAACGAATAATAAAAAATATAAGTGTGCATACATACCAATTATAGATCAGATTATAGATATATCATGTATGTTTTATATAACATAAAAAGTTTATGTTTCTTAACAGTGAAAAAAACTATTGCAAAAATTCTCTATTTAAAAAATATCGCTAAAATAAGAATTATCCCGGAAAAATTCGGATTTTTCTGCAAAATAAAACCAAGTAAAATTTTTTCACCAGAACGATCTTAATTTGTGCATGAAAAATAAAATGTGAAAATTTCATAGCGAAATCTTGTACGCGTAAAAAGTAATTCAAGGTCAAAGTAAAAAAAAAATCAGTTTTTTGCAAATATCACACTAACGGTTACTTTTTCAGAAAAATAGTTCAAGACAATTTTGTAGCCCTAAAAATTTTCTATAGAAAAAATCTCAGAGTTAATTCGTACGACAAATAGTTTAGAAGATATTCTAATTAAAAAAGTGTCAAAGCTTGGAAATTCACACATGCGGTATATAAGTGTGCTGCTATTCACATTATGCATTACCAAGCTTTGACACTTTTTTAATTAGAATATCTCCTAAGTAATTAGTCGTACGAAAACAACTCTGGAGTTTTTTCTATAGAAAATGTTTAGGGCTACAAAATTGTCTAGAACAATTTTTCTGAAAAAGTAACCATTAGCGTGATATTTGCAAAAAACTGATTTTTTCGACCTTTGACCTTGAATAACTTTTTACGCCTACAAGATTTCGCTATAAACTTTTCATATTTTATTTTTCATTCATAAGTGAAGATTATTCTGTTGAAAAAATTTAACATATTATGCAGAAAATGTTTTTTTGTTAAGGAACATAAACTTTTTATGCTATACAAAGCATACATGATATATATATAATATGCATGTACATTTTCATTGTTCGTTAGAATGATAGGTAAAATTAATTTTCATATGTCGACAAAAATATTTTTTTCATTCAAATTTTAACGGTTTTTTGCCCTTTTATCGAAAACCGGTCCATCAATTTTTTCTACTTTGTCTTATATTCTTCAAAATTTAATATGATTTTATAACATATACACATAATAATCATTGTTTGTTGAAATAAGAGTCAAAATTTAATTTTTGTGTATCCACTCACAACTTTATGTTCATTCCAATTTTAACGTTTTTTTGGAATTTTTTCAAAACCGATCTAACGTTTTTTTTTTAAGAATTCACCAAATTATAAAGAATTTGATAGGCTCTTATAATATCAAATAACCCCAGAGGGGTGTTGTTATCGTCATTTAAATTCTCAGAACAGCAACATGAAATGCATAGCAATTTCATGCAATAGATTTTTGGTATTAGCGTTACGAATCCAAATCTACATACACATGATATCGTCCCCATACATTTGAAAAGTACTAAGTCAGTTATCCCGAGTTTTGAGTTAGTCGGTATTTCTGGTTCACAATATTATAGTCTTTAGTTTGATAGGACCCATTTAGCTATATCTCTGTCAAAAACTGGTTATTTTTATCATAAAAGTAAAAGCTAAAAACCGATTTCCATACAAATACAAAATTTAATTTTTTTTACATCAAATATCTCATAATTTGAAAAACTGACTTAGTACTTTTTACTTGAATGAGAGGAAAAGGACCATAGAATATTGGCAAAATTGTACAGTAAAAGTGAAAATAAGAAATACGGCAAATTTCATCGGTTGTCAATTTAAGGTCTAACACATTTCTTTGACATGTTATGATCATTCTGCAATCAAATTGAAAGTCGATTACAAAGTCCTACAATGGTTTTCCATTTCGATATTCTATAGCTTACTATGAAGGCGTGGGGCCTCTTATTTACGAATTCAAGCGCAGTTTTTTCTATCACGTCAGGTTTCTAAAATTTCGTGCTTCAAAGTAATTTATATTTTCCAACGGCATCAGATTGGCGTTATCTTATTCAAGAAACTTCACCTTTTAACTTTCCCAATTGGATTATTACATTCGGAGTTATCTTCCATTGAAATAAAGGTTTTTTGTCTCCTGCTATTTATAAACTCACAAACTAAAATTCTATTATTTTCAAGCGTGAGGCCAGATAAATTTAAAGTACCTAAAAATTGCTGATAAAGGAAAGTGTCGAATAATGTGAACCACAGTGCCATGACACAAATTATTCGGACATATAATCCCCATTTACGAAATGGAGACTATATCCACAAATTTTTCGGACATAATCCAATGAAAAAAACGGACAAGATCCCAGTAAGGATATTTCCTAACGCCTTATTTTGTTATTGTCAACATGCCGCAGCTCAGGCTGAAAGCCGCCGCAAAGCCAGTATTGGATTTTTGGGAGTTTTAAATCCTGAGCTGCAGCTATTGTCAATAACAAAATAAGGCGTTAGGAAATATCACTATGGGGATTATGTCCGAAAAACTTGCGGACATAATCTTCACTTAAGAAATGGGGATTATGTCCGAATAATTTGCGGACATAGTCCCCATTTTCGTGAATGGGGATTATGTCCGTGGGGATTATGTCACGGCAACTGATCAGTCTATAATATCCAACACTAATTATATAAATTTTTAAAATGCATTATTGGAAAAATTTTATTCAATCTTAATTGAATTTGTCGGATATAGCCCCCATTGGTATAAGGTCCAAAAAATTTGCGGACTTAACCCCCAATACCAAATTTTCGGTCATAATCCCCATTTACGAAGTAGTCACCGTGGGTCACCCAGTCAATTTCCTAAAGTAAAAGCGTTATTCGCAACTTTTGTTGACTAAAAGTCGGGTAGTATTATTTTAGATTATATTTGCTATAAAATAGCTGTATAGGCTTATTAAAGAATAGTTTTTAGTAATATTGACCAAATTCATACAAACAATTGAATAAGTAATAAGGAAGACCGAATCGTACGTAAAATATTACTCCAAATTACTCAAACTCGGGTATCCCACACATTTAATTAGCTTTTTAAGATGTAATAGTTATCAGAGTTGATATGCTGTATATAATATGGGGAAGTTCACATTACTCGAATACATCACATTTTTGAAATAATCATTGAATATATAAAAGAAATGTAAAATCAGACTTGCTTGTGTATTTTTTCGTTAAATATTAGTTCCACAATTGCATTAGATTTATTTCAATTTTAGAAAACAGAGTTCTGAGGATGTTAATTAGCTATTCAGAGCGTACTAAAAAAAAGTCAACTTGACTTTTGCGTTTTAATGGGCACAAATAACCAGAATTGTTCTACAGTCTTTAATAAGGGAAACAAAAGGGTGCACCACATTATCCACATAGTCCACATTACGCTTACTTACTCTATTTGTATGGATTTGAGATGTAGGTACTTTAATGGAAGATAACTCGTAAAGTAAAATTCCAAATGGAAAAGGCGTACTTTTATGAGGAATTCCATGTCTATCCGATGCATTTGGCTAAAATAAATTTCACTTTATCCTGAAAGTACTCCATATAATTGAATAAATCGCTTTGCATATTTTGAAGCAGGAACAACTCAAAATTCTGACATTATAGGAAAACACCAAGTTCAGATTCGTAAGTAGAAAATCACAAACCCTTCTAATTGTATATAAAATCCGAGGATAGAAAATAAGCATGTGTTATTAAAGTGGATATACAAATAAAAAAGATTAAGTTAACATCAACCACTTTAAACATACATATTAAGAATTTATATATGTATATAAATAGAAGCTATTGAAATGAAATTTGGTAAATAGGTGAAGAACATAAATACCATATCAAACATGTGCCTTGTCAAATATCAAATTTGTTTGGTAAGCTACACCGAAATGGATTTTTGTAACGACCAACCGTAGGAAACATTCCCCTGTATAATGAAATTCGTCATATGAATCGCCAAATTAAGCGTGTCGAATTAATGTTATGGGCGGTAGACTTTTCCGTGCTCTTTCGAATGCACTTATCTTTCTCATATCTGTTTTCATTATCATGTATTCTGATCAAAGGTAACTCAGAATCTTGACGGGATTGTAAAAGTCAAGCCCCGATTCTCAAACCCCCATAATCGGCGATAAAAGCCGAAAATGAACAACCATTGCAGAAGGAAGTGGGATTAAAAAAATTGAACCAGCTCAGCTCCTGACAACCGCCAAATTTTTCGTTATATGTGGTCTCATTTATAATTGCCTTTATCCACTACAAAATTTTTGATTCTCAGAACTATCTATATGCATGTGTAGTAAAAATTGTTTTTTTTTTTCTTTTTGAATATTATGTTGGTACATAATTTTATTTCTAGTAAATCAATTGAACCATACTCGCGTAGCTCAAAAACCGAACTATAGAAAAAGTAACATTGCTATTTTAAAAAGAAATAGGAAGTTTAATGTTTATATTATACAGCGCTATGTCTTGGAGATTTTAAATCGCACTTGGAATCAAAACTTTTTTATTTAATTGACTTGCGAGCAAACACATACTATCATTCAGATTAATTAAAAACAGACTTTGATCTGACCTCTCTACAATTATTTATAGACTGATTAACAAAATAAAAAAATATTTTTTGGACATTTCATGATAACACCTAAAAATCTGAAAGATGTCAAGAAAATAAGACGAGATTTCTACAAATTCTTTCAATTTATCTATAGCTGATACGTAGGTTGCCTTTTATGTTTCGGGATTGGGCAACACTAATGCCAATAGCTAAAATCTGGCAACACCATAATAAAGTTTGACATTTTTTAGCATAAAAGTACTCACAACGTTTTGACGTACGACAATCATTTGTATTGTTTACAGTGACTTGAAAAAATCAATTTGGCAAAAAAATGGAATTAACTCGTGAACATTTTCGTGCGATAATTTTTCACAACTTTCGTCGTGGATTAACTCAACAACAGTGCATCGATGAACTTAATTCAATTTTTGGCGATGAAGCTCCATCAAGGACCAGTGTTTACCGATGGTATGGTGAATTCAACCGAGGTCGTAGTTCACTCCAAGACAAATTTCGTGAAGGTCGTCCAAAATCAGTTGTTGTTCCGGAAACCATTGATGCTGTGCGCCAACTGATATTGCAAGATCGTCATGTGACCCACCGTGAGATTGAGATAACCTTAGGCATTAGTTTGACCAGCATGCATTCAATATTGCATGAACACCTGGCCGTAAAAAAGGTTTGTTCTCGTTGGAAACCCCATAATTTAGCCATATTTTAAATTATCAATGGAAAAATTGATTTTCTTAACTCACTGTAAACAAAACAAATAGCACTTGTACATCAAAACGTTGTGAGTACGTTTATGCTAAAAAATGTCAAACTTTATTATGGTGTTGCCAGATTTTAGCTATTGACATTAGTGTTGCCCAATCCCGAAATATAAAAGGCAACCTCGTATGATTATGAATAACGTATGAATGATTATTTCTTATCCTCAAATTTATGTATCGATGGATTCTCTTATGTTCCTGACATTAATCTTTTTCATAAGCTTCGATATGAGTTTTCTTTTGAAGGTTTTAGCCCTGATGAAGTTATTAAAGCAATTAATTCAGTTAAATCTAACGCTGTTGGTGATGGTCAAATAAGCTTGAAATTTATTAAAACTATTTTACCATTTATAATCCCCTTTATAACACATATTTTTAACCACTCAATAACGACATCTACTTTTCCCAAAAATTGGAAAGTGGCAAATGTAACACCGATAGCTTAAAAGAATAGCCCAAGCATATCTGAAGACTTCAGTCCTATCAGTATCTTTTCAGCTCTGTCAAAGGCCTTTGAGAAGCTTTTTGATGTACAGATTGTTAACCATATAAGTATCTGTTAATAAATTACTGCCTGAGAATCAATCAGGCTATATAGCTGGCCATAGCTGCACAATGGCTGTCCTGAAATCTTAGAGGATATTCGTCCTGCATATGATAGAGATGAATAATTTAATTTATTTTTTCTGGAGAATCACAGATGTTTCCAAACTGAAACTTTGAGGATTTAAAGACTACTCTTATAGCTGCTTGGACAGAAAATTAAAAAAAAAAAAATAAAAAACCAATTACTTTCAAATATGTAATTTAAAAATTTTTTTTAAGTTTAAGATTTGGAAAAACTATTTGTTTGGTAAATTTTTAGCTTTTATGTAATTGACTGTATATAAAATTGTTTGACATCTTAAGCTTTAAAATTGTGTAAATAGAACTTAAGTTATAGCTTTTCAAACAAAAATATCCTTTAAAATTCATTGTCCCATGTCTCCGCCATTTTTCAAAGTTTTAAAAAAATACTCGATGGTCATTTTCTTTAATATTACACTATAGCTTAGCCTAAATAATAGTCAGACAGCTGTTTGCAGTATGCATTTTGATATTTGTTAGAAGTTCATAAAGTTAAATATTCATGACTTCCACCCTTTTAGCAAAACACCGATATTTCGAGAGGCTGTACAGACAAATTTTTTCAGGCTCTGTTATAACACAAGACGATAGAGCTATATTCTGGCATTAGGAATTTGCGAAGAAAACAGCATGTCAAAATTCATGACTTCCGCCATTTTAACATTTACAGATTCATTTGAGGTGTAGGTATCATTCGTTCAGCAAACTTATGCAGGATATTACGAGGAATATTTTTGTAGAAAATTTTAATTCTCTACATCTTCCACACATGGGTTTTTTTACCCTTTCCTCAAAAAGCTACAAAAATGACCCCTAAAACAGGAGAATATTGAGTCAATATGCACTACAGAAATATCTGCTATAAAATTTCACTACCAGTTTCTGAACGCCAAAAAGTCGAAATTTCATGCCGAAAGCCAAAAAATTCTTAAAATTAATCAAGATATATCACATTGCGTATTTATTAAATTTTTGACGAATTTTTCTTAATTATCGTCTTAGATAACCTCTAGTGAAATTTTCCATAAAACATTTTTATAGACTACTTTAACCAATTTTAGCCCAGTTTTTGGACTTGAAAAGACCTGTGAGTGAATACTAAAGCTTCTCAGATGTTGAAAATATAATTAATTAGATCAAGTTTGGTTCATGTTTCGGTGAAAACTTGCGCTGCATGCTCGAAGCCTCGTACTTTTGTTAATTTTTAGTTAATTTTTGAGGTTTTTTAAATTTTTTTATACCTTACAATTCAAATTTTTTTGAAATAAAAAAACGAGTATTTCTAAATCTTGCAGAGATCATATTACTATTTCTTATATGTTCTTAAGACCCTTTGTTCACCATCTACGCCTTCAAATCAGGAACGTAAAAATTTAGAAAAAAGTCAAGAGTTGGCCTTAAAAATATAAGTAAAACTCGCACGGCGTGCCTTAACCCGTTCTAAATCGGACGTCGTAGCACATCAAATTTTTTTCCAGATTCTGTTTACTTATCGTTCAAATGATGTATAAAAAAATTTTCACTCGTGACTCTTCGACTAAATTTTGAGATAATCGCTTTTCCAATTGGGGCATTTTTCCATACAAAAAGAAAAAAAAAATTTTTTTAACTACATTAAACAAAAATTAAAATAATCACAATCGATGTGTTTGGCGATGCTTAACGCGAATCCAACCTCAGAATTGCTCTATCGTGTATAGTTTATGAGATATTGTAACCTAAAGACCAAAAAAAGTCGTTTTTTGCCATTTTTTTAAGCTATATAACAATGTAACATATCATTTATTCGTCAAATGTGGCTTAGATACTTAAAAGTCCCAATTTTTTCCTTTAAAACCTAATTTAAATTATATTTATATCTTCATGCTTCTAAGGGATATCGTAGACCGAAATATTGTCAAAACTGGTTTTTTGCACTTTTGTGTCTTTTTAGGTTAGGATATCTTTGAGGAAAAAAAAGATATCAACCTAATTTAAATTAGGTTTTAAAAGCAAAGATTAGGACTTTAAAGTTGCTTACCAGATTTAACGAAATTAAAATTTCTTTCACATTTTAAACATGTTCAACGAACCGACCATTTCAAAATTCAGCCGTATGCCATACACGTAACAACAACACTCGGGGTGTCAAACGACTGAATTTAGAAGTAGTCGGTTCGTTGAACATGTTTAAAATGTGAAAGAAATTTTAATTTCGTTAAATCTGGTAAACAACTTTAAAGTCCTAATCTTTGCCTTTAAAACCTAATTTAAATTATGTTGATATCTTTTTTTCCCTCAAAGATATCCTAACCTAAAAAGACACAAAAGTGCAAAAAACCCGTTTTGACAATATTTCGGTCTACGATATCCCTTAGAAGCATGAAGATATAAATATAATTTAAATTAGGTTTTAAAGGAAAAGACTGGGACTTTCAAGTATTTAAGCCACATTTGACGAATACATGATATGTTACATAGTTATATAGCTTCAAAAAATGGCAAAAAACGACTTTTTTTGGTCTTTAGGTTACAATATCTCATAAACTATACACCATAGAGCAATTCTGAGGTTGGGTTCGCGTTAAGCATTGCAAAACACATCGATTGTGATTATTTTGATTTTTGTTTAATGTAGTTAAAAAAATTTTTTTTTTCTTTTTGTATGGGAAAATGCCCCAATTGGAAAAGGGATTATCTCAAAATTTAGTCGAGGAGTCACGAGTGAAAATTTTTTTATACATCATTTGAACGATAAGTAAACAGAATCTGGAAAAAAATTTGATGTGCTACGACGTCCGATTTAGAACGGGTTAAGGCACACCGTGCTCGGTAACCACTTAACGGTCACAGTGTCATATGATTGCCAGACATATCCACATGGTTCCCGAGTTTTACTTATATTTTTAAGGCAAACTAAAGATTTTTGTCAGTTTTTCCGTTCTTGTTTTGAGGACGTAGAAGGTAAATAAAGGGTCTTAAGAACTTACAATAAATGGTAATATGATCTCTGCCACATTAAAAAATACCCGTATTATTATTGTATTTTAAAAAAACCCGTTTAAAAAAAAAAAAAAAATTAATTATTGTAAAGTATCAAGAAATAAAAAAATACAACATTTACTAAAAATTAACAAGAGTACAAGGCTTCGAGCATGCAGCGCAAGTTCTAGAACTTAGAATTTTTCACCGAAATATGGACCAAACTTCTCATGAACTATATATTCAAAAACTTGGCGGTCCCGAAAAATTGAACCAAATTTTGAAATTTAGGCTTTGGCCATCACTGGTCTTAATACTCCTTAAATGTATATTTGTTACCAAATGTCCAGAAATAACCCACAAATAGAAGAAAATAAGAGAGTGAAAATTTTTATACAATCAAGAGTTTTATTAAATCATACTACATTACAGAAATATAAAAAATTTGTAGAAGTTTTGCATATTTTTAACAATTTAATTAAATGACGGACTTAAGAGGTTTTGAAATTTCAGCAAAGCTTTATGCAAACTTGTTTTCTTGGTTTCAGGCAAAGCAAGTATAGTTAAAACCACAAATACAAATGAAATTGAACCTAAAGCCAGAAAATAGTTAGCTATAGCAGTAATTTTTACCGTAATTGTACCACATATGATAAACATAGCCATTTCAATTGCCAAAACACATGCAATACAGTATGGTTTAGCTGTCGCGGGAAAGGCTTCGGTCAAATATGATGACGATGAGGTTATGCATAAACCCGTAAAAAATTGATGGGCCAGTAAGAGACCAATTACCGTATACATTTTTTCTGTGTAAAAGATGTTATATATATCATTAAATATAATGCCAACACCGATGGCCATACCACCGCAAATTAACATCCCAAAGATGAGTGTTAACTTACGACCCAAAGAATCTTGTAAAAAGGTACCAACGAAAGTACCGGCAAAGCGACATACAACAAAAACTATATAAGGCCAATGAGATATGTTATCACCGATATAACGAGACTGCTTCTCTAGGTTTGCTTGCTCATCGAGTTTCATTTCCCTATAAAATCCAGTCCGAATAGCCGCATAATCTAGTGTGCCTATAACTATAACAGTAAAACTAAGACCGATTATGCCGCGCAAAATGCAAAGTTTCAAAAGTGCTGATATTGTTCCTGAAACGCTTGAACTTTCAGCAACATAAAGCTTATAATCCTCCAGTTGAGCATGTTTTGCGCCATTCATCGTTGACGTAGGTCGTTGCAAACGCTGTACGCTATCAAGTGCTTGTTGCTCTTGATTTTTTTTCAAATAGTATACTGGAGACTCAATAACTTGAGTGAGTGCAGCTACAAGAGAAATAAATCCAAAAACAAGCACAAATGTACCATGGAATTGGTTTGCATTGTAATCGTAATTCATAGACAAAGTATATTCCACACTATAGATCATTTGTGCGCAGATGCCCAAACTGAAGAAAATGGCTTCAACGGATGATATCAAGTGGCCGCGAAATTCATTTGCGGCTTCCTCACCAGCCATGACAAATATTGTGACAAGCATCCAACCAACAGCAAAGCCATTAAGGTGAAGTGCTGCCATCACAGCTGCGAAATCGTCATATAATGATATGAATAGTATGCCACCGATAATTACCAATACAGAGGATAAAAACTACGGAAGAAGATATTGAAAGATTTATTTAAATGTTATTGTCATGTTCTTAATGTTTAAGATTAACTTTTTTTCTTACCATTAGTATTTTTTTCGGCAAAAATCCAGTTAATACTGCGCTTAAAATAGCTCCAACTATCGCCATAACAAACCAGCAAACATTCAAATAAGTTGACGAATAGAATACGAGTCCTCCACGTATTCCTAATCCCCAAGTCATACTCATACCACCAGTGAAGAGTATGCAAGCACCTGAAATATAGAGATGGTGGGTAAGATAAAATAATAAAAATGATAAATTTTTTCGTAATGTACAATGAAGAATTGAATAAAAAATAACATTTCGAAATAAATACGTATGAGTTAACTATTCCATTATATAATTTATGCATCAAAAAATTTCTTAAAAGTCGAATAATATACAAAATGTCGAAGTTCATCAAATATCGATGAGGTTGATAAATTTCAGAGTCTATCAATATTGAATATCTATGCTACTCCCATTATATGGGGTATAATTGGTAAGGATACGAAGCTTCTGAAGGTGATAGAGAAAGCCTAAGCCGGGGGGTTCTAAAATGTACCCCCGAAGTGTAATAATGTTAATACTGATTTTCGGACTTGTTTTACAAATAAATTTTCTTGGGTCACCCTAACGTCTTAGAGGTAACTTTAAGATAATTGTATGAACTTTCTAAGAGTGTATTTGGTTTATAGGGTTTAAAAGGATTTTGCAAAGTCCTGAACCTTTAAAGTTGATATTTTAAATTGTTTTCCTATTTTTTTGACGTCGGCGGGAATTTTAGTAAAACAAAGGTCAAATTAACATACTCTTTTGGAACTTTTTTTAGAATTCTTGTTAAATTTCCTTTAATTCAGTAGTGTACAATATGTCATAACAGTAGTATATAATATGTCATAACAATTGTACCTTTTTGAAAATATAAATTTTAAAGGAATACAACTTTGCGAAATACTTTTAAATCTTGTAAAGAAATTTCTTTTAAAAGGTTAGAGTGCCCAAGAAATTTTTTTTTTTTTGTGAAACAAGTCAGACATTCAGTTTTAACTCTGTAACTCCTCAGGGGACCAGGTACAATTTTTGTTAGTCTAAGTCTTCGCTATCACCTCTAATAAGCTTCGTGACCTTATCGATTACACCCTGTATATTCTACGTATACAGCTCATTTGGAGAGTAGGGCTTAAAGACTAGTTATACTTAAACTTTTATTGGACTAGTGAAATATCTTACTACATCTTCTACTGGAAGCTATGGGATTCAATTTCAACGGATGACAAATATTGTGCTATAGGTGATTTAAAATTTTGTAAATTGTTTGCCTTTATTAATGGTACGTGTAAAGGGCTTATTTTAAATAAATTTTTTCAGATTTTTAAATGCATTTTTAAAGGTGGCTCAAAGCAAAAATATATTTTTAATATTTTTTTTTTTAGCATTAATTATAAAATGTTGGCAAACAATTTAAAAAATTTGTTTTAGAGTACCTTAAACACATTAATTTTGTTTGTTTTTTAATGAACTTTAAAACCTACGTTGTAATTTTGACAAAAAAAAAAAAATGTACACCTCTTAAAAAACGAAAAACTGCCTTAAAATGACGAAATTTAACGGTTTTTCAAAGAAAAAAGTCATCGTGCTTTAACCTCTTGAGACCGATGGGGTCACATAGGACCCCAAGCATTTTTGGATACATCAATATTTTAATTAAAATCAGTATCAAGGAGTACTCGTATGCTATTGACATGCTCTAGAGACTTGTTTAAGACCGAAAACTCAATTTGTTGGGTCCGTTTTTTGAACAATTTCTTTCTTTTAGTCTATATCTACAACTTTGTTGAAGATTGCAAAGCAAAATCTCAAACGGTTTACGACTTATAGCCGTGGCAACTTTGAAAAAGCAGTTTTGAAGCAATTTTTATAGTACTATAAAATTTGGCCTGGAGCCAAACAAGCGAAATACAGATAGGGATTTACTAGTAAAATCATGTACTTTCTGGAATAGTATTCAAAAATTTTCTTGGATTTTTTTTTGCTGCACTGTGTAATATGATGCACCATTTCCGGCTATAAGGGGATTTTCCGGACCTACTTTTTTTTCTTAATTTAATCACTAGAAAACTTAATCCGAAGTTCATTTTTCAATATCTACAATGGTCTAGGCTTCGGTCTCAAGGGGTTAAACGAAATGAACATTTTTTAATTTACAAGATCTCATTCGAAAGAGCTCTTAAAAAACTTCAAAACAAGACATGTTAAGACTTTTTTGGGCCAACAGGCTCGATGATATAACGTTTGAAACATAGTAATGCAGCCCCGTCAAAGGCAAAACGCTTTTTTACTCAAGAGGGAGGCATCTTACAAAAAAGTGCGTATGGCATAAAATGCTTAGAATCATGCAAGGAACAAGCGTGAATTGTTTTTTTTTTTATTTCGTTTTAGAAAAAAAATTTTTTTAACGTAATTTTTAATAAATTTTTTAAAAAAAGAAAAAAACATTTCACACTTGTTCCTTGGATGATTCTAAGCATTTTATGCCACGGGCACTTTTTTGTAAGATGCCTCTCTCTGGAGTTAAAAAGCGTTTTGCCATTCACGGGGCTGCATTACTATGTTTCTAACGTTATATCATCGAGCCTGCTGGCCCAAAAAAGTCTTAACATGTCTTGTCTTGAAGTTTTTTAAGAGCTCTTTCGAATGAGATCTTGTAAATTAAAAAATGTTCATTTCGTTTAAAGCACGATGACTTTTTTCTTTGAAAAACCGTTAAATTTCGCCTTTTTAAAGCAGTTTTTCGTTTTTTAAGAGGTGTAAATTTTTTTTTGTCAAAATTACAACGTAGGTTTTAAAGTTCATTAAAAAACAAACAAAATGAATGTTTTTAAGTTACTCTAAAACAAATTTTTTAAATTGTTTGCCAACATTTTATAATTAATGCTAAAAAAAAAAATATTAAAAATATATTTTTGCTTTGAGCCACCTTTAAAAATGCATTTAAAAATCTGAAAAAATTTATGGGATATTCTGTCATGATGTTGAACGTGATGCCAAAGTATATCTAATAAATTCGAAATATTTTTTTTTTTTTGAACAGCCCTAATACTCATCAATCACTCTTCACTTTCTCTTTGTATAAGTTTAAAGAAAAATGCAACTTTCATAGGTTAAATGCGGTGGTGGGCAAAAGGTTGCCCACCTTGCACCTTCGTATTAAAGAGAGGATTTTTTTCGTATCTTTTCGTATGGGATAAAACGAGACAAAAAATAAGTTGCATGTAGTGGTGCCCAGCACTGTTAAATGATATCATTGAAGGCAAACGATAAACCATATGATCAGGAGAAATGTTAGAAAAGTTCGTGCGTCATCACTTTGGTGAAAACCGCACAGACATAGCGAAAGCCAGATATGGTTCTTGCATGCTCAGTGCAAAAATATTTAAACGCATTGCTGACGAAATTATTTCGACTTTGCGCACTGTTTATTTTTCATGCAGTTCGTTTTCTGCAAGAATAATAATAATCCAAAATTTAATTTTTTCGAGACCAGTTCGCAGAAATTGCCGCCAACTCGTGCATTGTTTTGTGCAAAAAATCATAGGGGGATCTTGCAAACTGACATCGCGGCAGTGGTCTTCAAGGAAACTATGCTATAAAATAAATGTAGCTAATATCTTTCAATTTCATCATAAGTATTCTTATCAGAAAAAACGACACAATTTTACTTATGACGTACGTTAGCTTGGCAACAAGAGCGTCATAGCTCGAAGAAGCGTCAGTATCTGGCCTGCCATCAGGGTAAAATTTGCACGCTAGGTCAATTCACATATTTCTAATCATTATAAGAACAGCAAATTTTGTGAAAATTGTGAATTGAAATCTCGAAATTTTGATTTTTTTGTCTTACAGTAAACGAGCGTTATATTAAAGACTTGTTAAAGGTAGATTTACTTATTTATTCAGCTATAGCTTAAGAGTTTTTTTTGAATTTTTCTTTTAAATATAAATTCACCTGCTCCGACTGATATAAATTGTGGCATGTTTCGGCAACATCCTCCTGCGGCTGCTGCTGATGGTTGTGGCGTTGTTGGATATGGATATTGTTGTGCTGGTTGTGGCGTTGGATAGCTTTGTGCTGATGGTGTTTGTGACTTTGCATCCATTTTAAATTATATTTTTTAAAGGCGATTTGCTGATCTTAAATAATTTTTTTTTTTTTCGTTCGTATATGGTTATAAGCAAGTGCTACTGAACTGTTCTTGCTCACTCTTAAACTGTTAATGACAGTAGTTATGTTATAGGGAGCATATAAGTAATTTTCACTTTCTACGTAAATATATAGACATTATAACGGTAAGCTTATCAGTTTATAGTCAAAATTGCGATCTGATGATATACAATGTAGATTGCAAATAAATGCGAAAAGAAACCGCATTTTGTTACACCAAAAAAAAAAAACAAAAAACTAGCCAGTAACACAATATAATTTTGTAGTGATTGTTTTTGTCTAGGGCTGAATTAAGCTCAGTGGTGTCCAGGTTCAGACTAAAAGACAATCAACTTTTAGTTTCAAAATTTATTTTTTTTTTTTTTTTTTTTCCAATTTTATTTATACGTTTTATACAATTTCCTTTATGTATTCTTTATTCAAGTATTCAATTATACAATTATACAATTATAAAATTCTATTCGATTGTTTATTTTGTCTCGGTTTTTATCCTCAATGTCTCGTTTTCCTTTCCTCGGTTTGCTCTTTTGTACTGCGGAGTGTTTCTTTGTTTGACTGCTCTCCCATTATAAGTACTATAAGGAAGTACTTGGCGAGGCAGATAGAACAGCTCACACCGTATGAATACTATAAGGAAGTATTCGATGTGGCGAGTAGCACTGGTTACCCAGGAACCTATCGAAACACTATAAGGAAGTGTTTCCCCTTCTCCTAACCGCTCACACCTTATGAGCACTATAAGGAAGTACTCGGTGAGGCAGATAATGTCAGCACACACCGTATGAATAATATAAGGAAGTATTCGATGTGCCGAGTAGCACTGGTTGAACAAAATCAATACATTAGTCTTCATCGGTTTTCCCCCAAAACTTTCTTAGTCACCCGTGAACCCCCAAAATCCGTTAAATTCAATAAAACTGTTTCAAAATGCTTGGAAGTGGAAAATTATGCTATTCAGGGGGTTATCAAGGTTGCTGAATACAAACATGATGTTGGAATATGGAAAAATTCAAAATGGCGCCCCCATTTTAAGCACCATAAAAGGAAAAATTCGTTTAGTGGAGCGCCTGGATGTTTTAGCCAAGAAGTTTTGTTACAGTGAATGAGTTTTTACGGTAAAGGTTGGATTTTGTTTTTTATACTATGAAGAGCAAAGTTTACTTAAATTTTTGTGTGCTTTTAATTTGATTTGTTTATTGTTTAAGCAATAACTATTTAAATATAATACAACACAAAATTAACAGTAATCGTAACATTTTGAAAACCATTTTTTCTAAACTAATTTGAGGTCGCTGAACACGAAAAACTCAATCACTTTTTTTTTTCCTTCGGGCCGTTCCAGTGATATGATAATTTCTATTTTCAAGGTTATAGCTTCTCATACATCAATATATTTCCATGACGCCAAGTCCGATTGATTTTATTTTTCCATTTTTACAAAGAGTGATTAATGGCGCTTCTAACAAGTACACCTATGATTATGCTCCGAACAAAATTGACTGAGTATAGCAGGAAAAAGTTTGAAATTTCACAAATTTTTCATATGAACTTCAAATGAAACACTTTGTTTTTGGGATATATTTTTTTACAAATTTGTTAGAAATTTTATTAAATGGCGCATATAATTGCAAGCATTTTAAGCCTATGCTGCGCAAAATCGAATGAAATTTCCGAAAGATTTTAGTGCAATAGAGACATTTCGATTTCTTTCAAAAATTAATATTTTTGATACAATCTGCAGTGGTGTTCTGCCGAGGATGATGAAAAGTTGTTTAGATCATCTTTAAAATGTTCAATGAGTGTAGGGTGTCCGATCTGGTGGCTGAAAAATTGAAGCTGTTGACTCAGGCCGAACATTTTGAAAATTCTCACATCATCCTTATTGCACTTAAATCTTAACATCTTTTGGAAATTTCATTCGATTTAACTAAACATAGGCTTACAATTATATGCGTTTTTTAATATGATTTGTAAAAAAAAAATTTTTAGTAAACTTTACTCTTTATATCTGTGCTGATAAGGAAAAACTGCTTAAGTCTGATTTTTTCGTTTTGCAGGAGATCAATTTTAAACTTCAAAGTTAGTTCTGAAATTATTATGTAACCTCTAGTAAAATTTATCATTTTCCACAGAGCATCTGTTGTTTAAGGGATAAATTGTTACATCTTTCAATATGTAAATCGCTCAAATTAATGAGTTATTTCTGAAAATAAAACTTAAGCAGTTTTTCCAAACGAAAGAAAAAGACTTCGCACAACCTATGTCCAAATGAGCTGTTTTTCCAATATCAATATAATTTTAATTTCATGATATGTGGATATAAGATGTTTTTCCAAATGCAATTCAATGAATTATGAAAAATGTAAGCAATTCATTTAAGTAATAATAGTTTTATTTTCAAAGCTGTTAACTAAACACATTCAATAAACATAAGTAACAATATTAATCAATAATATGGAAATCTTAGTTTTCGTTCACTGTATCCTCAACTAAATCAGCATGTATGTCTGGTATTCTTCTGTGACGAGATTGTTGTAAAATGAATGAACCCATGGTTCAATGAACCGGAAGAGATCGATAAGATCTTTTTCTTTTTTGAGGAAATTTTTATTACTGCAGGTAGTTTAGGCATTTCGGTTAGGTTTCCACTTTGAAAGGCTCCTCGTTGTCTAGAGAGGTTTTAAACTGTATGTTACCAAAACCATTTCACGTCTTTCCACGTAAAGATTTTGGAATTTGTGTCCTTATTCCTCCAAATGAATTTTGATGTAGAATAGGAAGAAAAATTTATGAAGTCTTCTGAACTCATTTCAACGACTTCAAATTTATTTCTCACTCCAACGCTTCTAACGAAATCATACCAATCGCAAGGGTGATGTATTTTGACATTGGTATTCTTTTTTTTTTCGTTCTATTAATGCGTGGTCCACATCACACTCCATATGTGAGTGACCTACAACTAAAAACTTATGCTCAATGTTTTCGATTGACTTGCTGTTTTGGAGGAATGTCATGAACATAGTGCTTAGGAAAGAATTCTTGTTTTGTCCCACACAAGAATCGCTATAAAAAATTACTGTTTTTATTTGACTATCTTTTTCCTCTAAAAGTTGCAAATGTTTGAGCAAGCACGAAGCAATTTCATTGCCTCCACGTTTGGCCAATGCTTCATGCCACATAAAACAGTATGGAATGTTAGTTTTGCCATCGTGTAGAGTTAAATTAAAAGTCCATAATTGCCTTTTGTAAAAACTAAGAGAAAAAACTATGTTTTTATATCACTTTTCATTTCCTATATTTTACTGAAAAATCGCTTATCTACTAATAAATATTAGATTCTGCGAAGAGAAAAACATCTTCAATACATTTAGTAACCTCATTTATTCTTATGAATTGCATGGAAAAACCGGTTACCGGACATAACCCCAACGGACATAATCCCCATTTCGTAAATGGGGATTATGTCCGAAAATTTTTCGGTCATAATCCCCATTTTCGCCATGGGGGTTATGTCCGCAAATTTTTTGGACATAATCCCAATGGGGGTTATGTCCGCAAAATTTAATTAAGATTGAACAAAATTTTTGCAATAATCCATTTAAAAAATTTATATAGTGTTGGATGTTATAGACTGATCCGCGGCCGAAGGCCGCCGCGAAGCCGGTGTTGGATTTTTGGGAGTTTTAAATCCTAAGCTGCGGCCGCAGGCCGCCCACTTACCCTTACTCTTATGAAAAATTACTGTGGCTAGCAAAATAGGTGTTGGATATATTATAGACTGATTCGCGGCCAAAGGCCGCCGCGAAGCCAGTGTTGGCTTTTTGGGAGTTTTAAATCCAGAGCTGCGGCCACAGGCCGCCCACTTACCCCTACCCTTATGTAAAATTACTGTGGCTAGCAAAATAGGTGTTGGATGTATTATAGACTGATCAGCGGATGAAGGCCGCCGCGGAAACGGTATTGGAATTATTGGGAGTTGTAAATCCTGAGCTGCTTCTGTTGTCAATAACAAAATATCGTTATGGGGACTATGTCCGTTTTTTCCTGGGGATTATGTCCGAAACACTTGCGGACATAATCCCCATTGAAAAAATGGGGATTATGTCCGAATAACTTGCGGACATAATCCCCATATTGTGAATGGGGATTATGTCCGTGGGGATTATGTCACGGCACCGGAAAAACCACTTAACTCACTTAAGAGTTAATAAACAAGAATAATTCCTCTGAAAAAACATTTTTTAACCCTCAAGTTGCATCACTCGGAAAGTTTTTATATTTTTGTGTTCAGGGTACTTTCCTTATTATATAAAAAAAAAATTAAGAAAATCCGTCGGGCGCTTTTTTTTTAAATCGAATTTTCCGTTTTTGGCAAAGTTGAGTTAAGTCAAAAATAACATGCGAAAACTAAAATTAAAAAAATGGAACACGAATAGTCATTTTTAACTAATTTTTGGATGCTGAACTCAGATCCGTTAACAAAATCGTTCTATCGCTACAGAATTTTGAGATATCCTAACCCAAAAACTACCAAAATATAAGATTTTTCGTGATTTTTTCCCACTTTTGAGGTTATGTAACACGACAGTGTAATACTTTGTCATAAAACCTGTTATGTTAGTTGAAAGCACATATCTTTGCATTCAAAACTCTTTTTAAATTATATCAATATCTTTTTTTTTCTTGGAGTTATCCTAACCTACAAATTTAAAAAGAAACAAAAACAAGATTTTCGACTACGTTGGAGGCTACATAGAGAACGCACGAAATTTTTTTTCTCTTTTATACTAACTGAATTACTTACTACAATCCCTCGTCTTCAAAATCAGCCATCGAGTGGTCACCTACGAATTTGCCCATCTTCGTCACAACAATTTTAAGGAAACTAACTTTTTAGCTTCAGTGTATTACTTGTTTTGGCATAACGTTTTTGTATTTCTTGATGTCATATTAAAGAGCTCATAACTTTGAATAGAAAAATCGTAGATGACTATTTGATAGCTCATTTTGAAAACAATAAATGATTATAAGTGATACAGTTTGTATAAAAGACCAAAAAAATTTCGTGCGTTCTCTATGTAGCCTCCAACGTAGTCAAAAATCTTGTTTTTGTTTCTTTTTAAATTTTTAGGTTAGGATAACTCCAAGAAAAAAAAAAGATATTGATATAATTTAAAAAGAGTTTTGTATGCAAAGATATGTGCTTTTAACTAACATAGCAGATTTTATGACAAAGTATTACACTGTCGTGTTACATAACCTCAAAAGTAGGAAAAAATCACGAAAAATCTTATATTTTGGTAATTTTTGGGTTAAGATATCTCAAAATTCTGTAGCGATGGATCGGTTTTGTTAACGGATTTGAATTTAGCATCCAAAAGTTAGTTAGAAATGACTATTCGTGTTCCTTTTTATTGATTTTAGTTTTTGCATGTTATTTTTGACTTAACTCAACTTTGCCAAAAACGGAAAATTCGATTTAAAAAAAAAGCGCCCGACGGATTTTCTAAATTTTTTTTTTTATATGATAAGGAAAGTACTCTGAACACGAAAATATAAAAACTTTTCGAGTGATGCAACTTGAGGGTTAAAAAATGTTTTGAACCCCCGTGCAAAATGATTTATTTTACAGTCAAATAAGTTTCTTGGAAAAAACGCTAATGTCGATATAAGCTGTTTTGGCATTGTTTGTTGATGAGTATTTCAACTCTATATTATGATTTGGAAAAATAACTTAAGTTCTTTTAAGCTCTTATTCCTTAACACAATTTCAAATACCTCAAATCATAACCCAACTTAAGTTATTATTCCAAATGAGATTGTACATCTTAATGAGATAAGTCAAATTTCCCCCATCCATTACTTCCCCAAAAATTATACAATGTTTTTCAAATTTTGTTCAGGGATACTTTTAAATATTGCGAACGTCGTGATGTTCTTAACTCAATTTTTGCTTAAGTCGACTCAAGCAGTTTTTCCTTCCTGCCACAGATATTATAAAAAACAAAATCCCACCTCGACCGTAACAATTCATTCACTGTAGCAAAACTTCTAGGGTGAAACCTCAAGGCACTCCACTATAACGATTTTTTTAATTTTTTGATGCTTAAAATGGGGACATACACAGTTTTCCGGGAGTCATTTTGAATTTTTCCATTTTCCAACATCATATTTGGATTCAGTAAGCTCGACAACCCCCTGAATAGCATGATTTTTCGTTTTTAAGCATTTTAAAACAGCTTTATTGAATTTATCGGAATTTGGAGGTTCACGGAGGATTTAGAAAGTTTTGAGGGAAAACCGCAAAAGACTAATGTATTGATTTTGTTTTAAATTCAATTACGAACAAAATGAGCCATGTCGGATTAAAATCGGTGCATGTTCAACAAAATTAGAAATCAATAACTGTTTTTGCCTAATTTGCCTGCAGTATTATTATAATTCAAAGAACTGTTAAAATTTGTATATATAAAATAATTGTTTTTTTCAGTGCGTAATATTGTATACGTTTTTGTTAATCTATTATTATGTTGAATTCATACCACTGATAAAGTGTTTTTTTTTTTTTTTTTCGGTTTGAAATAAACATTTGATTGGAAGTGAAGCATGTGCTAGCTTGAAGATTTATCTGTATATAAAATCTGTAACTGCTAAGTGCTACGTATTAGTCATCACATTTTTTGTTGATATGGACAGCGGACACTATAAGTTCATTATAAGTACAATAGAGATATATAGTACAAGCTCACGGTTAAGTTTTTTTGTTTTGTTTTTTAAATAACAAGCGCTCATAAAATGTTCGTGATAACCCTTTGCAGTTTGTTATGATAACAGTTGTATTAAAAAGAATATTTCATCTATTTTTAAATTCTTATAGTGATAACATGTCCGAGTATTTAGGCAGGCTATCGACATCGTTTTAATATTTATTTGTTTATTTTTTTATATGTCGTTTCCTACGCTAATGAACCAGAAGAACTTCCATTTTTGTACAACATAAATATTTAGTTAATTATAGTTAAGAAAAATTAGCATTTGAAATAACAATAACACTGTGGAACAAAATTTGGTCACCAAAACTTTACTCGGATCTGACGCAGCGGGGTGAAAATATAGGCCAAAATAAAAAACCAATTGGCTCAGTTTGTTCAAATTGGCTCTAGTTTTCGAGAAAATGCCGTTTGAATTTTGCATCTTGAATTATGTGGTTTCTTCGATATATCTCGTAAGTTAACTGAGTTTTATTGCATTTGGTGGTGGAGTTTTGTTCGTCTAATCCATATCTACTCTTTCATTACCAAATCAGTATTTTTGGATGCACTTTTGGCAAGTTAAAGCACAAAATTCCCAAAAAAGTGATATTTTTCGCATTTTATGGCATTCGGCTTAATAGAAATGACCCGAGTGGTGGATTTCTTACCTACAAGTTGCATCCTAAACAAAATATCCTACATCAGTAGCACAATTTACACCGAAACAGAAAACCTGGCAACACTTGGGACAATTTTTGTGAATTTTGACCTTTAAATTTTGTATGGAGATTTTCATAAAAAAGACACTTTTTGCGGCAGAACTCTTATAGGTTTTGAACTCGGGTACTACCATATTGCCAAATGTGAGCGAAGTAGGAGACAACAAAATTTTCAGCTGATACACTTGGTATATTATTCGTCATATATAAAGGGACGTTTTTTGTCAAGTGAACCACCCCACTCTTTCGTCGCCGTTTTTCAGATAAAAAAGTTAAGCCCGGCTTAAAATTTTCGTTGAAATAATTACTTCACAATCGCATGGCGATTTTCGTAGTAATTATCGTACTGAAGATAGGTGCTCAGCAATTGGGTCACTTTTTGGTTAACTGGCCAATGTGCGATTTGAAATTTTGTAGATTTTTTGGATAATTTGGACAATTCTAAGACGATTTTATATCATGTAAATTTTCGTTAAAATGCTTCCCTGATGAGGTATCGGCAATCTAAAACAACGCGTCGGATTTGTCTAACATCGTTTTTTCATTTTTAAGCGTTAACATCTCGTCTGGAGATAAAATAAAAAAATTTACAGTCAATAAAATCGTCTTAAAATTGTGCAATTAATCAAAAAATCCATGTTTCTCAAGTCAAAAATGCAAATTGGCCAATAAGCCAAAAAGTGACCCAATTGTTGTGGCTCTATCTTCAGAAATGAAAAATCACCACGTAAAGAAATTTTTTCAAAAAAAAAATTCAATGGAAAGGTGGGGTGGGGAAAGGTGGGGTGGGGAAAGGTGGGGTGGGGAAAGGTGGCACTTGACAGAGAATGTCCCATATGTTTTTTTTTTTAAACTACTTATGTTCCAATAAAAATAAAGTTTTATCAGTTGAATTTTAGTTATTTAAATTAATTGGCTGTGAGACAAAGGGTCAAAAAAAAAAAAAGAATGCTATGGACTTATCAATATAATCAATATGAAAAATAAAATGCCTAACGCATTCCAAGGTTAAGATTATGTTTGGCGCTAATTTTATCTGAGAAGGTAGGTAAAAATATGGAATTTCCCACACTCAAAAACAATATATATACTTAGTTATAAAATAATCGCGTTAAATTTTTGTTAATTAAAAAAAAAAAAGGAAAAAAAAAAAACAATCCAAAAGTTGTTTGTGAGTCATTCATATTTATTTTTGTCATACATAATTCTTTTACTTAATCTTGATAAGATCGAACTAAATGAAGTCCATTTTATTGGTTTTTTATGTTTTAGTAAAACAATGAGATTAGTGAAAACTCTATAGAAATCGTTTTTACCACTTTTTTCGAAAGGTACCATATAAAATATTTTAAAAATAGCTTTAATTATACCCATAATCATGTAGAAATCGGTTGGCGTGAAAAAATCCGAGGCGGTCGGCAGCGTGTTTACATTTGAAGGTGTTATTAGCGATTAAAAAAACATAAAAAAAAAAATAAGACGATGTGCCTATGGTAGGATTCGAACCTGGATAAATCCGTGGTAACGGACCCGTTTCGAACCCGAACGTACTTAAATACGAATTTAAAATGGATTTGCTTTTAATAATGTTAATGCTGTATATTTAATAAAAAAAAAAGTTTTGATGCGCTCATTAACAATTAAAAAAAAAAAAAACAAAGAGAAAAAAAGGAAGAAAAAAAAGGATAACAATCCACCTGTGGTAGGATTCAAACCTGGGTAAATCCGTTTCGAACCTGTAAAGATCTTTAAATACGATTTTTTTGATTTTTTAATTTTAATGCGTATGATTTTTTTTTAAACTTTTCAAACACTGTTTTTGATTCCAAATTTGAGTAATATTTCTTATCAAAAGAAGGGAAGAGAAAGAACACAAAATACTTGTAATAAAAAAACAACAGAAATTTGTTTACTAAATGTACAAACTTTAGTACCTCAACATTAGATGAGTCTACATCACAAAGGTCAATAGCCTAGCTGTCTAATGTTTGTAAATTACTACCCCGGGATCCAGGGATTCGGATTCCGAAACGGATAAAATATACGAGAAAGAGAACCCATTACAGATTCGAGACGGGTCCGTCCGGCACACAGTGTAAGTATTCAACTAAGTATCTATTTATATCAAAGAAATGATCCTTGGGAAGCTACGACTTTAACTGCAGTGTAAGTAAAAGTAGTAAGGGGACATTCACGAATTTCGTGACGCTAAAAATAATCACCCACTCATGGTGATGAAGCCATGACGCTTGACCAGCCTTCGTTAAACGCCATGTGTTATGTCATAGGTTTGTATCTGCTTATAAATTTAAAACTATCATACCACTAAAAAGATAAAGAAAAATTTTAAAAAGTGGTAGATAACCGACACTTATTGGATACATATTCGTTGTTGACTTAAAAAATAAGGGTTGAAAAAACGATTATCGCTTAACTGGACTGAAGCCGATAACTTTGCATTTTATAACATGAACTTAATGACAAATGTTTGCATTATGCAGCTGTTACTAAGTAGAAAATAAGATAATAAATATATCTGGAGCTGTTGTTCATACTTGTTACAAATATATCTTATCTAAAGTGATATTAGGTACCGTTTACTTTCAGTAGGTAACACCGTAAACTTGATTTCCAGTGTAATGTTTCATATAAAATATGCTATAAAGTTATATCAAGTATTTTTTTTGTTCATAAGTAGGGCGAAGTTCCTTTCAGATTGGAAGAAAGGATATATTTTAGTGCAGTTTAACCCCTGGAAACAACAAAATTTACTTACTCCTATAGAACTTTTTTTAGCTTAAGTAAATAAGGTTTTTTTTTCTGTGAAATAGTTCGATAACAAGTCAAAGCAACATAAATTCAATGCATACAAGCTGCTTTGCTTTCTTATTAAAAATAAACTTAAGGGTAATTCCATGGTAACTCGCGTTACAATTAGAACATTTTTTAAGAGTTTAATGGAGCTTTTGAGGCTCAGCCTTTGGATTAACTAATAAAATTGGATTCTTTATGAATAAACTATTTTGTTCTTGTTGCATATTAGTTGAAATTTTCAGTGACAACTTAATATTTAACCAGTAAAAGAGTGAATAGTGCTGGTAACTCGCGTTACCAATTTTGGACAACATGATCAGAGCGTAAATTTCTTTCGCAAGTTTCTGCGAAATTTGTGGGTAAATTTCTTTACATTAGACATAAATAAAGGCAGCAGGATATCAATAGGTATTTCTTTATTAGAAACAACAATATTAAGTGGTATTTTTTAAAATAATGCAAAAATTATGTGGTAACTCGCGTTACAAAAAAATTGCTAACTCGCGTTACTATCGATATTTAGACCAATACAGAGGGCCTTTTCAAGTTCATAGGTATAAAAATTAAAATTGGGTCAAAATACAAGAATAATAAAGAACTACTTCTGGCTTTTATGCACAGGAACCGAAACTAGATCAATATTTAATAATTGTTTAACTAAGTCTATTATATCGCGATTGCAATTATTTATGGTTTTAATACTGATGGTATATTATCATCACAACTATTACTGTCACCACGAGATTCATAACTTTCCTCGCGGAAGTAGCGTTTTATTTTTATGCCCGTTTTTACTCCTTCAGATGTGCGGACATTAACTAAAAAACGCAATATTAACGAATTGCAATGCCCAATCTTATTTTTGACACTAAATGGTAATGTTCCTTCAATTAATCATTAGTTTGGGTATAGTTGAAGGTTGAAAAGAAACGAGAATTTTTTCAATACCTTGTCCACATTTACATTATTAGCTACCAACAATGAAAAAACATTGATTGTTGGAGCCAGTGTTGCCAAAATGTGGGGAATTCCTCAAAACGTGAGGATTCTCTTGAGGAATTTTTGAATAATTTTTGTTTGAGGAATTTTTGAGGAGTTTGTTTTACTAATGCTTATTTCTGACTTTACCCATTGAATAGGCCTTTGTTTTCACTATCATAAATAAGATTCATACTCGCGAGACGTTCACACTGTGCAATTGTTTAAACTTAACACGAGCAAATCTGGCAACGTTGTTTTGCTCGACTGAACAAAAAATGTACCAAAGAAATTGAAATAACTAAATCTAGATATTTCAAACTTTTTGAGACAACTTTTTCTAAGTAATAACACCACTCTGATTTTTTTTTTAAATTTAAACAACACTTTTAGTACAATCATTTGGGAGAATGAAATGATGTTACCTGGAAAGCCTTGTGGGACTTTTGCAAATGGGTTATTTTATAGATTTCGATGTGCTCTTTCAGAATTTCAACTTTACTACCTCAAATCGTGTTCGCTCGCGCTGCCATATTGGAAAAATGGCGTCCAAAATCAGTTTTTTTCAAATATCTCTTAAAAAAATTCAGCCATGATACTATTACGTAGGCGTAGTTTTGGTAATTTGAAAATCATCATTTATATTACTATGAACACTTGTTTGCGGAAAATCTTTTCGATATGAAATTTTCTGAGCTACAAAATTGTGGGGCACCACTTTTTTTGTAGAAATAGGCGTTAGCGAGATACTAATTTTCTCCACCTTTGTGCTTGAATAACTTTTTGTACGACAGTGAATTCGGTCTCGAATTTTAGTGAAACTACAAAATAAACCAAATAATAGAAAAAAAATTATGAATTTCATATGATAGATCGGAAAGTCCAATTTGACTGGACTATATCTCATAAACAATAGGTTGTACGAAACAATTTGCACCACTTTATGATATGAAATTTGTTGAGCTAGAAAATTGTGGAAGTTCATTTTTTTGTTGATATAGCCGTTAGCGAGTTATTTGCAAAAAACAGTTTTTCTCGACCTTTTGCACCCGATATCTTACCAAGGCACCACCTCTCAGGATTTCACTAGAACAAAAGTCCATTCCTACTATTGGAAGAACACCCACAAAAAAATTGAGCTTTGATACTATAAGGAGGGTCAGCCAAGCGTTGGCTCTCCGTCTATTGATGAACATAGTTCATAAAATTTATTGAAATTGAAAATTTATTATATTACATGTAATGAAACTTTAATGAAAACTTTCATTGAATTCAATGAAATAAATTTTCTCTTTTAACAGATTTAGTGATAATGATACATTTTTCATTATCACCAAATCAATTAACTGATAGTGCAAAACTTTCTACTATCATTAAATAAATTGTTTCATAGTGAAAAATTGTTCATTACCATTTGAATCTGTGCGATACTGCAGTGGTTGCTAGAAGAAGCCTAGGGATGAGTAACTTTAAAAAACCAGCTGAAATGGAAATAAAATCTCAAGCTCGGAAAAGTTGGAAATTTTATATGAAAGAAATAAAACGGATTTTGATTTAGTATTATAGAATTTTTATTATGCAGAATAGCAATCTTACCGGTGAAAATAGGTCTTGATGCTTACAGAGCTGTGAACTAAGTGACCGAAAATGCACTTAGGTCAATTTTAGATCAAATTTTAGGATGTGAAGTTAGTAACAAACTTAAAGGTTTTTAGCACTTAATTATACAATTTGAACGCCATCTGAAGGTGAGCGGCGACATATTTTGCATAGCAAAATAGTGTTGCCATCGGACGTAAACATCGCCGCCCCCCTTGCAGTATAGCTGCAAAAAATCTGTAAAAATAAACTAAGTTTTTTTGAATGAATAAATAATGGATAATTGAGTATAAGGAATTCAGTTTAATATATGTTTTTTTCATTTTGGATATAGAATATAATGTTTAATAAAGCTTAAAATTAATAGTACGTTTGCATTTAGTTCAATTTAATTCTTGAGAGGAATTCAGTATATTTTGTTTCATAAGTATTTGCGATTAACTCAGATACGTGGTAATTTATTTGGAACAGGACCCGGATAGGACCCATCCAAAAACCGTATCTTGGGCTATAGGAAGCCCACCTGAACTTGGCAGTACTCCAGTTAGCATTAATTTGGAGTACAAATCAGCACCCAAAACTACTGAAATTGGAGCACTTTGGTCAAAATCAGGATCGGCTAGCATCATGTGTGAAAATTTATCTTTGATTTTTGAGTCTAAAGATTTAGACGGCGTTTTTAAGGAAATCCGATTGTGGACTTGGAAGGTTGCTTCCATCTTGAAATGGTCATCAGAATGACCCCGAATAATTAACGAACAGATTTTGTCATCTAGTATTTTTGTTGTTGGAATGCGCAGCTTTTCCACTAAGTTGTTGGAGATACGGCTCATAGCTATGCAAGGATCTAGGAGTGATCAGGCATAGTGTAGTTCTCTGTTGGCTTGGATGCGAATAAGAGCTGTTGGAAACAATGAAATTGTATGTTGTGTTAATAGCGAAGCCACGGTTAATGGCTTTGTAGGAATAGAGCTGGACGGTATTATCGAATCGCGGTTTTGCAAGCGTTCATGCATATGCAATAGCGTATGGTGATCTTCTTTGCAATAGTGGCATCCGTCTCCACTTCGGCAAGAACCTTCAGAGTGATGATGTGCCAGACAGTTTGAGCAGTACTTGTGGAGAAGAACTGCACGCATTCGATTTTCGGTGTTCATACTCAAAAATTTTGAGCACGTACGGAGTGGATGAAATCCGTTACAAATTCTACATTTGTATCGTTTGGTTGCCTTGGATGGGCTACGAGCGATGGAAAGACGCGCTTGAACGTTGCTTTTGGTCGACTTATTTTTGTCCGTTCGGGGCATGATGAAGCTGAAAATTGAATTTTTTAAAAAAGAACGTAAGAGAGAATGGAAGACGTATTGAGGGACTTGAAATCTATTTAGTCCGTTGGAAGTAAAACCAGTTTAGCTATAGGACGAGTTATTTCACCACGTTCGGTTTTAATGTCGGCCACGCGAGCTAGATTGTCTTTACCGAGGTGAACCTTTGAAATACGACCTAAACGCCATTCGTTCGGAGGGAGGTTTTCGTCACGAACTGCAGCAATTGAATTAATTTGTTAGTTCTCCTGTGGTTTCTTCCATTTATTGCGTTTGTGCAATTCCTTCAAGTACTCGTTTTTCCAACGAGCACAAAAATGTTGGTGAAGAGCAGTGAGTCGTTGCCATCTCTTAATAATTGAGATTGGTTGTTCATCAATTTGTGGGTCTACTGGAGCTAAAAGAGGACCACCAGTAAGAAAATGTCCTGGAGTTAAGGCTGCTATTTCATCAGGATTTTCGGACATTGCAGAAATTGGCCGCGAATTAAGACATGCTTCAATTCTCGATAACAAAGTGGACATTTCTTCGAATGTATATTTGAATGAGCCCGCGACTTTTTTGAAATGCGTCTGTGATGGCCATTAGAGTTTTTATAGATTATCATTTCATTTTCAAGTAAAATGAAATTCTTAGTTTTAGACAAAAATATGCCTTAAGCAAATATTAAATAATTTAGTGAGGACCACCCTAAATGATACATTGAATTGCTAGAAATTAACATAGGGTTTAATGAACATTGAACATACTCTTCAATACATAATTTTCTGACTAAATGACCAACTTCACTTTTCTCGGTCATTTCCTTTTCCTAATTTTTGGAGGTAACATTCTGTAACGCTGCAGATTGGAAATATAAATACGAATATCTTGAGGTCTTAAGATTCGAAGACCATACTTTGATTTCCTTGAGATTGAATTCCTAATTTCATTAATCACACGATTCAAAACACGAGTTCACATATTATATATACCATCCTTGTTTCAGCTTCGCTTTGTCTCCATGCCAAAACCTCAGTTCCGTGGGTTTTGGTGAAACGCGAAGGTTGTGACGGACAACATAATTTTCTATTTGATCGGAGTGAATTTTTGCATTTAAATAATATGATAAATCCTACTAAAAAGGTGTTTTAACAAAAACTTCAACTTCTCAACATCTCGTTTTAACTAGAAAGCCAAATCTTAGTTTAATAGATCTTTAAACATATAAATTATTTAGTGCTGTGATGGAAAAAAGGAAAAAAAACATATACTTATATGTATAATAAGTATATATGTGCATAAATATATGACACGTATAATTTTGATCTAATTTGAGTTAAAAATTAATGGTTTAAATACTAAAGTATGAGTTTTAAAATTAAGTTTAAAAGAAGTTAAAACCTAAAAAGTTAATGGACTAAAATCTAAGTTAAAATTTAATCTAATTAAAATTTAAAGTTTAAAATTGAATAATAATAATAGCTTAAGTCTAATAGAAAACAATAATTAAACTACATATATATACACCTAACCTAAAACATCATACAGCATAGCAACTATATGCCTATTTACAACAACAACATGTGTCAACCTGTTAGCGCTAGCATCGTTGGACAGCAGATTGTAATGTAAGTTCTTTTGACTCCTCTTTTAATATATTATTCATATATATGTGGTTTAGTTAGAAAAATTCACTGAAGAAATTTAGTACTTAAAAACTAAAGTTAAATGAAGAAAAACTAAAAATCTAAACTACTAAAATTCATAAAAAAAAACATGCAAACATAAGGCATCCTTATATACTTATATGATATAAAAATATATGTATATATATGTAATTTGGAAAATGAATTCACAATAAATTTTGCTAATTATTCTAATACATAAAACTTAAAACTAAAAATTTAAAAAAATGAATTAAAACTTAAAACCTTAAATCCATAAAATATATATACATAGAATTGAACAAAATGTATATATGTACATATGTATAAATTGCAATGAAGTAAAATTCTTCAATTTAATAATATATAACTAGTAAGGGTGTAAATTTTGGCCTGGCCAAAAACTAAATACCCTACACTGCAGTATTTTGAAAATTTTGCTTATATGGGAGGTGCCACGCCCTCTTGTTCGAGTACACCCAGTTTTTGTTCAGAGCTTGCATTTATAGCTTTTAGTGTCAGAGTGAAATTTAGTTGGATTATCTCAAAAAACTCTTTCAGTATAGCATTTTGAATCTTTTGCTTATATGGGAGGTGCCACGCCCCCTTGTCTGATTTCACCCAATTTTTGCTGAGAGCTTTTATTTATAATTCTTAGTGTCTGAGTCAAATTTGGTTCGAATATCTCAAAAAACGCTTTCAGTATAGCGTTTTGAAGCTTTTGCTTATATAGGAGGTGCCACGCCCTCTCGTTCGAGTTCTTCTAGTTTTAGCTTAGAGCGCGCATTTTTAGTCTTTAGTATTTGAAAGTTTGGTTGGATTATCTCAAAAAACTCTTTCAGTATAGCATTTTGAAACTTTTGCTCATATGGGAGGTGCCACGCCCCTTGGTCCGATTTCACCCAATTTTTGTTGAGAGCTTTCATTTATGATTCTTAGTGTCTGAGTCAAATTTGGTTCGAATATCTCAAAAAACGCTTTCAGTATAGCGTTTTGAAGCTTTTGCTTATATAGGAGGTGCCACGCCCTCTCGTCCGAATTCGCTCAAATTTTTATCAGAGCTTGCGCTTACAATTCGTAGTACTTGTATGTATTGTGGTTGCATTGTCGTGAAAAATACTCCTAAAATTGCATTTTGAATATAATTTTTGTATGGGTGGTAGGCGTGTCCGTTGACCGATTTTGCTCATTTTCAATCCCCCGAGCTAACTTTGACGACGGAGGCAGTGTACCAAATTTCATTGAATTATCTTGCTCAGTTTTCCCAAAAAGTGTATTTCAACACACAGCCAGCCAGCCAGCCACCCAGCCAGCCAGCCAGCCAGCCAGCCAGCCAGCCAGACAGACGGACATGGCTATATCGACTCAGGAGGTGACGCTGATCAAGAATATATATACTTTTCTATACCTGCCACGCCTCCTTCTCTGCGTTACAAACGGAAGGACAAAGTGAATATACCCTGGGTGTAGGGTATAAAAATATACATATGTACATACAGACATATATATATAAAAAGAGGAAAACTTGCATAAAATTTTAGTTTTCCCAAATAATTTTTATAAATTTAGTATGTTTACATAAATTTGATTTCAAAATACTTAAACTTTGCTTGTATACCATTGTACAATACATAAGCATGCAAGGGTTAATTTCGATTGGCTCTGCATTACATTGTAAATCATAAGTTACGTTTCATTTCCAATGTGTTCCATTTTTCCATATTCTATTTTTGCGTGAGAATTGCCGCAATGAATAAACACTAAACTCTTTTGTAATTTGCGATTTGATGTTTGAGCGCTAGTTTCGGAATTGGTTGGGTTGGTGAGTAAATAAGTATTACTCTGCTATATGGTTGGGACAGGGAGAGCAGATGAAGCAAAAACAAAATAATTAAGCTTCAATTAGTGTAGAGTTTCTCTTGTGTTTTGATTTGTTTTGATCGGTGATTTCTGCCATTTTCCTATTTTTCTGATCTTTCTATAGGTCAGTGAACTTTGCTGTTGAAAACCACCAAAATACAAAAACAATATACAAAGTGCATGAGTATATTTTTTTTATGTAACTTGGTTTTATATACTTATTTCTTATTGGCTAACAAGATCCCACCCTCCGACGAGTTAAGACCAGGCTTCCAACAAGCATGCACTACAGTTGGCCAATATTATAAGACCAGTCTATTACACGTCTTAAAACTTTTGACGCCGGCTTCCCATAATCCACCCATATGCGGTGCCCCAGGTGGAATAAAATGCCACGTAATATGGAAGTGACTAAAATTGGATTCTAACGTTGAACGAGAAACTTAAGTTCTTAACTCTTGGAATCCAAAATTGGGTACGAATAAGCCTAAGTAATAGCTGATTTCCCCCATGAAGTGAAATTTGATGTGTAAATTGCACAAGTAATCGAGTAAATGAACAATTATAGGGCAAGATAATAGGATGTCGTTCATCATAAGATAGCACAGAGGATGAAATAAGACGTCCGCAAACTCGAATCATGCCAGAGGCATCCAGAAATGGATTTAAATTCAACAAATTACTTGATGAGGAAATTTGCTTTTTGTCTGACAAAGTTTTATATTCGAAAGGATACGAAACCTTTTGATTAAGGACTATTAAACGGTCTCTTACGCTTTTAATTTCGCTGCTAGTGATTTTAGTAGAGGTATATCGATAATTATTGCCGTGCACAGGATGAGTGCGATGAAAAAATCGAATCATTTGTGCAATTACTTTCATTGCTTTTGAGAAAGAAGAAAATCGATTCTGAATATCATCGTATTCTTTGAAGTATATAAAATTGCACTTGATTGCTTTTACTTCAATATCAGTTTCATGCTGTAATTGATTATGAAAACTTGGCCAATGACTTGACTCAAGTTTAAGCCATTGTGGCCCATACCACCAAAGCTCATTATCCACAAGTTCTTGTGGTAAAAGGCCTCGACTTCCATGGTCAGATGGATTTGCCTGTGAATTGACATGAAACCAATTTGAAGGGCCGACGAGTTGAACTATTTTGGAAACTCGATTAGCCACAAAAGTTTGCCATTGACATGGCGGTTTTTGCAGCCAAGCGAGTACTATAGTCGAATCTGTCCAAAAGTATGTTTGGTAATGTGAAATTTCAAGCAGAGGGACTATAGCGTCGACCATTTCGGCTAACAAAACTGCTCCGCACAGCTCAAGTCTTGGAATTGATAGTGTCTTCACTGGCGCCACCTTTGTTTTGGCGGCCAATAGACTAGTGAAAATGGAACCTGAACTTGTGCGAATTCGAACATAAATTGTGGCTGCGTACGCTTTTTCTGATGCGTCACAGAAAGCATGAAATTCGACATCACAGTCATGGGAAAAGTGAACCCATCGAGGGATTTTAATGTGGTTAATATGTGTGTAGCTATCGAGAAATTTGTGCCACATCTGAAGACAGTTTTCTGGCAAAACGTCATCCCATTCAATCCTTGACAGCCAAATTTGCTGCATTAAGATTTTAGCCACAACAATACAGAGTGCCAACCATCCCGCTGGATCAAACAATTTTGATATTTGGGAAAGAACTTCACGTTTTGTGAAAGAAGTTTTGTACTCAAAAGGCTTGGCCGAAAAAAAGAATTCATCGGATTTAGCATTCCATCTTATCCCCAACGTTTTGGCAGTGCTACAGTCGTCTAATTGAAGGAAATCCTCATTAAGCAAGTGTTCACGTGGAAGATCTTTAAGAATATGCTGGGAATTCGAGGTCCATTTTCGCAAAGAGAAACCTGCAGAGGCAAGAGCAGCGATCAGCTCATCTCTTGCGTGAATGGAAGTGGACAAGTCATGGCCTCCTGCCAACACATCGTCAACATACATGGAGTTTACTAATATATTACTGGCCAAAGGAAAGGATTCAAGAACATCTTTTGCTAATTGTAAAAGCGTGCGGATTGCCAAGTAAGGGGCACAATTGACACCAAACGTGACAGTTAAAAGTTCAAAATCCTGAAGATTGCTTTGTGGAGAGTCACGATATAGAATTCGTTGAAATGGGGTATGGCTTGGATCCACAAGAATCTGCCGATACATCTTTTGAATATCACTGTTGAAAACAAATCGATAGAAGCGCCATTTGAGGATTAGCAATGTCAAATCGGATTGTAACACTGGCCCTGTGTGCAAGATGTCATTTAAACTTACGCCATTTGAAGCAGGACTTGAAGCGTTAAATACTACGCGTACCTTCGTAGTAGTACTCTCGGGCTTAATGACAGCATGGTGCGGTAAATAAAAATGATGAGGGAAATGTGAATATGTTGGAGGGGACACAATTTTCATATGACCCAATTCAATATACTCCTGGATTACATCATCATACTGAGGTTTTAGGTCAGGATTTTTAGTTAGACGGAGTTCATTCCTAAGAAATTGTGCATTAGCGATTGCACGAGAGTGGCCTATCCTAATGTTCTCAGGATATCCTTCCTTGAATGGGAGTGAAACGATATACCTTCCGTCTTGATTTCTTTTCGTTGTTTTCACGAACAAGTCTTCGCAAAAGCGCTCAGAGGCCGTAATTGAGTGTTTTTTGGGAAGATCCTCCACCTCCCAAAATTTAGAAATTGCCTTATCCAACGCAATTTCATTGAAAAAGGAAACACAAGTCGCTAAAGAGGATATTGTGGCATTTGTAACCGGACCGGTTAAAATCCATCCAAAAATTGTTTCTTGCGCAATTAATGAGCCACAAATGTTGCGTTGGATGCCGTCAAGCAATACAAGAGGGAGTAGATCACCACCTATCAAAAGGTCAATCGAAGAGCTTCTATAGAATTCGTTATCAGCAAGTTTTAAAGCAGGAAGCTGATTTATAATAGAAGAGTCGATTGTATGAGTCGGAAGACTACCAGAAAGATGTGGAATCACAAGAGCTGAAGTTTCAATTTGAATCGCGGAATTAACTGGGGAACGTAACACAAAAGACCACATTTTTTGTGCGGTTGCTGATACAGCATTATTAAGACCAGATACTTGCGCTTGTATGGATCTAAATGGAAGCTTAAGGAGCTTAAAAAGTTTATCAGAAATAAAACTTGCTTCAGATCCTGAATCAATTAATGCACGTGCGGAATAGGTTACGCCCAAATGGCAAATCTGAACAATGGCTGTACCCAAGAGAACACTTTTGGAACCAGATACAAAACATGCTTGAACTCTTTCTGTAGTATCTGTGGTTTCAGTGGACTGTATTTGAATAGCATGAGATCTCTGAGTATTGCTATTGTTATTGAAAGGTTGAGATCTTGGATTAAGACTGCTTGAATTAACCGAAGAAGTTTCATGGTGCAAAAGAGTATTGTGTCTCTTATTACACTTGAAGCAATTGTGTTCACTGTTACAATCTCTAACCGAATGGGAACGTGCAAAGCAATTTATACAAAGGCCAAGTTTTTTCACTGAAGACAAACGCTCGGTTGTGCTCATTGTCAAGAACTGTGGACAATTGCGGATGGTATGTTGTTCTTTTTTACAAATCTTGCACATCTGAGTCGACATATTTGTATGATATGTATTTATCTTTCGTAAGGAATTGCGACTATCAAAGCTCGAATTAGAATTTGAAGTTGGTAATTTTTGACTAGCAGATTAAGAATTAAAGGAACTTTTGATATCTAATACCGTTTCAAGGGTTTGATAACGACTAGTTAGAAAAGCATCGAGTTCGTCCCAGGATGGGACGTTAGTTTTACTCCTAAGGGATTGCTCCCAGAGTGCCAGGGTTGCATCTGGTAAGCGACTAGAGCAAAGGAAGACAAAGATAGGATCCCACTCTCCAATCTTAATATTATAGAGTTGAAGAGCAGATATACAGCTTTGTATATCACGCTGAAGCTTCTTTAGAGAACTGCCTGATTCAGATGTCACTGGATTGAGACTGAATAGAATCCTTAGTTGACTGTTAACCAGGATTCTCTTATTTTCGAACCTATCTTGCAAATTCTTCCATGCCAGAATGAAACCATCGTTGGTTAAAGGTGACTTCTTCACGATATCGGTCGCTTCTCCTCGAGTTTTTTGGTTTAAGTAGAATAACTTTTCCACTGGACTCAACCTGGTGTTGCTTATGTAGATCGCCGTGAACATATCTCTGAAAGAAGGCCACGACAGATAATCCCCGTTAAAAGTTTCCATGTCACATGGTGGTAGTCGAAAGTTGTTGCTAGGATTCTCTGTAGAAGAAGCAGGAGCGGCAATGGTCGTTACGGGAACTGCTATAGTGAGGGCTTGGATCAATTCACCAATTTTCCCAACGCAACGAACATACGCATGATATGCCTTGCGATACTTATTCTTGACTGCCTCTGTATTAGCAGCAGCAGCATTAGCGTCATCTTCCTCATCTGCATTTATCTCTATCAAGCAAGAATTGTAAACTGTTTTTACATTGCTCCAAATGGATTTAATTTCCTCTCGATGAGCCTCTAAGCTATGAATAGTAAAGTCCTGCGTTGGCAGTGCCGTAAAATCAACTTCGAACTCGATCAAGGTATAAGTCAAAAGGATAAACGATTCTAATTTTGACATTTTTGAGGATCTAAATGGGTTACCAACACAGAAGAAATTTGTGGAAGGGACTCAGCAAGTAAAGGAAAAAAGGAACGACAGAAATGCCTAAAACTTTCAAAACAAAGAAAGTAAAAAAAAAGAATCCGAAAGGAAGTATTGGGCAAAAAATCGGAGCAAAATTTCGATACTTGTTAGAGAAAAAAAAGATAATTTAGGGAAAAAAACTTGCAAGCAAAAAAGAATAAAATCTTACAAATTATGCAAGAAATTAGATACAATTTTCTTCTTAAAAACAAGATTTAGTGTGACAAAATTTGTTAAGAATTTTCGCGAAAATTTTACGGATACGTGAAGACGTAAAGAACCAAAAGAAACCACTTCGGTTAGTTTTGGTTCACTTACGAATGGATACAAATGTTTTTTGTGAAAAAAAAAAATTTACAAAATTTGTGTTTGCTAAACCTTAAAAGTGATGAAATATTAGCGCTATTATTTTTAGTACCAACTCTTTAGAAAAAAGAGTTGAAAAAAAGCGGATGAAAGGAAGAAATAATTAAATTTAAGAGAAATAACTTTTTGTTTTTGAATAATCTTTTTTGCCTTTGGATTCACCATAAACTTTTTGCAGATTTATTTTTCAGTTGCTATTATTTTCTCAAAAAAAATCTTTTCAGTGTAGAAATTTGTATCTATTTCAATTTTATTTAGTCTTTCTGTTTTGCAAAATTTTATGCTGATACAAAAGCCAAAAAAAAATGTATTTCTTTCTTCCACAAAAAAACTATTTCAAAAAAGCAAGTCTTAAACACCGATTTTAATATTTTAATTCGACAACTCTTCCTTTTGTTTTTTTTTTTTTTTTTAAATAATTTAATTTTAAATAAAATTAAAATTTTTCACTTTTACTTTAATTAAAGTATACTTGTATATAATTCACTTTCCTGAAATTTTCAAATTAAATAATACTTCAATATAAAAATATAATACGAAATTTTTCATAGGAATCGTTTGAAAATGGACAGCAATCTAAATTTGCAAAATTAGAGTAGTATTACCGAAATGAAATGAAATCGGACAACTTTTCCAGTAAAAAGGTCAATAAACTTTAGGTTCGAATTTCAGATCTATGTAGAAATAGAAACGAAATGGATTGGAACGAAATTTGTACTATGTGAGCACAAATTGATCAAAAAATTGAAAGCAATAATTGAAAGCAAAAAAAACTTGTCAGCAAAGTTGTCAACTAATGTTGAGAAAGAGAGCAATGTAAGACTCTTTCTTTCGAAATGGATATTCGAAGAAATAAGTTGCGGATGCTGGATACAAAGAATTGGAAGAGAAATGTTGGAAAGGAATTAATGTGAGAGAAATGTTGCAAGCTCACTGTTGCTAGCAATATCTTTCTCAACAAATTAGATTTAGCAATTCGGAGTAACTGCAATGTGCGAGTATGTAATATGTATATAGAATATATATGCATGTATAATAGAAAAAAAACCGAAATGAAAAATTTGGCGCGAACAAAAAGCCGAAATCTATATGTAAAATTGCATAGAAAATTGTAAATTTTCTGTACAACTTACTTTTTGAAAAAACAAAATGCCGAAACAATAAAATATAGCAAATATAAAATATAACAAATTTTTCCTCCTACAATTATGAGTTTTTTGCAAAATGTACCACTATTTTAAGCCCTAATGATATGCGAATTTAAAAAAAATGTTGAAATACCTTTTTGTTTTTTGTGGGCAATATTCCTTTTATTTGGTTTTTTCTCTGCTTTTTCAAATGTCTACATTTCCTTTTTTTTTTAAAATTGTCTTCGGAATTTTAACTTTTTTACACTATTAACAAATTACATATATGTCATATGTATATTATTTAAATTTTTTTCTATTATTTTCACTATTTTTTCTAGTTTTAGTTTTCTAATTTTCGAACTGAAATACGCGGGGGTCAACTAATCACTGGTCTCTCAAGAACTAAATTTGGTGAATAATAAAAATGCAAACGTACCTTTTTAGAGAAGAGATGACTGCAACTTTGACGGAGAGCGCTTGGTTGGATTTTTCTGAGAGCGTGATGCTTTAGCTTGCTGACTGGAGTGTTGAAATGGAAGACTGCATTTTTATGGAAATCTTCTTCTAGAGCTCCGGTTCGAAATGGACCAAAATGAATCTGTGCGATACTGCAGTGGTTGCTAGAAGAAGCCTAGGGATGAGTAACTTTAAAAAACCAGCTGAAATGGAAATAAAATCTCAAGCTCGGAAAAGTTTGAGATTTTATATGAAAGAAATAAAACGGATTTTGATTTAGTATTATAGAATTTTTATTATGCAGAATAGCAATCTTACCGGTGAAAATAGGTCTTGATGCTTACAGAGCTGTGAACTAAGTGACCGAAAATGCACTTAGGTCAATTTTAGATCAAATTTTAGGATGTGAAGTTAGTAACAAACTTAAAGGTTTTTAGCACTTAATTATACAATTTGAACGCCATCTGAAGGTGAGCGGCGACATATTTTGCATAGCAAAATAGTGTTGCCATCGGACGTAAACACCATTAAAATAACTTGTGTAATGCAAAACAAAAAAAAGCACTATCACTGTACTTAAGTATTTAATGAAGAATTTTTTTTCACAATCTCAAAGTTTATTTAGTTTAATTTGTGGAAGTGAAAACTCAATGAACTAAAAATTTTGTGACCCAAATACGTTGCCAAGACCGGGAGATGTTCCTTAATAAAGAAATTCTACTTGTTATTTTATTGTTTACTTTTTTAATTTTCTTCCTTGAGTCGACAATATCTCCAAAACTACAGAGCTCATTGGGAAGTTAATTTCAGATTCGAGTAAAGCAGCTTAAAATTTAAAGAGAGAAAGAATATAAAGTGCAAAAACTATAACTCTACTAAAATTCGATAGATGAATTGTGAAAGTAATATCCATGGTTTGGGGAAATAAAACTGCTAGTTGCATTCCAAAGAACCTTTTTAATAAAAATCGTTATATTTTTCCATTAACCAAATAAGGCCCATAATAAAATGTCTCTTTAAAAATACTTGAGTTGTACAAAGTTTAAGGTAAATCAAATAAAAATGTTAGTTCTTCATATTTTACAACATTTTTTATAAAACTTTTATGAAATGCACAATTTTTTTTATTTATTTTACGTGCAATGCAAATCAGCACCCCTGCTGCTGTGATCGCTGTTCAGCATGAAAATATGGCAAACATTTTGACATATTTTCTGCGATAAAGTTTTGTATTGACGTACGTGTAGTACTTACATACTCGTATGTGTACGAATTGCAGGAAAAACACGTACATGTTTATGTATGTAGAGTACGTTGGAGAGAAAACTACTCAAAAGTTTCAAGGTAAGTTGTGGTGCTAAATATAAAAACTTTCACCGTTCTAGAGTTTGCGTTTTGTATGTTGATTTACTCCATAAAAAAAAGTAATGTAAATATTCCCAAAAATGTGCAACTGATTTTCTTTTCAGAATTGTGCAAATAAAACTTGAAGAATTCGCCCTGAATAATATATGACTGAACAAAAATTACAGATTTTTATTTTGAAAAACAATGGTGACCCTAAGCAGATATTGTATTTTCCTAATGAATGGACTGCACCAGCAATGAAAACAATAAACCGTGCAGAACAACTTTACGGTTGCAGTTATATTTATGGTTCCGAAGGACTACCTACATCAAATATTCTTAAAAATATTGAACGCATACTTAAAAAAAAAAAAAAAATTTGGAATCGGTAGCGGGGAAAACCCAGCTTGTTTGCGATCAAGAAATGGACTTAAAATAGTAGAATATTTCGTCTGAAAATCTTATGTTGTATGGAATTAAATGTAAATTTATTTAAAAATTAATATTAGTAGAGTTCCCAGGGAGTTAAAAACACTGTATACGTAGGACTTCTACAAGACCGCATGAAATTTAATTATTAAAAGTGGAATGCTTAGCTTATAATATAAATAAAAAAGTTTACCTATTAAAAAGTTGTGATCTTTTTTGTAGTGCGGTCATTTGGTAGATTTACCTGGAAAGTTTTTCGAAGTTTTTTAAACTGATTTTTTCTTTTAAATTGTGATAATACATGAACGGAGCGTCGCAGCAATAAAACAAAAATACCAGCTTATAAAGAATTGTTTGTTCTACAAACAACATCTGGTTTTTTTTTTGTACAACTTAAAGTTTAGGAGATATCTTTTGACAAACTTAAAATTTAGAACGAAACGATATGCCGCAGAAAAAATTTTTTTCTTGGATTTTGCAGAACATATTATTCTCTATGAATGTCTTTACCAACACTTTTTCCGTCTGACTTACCGTTTATGAGATATCGCGATTTGAAAATGAACATAGTTTTATGAAAAGTTAAACGCAGTTGGCCTCTTCGTTTTGCCTTTTTGGACAAAACACCGTAGTCGGTGTTGGAAACAACTTCAATTACGAAGAAGTTTACTAGAATTTTTCTCTAGAAGCACCCGTTACAGAGATAAAAATAGTAATTTTAAATGTGTTTTACGATTAGTGGAGTGCCTGAGGCTTTTAACCTAGAATATTTATTAGAGTGAATGAATTGATATAGTTGAGGTGGGATTTTGTTTTTTATACCATAAAAAGAAAAGTTTACCAAAAATTTTTTTGTGCAATTGATTTTTTCTTTATTTAAGCAATAACTATAAAAAGTTAAATGTTTGGAATTAAATGTTCCATTGAATAAAATTGTTAAAAAAAATAAATAAATATATGCGAAAAACTAAGTTTTTCATTTGACGTTGGTATGAAAAATTTAAAATTTTTTTTAAAAAATCTAAGTTTTTCGTGCTATAACTCAGTTAATTTTATTCGGAGCATAATCATTGGTGTATCCGTTATCGTGGTAAAATAAAATCAATCGGATTTGGCGTTATACAAATATATTGATGTATATGATACTATAATCTCGAAAATAAAAATGGCCGAATAACTCGGGAACGGTTAGAAGGAAAAAAAAAAAAAAAATTTCGTGTTCAGCGACCTCAAATTAGCTTAGAATTGTTACGAATTGTTACAATTATTTTTGATGTAGTGTTATACTAACTTTTTATAGTTAATACACAAATCAAAAGCACAAAAAAATTTTGGGTAAACTTTTTTTTTAAGGCATTTTAAACAAAATCCCATCCCAACCATATAAATTCATTCGGTCTTGTAGAAATCCTAGGTTAAAAGCCCCAGGCACTCCACTATATTTTAAAATAATGTTTTTTGTCTAAATTAATTTAAGACAATATAAGATTTCCAAAACAAATATTGAGCCCATTGAAAATTACAAAAAAACAATTTCTAGAAAAAAAAGTCACGACTATTTTCTTAAAAAATTGCTATTTATGTACCACAACAGCAACAGATATCATTTTTGGACCAACATTTTCTACAAACTTCACTATAGAAATTCACCAAAAAAATCAATACCTTGTTTTAAAGTTGCTGGCAGCTTAAGCGATTCGCCTCTTTTTAGTCCATTTTTCAAGGTTCCCCTAGATAACACAGGTTTACAAAATTAAAAAATGTCATGGCGTTTCGACCAGACTATGTGTTTCCTAGGGACTTTGACGTCCTGAATCCAAATCCTGGGTCTGTTTTTTTCCAGAACGTCTGAGAAAAAAGATTTCAAGATTTCAAGACATTCTATGAAAACCGCTATAAGTTGGGAACCCCTGGATAAATTTGGAAAATAATGGTGTCATATGAAAGGTATTTTGTTGTTGTTAGTGTAGTTGATTTATTTGTTGTTGTTATTGAAAAATTCAACAAAATATCAAAAAAGGTCATATCTCGAAAACTATGAATCCAGTTGAAAATATTCCCAAAACATTTTAATAGGCTATCAAAATACCTTTCATACGACATCAATATTTTACAAATCCATCCAGGGGTTCCTAATTTATAGCGGTTTTCATAGAAGATATATCCGGACCTTCCGATGGCTATGTCTCTGAAACTAGATCCGAGATACCCTTTTCTCAGATGTTCTGGAAAAAAATGGACCCCGGATTCAGATTCAGGAAGTCAAAGTCCCATAGCCTGGTTAACGCCATGACATTTTTTTTTGTAAACCTGTGCTATCAAAAACATCCAAAAAAAAAAAACCAATGAAAAATATCTAAAAAAAAACATCAAAAAAAAAAAAAAACCATCCGAAAAAAAACATCCAATAAAAAAATTTCCAACATTAATTTTCCATCAAAATAATTTAACTCAATTTAATAAAATCGATGATTTTTTATTTGGATTTTATTGTTCACCATATTTTATTGGATATTTTTTTTCGGATATTTTTGAGTGGAAACTAAAATACTATAGCTACCGTACTTTTTTATATTTGGCTCATTATCTTTTTTATCAAAGAGTGAATATTTAAAAATTTATGTTGTTGACCCTTTCCACCTTAAATTTTTCGAGATTTGTAGTTGGGTTCTCAGATTTTTATATAAATTTACAGAGCTGTTTCAAGTGCTCAGTATAGAGACCGCTCATTATTTGTTTTGTGGAACATTTTTTTTTTTGCAAATTTTGAATTAGGAATTTCATAAAAATATCTCCTAAACTATAGGTCATCTGAAAAAAAAAAAAATAATATGTGGATTGTAGTGCAAGTAATTACCTTTAAACCAATATTTTTACTTTAAACGTGTGACTCACCGTTCATGAGTAATCATGCCTATTCATAAGCGGCATGCACAATTTGCTAATTTTTTTCAAATTTTGAATTAGGATATCTCCTGAGTTATAAGTCGTACGAAAACAATTAAAAATTCATTTCTTTAGAAAATAAGCTAAAATATTGCACTACAATATTTTTCTCTAAGTGTAACCGTTAAAGAGATATTTGTAAAAAACTGATTTTGGGCGCCATTTTTCCATATGGCTGCGCGAGTGAACACGATTCGAGGAAGCAAAATTTAAATTCTGAAAGAACACATCGAAATCTATAAAATAACTCATTTGCAAAAATCCCACAAAACTTTCCAGGTAAAACTACCAAATGACTGTGCTATGTATTTTCTAAGCAATTTAAGTTGTGTTCTTCTTCTTTGAAATTTTTTTTTTGGCCACCTAGTGGGCTTAAATCAAATCACCATCAATAAGGTTAAAAAAATTGCCGCGTGACTTAAGAAAAAAAAATAAAAATTCCCGTGGCACAAGCATTTAGTGCAAAACAAATCTTTTGGAAAACTTTGTTTGTAAAAAAATTAAAAAAAAAAATATGTTTTTAGAATTTTTTTAAGTGTGTTACTTAATGACATTTATATATTGAGAATAGCTATAGCTACACCAAATATCAATAAATAACATAAACAACAATTATGACGTCAATGCTTACGTATTAACACACAAACAAAACTGGGAAATGTCGGCTTCGCAGCCGGGCAAGGATGGTGCATTGGTCTAAAGTTGTACTTCCAACCGTGACGTCCTCGGTTCAACTCCCGTCCAGGCCAATAACACAAAACTTTTTCAACTTGCAATTTTTCGATTATAATTAATTTTGTGAAATAAATATAATTATAATTACAACAAAAATAGTCTGATGAGTTTTTGTGGCGAAAGACGAAACCTATGTCACTATAGCCGTGTTTTTAATCCGTTCCTTAAGTTGTCATAATTATGTGTTAGAAAATGCATTGATAGATTTATATGTAAATCGATCATTGCAAGTTTATGACTAAAAAAGTTCAATTAAAAGTTAATTTAAAAAAAAAAAAAAAAAAAATACTATTTTGAGAAAATCAGCTTTTAAGATTTTTCAATAACACTGGTTTACAGCCAAAAAATACCAAGAATTAAATTAATCTGATTTGATAGAATGGGATTTCTAAGGACAATTTTTTTTTTTTTACAGTTGTAAATTTTGCCTGTGTTTCAGAGATGGATTCACTTAAATCCTTATGAAATTCAAACAAAGACTCTGATCGAGGTAAAAGGTATGTCGTTGAGAAGTTAATTGAATAACCTTTAATGATAATTATGATCGGACAACAAATGTCTCAGTTATGACTCCTTAAAGTTAAATTTTGATAAATGATGATCACTTTTATTGAAAATTTACCTTTCAAAGTATTGCTTAGAAAAAACGTCAAGCTTCAAAAAACGGAATTTTTTTTTTCCAAATTCTTACTTTCCTCGAAAATTTCGCCAAATATTTCCATTGAACTTAAACTATAGCTTATATTTTAAAAATGACCATAAATTTTCCTATTCAAATCAGTGATAAAATGGAAAATCGGTTATAAAATAACTGAGCTGTAAATTTTTAAGCGCACAAAATTACCCAAAAACAGTTTTTAAGGGTAACTTAAGATTTTGAGGGTGTATTACAATTTCTAAGTATAGGCATGTTAAGTTCTCGACCAGACCTAGAATATCTGCTTAGTCTTACGCAAAATGTAAAATCACTGTAGCACTGTCAGACAAAACGACGGGTATCGCTATCGACAAAACGTTTATAAACCAACTTTAAAATTTTCGATAGATTGACGGGGATCAAGATGGGTATCGTTGAATAGCTCTCTCTCTTTTTTTTACACAGTTTTTGGAACAAAAGTTTGAATTTTTAATTTTGAATTTATCAATTACCTCGCCATCTATGCCCAATAAGAAAAAATGTTTCAGCCGAAAGTATCGTGGAACGTAAAATCCAAATTTGCATTTAAGGTTTGTCTCTGATCAAAAAAGATGTAACGAAGTTAATTTTTATAATTTTGCAGGCATAACGAATTTTTCGCGAAATTAAAAGATATCAAATTAATTTTATTTAACTTTAGTTTTTATTTAATTATATAATGATTTCTTGTTTACATAGATATACATATCTTGAAATATTTATTTTTTATTCATTTTACTTAAGGTGATTATTGACTTATGAGTATTTAAATTATTTTAATTTAAATTGATCTCTTACATTATCGTTCTTTTTTTTCACCGAAAATAGTCGGTAGACAAATAGTCTTAATTGTTATAAAAAACTTTACAATTTTATTTTTGCTATTTAGATATTTATTTTATTTACATATTTTTAATTTCACATACATACATATTTGTATCAAAATATAAAAATAAAAACTAAAAAAAAAAACATACATAAAATCATTTTAAAGTTTTGGAGAACTTTATTAAAGGAACAATTATGTTTTAATGCAGAGAGAATTTGAAGAAAAGTCCTTATTTGAATGAAGCATGCATTTTTTTGCTTTATTGTTGTAAGGTTGTTTGGTTTTGTTGCTATTAAGTTACTGGTCAATTTCCAGTTGGTTTTAACCCTTATTCTATCGACAACTTTTAAACCTTTCGTCTACTGAAAAGGTACATGTGTACCTTAGGCCATTATATATGGCTGCCACACAATTTTAAGATTTTTCTTTTATATTAAGGATTACGACAAAGTTAGTGAAGCTAGAGTTTCGTTTTACTCAAACCAGAGCTTCTGTCCGAGGTAAAACGATGTTTACCCGGTGTATATCTAACTGATTGTATGACTCAAATTAGTTTGTCCTTCAGAATATTAAAAAAAAAACAAGGCCTCAAAACTCAATCAATTTTTGTTATCATTTAAAAAGAACAACAGATATACAAAAATAGTCTGACATTTTAGGAGAAAGACGTTATTATGTATGACTGGGTTTAAAGCAAAATAGAAATATTTTTATGTTTCACACAAATAAATTAGAGTTACAGGAAATACTCAATAAACTTTCGCCATGTATATAACCATACAACCTGGATATTTTCACCAATTTTCTTCCTTATAGTTCTTAACAACATCATAGGTTGAACCATTTACTATGCTTATATAGCTGGAAAAGCGTTTCGATAAAAGCCCAACTGACAATCCGAGGATCTTGACTAAGCTAACAACTTATTCGGATATGCAAAATAAACATAATACTTTGTTTATAAACTGCCGAAGGCCGACTTAAAAGTCAGTGAATCCTGGTGTTAAATTTTAGTACTGAATCCAAATATGCCATCAAAGGTGTCAGTGTAAAACAAAATTGAGCCAATTTCGGCTAGCCTACAACAACCACAATATATTTTTAGGAACTATAACACCCACCAAAAATTGATTTAGTTGTTTTATTTTTTTTGGCTCGTTTTCAAAAAAACAATGAGGATATTCCCTTAAACGTGTAAATGCCACGAACACCTTACAAACCCGTAATAGTTGTCAAAACCATTTCGATTTTTTACAGTTTTCCGAGTTTACGAGATTTCTGTGGCATTTGCACGTTTTAACCCATTTTCTGCCGCATGAAAAAAAAGATCGAATCCAGATCTCAAAGTAATCTGTCTAAAGTAATTGTTCGAATCCATTGTCCAAAATTTTCGTCTTTTCAAACAGTCTTCTTTCCGGGTTTGCCCATGCTTCCTTTTGGAAATAAATCATAAATTAACTTTCTTTTTGGATAATTCTGAATTATATCTACAGTATAAAAGTACCTCTGGATAGGAATTATTCATAATTATGTGCCATTTAACCCATTAAAAATAAGTCTGCTCATAAGGTATTTTGCAACCAAAACCTGTAGCCAAAGGGGCGGAGGGGGGTTGACCGAAGTTATATTTTTCCGAAAGCTAATTTTACAAACTATAATATGGTATATAACATCTAGCTTCACTTAAATCCCGACAAAGACAAAAAATCGTATGAAGATGACAAATTTTCTGTTTAAAAACTCGAACAGCGGCTGAAAATGGGTTAAGGAATACCCTAAATATTTCAATAATTTTCAAAAAATTTTACAAAAATTTTTTCTGTTTATTTTGTTTTCCATGAACACAAGAATGAAACTCAAAGTTAAATGCTAAGTGTTTTTGTTATTTTATGCGAAAAAAACAGAAAAAAACAACAAGAACAATTTTTCATGGGTGTTGTTATTTCGAGAAATTTTAAAAATTATTGAAATATTGTTTTATAGACGAGCAGAAAAAAACAAAAAAAAAAAAACATTTTTTGTGTGTGTTGTAATTTCCGAGAAATTTCCAAAATATTTAAATATTGTCGTTGTTGTAGACGAGCCATAATGTGAAAAATTATCACTCAAGAATAGTGTGTATCTACCTAAACTATAAAGCAAGGAAGGACATGTGTTCAAAAATATCAAAAGCTAAAAACATGTCTGGCCACCTTCGCTTGCCAGGAAAAAGTAATTTGCGAAAAAAGAGGATAAGGAAAGTTGCATAGAAAACTAAAAGCCATCGCATAGAATTAATTCTGGACAGTTTTTGCCCAGAAAAATACAGAACATGCAGAGCCACACTAAAAAATTTTATTTACATTTAAGAAAATGCTATTAAATTTGCTGCTTTGTGAGATACAAATTTTTTCTTAAGTTATAAGCAGTAAATATTATTTTGTGTTAAAACATTTTATGTTTATGTCATTTTAAATCTATTATATATTCAAGTCTACATAACTAATATTTAAGTAGTTAAATGTTTATAAATTTATTTATGTTTTTCTAATATTTTCATATTTATTATTTATTGTTTTGAAAAACAGTAATCACTCATTAACTTAGCTTAGCTCTTTTCTTCTTTTAACTTTTTTCCCCTCAATTTCAAGTTGCAATTTTTTAATAGCATACTTTTAGGTAATATTTTCCAAATATACTTACAAGTTAAGCTGCTGTCTAACTGCAACGATTTTTCCGCTACTTAAATCCTACTTACACATACTTTGTATTTTACCTTTGACTACACTGCACTTTATATATACTAAGTATAATTAATAATTTATACATTTAACGAAGTTCAGCTGTGAGCTAAAGTTAGCCTTTAACTTATAGCTGCTAATCTACGGCTCGGCGCTCTGATATCACCGCCTAAATGTGCGTTTAGTATTGTTGTTGTTGTTGTTGCTGCTGATGCTATAGCTGGATTGTTGCTGTTGTTGACCCATCGCTTCTGTTCCTGTGCAAAGTGCACATTTAATTTTACTCTCCTCACAGCATGGTATCCTTTCGTGCGGTTGGCTCTTGGCAATATGAAAATGTAGTCGCTCTGCGTTTTGCTCTTCTTCGCTATGGCAGTTTTGTATTATTTGGTTTAAAAGTGCAAACATTTGTGAGAGACCCACTAGGCCAACAATGGCGCCAATAAATTTACTTGGTTGCAACATGGCCGCATGTGTTGTTGCTGTTGTAGCTGCGTTGGTTTGCATCGCTTCGGGGCGTTCACCTGTAAAGTAAGTGGTGAAAAAAAGAATGAAGTTTAGAATTAAAATTGTTGGTTGTTGGGGCTTAAAATTAATTAAATGGGGTACAATAGAGGGACGTGGAGAGAGTAGAAAATTCAAAAATTGATTTAATTGTGGGTGGTAACATAAACGCTGTTTAACACATGGGTAAATCTCCGAAAATGTACCAAAACTTGCCTTTTTTTTCGAGTTATTTTTTTTTCTTTTTTTATTACTTGCGGGTATAAAATATGATGTTCTTAACTTCTGGAATATTTTTAAAAAACGGACATAAACTTTCAAGGTTGCCATCTTTTTTTTTAAGTTTCGCTTGAACAATAAATTAAAAAAATTAAAATAAAATGTTAGTTTCTTCCAAAACGTTTAGAAAACTTTAGAAAACTCAACATAAATTTTTAGAGTTGCCAGATGGTTGTTTTCGAATATGTATTTTAAATCTTACTTCGTTTTACGTGCGCCATTATAATTACACACTAAACGATAATATCTTATATCGTTAAAAAATTTATCGATGTTTAAATCGTTAAAAATTCATTGAACCGAAACCGGGTGGCAACACCGAAAGTTTTGTGAATTTCGAAAAAGTTTATCTGTGCGTTTCTGAAACCAAAAATTTAAATTTAGTCAAAAAAAGTAAGAATTTTTCGAAAATAACCAGGTGGCAACCCAAAAAATTTCTGTTGGATTTTTAAAAGGCTTAAGACTAAATTTTAATTTTTATTTTTTAAATAAATAGTTTAAGCAAAACTAAAAAAATGAAACCATGTGGCGGGTTACTAAACGGAGAATGATAAAATGTTGCGGAAAACGACGGGGAATGAGTAATCGGAGAATGACAAAAGGTTGCAAAAACCGTAATGCCACAATGAAAATAGTTATTTTTTTTTTAAAAAAAAAGTTGAAACTGGTGGATAATTGTTTATTGAATTAATTATATAAAGATAAGATAATTTGCACACTAGCGTTTTTTACAAAATTTTTAACCCTTTTTTTTTAAAAAAACACATGAATACTCACTATCGAAAAACCAACTGAGCTGAAAATACACTGAATCCCATATTTCTCTTCACTTTCAGTTCTCTATTTACTGAATGTTTCCAAAATTTACAGTTAGAATAAGAAAAACTGAGCGGAGATACTTTAAATAAAGAACCACTTTGTATGTATGTCAATTCTACATAACAAAAATTTTTTGAAGAGTTAACACAGAAAAACAGTAGTTGAAATATATATACAAACAATGTTGTATAAGTTTTTTTTGAAAACTAACGCAATATGCGAAACGGGCAAATTAAGTGCACTAAGAAGTGGTTAGGTACAGGACGGAGTTTTATTCAGTCCGCTTCAGACAAAGTCAGATCTATTAAAGATAATTATTTTTCAATGAATCGATTGTAATTTGAACTAGTCAGGTTTGATATGATCTAGAGTAACTCAGAACAGTTTATCTTAGTTCGATACATATTTAATCAAACTACTTCATTTTAGACCAATAACAGTCTTGTTACTTGTCACTTACTACTAGCTCTAGACTTACCGTTAAGCTATGTTCAATACATTTTATAAACAGTACCATTTTGGTTTGTTTTAATACTGTTTTATTAATACTAATGAAACAAGATTCATTTAAAACTGACGTAATCTTATCCGATCAGGCCCTTATTTATTTCTCATCAGTCTAATCTGGGGCTCAGAATGAAGAGATCTGATTTGGCCGAATAAAGTCTGTTGCACGCATACTTCTCCATTTCGCTGATTCCTGTGATTTTGGTTCCATCGATAATTTTTACGATGTCCATGAAGTGTCGTATTTCCTATTTCCTTAAGGTAGTGGGTTCGTGTGACCTATGATTCCAACCATTTTAGTTCTTTTGTGTTTATTTGAGTTTCTGAAATATTTTAGATTCATTGAGTTCTTTTGTTTATGTCTATTCTTGTGACTAACGATGTTGTTCTATGTCTATTGTCTGTCGTGTCGATTTGACACACTGTTATTGCGGTTTCTCCTAATCCAGTTTAGTCTAAATATGAACATTTTAATTGGCTCACATTCGTTTTAGTCTATTTTAGTCACTGATTAACCCTAATTTTGTCCAAACTGTTTCATGGGCTAGTAAGATCTGGTTTGTAAAAATACATAGTTCAAACCAGTTCTGCTGGTAAATTTTTTGATTCTGGTCTGGTTTGATTTTTGGTCTAGTCTGGTTTGGTTTCTTTCAGTCGAGTAGTGGGAATGAGATCTAATTTCTGTTCCCTACGATTGGGTTTATTTCGATCTGAATCATATTGTATCGGTCCGATCTAATTCGAACAAGGATTAGTTCCTACACATAATTTTTTTAAGCACTCAATGAAAATTTCAAATTAACACCGAACTACAACAAAAATTTGTGAGCTAGTTTTCTTCAGGAAAGAAATGCTGGATATGCTACATTTATTCAGATATTTAGATTCACAAAAACCAAGAAGCAAGATAATTTCCAATGCAGCATTTGTCGTATGCACACAAATGTTAGTACTTTTTTATGGATAGCACATACATATATTAAAGCACACTAAGCTCTATGTCACAAGTAAAAGGAAGCCAAGCACTTCATTCTTTTACTTCAGTACATTACTACTCTCTTTTCAAAAACTCACCCTGTAGCACATGAACGCGTATGCTTGCAATCTCTGTATTCGATGGGTAGCATGAATATTTGCCAGAATCTGATAGATCGGCATCGTTGATAAGCAAAATCGATTTAGTTTCTTCTGATTTGATGGTCTTGAATGTGATGCGCCCTCCTGATGTTTCTTCGCTAAGAACCTGTAAGAAATACAGAGAAGACGGAAATTGTACAAACAACTGAAAAATATTTATATGAGACAAATATATATACACGCATATACGAGTAGTATGCATGAGATGGAGGTACTTAAAAACAAAAGGCAGTGAGACAATTGAAAAATCACAAGTGATTTATTTTCGAATTTCGAACTAAAAAACTCTGTGATTTGCAAAACTCCTTATTTTTCCGACTTTTCAATTTACAATTGAAATAGACAATTGTTACGCTTAAACAAACGAACGTTCGTATTTTGGATAAAGAAGCAGAAAATCAAATTTACATTTTCTGAATTTTTTTCCTTTTTTACTTGAGTCCTTTTTATTTACCAGGCAGCACCAATATTCCTCCTCTTGCACCTCAAATTGCAGTTTAATTTTTCGCTATAGCGCTTTTTCAACCACAAAACAACTGCAGCAGCTACTTTGCCCAAGCGTTCACGGTGCTTGTATAAGCAATCATGCCCCGCCCAGCCGCCCACTCAAGACAATAGCACTTTTTCTTGTGCCAACACAATAAATTCGATAATATCTGCTTGTTGAGTAGAGAACTTTGGTTTTGTTTGCTGCATTTTGTTGTAAATTTGTTTCCAGTTCTGTATTTACTTTGTCGATTTGTTTTTTGGATTTCCACGTTTTTATTTTTGCTCTCAAGAAGTTGCTGTTGAAAACACAAAAAAGTTTGCTAAATCGTTTCAAGCGATTTTCTTAAGCATTTGGGCGTTACTGGTGTTTATTTTCTTGTGGAATGCATTTTTTTAGGTGCATTAAAGCGAAGCATAAAATCGATGTTCCGTTTTCTTGGGAATTTTCACAAACCAGAGGGTAGTGCTGCATTACTTTTATTAGTTATTATTGGCTTTTTGAACTATTAGTCTTATTAATTGAATTAGTTTGGTTTGGTTTCCAGATAAAATTGTTTCATTGCAGTACAGCTTCTAAAACAGTTCCATTTTCGGTTGAAATAAAACTTGAAGAAGCATCGCAAATATAAGTACTCTCCTTGTACTTCTTTTTCCTTATCTTTCTTTACACTTTCCTTCTTCTTGTGTTTATTTTTCTTCTTTTTCTCCTCCTACTGCTGTAACTTCTAGGTGGTGCTTAGAGACAAATTAAATCGCTTCCATCAATAGCAATCTTCTGCGATGACTTCGGTTTCTCTCTATAAAGTTTGCGTTTCTTAGATTTCCCGCTTCTTTTTTCGGTTGAGTTTTTGCATATTCTCGACAATACATTATTGGCAATAATATTATCGACAGCGCGAAACAGACGAATAAGGTGATAACTTGCATCATCAATTACCAGTCTACCTTGGGTAATTTGAGCCATTTATGAAGCATAAATCAAAAACAACCAAACTATATGAGGTAAAGCATCGAAATTCAAAATTGTAAGAGATGTTATAGTACTGGAATCGTCTACCTATTTGTTTTCGTTGTTTCCCATCTTCTATACAGTGTGCGTAGAAATCAGTAGCAATGCTGAAGGATGGGACTTTGGATGTCCACGTTATACAGAAATTGGTACAATTTAAAATCAAATAACTCCGATAAAAGAAATTTCAAAACAGTCTCTGAAAAAAAAAAAAAAAAATATTTGCAAATTTCACGTTTCTCCAAAATATCCTCATAAAAGTAATTTCATTAAACATTCGAAACGAATTATATTTTTATACCCTACACCCAGGGTAAATTCACTTTGTCCTTCCATTTGTAACGCAGAGAACGAGGCGTGGCAGATATAGAAAAGTGTCCGTCACCTCCTGAGTCGATATAGCCATGTCAGTCTGTCTGGCAGGCTGGCTGGCTGGCAGGCTGGGTGGCTGGCTATTTGTTGAAATACATTTTTTGGGAAAACTAAGCAAGATAATTCAATGAAATTTGGTACACAGCCTCCGTCGTCAAAGTTAGCTTCGGGTCAACGGACACGCCTACCGTTCATACAAAAAATAGCTTCAAAATGCAAATATTTCATAACAATGCAACCAAAATACACATAAATACTACGAATTGTCAGCGCAAGTTCTAAGAAAAACGCTATTCTGGAAATATTTTTTCAGATAATCCAACCAAATTTCACTTAAATACTAAGAACTATAAATGCAAACTCTGAGAAAAAACTGAGTGAATTTGGAGGGCGTGGCACCTCCCACATTAGCAAAATTTTCAAAATACTGCTGTGTAGGGTATTAAATGTTTGGCCAGGCCAAAGGTAACACCCTTACTAGTTTGTTTACATATGATGTCATTGGGCGCCAAGGCCTGGCACTCTCGCTTCTAAAAGAAGGCAGCAAAGCAGGCCTTTTACGATCGCTTCTAATATGAAAGAACAGAAACAGGCATGCTGCCTTCCATTCTTTTTTCCTTTCTTTACAACACATGTTGTCATTGGGCGCCAAGGCCTGACACGCATGCTTCTACAATGAAGGCAGCAGTGCAGGAATATTTCGATATTTGTTAATATCGACGTGTTTTATATTGGATGTAAGTGATAGCTATTATATCATAGAAATGCAGAATATTTAAGTAGTACTTTCATTTAGTAAGTATATTCAGAATTATATCTGAAAAAAATATCCAAAAAAATTAAGCAATGTAGCCTTCTATCATAGCTTCTAATATGAAAGGACAGAAGCAGGCATGCTGTCTTCCCTTCTTTCTTTATTTTTTTTACAAAAAATATGTTTGGGCAGTAAGACATGACAAGCCTGCTTCCAGAAAGAAGGGAGCAATAAAGGCCTTCTACGATCGCTTCTAATATGAAAGGACAATAGTATGTTTAAAGGATCTATAGTAAAGAAAGAGACAGGCGTTCTAATAGGCCTGTCTTTAGAAGGCATAAGAGAATGTTTAAAATAACTTAGAAAAGGTAAGAAAGAAGGCATAACTATAAGCAGACATTGAACATTCTCCGACTGGGAATATATGTCAAAATGCGTAGATACTTGTGAACTTTACTTTTTACTAGAGTTGAAAATGAATCAATGCACAATTTTGAAATATATCAACGTTGAAAAATTAAAAATCAGAGTATAGAAAAATAACGAAAGAAGCAGAAATTGTTCTTTTAAAATTAATTAAAAAATAGAAAGTAATAGAAACAATGGCCGAAAAAGGAAAACCAACGAATCCGAAAATGAAGCAATCTTCCTCGTCGTCGTCGTATACATTAAACTTTCCATAGCCATTAAAAAAATGCGAGATCGTTGAAAAAATAATTAAGTTACAAATTTTTCAAAGCAAAATGTTACCCGAAAATGTTTTTTTAAGGGTACACCTGTGTATTACTATTATTTACTATAGGCATACTCAAATACTAAAGACCATAAGTGCACGTTCTAAGTTAAAATCAGGCGAACTCGGACAAGAGGGCGTGGCACCTCCCATATAAGCAAGAATGTAAGCTCTGAACAAAAACTGGGTGTACTCGGACAAGAGGGTGTGACATCTCCCATGTAAGCAAAATTTTCAAAATACTACAGTGTAGTACCCATTTTTTGGGCAGGCCAAAAGTTACACCCTTACTAGTTTTTTCAACAGCTATCTTGTTTTTTTCTGATTGTTCCAATCTTAAAGTTTTTGATGTCAACATGTATGCGTGATTCAAGTAATTAAAGGAAGACACATGCGCTTTTCCATTTTTTATTAGTACTACAAATTGCTAATTTTTCAATAAATCGGGATTTAAAAAACTGTGATAAACCGATTTAAAAAATTCGTTCATATTTAAAATCACTGCTATATTCTTCATTACTATATTTGGCTTTTATTTTGATTTTGACGGTGAAAAATTTTTACAAATATTTTTGCGCGAATGTGCAAATTTTGTCTTTAGGAGGGTGTCTTTGTTATTTTTATCAGAAGGATTTTGTTTATCCAGGTACGTTTTACTTAGCTGCCAAATTATTTGCGTCTAATATTTTCTATGATATGGTGAGTATAAGTAGTTATATAAGGGAGAGACACCACCTATTTTCAGACAAAGCAACGTTTTTTTCTAATCAGTTAGATAGTTTAATAGTTCATAAAGGAGAAAAAACAAACAGACATGCATCCTTGCGTATTGAACGAAAAGACAATGTCAAAATATCATGTAAATCTAAAAAAAATAAGCAGGTGGCCTACTCTTTCTTTTATCCTGCGAGTACTTTATTAACTTATTATTGACATAAAATTCAAAACCTTAACGTAGCTTTGCGCGTGTTAGCAAAAATGTTACTAAAAAGAATTTAAAAAGCAAGCATTAAATGGATTTTTGCATCAAGAGCGCGCGTTTTTTCTTTTTTTCTTATAAACGGTAACATTTAACTTCGAATTTCCCTTTTATTTCTTAATTTCCTTTTAATATGCGAAGTCACAAAAACGCTTATGCGCCTAACACCGTCGCCCGTTGTTAGCGCGCACCAACAGCATCGATTCTTTTAAACTCATCATATAATTTTATATTGCATACTTTGAGGCGCACTTGCAACTTTTTTCTTTTTTTCTTTGCGTTCTTGCCTTATCTTTGTATTTTACTTATTACTCACCTTATCTTGATGATACCAAAAGATGTGTGTCGGTGGCTCGGGACTAAACTTTATGGCACATGTCAGATTAATTGTGCTTCCTTTATCAACATACAAATCGGGGCCGCCCAGTATTGTTGCTGTTGGCACTGTAAAAAAAAAACACAAAAAAAAAAAGAGAAAAACGAAAAAGAGTGTATAAAAGAAGATAAGAGAAGAAGAGAAAAAAATTTGTTGTTGATGAGTAACATAGAAATCATGTTTTACATTATGCTTAGGCAAACATTATTTCATTTTGTATGAAAAAAAGTTAAAACATACAAAAATTTTTAGTAGCAGCTTAAGATATGGGGTACATTTTTTTCCCAGGCCTTGTACTGTTACAATGTTTTTGTTGGGCCAAGTTAGTTAGCAAATTGCGTGCAAAATAAACTTGCAGCACATTTAATTTCACTACCACAAAAAGCTGGGATTTGTGGGTGGGTTTTTTCCCCCAATGCTTCCAATAGTTGTTTAGAAAAAAAAAAGAAGCAAAATACTTATTGCGGATGCTGTTATTTGTTAACGAAGTTTTTTTTTTCGTCGTAGAGGTTAGTTCCTGTTTTAGCAGCGGCTACAATCTTGCACTAAAAGTCGTAAAACAAATTTTATTTGTTTACTCTGTAGCTTTATAATATTTGTGGGAAATGGCATAAAGTTTGTTATAAGTAGTGATCTAGGGTATCGTCTAAAAAACAAAAAATTTTGAAAAGTAACCGACTTTATAAACAGGAGAAAAATATAGAATATCACGCATAATCCACGTCTAATGATTACGAACATAAAGGTGATTAGATTGTTTGTTTTGGAAATGTAGAAAACATCAAATTTTTCAACTTCTTTAATATTCCCATAAGATTTAAAAGTTTCTCTTTCTAAAATTGTTCAACTTTCTTAATAGTTCTTCTTCAGAATTTTTTATCTATTTTTAAAAATTTTTTCAGCACATTTAACAGTCTTCAACATTGTTCATTTTTAAAGATTCATTAACATTTTTCGATCATTTCGAGATATTAGCACGCCACCTAAAAATTTAAATTAAGTTGTTGTGAACTCAGAAAGAATGGCCTCAAATTACTCGTGAGCATCAACTGAATAAGAAGAAAAGCTTTGGACGGTCGAAAAAATAAAAATACTGTTGCCAGGATACATTCTGGCGTAGCAGGTTTATGTTGTTGCTATGATTATACACTATCAATTAACATATGTGTCCTTCATTTTACTACTGGTATAAGCCCATTTCGGAACATATACATATAAACAAAATTGTAAAATCCTTTAATGATCTTTTCAACAAGGTTTTGAAGGTTAAGCGGCCTTTTTACATTTGGAAATATATCGACATTTTCTAAAATTTTTTTGGTAGAAACAGTAGAAATTTAAAAAGACCTTGAAAAAATTGCGCATTACAATTTTTTTTGCTTAATGTTTTTAGAGCCATTGTAGTAGTCTGAAACCAAAAAGTAAAGTAAAGTAAAGCAATATCTTGAAATATTTTTGATTTGATTTGTCTCATTTCTTATTATTTATTTATTACTTTATTTTATTTATTAATTACTTAATTAGGTACTGCCAGTAAAATTCTACACATCTTTGATCTCGGATTGGGATAGAAAAATTTGTAGCGCATGAAAGAAATGAGTAAAAAATAGCCTTTAAATGAAGTGATTATCTCAATTGGTTCTCGAGTAACTCAGTATTATGTGGTCAATGTTCAGATATAATTTTTTTTTAAAGTTATGGGCATGGAACTCCAGAATTTCAAAGTAGTGTCTGCGTAAAATCGATGCAGAGTTTTTTTCTAAGTTTCGCCATTTTGTCAAAAAAAAAAACGGTTTTAATTACACAGGCCTGCAAATTCGACACTTTTTTCCTCTCTTGATTTTTGAAGCCAATTATGATGGTTTGGGACTTCCTAATCACGAATCTGATTGGTTTATTTCCATCACGTCAGGATTTTGAGATATTGCAATTTTCATAACCTCAAAAATATCAAAAAATCGTGTGTTTTTCACTGTGATTTTAAAATTTCTCGAAATTCTGACGTGATAGAGAAATTCTGTAAACGTGTTACGGCTCAACATCAAAAAATACATTGGAAATCACTTTCGCAACTTTAAGGGAGGTACCCTTGTTCGTCTGTGCAGCATTTGATAACTTATTAATTCAATCGTTTGTGCTTATGTTCTCTTCAATATCATGCCTGAAATACTCAACATATTTAAACCATTCTTGCACCACATATATTTTTGGTGCTCCCCGTATGATCTAGATAGATGCTATGCATAATATTTATCCAGATATCAAGTTTCATAATGCAGGTAAAATAAACAGAAATGCGTTTTATGTATTTTTTTTTTTACCGTGCGCACCGTGCTTTCATTCAATTACCCCCATTATCACGGCAAATCTTTCTGAATATCAGGCGGATATATGGTGTTAATATGGTTTCAATGTATTTACTGGTATGGGCGTAGGAGCGACTCAAATACAATTTTCAATTACTTAGAGGTTTTTTTTTGTATGAGAGGTACAACACCCCTTATCCAATCGATCCCATGTTTCTTATTAATGTGTTGAAGCACCAAAAAAATATCTGGTGCAAATATGATTTTGATACGTTCAGTAGTATAGGCGTGGTAGTCTTGTATATACAAAAAAGTCACTTAGGTAAAACTTAAATTACTAGCAATTGTGACGTGCTGGAATTTTTTCACTATTTTTCACCCAAAAAAATTGCTGCGGTAGTTTTAACAGCGTTTTGTTGTGGATTTTACAATTCTCTGTGGATTTGCTAATTTAAAGTAAATTCAATCGAATTTACAATTAATTGTTAATTTTACAGCAAATGCAATAATTTCTGCCAGAAATTTGTTAAAATTATTGATATAAACTTTTTTTTGTTGTGAAATCTACAGCAAATATTTTATTTTTCACAGCTAATTTTTCAAATGCACAACAAAATTGTAATATTAACTGCAAAAGATATGGGATGAAAAATGAAAGTAAATGCTGTAAAACATACAGCATTTTGCTACACTTTTACAACAGATTTTTTTGGGTGTTCTCATAATCAGCATACTTAAATCTATAGAAATCGCTTTTTAAAATTCAGAGAGGAAAACCCATGCAGGAATGTGTTACTGTTTTCGGAGTAGTGTTATTTTGATTTACATTTTTTAATTTGAAAAATTTTAAAAATTTTCAAAATAGAGGCCATTTTTTGCAATATCTTAAAAGTTGAATTTCTCAAAATAATATTTTCTGTTTTTTTTTTTAACTTTTTTTACAGAAAGGTGGATAAAAAACAAACATTTTGTAGAAGACGTATTTTGCGCTAAATGGTTGTGAGAGTCGGGGGAATTTTTTTTCTAAAAAGCCACGTGCCATTTTTAACTTTATTTTGTGCTTAGACTTCAAAGTAGAAGAATTTAATTTTCATTGCTTAGAAAATAAAAAGTATTCCAAAAAACAAATATTTTCCATATAAATAATGAGAATATTAACGAAATCACGGCTTTATTTTGAAAAATCTTAAAAAATTCATTTTCCGAACAAAAAATTTTTTTTTTCTTAAAATTTTTTTACGGAAATCTTTTGACTAACATTCGTTTTTCAAAAGATTACAGAAAAAAAAAAAAAAAATTCGGAAACTTTCTACAAAAAGTTTGTTTTTTATCAACCTTTCTTTAAAAAAAAATTTGAAAAAAAAAACAAAAAAAATATTATTTTGAAAAAATTAAATTTAAAAATTTTTAAAAATGGCCGCCATTTTGTAAATTTTTAAAAATTTAAAAATTTAAATGGAAATCAAAGTAACATTTAAAATACTACAAGAATCCGAAACAAAAATTAAAAATTAATTTTTGACAAAATGGCGGAACTTAGAAAAAAATTATTACATCGATTAAAATCACCACTCAAATACTCTGAATTTCTATGCCCATAACTTGCAAAACAAAATTTTTTCCCGCAAAACTAACTCCATATTGAGAAGAGCTCTGTAAATTTTTATAAAAATCTGAGAGTCCAACTGCAAATTTCAAAAAATTTCAGCTAGAAAGCGTCTACTAAAAATTTTTGAAAAGAAAATGTTTTAAAATTAATTTCCGATGTTGTTTACATTTTTAATAGAAAACCGATTTCTTATGTAAGGCGGTTACTCGAATCGTCTGTTTTTGAAAGCAACAAAACTAAAACTTCAATTTCCGAAGACTCCACTACAAAGAAGCCATTTTTTCTTTGTTGCCTCTGTTGTTGTTGTTGTTATTGTTGCCTTGATTGTTATTTCTTTGTTGGCTTAACAAACTGCGTTAAGAATACAACTACAATACTAACAGAAATGCATGCACACACACACATACATACACAATACAAGTAGAATTTCGTTTTGCGTGTAACCCTTCATTTGTTGTCGTTGTTACTGTTATTGTTATTTTCTTGGTAAATTTTATAACTTTGTTATTGTGTATTGTTGTTGGTTCATACATACAATATTTGTGCAAGTATATGTTTATATGTATGTGTACGTATGTATTTTTTTGTTATTGTAGTTGTTTCCCTTTTTTCTTTGTTGTTTTTTGCGGCAAATTTTTGATCGTTTTGCCAAGTTGTTCAGCTGATAAAATTCAATTGATTGTTGGTGTATTTTAGAGCCAACTTTGCCATTTTTCTGTTACATTCACACACATCCAAAGAGTGATGCCACGCCTATTTACGCCCCATAGACAAAAAAGCATAAACATCGATATGATATAAAGTTTGTATGGTTAGAAGATTGAAAAAGAAAGAAAAAAAAATTTTAACTCGAGCGTAGGAAAAGACCCCTCAGGTTAAATTTAAGCTTCAACTTTTGTACTACTCGTACTATGTATTTGTGTCTTTGGCTTAACAGACGTTATCAGTTTGAAGGGTTTAGGCACTACATATGTCACCGTCCAGTGGAAAAGGTACCTTATCTTCACTCACAAAATTTAGCAGTACAGCTAAAAATAAGAGGTAGGGTCATGTACTGAACATTTTACAACTGATTTGAGGTCAAATTACCAATACCAATAAAAGCGGTCTTACCGAACCTCTTACCCAGTAAAAACTGATAATTGACAAACTTTAAACTTCGATATCTACAAACTTGAGTTTTTCATTTTACGATTTCAAAATGCCATAACTCATTCAATTTTAAAAATTTTCCTGTGATCAAAGTGTCATTTTATTCAAAATTGTAGGGGAATGTCGTCAGGGTTGGGCCACTTTTTAACTTTCCTCTGTATCTTTTTTATATATTTGAATACTACCAAATTGTTTGTTTTATTTAAAAGTTCGTTACCTTTATCTATAACATACCTTTAGGACAACTCGCTGCGATTTCGGAAAAAAGAGTTATTGACGAAACAAAAAAAAAAAATGTAGTCAGTGTTGGCCACCACCAAATATCGATAAAATATGTACTAAATTAGTATGTAATGAATATGTATGAAACTTTTTATTGTTTTTTATTCGATTATACAAAATGCCGATGAGAAATCTCCATAATAACATTAATCTGAATCGCAATTTGGGCATACATAGTAACTTTTTGTGAGATTGGCGCAATTCAAGTGCACGTCTCGCTTGCATTCAATGCATGCGATTGAATTATTTCGATTCTGACTTTTTTAGGCGTTTTCGAAGCATCGCGCATCTATGTATTGCTTTTTACGTAAGTCTTCGCGGTTCTCTGGGGAGGTTAAGAACGTGCTTTTCATCGGGCGGGGCCCCCGATTAAATTTCACTGTTGGCGGGGCCGCTTGCAGAGGCCCGATCAATAACAAAATCGTAGAAAGGGTAGACTCATGAGACGAAGAATTCGAAGGCCGAGAAGAAGTCGATAGTTCCTCGTGTGTTTCACTCTCTGCTTTCTTGTGCTTGCCCATAGAACTCGCTACTTTTCCGTTCGTGTCAACTCTGGGGGTATGCAAAACGGTGATGTTATTTTACTGATTCTTAATAAACATTTATGTGGCCCAACCATGACGAGAAGCGTGTTTTTCGACCGCTCAATACTACATGTGAACAGGTTAGGGAATCGAATTTTCCTTTTGGGAACTTTATAATGGTTCACCCCTTAAGGGATATATATACTTACTTTTTCGGTGGCATTGTTCTTTTCCAAAATATTTTGAACTATCGAAAACTACACGAAGGCACAAAAATTTTTACTGACAATCCCGGTGACAAGCAATGCTTAAAAAAGTTTCTGGCATCGAAAACAATAAGACAGATGGCAGCACGTGGCATATACGGGAAATAGCAGTTGCCCAACCCTGACGACATTCCCCTATATATTTTTTGAAAACCTTAAAAAAACTGTTTTTTATTTTGTGAAGATAAGGTATCTTTTCCATTGGATGGTCACATATGTAGGTAAAATTTCGTTTATATTATTTTTTCACTTGAAATTTTTGGCTTTAAAATTTTTCATTTTGGCAAAGAAAAATTATTTATTTGCATTTGTTTTATTTTCTGCATTGTAAATGTATTTGTTTTTGTTTGCTTTATGTTTTTCGAGCATTTAGTTTTGTTAGTTTTATTTTATAACTATTGGCTTAAATGATCAAAGCAAAGAAAAGAACCTTGTTGCTGCTTCAATTTGAAAAATATTGAAAATAGAGTTTGATGAAAGTTGCTGTAAGTACCTACACACAAAATAAAACATGCACCAATTTTTACAGAATTTTTAAAAGTTAGAAATGCTGAATGTCGAAAGTAAAATGAATTTTAGATTTTTTACCAAAAATTTTCATAAATTTTTTGGTTTCTAAACCATTTAAAGTTTAAAACACAAAAATAAAAAATACTCGCCTTAATATAACCAATAAAAAAAAAATTTTAAAAAAAATCTCTAAGGATATATTTTGTGACCCTTTATTATGTATCAGGACTCATAAAAAACGAAGGCATTTCATAGAACTCTTCTGCAGCAATTTGAAATTTTAATTGTATGGGAAGTGCCAAGCCCTCTTACACGAGGTCGCCTCGTTTTTGCTCAATGCATTCACTAACTATTCCCAGCATCTTTGCAAAATATTGTTGCACTATCTAGACTAACGCTTGCACTAGAGCATTTTCAAAACTTTGAGAATATGGGAGGTGCCACTCCTTCTTGTCTGCATCGATCAAATTTCTGAACAGAGCTTGCATTTACTATCTGTAGTGTTTGAGTGAAAAAATTTGGTTTGATTATCCCAAAAATTCTTTCAGTATATTAATATGAAACTTTTCCTTTTGGGGTAACCACGCTCTCTCTTATGAATTCACCCAGCTCATGCTCTGAGCTTGTAGCTACCGCCTTTTGAATTTGTGAGAATTTTGGTTGCATTATCTTCAATAATGCTCACAAAATTGGATTTTAATTTTTTTTTTGTATTTGAGGTTGGCATGTCTGTTGATCAATTTCGTTCTTATTGAGTCATATGAATTTCCTAAGTTCTTGCGTAAAAATATTTCCACGGACAGTCAGCCAGCAAGACAAAAATGACCATTTCGACTCAGGAAGTGACGCTTATCAAGAATATGTGTACTTTTCCATACCTGCCACGCCTCCTTCCCTTGGCATAGATAGAACCTGAACAACTGCTGTGGTGTCCAAAAGGCATGCGACAGGCAGAATGACAAATCAACTCATTAAGATGAAAGATATTTTAAATTTCAACATAAAAGATATGAAAACCTACACTGCAATAAAATTTGGTCTTGGTTAATTATAGATAACTAGCTATCAAACGGTGCGCGTTGCCTCACCTTCTTCTACATCTTATTCATCTGTGTCACATAGTTTTAGAGTTATGATGAATTTTTTTCAGTGCGTGCTGATGCTAATTTTTTTGTTTGATGACATTCGCTCTTTATATATGAAATCTCATCCAGCCACGTCGAATAGTTTTAGAAATATGACGAATAACTTTATACGGAGGAGTGACACCACCCATTTTTCCAGTAGATGGTTTTTGTCCCAGTATCCCCTATATATTAGCCAAATCTCATCTAAAAACATTAAATTGTTTTAGACAGATAGCAAATTATGCTTTACATATTCACCAAATTCAAATATTATGCATCAGACAGTTTCAGAGTTATGTTGAATTTTGTTTTTAGGAGAGTGGCACCGCTCATTTTTCTAGTCTGTAATCTTCCCCCTATTCATTCGAACTTACTATGAAAATTCATCAAAATCGGCCAAGTGCTCTTCGAGTCTATAAAAACGAATACACAAACAAACTTTAATTTTTATATAAATACATAGATAGAGATAGGGATATCACGTCCCTTAAAATCTTTTCTCCATTTGGAATTTAGCATCTTAAAAACTCAACTTAGTGCTTTTAAAAAATGAGGTTCGGAGATTTTTCGTCATCAACACACTTAACCTTTCTTAAGTTAAAATCAAGACAAAAAGCATGGCCAAGATCAAGACCCAGACCAAGATTTAAGCCCCAATTGTCTTGCTCTTGCTTTTGCTCACGACAAGACGAGATTTTTTTTTTTTTTTTTTTTTTTTTTTAATCTTTTGGTAGAAAATATGCTGCAATAGTGTTCTTCTTGAAAACATAAGAGCGTTTTCACTAATTTGCATAGGAGTTCATTCAAAAGAAACCTTTGCAAAAAAGTAGTCGTTATAGTTAAAGGAGGTTGCCTCATAATCAATTAAAATTTATTTCTTCACTCAAGTAAAAACAAACCCAAATTTCTATTTGATTTAACTGAACTTAAGAGTATATCCAAAATTTAAAGTGATTTTATTAAATGCAAACTGACAATTTGTGGTGATCAATTTTAAAGCTTTTAAACGACAATTAACGTCAATTGGGATTAAGTAGAGTTTATGAAGGTCAAGGATGTCAACTGAATAACTAAATTGTTAAAATTTGTTTAGCCTTATTTTAAGGCCATTTTCATTGGTATTTGTTGGCAAAAAATAGAAAAAATGTAATAAAAATATTACGATTATTTTCATGAAGTAAAGAGAAATTTAACGAAAAAAACTTTTATAATTAAATGACAGCTTAATTTGAGCTTTTTATGTATGTTTGTATGTATGCAAAGGGAAAAAGAAACAGAACATTCAACTAAAAATCCTTGTAATCAAGCATGTAAGTATTTGCATACGTGCTCGCATATATGTATGTACTCGTATGTGTCAGAAAGTTGTGTGTGTGTGAGTATAAATTTATATTATAAGGAGGAAAATTCCTAAAATAGAAATTCAATTTCAATGTTTTCTTTCATTAATATGCAAATCATAAATCTGTTACAGAAGCTCATACCAAAATTATACTCACATACGCACTCTCACACATCTACATACATATGTATGTGTATAACGGTAAATCTATACTTTGAACTAACCCAAGGGGAAAAGAAGTGCTTCAAAAACCCTTCTGAAGTGCATCTTTATCGCCAATAAGCGCTCCGTAAGAACTATTCTTTCTTTATACATTGCATGTCATAGGATGTAAGTGCGCTCAAGCTTACCGCAGCCTTACTTCTAAATGCCATTTGAAGCGTTAATTTGTAATGCTGCGGTAAGCGTTTTTTCAATAAAATTTAAAAAAAAGAATAAAAACTGGCAGCTCCAGGATTTGAAACCACGACAGTCTGTGTGTTAGATAGAAACAGAATATTTTAACTCACATTTACCAACTCGTTAGACCGCTACACCAATGCCCGATGATATGAAGAGGTATTAAAATTGTATATTAAGCAAACAGAATTTGACATTCGAATGCTCCTACAGCCTTACATAGAATCATTGTGTAATCAGTTTCAATTCAATTTAACAAAAGTAAATAACTAAGAGATAGGAACATAGAGAAATTAAATAAAAAATGTTGAATAAAAAATATTTTAATAAAAAAATAAAAATAAAGCAAAAAAAAGTTAAAAAAATCAGTTGAGCTGGGTTTGAACCCATGTTGTTCTTACTGCAGTATTATAAAAAATTATTGTGAAAGTGCTTCTAAATTTCTATTCTATTTGAATAAAAAAAAAAAAAATAAAGTAAAAAAAATAAAAAAAGTAAAAAAACCACCCGGGCTGGGTTCGAACCCATGTTGTTCTTACTGCAGCCTTACTTGGAATCATTGTGGAATCAGTTTCCATTCAATTAAATAAAAATAAATAAATAAGAGAAAGAAACATAGAGGAATTATATAAAAAAATGTTGAATAAAAAAAATTTTAATAAAAAAAAAATAAAGCAAAAAGAATTAAAAAAAGTAAAAAAGATCACGTGAGCTGGGTTTGAACCCATGTTGTTCTTACTGCAGTATTGTAAAAAATCATTGTGAAAGTGCTTCTAAATTTCTATGGGGTCAAGCGCTTTTAAAGTGCTTGGATCAGAAGCGCTAGAAATTTTTCCTCTTGGGAATGATTGCAAAGCACTGAGAGAAAACTTCTTTTATGGGGTGAAATTTTGTAAAAATATATTCGGAATGTATGGAAAATGTTTAAAAAGGCAAAAAATTTTGAAAACCCCAAATTTCTTGAAAAATATGGAAAATGTCGAGAAATACTAAATGTACATCGATTAAATAGAAAAATATCAGAAAGTAAAGATATGTGGAAGGAATCGATTAATATTCAAAATAATGTCAAAGAATAGTCGCGAAAACATTTGTCAGATCGTGAAAACCTCTAAAAACGAAATAAACAAACGAACTGGATATAGGATTTCCATATGAGTTATCTTATTCTCTTAAGAAAGTTATGCTGATTTCAAATTCGAAAAATTCCATCGAAAGATTTTTTTAAATCGAGTTTCAGTAAAATATTTTTGGCCATTGAATCAAAAGACCAAAATCTTGTAAATAGAGGCCTTATAGAAAAATGTGAACCACAAGTTTTATTTTCAGGGCTTTCGCTATCATCTGATATATGACGATAGTAGAAAAAATCATAACTTTTTCAAAATAAGAGTGCTTTTAGTAGTTCGCACACTAAAACCTCGATTAAAAAAAATCTGTCGATGGGATTTAAAAAATTCTTTTGATTTTTTTAATCAGCGTTAATTTCTGAAAAAAATTAGGTCGTCCAATCAAAATCCGATAGAAAATGGATTTAGCGCGGATGTGCAGTGCTTAAGCAAATATCTTCATATAAATTCAACCATTGCAGTAATGGGATAATTTTCCCATGTTGTTAAAAAAAAAATTTGATCCAAGGCAGTCACGTAAAAGATATCTTACCGATCTTGTCTCTCCTCCATTTCTACAACTTATACAGAAAATAATCTGAAAAATTTGTAGTCTATCGGACATAACATAAATAGTCCAATGCCACTTAAGGCAAGCGAAAAGTTTGACGGCTATGAATAACACAGTGCAACATTTTTCAAGTCATTGACGGTGAACTAAAATCCGTTATAAGGTGTTTAAGTACTCGCCGAAACAAGTAATTCTGCCAGAGCGTTTTGCGAAGTTGACTCATATAAGGATTTTATGGTCATTTTTGCGATTTTAAGGCACTAGATGAATTTTTTTCGGTTAAGTTTGTTCGGCATTTTTTTTCTTCTAAGCAATAGCTACAACATTGCTCAAGTCATCAAAACAATATCTCGGCTCGTTACCGTTTCGGCGAGTACTTCGGCACCTTATAACGGATTTTAGTTCACTTTTTATGTGTCGCACTGTGTAATAGACTAAGTAAGGTTACGTTTCAAAATCGTTCGCGGATATACTTATCTATAAAATTTTTGCTCTGAAAATCTTCCCGTACCAAATATTAAGGGGTTGGGTCTTATGTAAGCAATTGATTAATATATGGAATGGAAAACATTAAACCTTTTCTTATCCGTTTCTCGAAATCGTTGTACACTGTTACAAAACAGCATATTAGCTTCCAAAAATTAATAAAACGGAAATAGACCGACCGAATTTAATGAAATTTACACAGTATTCTAGTATCAAAAAATGCCATATGATGGGCTGAAAAATGGGTGATACCACGCCCTTACAAAAAATAGTACATCATGTCTCTGAAACTATTTAACCCAGTTGCTTTAAATTTGGTACATTTGTAAAGAGTATACAAACAAATAATTTTCTTTGATAAAATGGGCGGTACCACGCCCCTTGACAAATTAAGTCAACATATCTCTGGAACTACCTCACATAGATAAATGAAATTCGGTACATAAAAAAGAAACAGCAAGAAAATAATTTAAGTAGCAGAAATGGACGGTACCACGCTTCCTCAGAAAACTAATTCGTCATATCTCTGAAACTATTTAACGCATATAGATGAGACTTGGTATATGTATAAAATACATGAAAAAAAAAATAACATCCATTAAAAAAATTTGCGATACCAAGCCCTACTTTAAGAGAAATTGAAGCAACGCGCACTGGGACTCGCTAGAATATTCATAAATATGATCTTGAGTTATTTAACTAAAAACAAAATAAAAAGACGAGTTGGACGAAATTGGTTGTAATTTTGACATCAATTAGCAAAACAAGCATGGCACTGTCCACTGTTATTAAAATTTTTATGTTTTGATATGTTCCGCAACACTTATGACTAGTTATAAATGAAGAATTTTTACTACAAACACCAAGTTAGACAAAAAAAAAAGTCCTTATAAACTAAATACCATTCTTTATCTTATAATAAGTAGTTTATATACCGTTCTTAGGATAAATGGTATTAATACGATATATGCACTTGGCACTTGTTAGAAGTATTGACAATTAACTGAAATGACCACAAACCTTAAATTTTTGGCAAATTTTTTAAAGTAAAAAATAGTACCTACAAAAACTCTTAACTTTGAGCTGACGAAGCAAGCTTCAAAAGAGTTTTTCACCAAAAACCGTTACAGATTACGGTACTTTACTATTTTTGACCGTCCAGTGGAAAAGGTACCTTATCTTCACCAAAAAAAAAAAAAAAACACGTTTCTTGGACTTTCTAAAATTACTTACAATTTTGAATAAAATGACAACTCGATCACTGAAAAGTTCCAAAAATTTACTGAGTTATGGCATTTTGAAATCGTAAAATGAAAAACTCAAGTTTGTAGATATCGAAGTTCAAAGTTTGCAAATTATCAATTATTACAGGGTAGAGGTACGGTAAGATCGCTTTTATTGGTATTTGTGATTTGATAATCAGTTGTAAAATGTTCAGTACATGTCTAAGCACAGAATTCCACCTTAAACTGAAAACCGGTAAAATTGGCCATATCTCTTATTTTTAGTTGTGCCTACTTCTAAATTTTGTGAGTGAATATAAGGTACCTTTTTCACTGGACGGTCACATTTTATGAATTGAATGAGCATAAATGTAATGTGTTATAAGAGTGCTCGAATTTCGACTTTTGGGAAGCTAAAATGTAGTAATCGAACCAGTGTGCGATGTGGACTCAAGAATTTTTAGCAGTTCAGTAGATAGGGCTAGGCTATTCGCCGGTTTTTTAACGCAGTTTAAATAATCTTTCTGATTTATAGGAAACTGAACATGCCGATATACTTATGTCGAAATTATGGAATAATACTAAGCCAGACGAAAGTGTGGTAAATTCAAAAATGTTGAAGAGGCATTTATGCAGGGGAGAGTGCTCGGTTGTGAACCGGGCTCAGTAGTGAACCATTAGTTATTTTTCTATCCCTCAATGATATATCGCCAATCTTTCAGCAGTCAAGATCGTCTTTTGACATGACTCAATTTTTGTGGTTACACCGAAGTGTACAGACGAATTTCTTATCCCAGCTACAGACATCATGTTTAAAAATCGATTGCGAAAACTTTTTTTGATTTTTTTCCAAGTGCTATCCAAGTGAGTGAATTTATTCCAAAAAAGTTAGTGAATACAAATTTATTGAGTGTTTTGATTTTACGATCCAATATTGGATTATGGCGAAACATAATTGGAAATGTCGTTGTTTTTGACGTTTCCAAATTAGCGTCTTGGCTGGGTTGTGAACCACTCTGGTGGCTCGTTTATGAACTATTCGTTTTTCGTACTAAATTTGTATAATAACTATCACATATCGTCAGATATATTAAAATGATGTGTTTTTATGTCATTTTACTCGGTTTGTGTTTAATTTTTATTTTTAAGCCATGTTGTAGGCACTTTGAATTTATATATTTTAATTATTTAGATCTTTTTTTTTTTTTGTATTTGAACATTTATTACGATTTTTTTAGCCTATTTTTTTAGCCTAATTGGCGTCATTATAACTTGTTTGTCCTCCTAAGGCCTTCTGAATGAATAAAAATTTAACTTGTATGATATTATGGGTGTTTTACTTAATATTTTTCGGCTTTTATTGAGATTTGCCGGATGGTTCACTGCCGAGCCACTTTTTTGGAAGAGCCGAAAATCACGTCCTTAGAAAATTGGCCATAGAGAGTTGAATTTTTATCGAAACGTTAATTTGTTTCGTTTTATGTTACCTTTCCAACAATATTTACAATTATTCGATATCTTTATTCTGTGAAAAGATAGAGCCCAAAAACAAAACCTGGCTCACAACTGCGCCTAAATATCGAGATATCAAAAAATACTAAAAGTTTAAAATTTTAAAAAAGTCGAAAAATATACATTGGTTGAATAATGCGAAATATATTAAAGTGTTGGAAAAATATTAAAAAAATGGAAAAAGTTGAAAGATGTCTTTAAAGACAAAAAAGGCATAAATGAAAAAAAAAAAATAATTATTTTTCAGCATTAATATATATTAAGAATTTCATCCTACTTGAGGTCAATTGTTTTCTCTGCTCATCTTTGTGGCATTAATTTCTTGAACGATTTTATCTGGAAGCAATTTCCATTAAATAAATTTCACCATGTAAAATTTATGCTTAACGTATCCGTATGCACGAGTACATTACGATATATTGGCAAAAAATAACAGCTGCCCTCCCAGACACGGATGCGTCATTTCAAAGGCAGATGGCTCACGCTGGCGCTGCTGCTTCATCTCATTTTTCATAATAAAAAAAAGGAACCAAAAAAAAAAAACCATCAACCATCGAAGCAACTCTTAGTCAAGGACAGTGATTATGTTGGCAACAACATAAAAAGAGAGAATGCCAACCCGCCAACAACAAGCTGACTATGAACACAAACAAAAAAAAAAATACAATTACACATTAAACGAACATACATACATACAGCATACACATATATGACAAGCATATCCGACCATACATTTACATGTGAAATTCATGTATGGCGTTCGTTGTTGGCCGCCGCAATTTATTTATTCCCCACCTCGGAATCTCATTTTCAACGGATATGAAATTTATTCAATTGCTGCTGGTTAAAAACTTTTCACACCAACTCAGTAGCAACAATAACAACAACAACAAAATAATATTCGTGATTTAAACACACGCTCATACACACATACAGTGTAATACAGTAACGTTCATACTACGCATCCTGCTACAGTTAACAGTGACTCCTCTGATGAGCATCAAAAGAGTCAGTGTAGCGCTGGAAAGTTGGGCAAGCGTACGGATGTAGGACTTACCATGCTGTAGTTAGAGGTTAAAAGAAATTACGGATAATGAGATTTTAATGGCTTGATTTTTTTATTTTTTTCAATTTTTTGTTGTTATTATTTGCATAACTGCCAACAATTGAATATAAAAGTTTCACAATCTACTATGCTTTTTTTTGCAGTGAGTGCTGTAATATTTATGGCATTAGGTAGTAAAATGATTTGGCAAAAGAATCAAGAAAAAAAGGAAGTATTTGGTTTTCATATCAGAGGCTATGTAGCTGCCGGCAGAGCATTGAAAACGTGTTAACAGGAGTTCATCGTATTTCATAAAATTATGCCAAGGAATGGGAAAAAGTTTTCTATTTTTATGATATCGGTGAGTTTGTAAAGCAAACAGCTATTTGTCAAACAGTTAATGATAACAATATTGAAAATAATAGTCGAGGGAGCATATTTTGTAAAAGTTAGCAAAGTATTTAGTACTTAATTTACCATAAGGAATTAGGGGCATTCTGCATTCTTAAAAGGAAGCAAATATATTGTTTTGGTATATTGAGAATTTTTGTTTTACAATGTAAGTACTTTCCATGCAAACCTAGCGCACTTCGTACAGTATGATCGGTTTGTGATTTCCCCGAATTTCGCGTGATTTTTGGAATTGCCACCATAAAGTGGAAAAACCAGTTCACTCTATACCTGCCAAAAACGACTTTTTGCAAATACCAAAAAAGCTGTTGAAAATGTGTTTCGCTATATTTTTTTATTACAGGTTATCTTTTCAAAGCTAATAGTTTATCCAAAAGATGGTCTAATTCGATAAAAACTCAGTTTTCAGTATAAAGAATATATGATTTTTGGGGGAAAGGCACTTACAGGTTTTAACATTCTTAGGCTGTTAACCGCACATTTATGTGTGACGATGGGCGCATAAAAAAAGTTTTAAATTTTGTACATGAAATAAAAACTAGTAAGGGTGTAAATTTTGGCCTGGCCAAAAAATAAATACCCTACACTGTAGTATTTTGGAAAATTTGCTTATATGAGTGCCACGCTCTCTTGTCCGAGTTCACAAAGTTTTTGTTCGAAGCGTGCATTTGTAGTCTTTAGTATTTCAGTGAAATGTGCTTCGATTATCTCAAAAAACTCTTTCAGTATAGCATTTTGGATCTTTTGCTCATATGGGAGGTACCACGCCCCCTTTGCCGACTTAAAAAAATTTTTGTTGAGAGTTTTCATATATAATTCTTAGTGTCTGCGTCAAAATTGGTTTGAATATCTCAAAAAAAGCTTCAAGTATAGCGTTTTGAAGCTTTTGCTTATATGGGAGGTGCCACGCCCTCTCGTCTGAACTCGCTCAGTTTTTCTCAGAGCTTGCGCTTACAATTTGTAGTAATTTTGTGTATTTTGGTTGCATTGTCGTGAAAAATACTCCTAAAATTGCATTTTGAATATAATTTTTGTATGGGCGGTTGTCCGCTGACCGATTTTGCTCATTTTCAATCCCCTGAGCTAACGACGGAGGCAGTGTACCAAATTTCATTGAATTTTCTTGCTCAATTTTCCCAAAAAGTGTATTTCAACACACAGCCAGTCAACGAGCCAGCCAGCCAGACAGACGGACATGGCTACATCGACTCAGGAGGTGGCGCTGATCAGGAATATATATACTTTTCTATATCTGGACAAAGTGAATATACCCTGGGTTTAGGGTATAAAAATCATACCCTAACAAAAAAATCCTAATATGTAAGAACTTACATATATATCTCCAGCAAATTTTAATCGAACTCTATTTTGAAAAGCATGATCGAAAGCCTATAAGTTCCTCTTTAAATTCTTATCAAATTATTGGATGTGTGTTGAAACTTATTCCGGGACTTTTAAAGAGCAACTTTTCGCTTTAGAAATATGTGTTGAATAGCTGTCAACGATTTCATGATTATAGAAATAAGTTCAAAAAATTGTCAAAAAAATCAGATTTAAGCGATTAGATCTTTAGCTAAGCGTTGGGCGAGCCATGTTTTTGTGATATTTAATACAAATTAGGTATGCACTGCACTTCACTGAAACCTTCGAAAAAAATGCTGCCCCCTAATGTATGTATATCTAAAAGCATTAGGAGCGGATCCAGGATGGGGGCTAAGGTCGGGCGAAAAAAAAAATATTTTGGCAGTTATACGAAATGGGTTAAAATTTCGTGTTGATCTAATTTTTTATCTAAAAAAGGTCAAATCTAGCTTTTAAATGGTATAGTTCAGTACTTTTAGACGTTTTCTATATATGGCACAGGCTTACTGTTGTAGTTCAACGATACAGAAGTCCTGAGCTGATGACAATAGCCTCACCGTGGCATGGCCCATGCGTCAAAAATGTAATTCAGCCTAAGTTAAATGCTTTGAATTAAGATAACTAAAAAATTTCAAAAAACTTTTTTCAAAATACATACGTATAATAATTCCATTTTGTTATCTCCTAGCCCCCCGTCCAGTCTAACCACGGAACCACGGTTATTAGCCTTCGGTTTTTATAGTCGTTTATGGTGAACTGGGACCTTATAATTACGACTCTGAGCTTGGTTTTGTTCTAACATGTCAAGATCTAGAGTTATTCCTTCTCAAAAGTAACAAAAGCTTCGTTTTGATATAGGTAAGCATCATGTAATATTGTATTAATAAATATCAAAAAAATTATTTTAAATTTAAATGTGTTAATCTTTTTATATAGATTTAGTCCTCCAAAAGTTCTGTAGCTCTTGAAATATTGTTCAAACCAGAATTGAATGGAAAAATTAAGAATGAGTCGAATTTGCTTTTGATGTTTGTAAGCATCATTATAAGTTTTGGATGAGATTCTATGGTCCCAAAACCAGTTTAAATACCGAAAAATTCTCCATAATATGGCAGTTTTTTTTGTAGTTTTATTTTTGAATTTTAATTTTCCACCTTAAACGGTCAATATCTCCAAAAAAATATAATGTGATTTTTTTCGTTAATTACAAATTTAAGTGGACGCTGGTCTACTTGCAAAATAATAAACTTTCGTTCTTTATTGCCTTTTTGCAGAAACTTATAGGGCAACCCCCGCATTTCATTTGTTAATTTACTACATCTAGAACCTGTTCCATTCAAAAAGTCATAGTTTTGGAATGGCTAGCCATATTTTGAAGAGCAAACCGATGTTGGAAACGTATTCTTATGCGTTACAAAAAAAAAAATTAAAAGTTGAAATTTGTTTTCGAAGAAGTTGTGATTTCTAATACATTTTGTGGTAATTTTTCACATGTCTTAATTCAAAAGGTCACTCAACAACATCTTTTCAATGGTGCCAAGATCATAGCAAAACAAGTTGGAAGGTTTAAGTTTTCAAAGCCAATCTCGCGATAAAAAAAAACACTCAAAATTTCAAACGATTTTAAGGCGCCTTGAAATTCACCACAGATATGTGGTCCTTAGAAGTTTTTATATAAGAATTTAACGCAGAGTCCGAATCTGAATGAAAATTGGTAAAAAATAAATTGGTCCAGAATATTGTTATGCAGAGGTAAAAAAAAGGATGGGTAAGATTTTCATAAAGAATTTTTGTATTGGAAATTTTTCTTGTTATATACAATCATAATTTTATGCTTATGAGGGGGGGGAGCAGTGGATCCCACTGAAACGCATCGATTGGACCTAAAAAAAATTTTAATAACAGAAAAAGTAAGTACAATTCAATGAAAGATGGACCATGTCAAAATTTTGAACTCGAAATTAAAAACAAAATCCAAAATAGAGCCGGAAAGTACAAAAAAAAAATTTTAAAGTTAAAAAAGTAAAGAACATAGAAAAGTTAACAGATATTAAAAAAGATAACAGAAAGGAACAAAATTATTTATGTGAAAACATCCAAAAATTTTATAAGTATAAGAAAATATTGAGAAGTTTGAAGTAGTCATTCCTAGTTTGGATAGCATTGGGAAATTCCACGGAAAAGTAAAAGTATCGAAGACTATCAAAGATTTTAAAAGGATCGAAAATATGATCGATATCGGAGATTACACAGGCCCACAAAAAAAAGTACCATGCGCAAAAGATCAGACCACCTGAACATTATGTTTTCGGGGTCGCTGAATCCGAATATGGTGCCAGAATAGCGAAGTTGGTTCGCGTTTTTTCAGAAATCAACAATAATGCTGAAAATTAGAGATTTTTTGAAAAAACGTGAACCAACTTCGCTAATCTGGCACCATATTCGGATTCAGCGACCCCGAAAACATAAAGTTCCGGTGGTCTGATCTTTCGCGCAGAGTACATTTTTTTTTGGCCTGTGCACAGGACTACAAAAACTACAAACGATCAGACCACCTGAACTTTATGTTTTCGGGGTCGCTGAGTCCGAATATGGTGTCAGAATAGCGGAGTTGCTTCGAGTTTTTTCACAAATCAGAAATAATGCTGAAAAAAATCTCAAATTTTTCCGCATAATTGTTGATTTCTGAAAAAACGCGAACCAACTTCGCTATTCTGGCACCATATTCGGATTCAGCGACCCCGAAAACATAAAGTTCAGGTGGTCTGATCTTTCGCGCATGGTACTTTTTTTTTTTTTGTGGACCTGTGTTAATAAAAGAGAGAGTAAAAGCTATTGTTATTGCCGGAGAACTCTAAAGAATTCCAAAAGCACCAAAGAAAATTTTTTATGATATTGAAAAAGTTGATATAAGTTGAAGGGACTATAATTTCATATAGTAATATCGAAAAAACCAATAAGCATCGAAAAATCCATCGAAGTCTGAAAGAATCAATAAAAACAGAAGTAGAACGTTGTTTCAGAAGTTTCGGAAACAAATGCAAAATTTTAAAGCCATTCAAAAAATGAATCAAAAAAACGATATGTATAAAGCATTAGAAAGGTTGATACTCTCATAGATATATGTATGTTGTGTGTAATATTGGAATGCTATTAAAGATTTTGAACATTTCTGAAAACCACTGAAAATAATTCGATGCATAAGTTTGAAGTCATCGAATCCCATAAGAATTGTAATTTATAATCGCTAGATAAATTGTTGCATTTTGTTAAGTTTTCCTGTCAGGTGCTTATTCACCATAATTTTTTTTTTTTTATATTTTAACTCTTGCACTTAAAGTAAATTTGCAACATAAATTTAATGCGCACCATTTTGCAGTCGCTAACCGCTGTTTACAAGCAATTTATAAAATTACTTCATAATTTTGCGCCAACATCACACACATTGACTAACCAACACGCAAGGAAAGGATATGTTTCCACTTAAGAGCAGCCATTTCTTACACAGCTGTAGCACAAACTCCATATGCAGTCAATTTTAGTGAAAGCCTCTTCTTCTTGGCTTAAATGTGTTAGTAAATTCAGGCAACAGCTTGCACACTTGCATTACAAAAGATGTTAGCAACCATTTTTTTTTTTTGTTAGTAAACAACAAACATCCTTCAAAAGGAAGGTAAACAAAGCAAAACAGTTAAAAATGGAAAATGGAAAAAAAGAAAATGAAGGAAAATTTAAAATCACTTATACACTGACATCTTGCTTGCATCAACAAAAGCAACTGACTGATGCAGCTGATGCCATTGCAAAGGGGGTTAATAGTGGGAGTTGTTGAGTATACCAACCGGCTATTGTTTGTATGGGCCCAAACATGCCAGCGAATTCATCGTCACTTGACTGATAGACACGATCAGAGCTGATATAAAAGGCATCATCGTTGTAGTATTGCTGCAATAAATTGCTTTTCTCGATATCGATGGTGTCTAAAGGAAAATAAGAGGTGATTGTGAGGAAAAAAAAACAGAAAAAAATATGTAAATATAATTTAAATTAAAAAAACAAAAATAGTTTCATAAAAATTATAAAATATATAATAATAAATGTGCGTACTATGAATTTAAATATAACATCGTTTGTAGCCCATTCCCACTTGCTAGATTAAGGTCAAGGCGATTAAGGCTTGGCTAATACGATTTTAGTATAAAAGAGTTTAACTAAGTAGATAGAAAACGAAATATATCGTTGCCATCCCAATGCAATTTTATTGCAACCTTTAATTTAAAGAATTACCAACTTCCAAAATTAATTAATTAATTAACTAATAACAAGAGTTTAACCAGAAAAACTTTATTTTCAGTTATAAGTTAACTATAAGTTAAGCCCCTCATATATCATTGGTCAACCAACAGCTGATGCTGTAGATGTAGAGTCCACATAAGTTTTCTGATAATTCTAAACATTTTTTTAGACGTGGAAAATTTTGAGTCTTATTTTGAAAGCGACGCCGATATTGAGGAAATTTGGAATACATATGGGCATTTCTATGGTGACACACGTGACCGTCGAACACATTTGAAGTTAAAAAAAAAGTCAAAAAAAAAACAGATTTTTTATTTTGGCAATAGGCTTAACTTATAGCTCGTAATTAGCCCTATAGTTGGTGCTTATATTCATTTTTGTCATTTTTTCGTTTTTTGAATAATTGCAAAAAACCAAGGCGTTTGCACGGAATAAAAAGAGAAGTGGTTTTCGCTGCCAACAGTTCAAACGACGATTTCAGGAAAACTTGAGGCATTGATGTCTCTTAAAAATTGCTTTGATTTTACCAAAAATGTTTTTAATTTAATTTTAATCAGGGTCACACGGGACATTTTCTTCCATTATACAAATATAAAAGGATGCTATTTGTCCCGATCCATTTTACATGTGTAGGGTAAGGGAGGGAAATATGGACCACCAATCATTCTTTATTTAAGAAAACCTAAAATACTTAAAACAAGACCATTAATTTTATTTCATTCATTCAAGGAAACAATTCACCTTTATTCTGATTCACATTTAGATAAACAGGTATCTATTTAGAATAAAGAAACTTTAATAAACTAAAAATATTTAATATTTCCCCATATATTTATTTGTTACAGAAGTTGCATATAAAAATGTCACTTCCACATTCGACGCATTCTTAATGCGCAAAGGGCTTTTCCTTTGAGGTTTATGAATTCCAAATCATCACCATGAGAATCGTCATGAAAACTGCATCTAGATTCTCTATCTGAAGAAGATGATAAACACATTTGTTTTTGAGGCTTTATTTCTTTGGTGGTCCATATTACCCGCAGCACGTGCTTGTGAAATAAATGGTTTTTTTTATCAAAAACTCTTGTGATCAATGAACTAATTTGTGCTTGTAAATTATAAATGGTATTGACTGACTACATATTTAATCATTTATTTAAAAACACGATGTCTTTAAAGTGAAATAATGAAAAAAAATAATCACTTAACACTTCTTTAGAAAAAACAACTCTACAAAAACATGCGACTTCACCGAACGCTAAAATAAGATATTGGCGTAAAGTTTGAACTTGAATAACAGTAAATCCTATGTAGGCAATGGGAAATAACCATGTCGTCCATATTACCCGCGTAGTCCATATTACTCTCGCTTACCTTACCAAACCTTATAAATGATAAATTTTTTTTAGGAGCGTGGCATCGCCCATTTTTCCAGTAAACATTATTTTTCCCAGCGCTTTGTACACATTTATCAAATCTAATTCATGTGAGTTTAATATTTTCAGAGATATGATGATTTAATTTTTTTTGCTCACTTTATACTTTTCTGTGGAAATACCCATATTGTTGTGTATATAGTAAAGTTAAGTATAGTATAGTAGGGTAAGCTGGGGTACATTTGACACCGGGGCACATTTGACTTTGCCATTTTCGGTGTGAACGCGCCTTTCGATCCAACAACCTGAAATGCAGAAACATAACTAATTAGAGTGGAAGCAACGTAATGAACTTTGGTAGTTCACTTTCAACTTCTCCCGCGCTAATACGCTTTTTTAACTTTTTGTGTATTTTTTTCTAATTTTCGACATCTTGTTCGTAAGGGTTTTGCAAATAAAGTTGTATTGTTTTTTAGAAGCAAGTATGAAAATTTGGTAGCACTAACCTTTACAATTAATAGAATAAGAGTGTTTTTTATCAAGGTCATATAATTTAAATTTTAAAATATTTTTAATTCTTCAAGAGATATTGGGGCACATTTGACTTTTGTCGAAGGGGCACATTTGACGTTCGTCCAGACATACGTGTTTGTGTATTTTAGAAGATTTTCTAGTGTTATCTTTTAAAGATATGGTATACCATTATAAAATGACGACGAACAGACGCGATGCCGATGAAAAAAAGTTAAATTCGCTATTTCTAATATCGGAAACCAGAGAGAAACTCCGACTTACGACACAGAATCCATTTCATTTGATTTAATATTATTTGTTACCTTTGTTTTATCTACAATTCAAGATTTTTGAATAGGTGCTTTCCAGGACCTCTACCACTTATTTTAATTTGAAAATCTGGAAGGATGAATTCCCGAAGTAAACATATTGACATCAAAGTTCATCATGTATGCGAAGTTTTTAATAATTATCAAATTGACTGGAAGTATTCTCCATCATTATGTGAAAGCGCTGCAGATATCTTGACGATGGTGTTACCCAAAATCCAGACCAAAGAAATTTCCATCAAACTGGCTCTTACCTAACATTTTATATTGATGTTCTCATTAGGGGTGTTGTTGGATATTGTACTTTATACTTATATATTGTCCTTGGGAAATTTGGCGAAAAATCCAAAAACCCATTTTTTATGTGGGAGATATTGTAGAAGTAATTAGCTATACTTGATACAAGATCAGTTATTTGAGAAGAGTTTCACTATTAAATTGGGTTTTTATAAAACCGGAAGTGGAAGATGTTTGCCTGACTTTAAAGAGTGTAATTGAGTTTAAATTACCAACTCCAACAAATCCAGCCTCAACTTCACGTTCGCGTACTAAATACGTATTTGACATCGACTTCTCACACTAATATATAAAATAAGTCTTCGTTAGTACATACATGGGTACTTATAATTTGTATTTATATGAAAAAAAATATATGTATAAATGTTTTGTTTAATGTTTCTGTGTTATTTTTGTGAGTGTCAAATGTGCCCCTTGCAATGTCAAATGTGCCCCGTACCTGGGGCACATTTGACAAAATGACTTTTTTTGAAAAAATTTAAAAAAGGACTCTTAATGCAGTTTTTTTAAAATTTTTTTTTTCTTGGTTTTCATCTTGAACAATCAATGTTTCAGAAACAGTAAAGAGTATTAAGATCGTGTAATAATTTTCAAAGATACAGGTCTTTGAAAATTTAGTGTCAAATGTGCCCCAGTCTCCCCTATAGTATTAGGCATGCGTTTATTTTACGATTTTCTGATTTTCGTTGATGCCGCCCCCTAAAATCCTTCTAATGGTCATAAAAACAAACAAATACTATGAATTTTCACGGCGATCGGATAACGATAACCCGGCCGTCAAGAGACCCATTTCTTCTTTCCGGCTATTAAAAGTCAAATATTGAAATAACAATGGAAAACAATAAGAAAGTTGATATTCCGCATCAAATGCATTATATTTAATGTGAGTGTTTAATTCATTAAGATTTCCCTAAAAACAATGCACAAGGATTCTTCTATCTATAGGCTCAAGAATATTTGCGACTGTAAGAACTGAGTTATTCTTACGAGCATGTATGAATCATATGCTCAATAACCGAAATTCAAACTAAGTACTTTCGACTAAAACTCAAAAGTCATATTTTTCAGTTTATATGACGATTTGTATGCATTTGCTGGATACACCTACAAACACCACAAAAAAAAAAAAAAACGAAAAAATATAAAAAATTGCAAGTCCTTGTTAGCAACATTGAATGCATGAATGTTGCACAGCTCGTTGCATTGTGAAGTGCAATTATTTTTGTTGTGAATGAAATTGCTGCTGCCGTTGCTGTTACTACTTTTGCTGATGCTGATGCTCAACACAAATGTGTGGCATTAACTGACTACAGTTACCGCCACCGCCATTTCATTTGAAAAGGCTTGTCATGGTGCTGAACTGCAACAAAAGCAACATGACTAACAATAATAGCGCAACAGCAACAACAATGATGCTGATGAAGTCAACTGGCTCTGTACAAGAACAAAGTGTGAATAAATTACGCTGTTAATGCTTGGCCATAATGCAGGCAAGCAAACAGGCAAGCAAAAGGAGTATCTCTTAACTGCAGCAACATACCGATAGGTACTACATATATCTGTAAATCAGTTAAGTGTGCACTGAGAGAAAATTGAATTTTTTTTTAGCCGTTTAAGAGTAAAATTTTTTTGTGAAAACAACTGTTTTTTTTTGGTTTAATATTTTTTTTTTAACCTAACTTTCTCCCATGCTAATTAATTCTTTTTCTTTTTTGTTGCTTTGCTTGATAGAAACTAAACAAATATAGTTTGCAATTTCAGTGCAGATTTTTTTTTTTTTTTGTCCAAAATGCATGTTGACAAACTCATGTTGAGTTTCTGCTGCTGCTGTTGATGTTGTTGTGTTAAAGTTTATAGCATTGCTGTTGCTGTTGCTGCTGCTCTTACTGTTAGTTGCTGTTGTGGCAAAAAGTGCAACCATTCATTGCAATTTGCATAATTTTATGCGTTGCAGCGTCATTAACCTGAAAACGAAAGTTGCTCATACGTCCCAGTGAGCGCGCAAAAATGCGCGAATAACAAAAAAGTTGCCAACCAACCAACCCAACCAAACAACCGACATACACCAAGCAACCCAATTTTTGTTAAAAAGTTAACAAAGTGGCGTAGGTTTTATGTTTTGCTTTGGCTTTTATTTTGTTTGTTTGGTTATTTTTCAACCATGTTGTTTTTTAAGCAATTTCTTCTGCTTTTGTTGTTTTTGGTCTTGTGATTTTTATGTTGCATCTTGTTTGCATAATATCTACTGTGCTGAAATTTGTTTTTTTTTTTTAAACCACTTTATTATCCTATAAAAACTTCATAAGAGTCATTTTAGTATATTAAAGTTATTAACAGCTACACCATTAGGTACTTACCCACAATATTCAGGTTCACGGAAAAACTACGCACTGGTTGCGTTGATATCTGACACTCATAAACGCCAGCATCACGTTGTTGTGCCCATTTTATTTGCAACGTCCATTCGTCGATATCACGATGATATGAAGTCTGGAAGCGTTGATCTGTTGTGTAGGTATAAGTGCCAACGGTGAGGATATGCAGATCTCGGTGTCGTATCCAGGCAACCTGAAAAGATGTCGAAAATGTGTTAAGCTTTTTGTAAAAAAAATAGATAAGTAGATACTTGTATTGCTGTGTTGATGTTTTGAAATATGGATTTTATGATATATTCAAATATTATAAAATTATTTATGTACAAACATACATATAAATTTATTTATTGATGTACAGTTATATTAACGATTTGACAGATTGATACATTGATGTACTGATGTAGTGATATATAGAAGTATTGATATTTTGATATCAATATTGACAGATTGATATATGGATAAATTGTTATATTGTTGTATTGATGTCTTTATTATATAACTTATTTATGTAATTGATAAATTGTTAAAGATATATTGAAATATTGGTATAGTCATACATTGATGTATTGATACAATATACATTAAAGCACACATGATATATAAAAATTGCAAATTTGTAATTATGTTCCCCGTCCATTTTCATTTAATAGAGGTAAAAAAAAAGATTTTATAAAAAAAATTGGGAATCGGTAGAGGAAAAAACCCAGCTGGACTAAAAAAGCAAATCCTGTTAATTGCCTGTAACTTTGAAATATTTGATTTTTTCGGAGATGTCCTTGTCGATAATACCAAGAACAATATTATCTTCTTAGAAAGTTTTGGTCCAAAAATTTAATTTATTGTTGTTTTTGTACAAAAATAGCAATTTTTTTAGGAAAATTTACATGACTTTTATTTTCTAGAAATTTGTTTTTTGTAATTTTGAAAGGGCGGAATATTTGTTCAGAAAATCCTTTGTTGTAGAAAATTATTAATTTAAAAAAATAAAAAAATAAAAAACATTTGAAATGAGATCGCTGGATCCGAATCTGGCAAACGTTTTTTGCTTTCATGTTCAAGATTGCTGTAAGTGGCGTGTTATTCTTCATTATTAGAGGAAAACTGATCTGCCCAAAATTCTGTTAAAATAAATTGATACATTCTTGAAGATTCAGAGAAAGTTTTGCGCAATGAACCAACAAACTTTTTTTTACTCAAACAATAATTTCCCCCGACCATTATTAAATTTTTGGGGGCATTTCAGTTACTTTTTTTTTGGAGAATTCGGTTATAGTATGTAATCGGTCTAGAAACTACCTAGGTCTATCCAAACAAATTTCTCCATAAAAAAATAATAACCCAGTGTGCCAGACGGTTCAAATCTTCGCTTTTTTACCCGTTACGGATCCGTTACTGATCCGTTTGCGGGAGGAATTCCAAAAATAAAAACGATTCGCTTTTTTTTAGGAATCTCTCCCGCCAACGGATCAGTAACGGATCCGTAACGGGTAAAAAAGCGGAGATGTGAACCGTCTGGCACACTGGGAAGAGGCTGTTTTCTTGGTTTCTCACTGTTTTAAATTTTGAACATCTTATCTTAAAATGATTGATGCCTTCAGTGTTATTAACTATTTTGTATGGGGTATTTTTTCTCAAATACTTTTTACGATTATGCGTTTTCTGTAGTGATGAGCAAAATTAGTTTTGGTCTTGACTCTCGGTCTGGGTCTTGGTTATTTTGCAAGATCATGACTAAGACGCTAAAAGCATTGCCAGACCAAGCCCAAGACTGCTATGGTCTTGGTCTTCGTCTTGCTTTCGGTGATCATCAAGACCAAGACTTCTTTTTAGTCTTGCGAATTTATAGTTAATATGTGTGTCACGCCCCTTTCAAGCATAAAATTGTATCTCAATTCGAAATTTGGCATCTTAAAAACCAAACTGCTTTGTAAATATAAGGTTTGGAAATTTTGAATACTCAACAATCTTTAGGAATTTTTTCAAGACCAAGGCTTGATGACCAAGATCAAGACCAAGACTCAGTATTTAATTCAAGACCAAGACCAAGACTCAATGTCTAAGAACAAGACCAAGACTGCTATGGTCTTGGTTTATGTTTGCTCATCACTAGTTTTCTGTTGTAGTTTTCGACAACCTGTGTGTTACAGTTTTGTTTTTTGCAGACTTGGAGGTCTTGCATAATTGTTTATACATATTTCACTAAATTTAGTGCCAGTGGAAAAATATTAAATATCAAGAAATTTAATAACTGTTAGTAAAAAAACTGCATTGTATGGTAGTGGAAGAGTTTTTCATTATCACTAAATTTAGTTAAATTCTTTCACTATCAAAAAACGAATTTGATGGTTATGAAAAATTTACCATTATCACTAAATCTATTGAAAGGGAAAATTTATTTCATTGAATTAAATGAAACTTTAATGAATATTTTCAATAAAAATTTCAATAAATTCAATGAAACTAATTTTCTGATCAATTGAATTTAGTGAAACCTTAGTGGAAATTTTCATTAAATTTAATGGAAAAATTTTTCACTTTCATTGAATTTATTGAAACTTATAATAATACAGCCATTTGGTAGTTTTGCCTGGAAAGTTTTGCGGGATTTTTCCAAATGAGTTATTTTATAGATTTCGATGTGCTCTTTCAGAATTTCAACTTTGCTTCCTCGAATCGTGTTCGCTTGCGCCACCATATTGAAAAAATGGCGTCTAAAATCAGTCTTTTACAAATATCTCTTTAATGGTTACATATTGTGGTGCAGTATTGTAGCTTATAAAATTTTCTAAAAAAATTACCCCCTTACTGTTTTCGTACGACTTATAACTTAGGAGATATTCTAATTCAAAATTCGGAAAAAATTGGTATATTTGTGCATGCCGCTTATGAGTAGGCACAGTGATGTTGAGCTTAAAATTACGATTACTCATGAACGGTGAGTCGCACGCTCATAGTAAAAACATCTGATTATTTAATCTACTATAAGCAACGTAACATTTTTTTTTCACATCACCTATAGTTTATGAGACATTTATTTCAACAAACCTAAAATTTTGAAAAAAACCATTTTTCCAAAATAGCTCCAAAACGGTTCATCCTCGAAAAAAAATTGTTCATTCATTTTGCAGAACATTCAATTTTCTATAATAAGCCATATGTGTACACATTAAAGTAACCGTTTAGAAGTTATTCAATAAAAATCAGTTTTTTGCCATTTAAAGGTTTTTTTTTTTAATATCTTTTAAACGGTTACTTCGATATGTACACATATGGCTTATATTTTGTAGATCTTGTGATTCTCTACGAAATTAATGCTGTTGCTTTTTATCGTATGACTTACCGTCTCAGAGGTATCCTTCAAAAACCAGTGTTTTCGAGACCTTAACGGTCTTTGAAGAATATCTTTAAGACCATGAGCGGCTCCAAAAATGTTAAGACGGTTTTTACAGAATCTAATTATCTTTTGAACGGTTTTTTAACTTTTTTTGTTCGACTCTTCGTTAAAGAGTATTCACAATTTTAAAAGTAAGATATTTTAATATGAACTTATACGTAGCATTTCTATATAAAAACTTTGCACAACTTTTTAAATTGAGTTATTTCCTAAACTATAAGCTACACAAAAAAATTTTTTACATCTTTACATAGAAAATTTCCTGTGTTACAAAATTGTGGTGAAAAATTTTTCTGTAAGTGTTTGCGTTAGCGAAATATTTGCAAAAAACTGATTTAAGCGACCTTTGAGCCTGAATTTGACTTTTTTATAAAAATATATTTAATGAACCCTTTACTGCAATTTTTTATGATTATTGAGATTGTGCAATAATTTTCGAAATAACAGTTCTTTGAAAATTAAGTGGAAAAGTACCCCAGCTTACCCTACGCATTTAAAAAGCTCTATTGTGGCATTTAATTACGTTTTAACTAATTTTCATGAATAAACACTTTTATTGCACCACTTAAAATCCCAAAACTTTCCGCTATATGCACAAAATTATGGAATTTATTTGTTGGCAATAAATTTCTGGGTAAAATCATTTTAAGTTAACATATTAAACAGATTTCGAAAACTACCTAAACAACATTAAAGTACACAGAAACAAACTTTAACAACCAATTTAATTATATACTAAAAATTTTAGTCATTATGTTGGTAGTGCTATCTAATGTTCTATAGCAGTATATAGTATAGAAACAGCGTTACCAACGTGCGTGTGACATAAAATTAAAACATAAATTTCAGAGATAAAAACAACGCGCTGTTCCAATTAAATGCAGTGAGTACTACAAATTATGCGCCAGTTGTAGTGCTTTATGTGCCACATTTGGTGAAAGTGTTACAACTACCACGGACGACGCTACGTCAGAGAACTAAAAGCGAAAGGGTTGCAACAACCAACTTTAACATCATTTAAGAAATTAAAGAAAAACTTTTTTCATGTTTTTGTATGTACGTATATTGTATGTAATTCTAAACAACTTTAAAATCACAATTAAAATTGAAACAAATTGTTGTATTTAAACTATATAAAAGTATGGGGGGAAGTTTCACCGTAAAATAAATGTTTTATGTAGCAACTTTTTTACGTAATTATACGTCATGCTTAAACGTCATTTATAAGTGCCCCTTTACGTTTGTTGCTTTTTTTCTGGGTCCTTAGTACATTGCGGACGCCTTAAAAATACGCTACATCCCTACCAAAACCAAGAACTTGTACGTATGTCATCGCATTATAAGTATACATAAGTTCACATAAACATTTGTATTAAACGCCCCAATGACGTGAGTGGGTTAAAAGTGCTGGCTCAAATGCTGACGAAAATGAAGTTTTAACTTTTACTTGTTTTAAGTTTGTTGTAGGAGATTTTTTGTTTTGTTTCAGCCATTGGACTTTATACCCAAGTAGGAATATTTGGTCAAATTGCGCACCGTATGTGTGCAATATTTTAGGTTTATAAAATTCAAGAAGAAATTACAATTTTCCAGTTTAATATTTAAAGAGTGTGCCGAAAAAAGTTAAATAAAACTTAAAACCTTTAATTTAAACATTTTTAAAAATTTGTAAATTAATAAACATATTAAAGAAATTCATTTAACATTAAAATATTGGAATATTAATCGGAATTTATAAATCTATACACCTTTTCCGGGATTCCTGTCGCTAACGATTTAAAGTTGTTTCCGTTACCATTTTGGAGGAGCCGGTCCATTTATGCTTGAAGTCAGAAATGTCCTGGTATAATTTTCCTGTGTTCCTCAATTCCCTTTTCACGAGCGCCCAATATCTCTCCACAGGCCGGAGTTCTGAACAGTTGGGAGGGTTTGCCTTCCGTGGTACAAAATTTACATTATTATTTGCATATCACACGAGGGCGCTTTTTTCATAGTAGCATGATGCTAAATCAGGCCTGAAATATTTAGGCACTCTGTGCTGTTTAAGGAAAGGCAAAAGCCGTTTTTGAAGACACTCTTTAAAATACTTTTCTGTATTTCTTGTTCCTGATGTCACAAATGCTTGGCTTCTTTTCCACAACTGTAAATGGCTTCTTAGGGAATTTTGTTTGCTTTTGTGACCGGTATTGTTGCTGAATATTACCTTGTCTATCAGCCACATAAAATTCTTGACCCGGAAATTGTGAAAAGTCTGCCAGAACATAGGTTTCATCATCCATCACGCATCACGTACATTTTGTTATAAAATTAGACCTAAATTTTTTAGCTCTTTTTTTTTTGCTTCTAAGTTCTTTACCGCATTGCGATCTGGAACTTTCTGAACTTTATTCGACTTCAGCTCAGCATTAATTTTGGTTCTGCACACAAAAGAATCAGAGCATTTAACTACACGAGCTGCTTTTCTGACACAAGTGTTCGTAGCTCTTCGGAAGAGTTGTTCGACATCTTTTGCCTTACCAATATTTGTTGGACCTTTTTTTCATCCTGGCCCAGATTTTCGTGCAATGTCTAAGTCTTCTTTATACTGTTTAATGGCTTTTGAAACAGTGTGATGATGAACCTTCAGATCTGTTGCTATTTTTTTGAAAGTCCACAATGGATTTTTTTGAAAAGTTTTAATTATTTTTTTACGTACTTTTTTTCCATTTTGAAAGAAATAACAATTGAAAATGAATAATTTGAATAAGTATAATGTGTTATATATATTTTTAAAAGATAAAGTGATTCAAAAAAAAAAAAAAAAATTATTCGTTGGACAGAGGATAAGTTATGGCTGAAAAAGTGTGTATAAGCTTTTTTCGACGCACTCTTTGTATTTTCTAGTGTCGTACTCCGAATTGAATCTTTTTTTTTTGGATTTACTTTATTATATACTACTATTCAACCATACAGGCACAAAAAAAATATTGAATGAACTTTTTATTTCTTATATGTAGTCTTAAGTAAGTATTTTCCGACGTTGAATTCGTCTGCATCCACTGAATCGATAATATATCCGCAGGATTTTGAGATATCCCTCCTTGAAGTTCGAGAAAATGCATTATTTCAGACTTATAGCGTAGCTACAGGAAATGATGAAATTCTTTTTTTTAATGGCAGCGAATAGCCACGCCCTTTCTTGCAAAAATATATCTTAACTATTTTTCCAATAAGACTCTTACTTTCGAGTTATGATCCTTTGAAGGGAAGGAATTTAAGAATTTAACTTTGAAAATAAGTTTTCTTTCGGATTGACTGACTAACAGCCATATCTACAGGGTGGCTGATTCGAACTGTTACCAACTTCAGAAAGACTTATCTGACAGATGGAACATGACAGCTGTCTAAAAATTGGCATGATGTTAGTTCATTCTATTGTCAACAAGTAACCAAAAGCATTTGCGCGTCAATTTATTGAAAATAAAAAATTTTCGAAATGGAATTCAAACGAATTAGTGTGATTGCTCTTTATTTGGCTGGAAAATCGCAACCACATGTGATGGTTTGGGCTGCAGTGACTGCTGATGGGCGCTCACCACTCGTTTTTTTGGCCGCTGGCGTCAAAGTAAACGCCCAGGTGTATCGTGAATCAGTGTTGGAGGGTGCTTTACTACCGTGGGCACGCAAACATTTCGGTCGCAAGCCATTGACATTCCAACAAGACACGGCACCGTCACACAAAGCTCGTGTGAATCAAGAATGGTTAGAAAAAAACCTTCCTAGCTTCATTTCTGCTCAACAATGGCTCTCAAATTCGCCTGATGCGAATCCGCTGGATTTCTCAATCTGGGGTATGTTGGACAGGAAGGTCTTGACTAAAAAATACCAGAGCGTTGATGCGCTAAAAGTGGCCCTTCAACAAGAATGGCGCAAACTTCCACAAAATCAAATTCGTGCAGCATGCGACTCGTTCTTCGACCGTCTACGGGCCATAGTTAAGGCCAAAGGTGACCATATCAAAAATCTTAAGTAGATTCTTAAAATTTGAACATTTCCCAACAATTATAGCGTTTGACCAATAAAATCTGTGCATGGAAACTAAAAATATAGTCTTTTGAATTGGCAACACTTCGAATCAGCTACCCTGTAATTTGAACGTCAGCGTTATTTGTCCGTCCCTGATTAGTGATGAGCAAAATTAGTCTTGGTCTTGAGTCTTGTTCTTGGTAATTTTGCGAAATTAAGAAAAAGACCAAGACGCTGATATTTTGGTCTTGCTCACCATAATCGTTAAGAACAAGACTGCTTTTCAGTCTTGATAATTTATAGTTAAAAGTTGTTTCACTTCCGTTTTGAAGATAAAATCATCTCTCAATTTGTATTTTGGGATCTAAAAAGCCCAACTGCTTTGGAAATATATGGTTAAGAAGCAACTTTATTATACTACGTTTCCAGACAAAACGTATGAGGTGATTTGAGGTATTTTCGAGTTTTAACTCTAAATCGTGAGTCACGTGACTTGCCATATCAAAATAAACCTATTTCTGCAGAAGTTTATTTTAATCTGTGTATAAATTTTAACTTTGACAATTGGCATTGAGAGTCGTTACAAACAAAGCAATTGAAAGGTTATTAATAAGAAGAAAAGGAAAAAACTTAAATTTCCCCGCTTATAACAATTACTGTCAGAAATAAATCTTTTTTGGCTGGTGGAAATGGGTAGGATTTAACGACAAGATTTATAGATTTCAGCACAGCTAAATCTGCAGTAGAAACGTAGTATTGGTCTCTCAGACCAAAGTTCCGTTTGAACTTAATGATTTTAATTACAATAAAAATTTAAGAAGAAACTTTTTGAGTAGAATCTGAATTCGATCTCGGAAAAAATGGCTATTTTTGAGGTTGATACTAGCTGCTCAAATTTTTTGCAGATTTTCTTAACTAATAATATAGAATTCATTTTTCGTTTTAAAATTAGCTTTTGCTGTTCGATGTTTTTTTCAAAAGTTATGGCAGTTTTAAGATGAAACAATGAAATTCGAAGCCAAATCGATGTAGCTATTACAAGTCTATTGATTAGGTCGTAAAAAATATGCCAAAAAGGGAAATAAGACGTTCACGGGTTTTTATTACAGAAATCGGTAAATGGGTCACTTAAGAAAAAAATATCGCGGAGTGCTATTGATTTAGAGTCATTTTTCTATATTTTTTTAGGGTCAGAGATAGGTACAGCTAAGTATATCGCAATATGAAAAAAGTACATAAAATTTTTTCTTAAAAATGATTTATCAAAAAATGTTTTAGGTTAAAAATTTACCGAAATATGGCCACTCAAACATAGAAATTTTGTGCATACTGTGCGCCTTACGAAAAAAGTGTGTAAGGCTGAAAATGCTTATAATCGTTTATGGAATACACAGGATTTTTCTTAATAGATTTTGAGGATGTATTATAATTTTTTTTAAAATTGGTCAAAAAAACAATATATTAAAAAAGTTCCAAAAAATTCTGAAAAAATTCTTACGTACTTTTTGGATGATTCTAAGCATTTTGTACCTTATTTACTTTTTTCGTAAGATGCTTTGGTTTTGAGTAAAAACCATTTTTCCGAACGCAAAGACTAAATTTCCATTTTCGATTGACAATATTTCGGTAAATTTTTAACCGAAGAAATTTTTTAATAAGTCATTTTAAAGGAAATTTCATCTGCCTTTTTGTTACTGTGCGATGTGTCTTTACCTATCTCTGACTCTAAAAAAGCTATAGTTAAGAGAGTAAAATAAACACAAGAATTCAAAATTTGTGTTCATTTTTTTTTTCTTGGTTTCAACATTTTTAGCATACGCAATTTTTTTAAAATTTTTTAACTAAGCCTCCAATGGCAAATTTAATTTTCTACAAAATGTTTTCTAAAAAAAAATATCGAAATTTTGCTCTGTTCGCTAGATATATTGAAAAAACTTTACAGAGTGTATTTTGCCCCCATCTCAGATTTCCACCCTCTATTTAATAGCACACCGCGGTTTTTTTTTTTTCCTAAATGACACATTTACCAATTTCTGTAATAAAAACCCGTAAGTGTCTTATTTCCTTTTATATGTTTTTTACTATCTAATCAATAGATTTGTAATGGTTATATCGATTTGGCTTCGGGTTTCATTGTTTTTTCATCTCTTAAACTGCCATAAAACATAAAATTTTGGCTGTTGTCTAATATAATGGTTATAAAAAGTTAAAATTTTTTAAAATAAAAAACAAAAAATGTTTAAACTGTTAATACATAAATTTAAGGTATTTTTTCCCTCTTTGGACATTTATTTTCAATTGTAAGTACATATACATATGTAACCCTTTTGAATGTGTGTTTACTACTTGACCCAAAACTGTAACTTTCTCATAACTTGCGAAAACAAACGAGTTTCCTGTGTACGTTTCTGTATGTGCGTGTGTAATTTTTCTTCCTTGATTTCTCAAAGCTAAACTACTGTCCAACACAGAGCCAGCGCAGCACCTATCCCTCAAATACTTAAGTAAAAGTTTTCACCAAGTATGTCCGCAAGTCCTTAAAAACAACTTGTCCGCTCATCGTGTTTCTTTATAAATATAGAAGTTGCGTCTATTTGTTTTTGATACGCAAGCATGTCCTGTCAGGATTTACTTACTTTCAACACTTTATGCGATGAATGAAGGAGTCTTTAGTCCATTTTCTGCCTTTTTAAAGTGGGTTTAGGTTACTTTCAGACAAAAGCTAAGCAAGTGAGGAAGGCGGTTTTTCTATTTTTTTGTTTTTCTATTTCACTGTTGTTGCTATTGCTTTCGTGTTTTCCGGCTTAGCGTGTTTTGGTATATGGAATACGATACACATCTTATTTCATCCTACTTCCTGTTTTCTAACTTTTGCTTGTTTTCGTCTTAACTTCTTTGCCGACACTTTTATAACATATCTACATTGTGCGAAATAAGTTGCATACGCCTCCCTGCCACTTTTTGCTCCATTAAATTTGTGCAAAACGGAAAATAGGAACAAAAGGAGTAGAAAATTTTTTGTGTTTTTTTAGCGAAAGTTTTGCCAGAAAATTTTCTCTCTTAACTTTTTGTCAACGTATCGCGATGAAACACTTTTGGACAACAAAAGAAAAAGACGATAACAACAGCACTGACGATGAGGTAAGAAGAATTTCTTTAGTAGGTCAAAATAGTGCAACAACGTTGCATTCTACTGTTGCAACTTTATCTAAACGAAGCAAACTTTTAGGGATATTTATGGAATGCCACTTTGTGCTTTTGAGATACTAAAAACTTTTATTTTAAAGATAATTTTTTAAATTTAATTTCACTAAAAGAATTTCCAGTTTTAAAGTTTTGGTTATTCAACTTGAATGCATATTAATCAAATATCACAGGAGTTTTCATCTCTTCATCTCGTATGCCTTCGCAACCTCTGTTTGAACATAAATTCATGCTCATTTGTCTCAATTGTCATCGCACAGTGGTCCGAAAGGCTAATCTAGATGGAATAAAGTCATAACTCCTGTTTGGAAGCAGCTAGAAGCCTGAAATTTTCAGCGATGAAATATATTATAGAAAGGGTACTTTACAATAAAAATGGGCGGTATACGTCAAGTGGGCGTGGCGCAAATTCTATATGGTAGTAGGTAGAGACCCGAGTTTTTAGGGTCTTACTTTATTATGGAAACAGTACTTTACACCAAAATGAACGGTGTACGTCAAGTGGGCGTGGCACATGCGTTTTTTGTTTTTTCACTGATTTGAAGTTTAGTGCAAGAAAAAAATTAAAAAATTCAAAAATTATTTTTTATTTACTTAATCATCATTATAACAATGCATCAGATGGTTAACGGAAACAATTGCAATCTATCTGAATAACTTTCAAACATCTTTTTTTCTAGCTTCTTGTTAAATTACCCATTATAAAGCTTTTTCCGTGTAAAAGGTGTTTAAACTAAAAATGAAATAAAAATTGAAGGGGCACCTAGGGTCAGCTAATTTTTTCTTCATTATTTACATGACAATTCATAGATAAAAGAAATATAAACAGTTTTGTAATATCGATCAATATGGGTAGTTAAAAGTTTAACTAAACTTCGGGCTACACGAAAAAGTAGTACAAAAACATTACACTTTTTACATTAATTTTTTCCCCACAAAAAATATTTTAATTGAACACATATTTACAGTAAAATTAATTCATACCTGACGTAATTCAGGAAAAAAACAATTATTTAAAAAAGTTGTCTAGTTCACTCACACTAACTCTTCAAAGATTCTGCTAAAAATAGACTGTGATCTTATAATAACTGCACACATGCAATTGCTCATGTTTCGATCAACATAGCAAAAAAAAATAATGCGTAAATGTAAACAAACAATATACCGTTATGAACTGTGGTCAATTTTCAATCAACTAATAAAAAAATTGCATGCTTTTGAAAAACTAGAAAATTGACTTTATTCCATCTAGATTGACCTTTCGGACCACTGTGCATCGTTCAGCATCGACTTTTGCTCAGCGTTCATTTAGCGCCAACAACCATCACGAGACATTTCATGCAAATATCTGCATTTAAGCTGTCATTTATCGTCAACATCAGTGTTAATCCACCTCACCACACCACACCAACATCAGCGGTGCAGACAAGGACCTTCGCAGGTATCTATCTACGAAGAGAATTCTGAAATTTCTAGAAAATATTTGCTACAATTTGCCAAATGCTTACAAGACCATCAACACTCTCGTCGTCGCTGCACTCAACATTAGCTGCACATCAATAGCAGCATCTCAATGAATTTTCCTTTTTGCAATTTTTCACTGGCATTTCCGGACATCTTTGCTGCTGCTACGAGTGCATCGTTTGCAGTTTTCTTTTTTGGAATTGTAGCTGTGTTGCATTTGAAAACACGATTTGTGACATACTCGCACGTGCACTTGAGTTTGTTTTTGTCTGGGTTAATGCAGCATCCAAGCCATGGAGGTAGTTTCGCTTAAGATCAGAGATTTTAACAATTTTTATTTTGAATGTTTTAATTTCATTTTAGTCAGTTCTTTTCTGCTTGAGTATTTATATTTTATGGGAGCACAGAACCTTCATAAACTTAACTACAGCGTTATTCCCTGAGTAGTACTACAGTATGGTACTCACAAGGTTTGCGTAGGTAAGTTAATAAAACACTAGTACCTATCATTTCCGAAAAGTAGGTTTTTTGGACGCACTCAAGTGCTGCCGTGTGGAAATCACAAAGTCACGGATCGCCAAAGACTTGGATCACTGGTTCCAATGCAACTACAACTAGATTTCATAAGGAATCAACAAAGCTATGTTCAAATTGCAATTGTATGCAGAAAAAAAAGAAAGCTAATGTTCAATAACACAGGCGCACTACAATAACAAACCAGAAACAAACTTTTTAGCTTTGAACCCTCACGTATTTTTCGACGCTGAATCTAAGTCCAATATCCGAATTGCTACACTCACGGTCAAAAAAAAGCCGACAAGGATTTTTAGATAAAATAGTTGGTTCTCCGCCTTTTTGTATGAATGTTAATAGTAGTATGCCTAATAAGTAAAAATTGTTGTCAAATGATGCATTTATTTTATATCTGTTGGCGTTAAAACAACGGTGTTTAAAAAAAGGGTTTTGACCGAAAATCAAAAACTTGATATGATTGCATATAAGCAGCAAAATTTGGTATGAAAATTTTGGAAAATTTTTTGAAAACAGAGAGTTTATTATATCACGCTGGAATTGGCCATTCAAGAAAAACAACTGAGAGGGAAGACATAGGTGTAGTAAAAATAACCCTGCGCGTTCGGTTTGAAACTGGTCTCAAAATTGCTGCGAAGGTAAATAATAACCAAAATATAGAATAAAGCAACTCAACTGTACAGCGTCGCTTGAGAGAAAATAACTTTTTAGCACGCAGACTTGCGAAAAAACCGATTCTCACACACAAAATGCGGCCTTTCTCAATAAACTGATGTAAAGAAAAAAGAATTTGGTGTATAACGATTGGGCTGAAGTCATATTCTATAATGAGAATAAAACAAATCTTATCAGTTCCGATTGGGGGTGTACGGTTCGCCGCAAAAAAAATTATAAATATAGCTTTTAATGTGTACAAAGCATTCCATATGTGGTGGTCCGGGGGTAATAACAAGCCAATGAGTTGGAGAGATTCCTCTTCTGGAAGATTATATTAATTCCGCAGTTTATATTGACATCATTAAAATTGGCGTTTTACCTAGCATCGACCGACTAAGCGAGCACTTAGCAAAAGTCATATTTTAAGATGATTTTGCACCTTGTCATCGTTGGAAATCGCTAGATGTCCCACTTACCATTATATTTTGCTTTATTTTTTCGATAAATTTACAATAACGAGCAATTTATTTTCGCGTTGGCAAATAAATATAATGACCTTTTGGGATTTAAGTCAAGCAAATGGCCGGGCAAAAGCCCCAACCTCTATCCGATTGAGAATTTTTAGGCTATTTTGAAACGAAAAGTGTGCCAGAAAAAACCAAATATTATTAATAATATTAAACTTAATAATGTTAAACTTAATAATATTAAACTTTGGGCAGTTAAATAAGGCTAAATATTGGCTTACAAAACAGTTTCAAAATATCTTACAAAATTAAAATCGGCTCTTTTTTTTGACTGTGAGTGTACATACATGCATGAATTTTTGGTACCCTTCCTTGAAGTTGCAGAAGATGCTTTTTTGGCTTTGGCGCAGTTTCAGTTATAGGCTTAACTTTTTTGTTTTAAATTGCATCGAATAACCATAATCTTCCTTTACCAACTATGCCTAAAAACTTTTCTAGTTGCACCCTTACTTTCCTAGTTATCATCCTATCGTCATACAAATGACTAAATTATCTTGATATCAGAAATACCAATTTATGTTTATGATTATTCTTAGAATTCATAAACTTTAATCTGTTTATCCACATTTCTGATTTTACCACGTCTGTTCGGCAAGTTCGAGACTTCTTGAATGAGTTATATAATTTTTTTTTTTTTGGCAAAAAAGTGTTGTATTTCTCAATATAGTCTTCCATAAGCTCGATACATTTAGTCCAGCATTTTTCCAATTTTTTGTATTTTTTCTATATAATAGGTTTTCTCGTGTTGGATCCAGATTTTGTCTACGGTAACGAAATGGTGAAAACACTCGTTGGGATTGCGCCAAACTCTCCTTTGAAGTAATCACACTGTTGCGTTTGTGCACCGAGAAAACAGTATGATTATATACATAAAAAAATTTGGTAATAATTAACAAATAATATATTTGATATAGGCGAATCGAACATTTGATATTATTTAATGAGCGACATATTTGAGTAATTTGATCGGTTCAATCGTATATTTGTTAATGATTACCAAATATATGTTTGAATCTAAAGACCTTTATTATTATTAATCTTTTTATTAATAAGGAACTAACATGACAATATTTGTTTGGTTCATGCTCTTTCTCAGTGTGATCGAGTGTGAACAAAAGTGGCACCGATCGTCCGGATAGCTTTTTCATGTAAATTGTAATGTGCCCGCTCAGCTATCTCAAGCGCTATGCATTTTCTCGACGATTTCTGGCGTGACAACTTCTTTTGGGTGACCTAAACTTTCGGTGTCGCTTGTGCTCGAACTATCTTAAAGGAATTTAGTTGATCACTTCGTAGTGATTGAGATTCATGGTGCAGAGTCTTCATAGTGCTTGTTAAGCTTCCCCCTGGTTTCGGTGATGGTTCTTTTAAACAAAAAATGGTGCATAATGTGCACGTGAAATTATCTTTTGTTTCACGTTGTCTGTTTTCAGTGACTGCCAAACACAAACTAAATGACCCAGCTTACTCAAAATTTCACAGTAGTTAATTAATAAGTAGATGACAGACTTTACGAAGACTTTTTGGCTTCATCAATATTTTTTCATTGTTAAATTTTTGAGCTAACAATTTTGTTTTTAGATTTTAACAATTTCCGATTTCTACAGCATTTTTTGTCTTTACCAACACATTTAGGTTGTACCAAAATATTTTTTGATCTTACAAACATTTTTTGATTAAATCCACATTTTTACACTTTTTAATATTTTTCTTCGAGTTTTTCCAAATAATTTGGTATATCAAACTATTGCGATATATTTCGGTGCGAAAATTCACTTCAGGAAATCAGATATTATCAAATTCACTGACATCAAATATGGTTACCTGTCTTCGCATTGCACTGGCACATGACTGCATTCCGACGCTGCAGCTAAAGTAGCTACTATGGAAAACTTTGAAATGCTGCTAAAGATTTATGAGTCTTCATTACAAAAAAAAAAAAAAAAAAAGTAACGAAAAATGTTTGCTGCTTTACGGAAAACTTTCTGACGAGAATCCCATTATTTGTTCTACTGCTCATTGCATTTACAGTCGAAAAGCTCTGATTTATGTATGTTACACCGAAATAACAGTTAGGTACCATACATGTATAACACATACATATTTGGCAATTTAAAGCTTTGAAAAACACACAAAAATTTTTGAATTTCAAACATTTGTCAGGCTTGGAAATTACGAAAAGTTAATTTTAGATTTTATGTGCAGTAACTTATGTCATTTCATGGTATTTGTAATAAATTGATGCGAATATCTCTAGAAAAATATTGAAAAATCAATGCAGAAAAATTCAGTTCAACCTTTGTTGGATAGCAAACCTTACGTGTTTTCTTTATCTAAACCTGAGGTACGCAAGCGGACCAAAAAATGATAATCATCTTATTTCGCGTTCCAATGCAAAATCAAATTGTTTTGAATCAGTGATAACCAAACTCAATACTAGCACATTTTGTCAATGTATAAAAGCTCATTGAAACCTTTTATATACGGAGAGTTTTCAAGCACAAAAGCTCAAGTGACAGTGAGCATAAGCTTTAGACATCACTGCTTTAAATAAATACGCCATATACGTGTACAAGTAACGGTTCTTTGTTTGTTGGTGTGGATTTAAATAATTTTGCATAAATTGTGAAGCCAAATTTTATTCTATATTTTTATTTTACATAAAGTACTATTTATTCTCGAGCCAAATTAGGAAAAATTTACGCTTAGTATGCATGTCCTTACTAAATCAAAGATTTCTTTCTAAATTAAGTATTCAACATCAATATGCGATTACTTGGATATTGCCTCACAGCTGGGAAATGCCAAAAATGTCTTAACATAAATATTTCTTTAGCGACCGCAGCTGAATTTCATAGATGAGTAAGTAAGTAAACTGACTGTCTGACTGACAAACTACAAACAAAAAATGAATGACAGTAAATTTATCATTGTCACTTTATCACAAAGCAAAGATTGTCAAATTAATTACGCGTATACCCGCTAGATGTCGTCACTTTGTCGTCATTGTCATCGTCATCATCAGTCGATGTAGGCACTAAATTAACGCTTTACTAAATTTTTAATCGTCTGGCATTATTCCTGCGCTCATTTTATGAATTGACAGAAAACGGTGTGAGAAAGAAGTAACGTCAAACATTTCATTTAAGTTCAAGGCATCAAGAGACAAAAGCATATTTGGTCACATGAGAGGGGGGTTGGTTGTATATCGCAGTGAAGCCATATTCAAAAAAAAGGAGCAGCAGCTGTTTCAATTCACAGAATTATAAGCTCATTAATAATATACACATCAAATGGTAAATAAAAACAAATATTCAATTACAAACATTATTACTGGAAATTGACGCAATTGAGCGTTTGCGTATTATAGATATAGAATGTATGTAAGTGATATGTTTAAAATAAAATTTTTCAAGTCTATTTATTATGTTGCCAACTCATTTAGAATATAAAACATATATCATGACTTTTTTATCATTCTAGAATTTTGCAGAATACCTACACAAAAAAACTTAAGACCTGGTGCAGTGGCAAAAGAGTCTTCAAATACTTCACTACTACCTTCGACGGCATATTATGAGTATGTCGAAATTTCATCCCGAAAGCTATAAAATCGTCAAAACTAATGAAGACTTCCAGATTGCATTTTCATTAGCCTTTTGATACGCATTACACCAAAATCGGGGGAATATGGAGTCAGTGTGTATCACCGAAATATTCACCAAAAAGTCTAAATTTCATTCCGAAAGCCATAAAAACGTCAAAACCGAAGAAGACTTTTCACATTGCATTTTGATTACACATTTTTTACGCATTGTTCTTAAGTTTTAAGCATTCCTTGTCTTAGGTGATCCATAGTAAATTTTTTTTGTAAATTATTTTTGTAGAACGTTTTAACACATTTTAACCCACTTATTGGTAGAAGGGGTCAAAAATACCCATAAAAACAGGACATAATGGGTTAATGTGCTTTAAAAAAATGTTTCATGTGAGATTTTGCTTTGGCCAAAAAAAAAAAAAAACAAATATTATCTGACAGTTAACATAAGACGTAAGAAATATACTGAATTACGGGCTTGTACCTAATTCCGTCAGATTTTCTTTTTCAAATATTTTTGTAACCGTTAAAGAGATATTTGTAAAAAACTGATTTTGGACGAGCGAACACGATTCGAGGTAGCAAAGTTGAAATTCTAAAAGAGCACATCGAAATCTATACTATTTATATAAAATTGCTTATATGAAAACCCTATGTAACGATTTGGTGCAAAATATACCGAACCGATTTTAATTATTTTTTTTTTAAACGTTCTACGTGTAATAAGGAACAGGATTGTATACTTATTTTTTTGATTTTTATAAGATAAACCTTTTTTTTTAGAATGAAGTTGTTGAAAAAAAAAAAAATGCAATGCTTGCATAAAAATGATCGTTTGCATTTCAGTCACTGTAGCTTGCTGCGACATGAGTTATGTGTTGTTGTTGTCTTTTCCGTCTCTTTCATTTTTTGCTTTTTTTTTATTCTTGATGTTGTGTTGTTGATTAGAGCAAAAATGAGAGTGATTTCGTCAGTGATGCCAACTCAATATTTTCAATATTTTTGGACTTTTAACGATGTTTTACATGTTTTTCAATATTTTTCAATTCTTTTTGACTTTTTTCGATATTTTAGATGTTTTTCGAAACACTTGGACTTTGACCGATTTCTTCGTTGTACATATTTCACTATTTTTCGAAACTTTTGATTTTGTTTCGATATATTGGATGTTTTATATTTAGACTTTTATCGATTTCTTCAATGTGTTTCAATATTTTTCAAAATTTTTGGGCTTTTACCGATATATAGGATGTTTTTCGATTTCTTTTTTTTAATTTTACCGATATTTTCGATGTTTTTCGATAAACTTAGACTTTTGCCGATTTCTTCGAAGTGTTTCAATATTTTTCAAAACTTTCGGACTTTTATCGATTTATAGGATGTTTTTCGACATTTTTGGACTTTAACTGATATTTTGGATGTTTTCCTATAAACTTGGACTTTACCGATTTCTTCGTTGTGTTTCAATATTTTCCAAAACTTTTGGACCCTTTTCGATATACCTATTGAATATTTTTTTTATGTATTCGGACTTTCACCGATTTCTTCAATGTTTTCCAATAATTTTGGACTTTTTTTACCGATATTTTGTAGGTTTATCGAAAATTTTTTTATTTATTTCACTATTTTTCGAAACTTTTGATGTTTTTCGATATAAGTATTTGAACTGTTACCGATATATAGGATGTTTTTTGATAAACTTGAACTTTATCCGATTTCTTCGATGTGTTTCAACGTTTTTCGAAACTTTTGGACCTTTTTCGATGTATTGGATCTTTTTCGTTTTATTTGGACATTTACTGATTTTTTTATATATAGTATTTATTGATTTGAATCGTTCGCATAGAAGAACTTAGTCTTTAACATGCCATTATTTTTAACATGTATTATTATTATTTCTTCGATGTTTTCCAATACTTATGGACCTTTACTGATTTTAGGATGTTTTTCGACATTTTTGGACCTTTACCGATATTTTAGATGTTTTTCAATATTTTTCGAAACTTTTGACTTTTACCGATATTTTGGATGTTTTTCGTTATATTTACACTTTTACCTATACTTTAGATGTTCTTCTATACTTTTAGACTTTTTAGGCTTTTACCGATTTCTTCGGTGTATTTCGATACTTGTGGACATTTACAGATATTTTGGACCTTTTTCCATAAACATGAACTCTTACCGATTTCTTTTAATGTATTTTTTAATATTTTGCGATACTTTTGGAATTTTGTCGATAAAATAAATATATCGGAGCATCTGTTTGTGGCACATTGTTTTAAAAAATAAAAAAAAGTTTTCGTTATTAGCTTTTTAGTGCAATATCAAGTTTCTTCATTTTATGTAAGTAGATATAGTACAATCATTTGGGAGAATAAAATGATGTTACCTGGAAAGTTTTGCGGGATTTTTGCAAATGAGTTATTTTATAGACTAGATGTCTTACCCGGCGTTGCAAAAATCCCGCAAAACTTTCCAGGTAACATCATTTTATTCTCCCAAATGATTGTACTATATCTACTTACATAAAATGAAGAAACTTGATATTTTGGATGGTTGTTTAAAGAAAATAAATCAGATTGTTAATTAGCACGGAGTAAAGTGCACGCGCTTACGGAGTTAGGTTCAATGCAAAATTTTAGTGCGGAATTAGGGACAAATGCATTGTTTCCCAAATTAAAAAGAACTATCTAAATATAAGGTGTTAACCATATGTAAACCATATGTAATTGTTCATGGGATCAGATTTGACTATAAATTGGCATAAGCAATAGTAGCATAGTGAAAAAAATTACTACCAAATATTTTTTCAAAATTTAAAAAAATGGCGGAGATATGGGACTTTGAAATTTTTTTGGTTAGTTTTTTTTGAGAAGTATAACTTTAGTTGCATTTATCCATTTCTCAATTTTATGGTGTCAAATGATTTGCCTTGAAACAGGCTTTAAAATAAAAATTAGCAAAAATTATTATTTGCTTTTTTTATATTGTTTGCACTGAAAAAAAAAAAAAAAATTTAAATTGAGTTTCCCAAAATACGTCATTTTTGATATTTTTTTTTTCTTGCAAAAAAAACAGTGTAAACAATATCAAAAAAAAAAAAATAATAATTTTTGATAATTTTTATTTTAAAGCCTGTTTCAAGAGAAATCATTTGACACCATAAAATTGAGAAATGGATAAATGCAACTAAAGTTATAGCTTCTCAAAAAAAACTTACCTAAAAATTTGAAAGTCCCATGTCTCCGCTATTTTTTTATTTTATTTTTGATTCGTCCACAATAACCGAAATATTTCAATAATTTGGAAATTTCTCGAAACAAACTTTCTAAGCCTATACTGAGAAAAATTGGATGAAATTTCGGAGAGATATTAAGAGTTTAGTGGAATAAGGGCATTTCGATTTTTTACAAATGTTTTCTAAGAAGGATAATGAAAATTTATTCTGAGCATTGTAGAGTGGACTCTCCGGTCAGTGGTCTGGGGCATGTGGTGCCGAGATAAATGGCTTGTGTTATAATCTGCAAATGGGCACGGCCACCGTTGTGAACGTTACGTTTGTACACACATTTTTGCTCATATCCCTTCGAAAAATAATTAAAAGTCAAAATTCTTAAGTGCATATAATAAAGCCCCCTGAGACTTATAGGCAAGAAGTTTTTGTCTATCACTCGCGGCTTTGGAGTTATAAGAGCATGAGTACAAAATTTTGTTCACGTTACCAACGACACGTGAGACATGAATTTTGCTTGGATCATGATCGCACTTGGCATTTCCTAAATTTTTGATTTAGTGCATGAAGCTCAAACTGGCATGAGAACAATCCTTGAATTCCTCCAAAATTTTGAAACATCGCTCGTCCATTTTCGTATCACTCAGTTTATATAAGTAAAAGAATAAAAAACTGCATATACTTAAACAGATTGAAAATCATATTTGCAAAAAACACAAATCTGAACTAATTAAACTTTGAACTTTCTTATACTACAAAGAGGGAAAGTTTTGCAAACACAAGACTTAATAAGTACATACGCACAGACTTTGCTGTAGATACTTACTTTACTCTTTTATGTTATATGAAAATATTACGATAAACTTTTTATTCTGTTTTCATGTTTTTTTAGTTTCATAAATAAATTAAAAACTTAAAATAAGTAAAGTCAAAAAGTCGCTTTAACCCAAAATGTGTCGAAAGGGGACAAAACAGTACTAAAAATACAAAACTTAAAGGGGCTAAAACAAATGAAAAAGTGCAAAAACAAATATACAAAAAATAAATATTTACAACAAGAACAAATGCAAAACAATTTGAAACACTTAACAAGCTGTGTAAATAAAATTCATTTTTATTTTCAACTCTGAATTTGTAACTCAACTCTCAATTTTTTTTACTTATGTACTGCAAGGATATAAGTTTTTTAGCATTTTTGTTATAGTGTTGCCAGTAAAAGCAAATTGAAAACTTGTGACCAATGGGTAAAACAACAAAATGTCAAACTGTAATCACAAACCGGAATAGCAAAAATAAGTCCTGTGTGGTTTCATTATATTATTATAACAATTTTTGGAATATTTTGCAGAAAAAGAATACCGAAATTGTTGGTGTAATTATTGATATTCAACGTGATATTCACAAAACTTCAGGGAGCACCTGGGAGATCAAACATACCCAGGTGATATAAACATCCCGGAAATGAATACCGCAACAGGCTTTTAAGCTGTCGTCCGTATTTGACCGTGCTTATATTATCACAATCAGTTAAAGTAACGAATTTTGCTTTTTGCTAAGCCACCACTTTAAAATGCTAAAAGGTGGCCTTCGCAGTCTTTAGCTGCCGCCTACTTTTTGTTCATTAGAAGGCATTGGTAGTCAGTAGCTGTGTACCAAAATTCATCAAAATAGGTTGTATAATGAAAGAGATATGACCAGCTAAAATTTAAAATTTAAGGCCACGCCTTACAAAGTCGAATCTTAGTCCATTCTTCATACATATGAGTGTTCGTTTACTCCATGTTTTTACAAGTATTTACCCAAAAAGCTCTCGTTTATGTACGTTTGATGCATAAACGGAAGCTTTTCGGGTAAAAACTTGAAGTAAACGAACAGACTGCATGAATGTCTAATGTTTCATTAAAATGCTTACATCCGTTTTTGAGAAATAACTCTGGAACTGATACAGTAATATGCATATTTAAGAGGTGATATCTCCTAAACTATGTATAACTCGAATGAAAATAGCTTTGATATCGTTTCAAAGAAATTTTTTTTTATCTATAAAACTGTTCTCAGAAATTTTTCTGTGAAAGTAACCGCTAGCAAGTTATTGAAAAGAACAATAATTTTCGTGGCCTTTAACCATAAATATGGGTACGTTTCGCCACAGAAGTCTCTAATGTCTTACGTGAGCACCTGCTATGATGGCTTAATCTTACGGTGTTCAAAACACACGGTCCGTGTAAGACGCACGGCGCAACCTTCCATCACCATAAAGCCGATAGTTAGTTTCCATTTTTAGAATCATGCAATCAGACACAATTCCTTCCAATGGTAGGGAAATGAAGACTACCTAAACCTCAGGCATTCTTTGGGTCATGGCACCTGGTTGAGAATGCAACTCCACACCGTGTATTCAAACTCTTCTTGCAACTTAGGTCCAAACCACAGCCACCACGAAACTCCCCAAAGTGCCGTCCAAATAGTCAGTTGGAATATCCAGCGAACCGGATGCTCCAAAGGGCTACTGACTCCCGTGGTACCAGAATAATCTCTGGTCAGACTTCGTAGCAATAAGCTACTGTTAGTATGACTCTGATCAGCCTGGGAATAATCACTCATGTCGATTTATCATGGATTGTGTGAACACGTTTCTCTGGTGCATCTCTCCCTTCAAGAAAGCTCAAGACTTTCTTGGGAGAGGTAGTCTTATCCAGGGTTGCTTTGGCCACTTTACCATGTACAACTCGACTTATTATGGATCGTGAGAACACGTTGCCAAGTGCGAATTTCTCAGGAAAACCTCAAAAATCCTGTCTTGGATTGCTTTTAACCACTTTGCTATATGCGTAACTTGACAATTGGGATAAAAGGAAAAACCCTCATCTCTCCAAAAGTCACGCCCTTCTGCCTTCCTGCTTTGGCTGTTAGTCGACAGCGACACTGCGGTCCACAGTGTCACCGCCAACCACCATTACCAGGGGTTGCTGCTGGGAGGCAGCAGGCTGCTTGAGGCCAAGCATGGGACAATGTCTAGCCAACAGCCTCTCTTGTTTCGTTCCACTACTCCTTCGTTAACAACTGTTAACCAACATTAAACTAGCATCAACCAACGCTTTTGGTGGCGGGAGATCCAGATCGTCTGAACAGATTTGAGATTTGGTTTTTCTATATTAGACTCTGAACTATCAGTCGTGTTATAACAAAGAATGATGTACTCGTAAGTAATGCGGAGTATCTAACTCGACATGAAGGACAGTCAGGAGCTAGTTTTACTTGAAAATTTCGATAAAATCGAGATTTCCAAAAATAAATGGGAGAGAACACATTTCAGAGATAGTACGGAGCAACTTCAAAAATATTCTCAAGTAAAATTCAGAAAAATCGTAAGTGGCATATGGTGAGGGAAAGGTTTAAAAAGTCTAAATCGCTCATTATGGTCTTTTTACCTAAAAATTATTGGTAAATCAAGATTTCCGATAATATACTGCAGAGAACTCATTTCAGAAGTAGTAGATATAAGTATATGTTACGGGGTACTTTTCCAAATATTCTAAAGCAAAATTCATAAAAAACGTATGTGGCACATGGCGAGGGAAAGGGTTAAAAAGTATAAGTCGCTCATAACGGCGTCCTAGAATTCTGAAAAAATATAAAAAAAAATAATTTCGGAAAACCTTGGCCAATTTTATCGTTTTTCAAGAAGATTTCTCATTAAATAATTTTCACATAATTTTTAAATGAAAACATTGTTTCAAGAAGAAATCGTTTTCAAGTAAATGTTATCAAAAATGTTAAGAACATTTTCTCTATGGTTGTAAGATGGCTTTCTTTTTGTATGAAGACTGAAGAGATATCTTCTCACTATTTTTTAAATTTTATGTGGTAGTTTTGGCTCTGTGTAAGCATTTTGATGTTTCAGGACGTGGCAAATATTCGCTGATATAACCGACACAAGTTCGCATAAAACATAGCAATCTGTTTATTATTTTTTTGCTGGAAATTGTGCGCTGATGTATGAAACCTAAGTTCGTTTAGTATAAAATTATGCTACTTTTCATATGCTAACTGATTCATATCTCGCTCATCACACCACAACTGACTAGATTATATCCACGTGGCGCTATGACAGTTCATGTTTGAAAAGTTTGAACTTTCATCAGATAGCTTGTCGAACTGTCCTAACAAGCTTCATATCCTTACAAAATCTGGCAACATTTTTGTTTTATGTCACTCTCACACTTTCTGTACAAAATCACTTTTATCATACCCATCGTTTTTCTACAATTTTTGTATCCTTTTTTATTTGCCTTCATCATTTTTCTCACATTCGAAATTCACTCTGGATTAAAAATTTCTTCTGCCAAGTTGGAGACTCTTCATTCGAAATCCCTTTTTATTTGTTTATAAGTGTAGGTGTATAAGGTCTGCGCATTGCTGCCTATGTATGCGGCATGTTGTATCCTTTTTTGTTCACAATCACATGCAATGGTGCGAGTAAACAAAAGAAAAAGGGAGAAATATCCGTAAACTTTGCGCAAAAATTTACAATAAAAATGGAGCTTAACCCTTTTTTCGTTGTTGTTCCTTTTCGTTTTTTTTTTTGTTTCTTTTTTCTCTTGTGCCCATGTTTATTTCTCGTGTTGAGCCTTATGACAGGCTTTTCAACTGAATTAATTTTTCGACTGCCGTCGTCAACTACTGAACTGTAAGTTCTTTGTTGGTGTTGTTGTTGACAAGTTAGTGTGAGTATGTATGTGTGTGTGTGTGCAAGTCCTTTTTTTTTGCATTTACTTTTGTTGTTATTGTATATATTGGGCTTAATCCTATTTGTCGCTTTCTTACTTCTGTCGTCACAAGTTTGCATATTTTAATGCTGCGTTAAGTTTTTCTTTGTTTGTATGTGTTAATCCGGCTGTGACTGTGACTACCATTTTTGTTGCTAATGCACGCATACAGTTACAAGCACGCACGCACACATGCACATATATATTAAAATTATACGAAGAAAAACTTACAGGTGCAAAATAAAGTAGAAATCGGCTTTTATGCTTATCTGCATGTAAGAGTTTTAGCCATAGTAATTTTAGGGTGGTTCTAATTTAAAAATTATAAACTTTACTCAACATAAAATTGACTGAAATATAAATATTGTGGCCAAATATCAGTTCATTTTATCATATCCTCTGCAAGTTAGCAAACACTCTCAGATACGAATCGGCATGTCATGAAGAGATGACACCAGCTATGCTACGACTTAACTAAAGCTCTAAGCTACGATGTAATTTGCCAGCTGGAAAATTTGAAGTAAGCCTTGTCTCAACATAGTAGTAGAACGAATTGTAATCTTTATTTATTGTATTTTAGAATTGAATTGTTTTCTATTGCCATTTAAAAATGAATTTGTAAATTTTATATACATACTAGAACATATATGAACAAACAATGCCACAAAACTAAGTACGCAAAAATAATTTAGGAAACTTGAAGTACATTTTTAAAAAGCGTAATTAATCCTTCAATTTTAACAAAAAACCAAACTTGAAATTTTCCATTATTTTTAAAAATAAATAAAAAGTTCCAGAAATCAAGCATTTTCAGTACCAAAGCCAAACTCGTATACCTTAACAAAATGATAATTTTTACATGAGTTCAGTATTTAGTGTATATTATTTTGTTTCTAATTGTCATGTTTAGTCCTTTTGGCATCCTTTGAATTAGTTTTTCACAATAGCTCGGATAAATTTTTTCCTATTCTTCCATGATAAAGTAAGATTAATAATTTTGGATCAGACGGCAGACCATACGTATGGAGAAAACCAAATGAAGCACCTTGTTCGAAAAACCTTAAACCATACGTAAAACATGATGATGGTTTAATAATGGTTTGGAGCTCTTTTTCAGCAGCTGGGCCTGGAATACTCTATTTTGTTGATAGTAAGTAGTAAGGATCATAAGATGTATTTGAACATTTTAAGACTAAATCTATTGCAATGTAAGGATAAACTTGGTCAATGTAGTAATAAGTACTTTTACCAAGATAACGATCTCAAACATATTTCTTATAATATGAGATCATGGATTCAATATAACTGTCCCAATGTATTCGTAACACTAGCGCAGGGTCCAGAAACCAGCACAATAATTCTTCAAAAACTGAACTGAAAAGGGTATTCATGGAAGAATAGGAAAAAATTTGTCCGAGCTATTGTGAGAAACTAATTTAAAGGATGCCAAAAGGACTAAACATGACAATTAGAAACAAAATAATATACACTAAATACTGAACTCATGTAAAAATTATCATTTTGTTAAGGTATACGAGTTTGGCTTTGGTACTGAAAATGCTTGATTTCAAAAATAATGGAAAATTTAAAACTTAGTTTTTTGTTAAAATTGAAGGATTAAATATGCTATTTAAAAATGTACTTCAAGTTTCCAAAATTATTTTTGCGTACATAGTTTTGGGCCATTGATAAATAATTTCTCTGGTGTACGAGTTTGGCTTTGACCTACTGTACATACAAACATTCATACATACATACATACACCCAACCAACAATTTTATAACCTTTTCAATTTTTAAGCTTGGGAAAAGTTAATTTTCAAATGTTTTCATAACCAATTTTCAAACGTTTGGGAAATATTATTTTTTTATTATTTTTAAAATTGGTTTGCAAAGTTAAAATCAACAATTGGAAAATTATTTATTTTCAAACGTTTCAATAACCGTTTTCCAAACATTCGAAAAATTTTTTATTTTATTTTTTCAATGACTTATCGAGCTAAGTAAAACACAAGGCATTTCAATCATAACTGGCACATTAGGTCAGTTGATAAGATTGTCGACTCATAACTTGGAGGTCATAGGTTCGATTCTCAGCAAACATAAACTTTTTTTTATTTTTAATTAAATATAAAAATGTTTGGAAAACATTGTTTTATGAACATAATAAAAACTAACAAAATGTTAATTGGAAAGTTAAAAAAACAATTTAAAAATATTGAATAAAAAAATCTGGAAAATATTGTATAAAAACATTTATAAAAAGCTAGCTCCAAATGATTTTCACAAGCTTGCTATGAAGGGTCCAGTTTCGATTATTAAATAATTAGAATTCAAGAATTTCCAAATACTTTGCAAGTTAATTTCCAAACGAAATGTTTGCTTCAATAAGCGTATAATAAGTTATTTTCCAAACGTTTTTGTTTGTTGGGCAAGACCCGTAGCGAAAGTCATGAAAGAATCATTATGAGTCACTATCGACAGTGTTTTGGCGTTGATGACATTCAGACAAGTTCCCATATAAGTCTTTCATGACAATTTCATACAAGTGACCATGAATGAAATAAACTTGAATCATTCAAATCACAATTTTATCTGTAAAACAGTGATTATGCGAATTTGATGTCAAAATACTTATTGCACGACAAAATTCGTATTCGCATTCTTACGTATATCAGCAGAAAAATTACGCAAACGGTATACAGGAAGATGTAAATATGGTCTTTCTTTTGACCATCATTTTCGCAACGTTATTTGATAGTCCTAAGCAAAGCAACGTTCGATAGTCACGAATTGATTTTCTCAAAATAATTATTCCGACGATTGTACTTTCTCTTCAAAGGATCATAACTTAGAAAGTAAGAATTGAAAATGTGCGGAGTTACAATTTATTAGGAAGAGTGTTGCGTTTGATGCCATTAAAAAAAAATTTCAGCTTTTCCGGTAGGTATGCCATAAGCCTAAAAACGGCGTTTTTTGCAACTTCAAGCAATGATATCTCAAATTTCTGAAGGTATATTCACAATTCTGATGACGGATTTGAATTCAACGTCGAGAAGCACTTAAGGCTGCTTGTGTGAAATAAAAAGTTCATCCCATTTTTTTTTCAGGTACCTGTATAATGTTTTTTATACCCTAAACCCAGGGTATATTCACTTTGATCTTCCGTTTGTAACGCAGAGAAGGAGGCGTGGCAGATATAGAAAAGTATATATATTCTTGATCAGCGTCACCTCCTGAGTCGATATAGTCATGTCCGTCTGTCTGGCTGGCTATTTATAGAAGAACTAACCAAGATAATTAGGTGAAATTTAGTACAGTGGCTTTGCCATAAAAGTTAGCTCGAGGGATTGAAAATAAGCAAAATCAGTCAGCGGACACGCCTGCCGCCAACACAAAAAATATATTCAAAATGCAACTCTAGGAGTATTTTTCACGACAATCCAACCAAAATACTTATAAATACTAGGAATTGTAAGCGCAACCTCTGAGCAAACACAAGACAAATTCGGACAAGAGGGCGTGGCACCTCCCATGTAAGCAAAATTTTCAAAATATTTCAGTGTAGGGTATTCAAAATTTGGCCAGGCCAAAGGTTACACCCTTACTAGTTTTTTTTTTACTGGGCACCAAAAATTTAATTTTGATGTCAATTAACACCACATAAAATTTGGTCATGTCCGAAAAAAAGTGCTCCAATTATGGCACAATTTATTATGTACACAGCGAAAAGTTTTGGGATAAAGTATGAACTTCTTTAAAATAAATGTTTAAATAAACTTATGTATTCTAATTTTTTTATATAATTTATACAATTTTTTTCTAGAAAAACCAAAGGTTTAACTTTTAAACCAAAATTGTCATGTACTATAAGTTTTATGCACAAATTGTTATGAACTATAAATTTTATACCAAAATTGTATAAAAACTTTTGAAAAAATGTCTTCAATTAATATTATTCTAAGTGTTTTTTTATATGTGGAGTGCAAAACCCCTTCATTTAACATCCCCATTGGCCCATTCGGGATTTCGAATATTTTTTATAATCGCCTAAATTTAGCCATGTGATTCACTACATAGTTATCTTTAGTACAGTATCAAAAGCACGGATCTTAAATGTTTTTAAAGTATCATTCAAAAAAAATGTAAATGGCTAAAAAATATTATACGCACAAAATATTATATTTGCAAGTCCGATAAATTATAAAAAACATTTATTTCCTTTCTAAAATTCCGAATTTTTTATAACATCAGAAATTTTCCACCCTAGGCAGGTGCCTACTTGTGCCTTAGAGTTAATCCGCCACTGCACGCACCCTATCGTATAAATGCACTTGAATTTCGCTCAGAGCTTTCACTAACTTAGTATTTCACGTATCTGCGCGAAATTTTGTTGCATTACCCCAAAAAACGCTTGCAAATCAGCCTAATTTCTGTCAATGTTCTATCTGTGCCTGCATTGACTATCTGGCTGAGTGAAATTTGGTTGTATTTTCTCAAACAAAGTGTTCCGTATAAAATTTTGAAATTTTTTTTTTATTCGAGGTACCACGACCCCTTGTCTAAATTCACAGTTTTGCTCATACCCAAGAGGAAAAAATTTCTGGCGCTTCTGATCCAAGCACTTCAAAAGTGCTGGTCCCTATAAAAATGTAGAAGCACTTTCACAATAATTTTTTATAATACTGCAGTAAGAAGAACATGGGTTCGAACCTAGCTCGGGTGATTTTTTTTGCTTTATTTTTTTTTTTCTATTTTATTTTTTATTTAACATCTTTTATTTCACTTTTCTATTTTCCTTTTTCTTATTAATTTAATTTTGCTTAATTGAATTGAAATTGATTACACAATGATTTCATTTAAGGCTGTAGTAAGAACAACGTGAGTTCGAACCCAGCCCGGGTGATTTTTGTTTTCTTTTTTTTATTATTTTTTTTTTTTTTTGTGACGCTGATCAAAACTTTAAGTATATACTTTTCCATACCTGCCCTGGGTGTAGGGTATATAAAAAAACTACCTACTCACATTTACATTGGTGCCTATTTCTTTTAGTATCACTACATTACAAATAATTAATATGTGTGTGTAACATTTTGCAGACCATATTTTCTAAACTAATTTGAGGTCGCTGAGTCCGAAAATCGCATTTATTTTTTTTTTCCTAGGGGCCGTTCTCGAGATAATCGACCTTTTCAATTTTTGAGGTTATAGCTCCATTTTTTTGAACATATTTTGAGAAAACCAATTTCGATCGAATATGTTTTTACTGTATTATAGAGAAAAATTCCTAAACTTCCAACAGGTGTTCCAATATCTAAGATCCGATTCAAATTGGCTGAGTTATAGCAACGTAAAGTTCATTTTTATAGTAGTTTTTTACACTTTTTCGTGCTTAAGCCAAATTAAACACGGTTTTTTTGCTAGTAGCTTATACAAATATATATTTTTTATATTTTAGTTCAATAGCGTATTTAATTGCAAATATCTGGAGTTCAATTTTAGCAAAATCGGATGATTTTTTAAAAAGTTATTAAGGTTTTAGTGAAATAAGACCATTTCGATTTTCATAGAAAACACAAATTGCTTTTTTAATTTTTGTTGAAAAAATTAATTTTTTCTATGAAAATCGAAATGGTCTTATTTCACTAAAACCTTAATAACTTTTTAAAAAATCATCCGATTTTGCTAAAATTGAACTCCAGATATTTGCAATTAAATACGCTATTGAACTAAAATATAAAAAATATATATTTGTATAAGCTACTAGCAAAAAAACCGTGTTTAATTTGGCTTAAGCACGAAAAAGTGTAAAAAACTACTATAAAAATGAACTTTACGTTGCTATAACTCAGCCAATTTGAATCGGATCTTAGATATTGGAACACCTGTTGGAAGTTTAGGAATTTTTCTCTATAATACAGTAAAAACATATTCGATCGAAATTGGTTTTCTCAAAATATGTTCGAAAAAATGGAGCTATAACCTCAAAAATTGAAAAGGTCGATTATCTCGAGAACGGCCCCTAGGAAAAAAAAAATAAATGCGATTTTCGGACTCAGCGACCTCAAATTAGTTTAGAAAATATGGTCTGCAAAATGTTACATTTTGGCTGTTGTCTAGTGTATCCGTTTATTTGGAAGACGTTAAGTTTTTTTTTTTTGCGACACCCTAACGTACATTGTATACATATGTATTAATTTAATAAGTATGTATACAAGCGTACAAAGGTGCTCAAAAGTTAAGCCCAAAGTAAAGCAATGCTAATGCAGGTTTAAAACTCTTGTGTTCCTAAGTTTCTGCTGGCAATCCTTTTTTTATGAGCCCTATATCTTGCCGCTTTCATCTTTTTTTTTATTTCTTCATTTCTTCACTTTTACCTTTTAATTTTTTTTTTACACTCAAAAGTTGTTTGTTGTGTTAAGAAAGTAAAATTTTTTATTTTTCTTTTTGTTTTTCAACTTTAAAGGCGTTATTAGGATATGGCAGCAGTAGAAGCGACAGCTTGCGAATGAATTGTTCATTGAAGTGTGACATTTACGACCCAACATTTAGATATGAACTTTATGTTTATTACTATTGTTTTAGGATGGTAACAAATTTTGTTGATTTAAGGAGAATGTCCTTTTTTTGCTTTTTGCAGTTGCACCTTTATTGGTGGGTCGTGTCGTTAACAAATCATATTACTGTGATTTAACACATTGTGTTTTTTTTTTGTTATTTCTTAATTTATCGAGATAAGAAATATATAGAATTTTTGAGATAATCCTAATACTGCATTTGTTTTTCAAAAAAGCAGTCATCAATTTATAGTTTGAGTAAAATTTTCATAAATTTTTTTTTAAAAATTAACAATTCGACTGAAAAAAATATTAAGTTTAAATAATTTTTCTTTAACTGTGTAAAAAAAATACACATCGTACAAAGTATATGGCAAAAGTTCTAATTAACATTATGAGGAGTATTCTTACATGGGTCTAATAGGTATTCGCCAGATTTAACAAAATTCTACACAGTGCTTGACAGAGTCATTTCAGTTATTTGTGTTAAAGTTGGATGCATTCTTTTGAACCAATCTTTGATTAATAATTTTAAAGTTTTGTTCGTAGGAGAGGTGCCATGTCTTCTTGTCGAAATTTGTTTAGTTTTTAGTTTACAGAACCTATTTCTATAAAATGTGTGAAATTTGATTGAATCATCTTACATAAAGCACTCACTATATCATTTGAAATGCTTTTTGTATGGGCGGTAGGCGTGTTTGTTAACCGATTATCCTTAGTTTCAATCCTCTGACCTAATTTTTGCAATGCAGTCTTACTTTTCACAGAATTATTGTGCTTCATTTTTCCGTAATCGTGACTTCCCAGATGAACAGACAGACAAACATAACTACTCAGCAATATCGACTCAAGAAAACACGCTGAACAAGAGTTTATATGTATAACTTTTTTATACCAGTCAAGGCTCCTTCATTATGTTACAAATGGTAGGCCAACGTGAATATGCTCTTGGTGTAGGGTATACAAATGATATGAGTTATATGAATTTTAGTTTGAGTTGAAAGCTTTCGTGTCGCACAAAACTTCGACAATCTCTGGAGATTAACATTTGTTTACTTTAGCAAACACGATACGCCTGACTTTGTATGAAAATTGTTATTAGGAAATTGGTGTTTGCTTTTCTGTCTTAAAGCAAATAAAATTATGGAAATTGAATTTTAATCTGAAGTATTTTTTTCGTCGAGAAAGGAAGGCAAAATACGTTTAACTGAATAAATATAAAAACAACAACATATTTAGTATTTACATTGATTTGCTTGTAACATCAAAAACAAATTACGTCAGATATAATTATAAAAATTATATACAGATTTTCCAAATAAAATCTCGAAATGAGATAAGAAACTTATGAAAAAAGTTTTGCAAGTATAATTTGGATCCCATGCTCCCTCTGGTAGTTTTTCTTTTTTTTTTTTCAAAAGTCAATTGCACTTTTCGATCCAGTGCCAAATTACCCATTTTTTATAAATATTGAATCAAATCAAAATCTTTCAAAAGAATAAAAAATTAGCATGTAGAAAGTTTTCTGCCTACAGGCGAAAGTAATATACATAAGCATATAAGAAAATCTTAGCCCTAGGTTGGTGCCAAAAGAAAGGACTCGAAATAAGTCTTAGTAAAACCACACTAGTATCTTTAAATATCTATGTGTAATCCTAGTCAAAAGTCTAGCTTGGTATAGTCATCTATCATATATAGCAAACGAAACTTTAAGGATTACATATGCTTGCGAAAGGTTGTATGGAAAACATGGGGACTACGCCCAAAAATGATGGCATGGACTTTAAAGGTGTTTTAAGAATGTATGGAGATCCTTAGTAACAACATTTTGATACTTGACACCCCTCAATTTTGTGAGGTTGGAAAAAAAAATGAGATTGCAAAAAAAATTTTGGGGATGGGGTGAGGGTAAAGGTTGGCGCATCGAGGTCAAAGGTGAGAGAAAAAGAGAAACAATTTACATACAGCCCTACAAATGCTCAGGGGTCACCTCTAGAGGGGTCAAGTGTATGACCATCCCACATTATTTTTCCCCTACCAAAATTTTTACCAAACATACTTACCCCCTATCTCTAACTCCTAAGAGGGCTCCCATATAAAATTGACATTTTTAGGAAATCGACCCCCACCACTCCCTGGGGCCCCTAGAAAGGTCTAATGTATGACTGATCCCTAATATTTTTTTCTCCCCAACATTTTTTCCTAACATACTTACCCTCTATCTCTTACTCTTTAGGGGACTCCCATACGAAATAGATGTCATGGACATGAAAAATATGGAAAGGAAATGGTCAAATAGGCCCATAACTGCCCAGAAGTCACTCCTAGAGGAGTCAAATATAAGACCGACCCCCATTAGCCCCCTTCAAAAGATTTTTTTTAGCATACCTACCCCCTATTTCTAATCCTTAAGGGGGCTCCCATACAAAGTTACTGTTTTATATAAAATGCCCCAACTGCCCTAACTGGCCCACGGGTACCCATAGAAGGGTTAAGTGTATGACCGACCCCCATTATTTTTTCGCGACCTATATTTTTTGGCCACATACTTACCCCATATTTTCAACCCTGAAAGGGGCTGCCATACAATTTTTGTTTTTTTATAAATTTTCCTAGAAATAATGGGGGTCGGTCATACATTTGACCCTTCTAGGGGTACCCATGGTTCAGTCATGGTCCAGTTAGGGCAGTGTGGGCAGTTTTTAAAAAAACCGTAACTTTGTATGGGAGCCCCCTTAAGGATTGGAAATAGGGGGGTAGGTAAGCTGTAAAACTTTGGAGGGGGGTAATGGGGGTCGGTCATATATTTGACTCCTTTAGGAGAGACTCCTGGGCAGTTATGGGCCTATTTGACGATTTCCTTTCCATATTTTTTATGTCTATGACGTCAGTTTTGTATGGGAGCCCACTAAGGAGCTAAAGATAGAGGGTATGCATGGTGGGAAAAAATGTTGCAGAGGAAAAAATATTAGGGGCCGGTGATACATTTGACCCTTCTAGGGGCACCCTGAGAGTGGTGGTGGTCGCTTTCCTAAAAATTTCAATTTTGTATGGAAGCCCCCTTAGGGGTTAGAGATAAGGGGTAGGTATGTTTGGTAAAAATGTTGGGGGAGAAAAAAAAATGTGGGTCGGTCATACATTTGAACCCTCTAGAGGTGGCCCCTCTTGTAGGGCTGTAAGTAAATTGTTTCTCCTTTTCTCTCATCTTTGACCTCGATGCGCCAACCCTTACCCTCACCCCACCCCCAAAATTTTTTTTGCAAACTAATTTTTTTTTCCAACCTCACAAAATTGAGGGGTGTCAAGTATCAAAATCCAAATTTCGTACACTAAAACACCCCTAATGGACTTACAAAACTATATATCACTGTGTCATTCATTAGCATAGGCACCAAAGGTATACCAATTAAAGACTCAGAGGTACCTGAACAAGATCTTCAGAATAGACTGTTTTGATGTCACAGGAGTACTAAAGACGTGCCCGACAATTGCTCTAGGAATCCTTACGAGACTCACTTTTTTTCACTATTTATGGTTAAAAAATATGCATTTATTCGGAGAGTTAAGCAAAATCATTTATGGCTTTTTCAATACACTCAAAGCAAGTCTCGGAGTGTTTTGATCATTTTTAAGAGTTATCAATGAAGAATGATGTTACTCTAATCTGGATACCAGAGCATGAGGGCAATAAAAAGGTAGATTGCTTGACCAAGAAAGGCGCATTCAATATTTTCATAGGCACAGAACCGGGAATGGGAAGAAAACAGCCTTATCAACAATGGAGAGCACAAGAGGGCATGCGGCAACAGTCCTAATTTCCCCCAGATTGCACAAGATTTCCCCTAATTTTTGGTTTTTTGATGAAATTTCCCTTAAATGGAAAATGTTATATTTAGCGACCAAACAAAAAAAAAAAAAAAAGTTCCAAATTTCAAAACGAAATTAATATTTTTTTATGTTTTGGTAACAAAAACAATTACTATAATTTAATTTTGTATATTTTAAAATAAGATTTTCTTAACATTTACATCTACAACTTTGACAAAATGTAAATTAAAGTTTCATCTACATCAGCGTTGTACATGTCCGTGGCGAATGATATCTCGTTCGACAAATTATACTTAACCCGGAGAATGGCTTCCGCAGTCTCTACCGCTAATAGATTGCTTAGTTTACTTTTTATGATATTCATTATAGAAAACAATCTTTCTACACTGGCATTTAAAAATGGTAAACTCAATAATAAAATAGCCAGTCGAGATGAATTTCGTTCGCATAAATCCCATAAAAGTATCCCCTTGATTTCCCCTAGACCTTTTTAAAATCCCCTGAACAAATCCCCTAAATAATGTATCCCCTAGATTGCCTCCTAGACCTTTTAAAATCCCCTAAATCTAGGGGGAAATCCCCTAAACTGGCAACACTGTGCGGCAAGCAAAAAGGTTAATAAATCCAAGTGGTGTTAAGGTCGAAGCTATTTTAAACTCTGTATATATATTTAAACACTGTCAGGAAGACTTAGAAACAGCAGAGCATGTGCTATGTACTTGTGTACTTGCCCCGCCACACTGAGTCGCTGAATTAAGCAGCAAGCTGCGGAGATTTTTGATTCTTATAACCTAGGTAATATTCATCCCACGGGAGTGACGAGATTTAAAGATAGTCGGGAACTGTTCTGATAGACAATGAGGCTTTACAATAGATCTTTTTAGGTCGCAGTGCAATCCAGAGCCTTCAAATAATAATTATTATAATTATAATAATAAAATGAGAAATATTTTTTCCACACATTAACAAAGCCGACTCCAAGTACACTGAGCCAAAAAACGCATAGTTAAATTGAAGATATTTGCTTCAAATAAAATCCCACATATGCACCTTCAAAAAATATTTTTTCCATACATAACTAAATACGCCAAACTTTGAATGTCATGGGAGCTGTTTTACACACACGTTACGCAAGTTTTCCGAGTTCCCGGGTTTGACTCCCGCCACAGGGAAGTTTTTTTACTTTTTTTATATTATTTTATTTTTTTCCTTTTTTTATTTTACACCTTATCTTTTTATGTATTTTTCTTTTTTTTTTTTTTGTTGAATTGAATTGAAATTGAATACAAAATGATTTTTGTATGGAATCGGAAAAAAAAAAAACAATTTTTTAAAGATGCATGCCTTCAAATATAAAACTTTGTCTAAAGAGACATTTCTGTTTTAAAATTTTCTTAATAAATATACAAATATTATACCTCTTCATCACATTGGACAATGGTGTAGATGTCTAACGAGTTTGTAAGTAAAAATATCTTTCATGCGGACAGACGTAGGTTCGTATCCTCATGCGGATTGTTTATTTTTTTTTTTTTAATTGAAATTTAAATTCGTGTATCTTCAATAAAAATATTTTGATCTTTGACCTGAGATTGAGTTTGGCCAACTTCAAATTGAAGATGTTTTCCTTCAAGCCATACATATATGTATGTATGTTCTTATTCATATCTGGCACTTCACATTTTGCGCTGGAATTAATGTGAACGTATCCTGTGTATAAGGAAGGTAACTTTAAAATTTTTTCAAAGTAAATTGATTTCATTTGAGTAAATTCATGGATGAAATTTCAGGTTTGATAAATAAGAAAAATATACTTGCAGCTTACGTGTATTTGAGGAATACATATACAGGGTGGGCGGGAATCGGTAAAGTACCGGAAAATGTAAGACTCCTGGGACTATTCTGAATTACTTTTTTTAGTTCTATTTTTCAAATTTCGCAAAACCAACGGAGATATAGCCATCGGAAGATCGATATATAGCTTTGTGAAAACCGGTGTAGGTTCGGAACCTTTTAACGTATTTTAATAATATTGGTGGCATACGAAAATTATTTTAATTATCAACCAAATCGGTACCTCAAAGTCTTAAATCCGAATTATGATTTTCGAGATATGGCGAGTTTTCAAAAGTTTCACCAGTTTTTTATTTTGAAAGCACTTTTTTTTTCAAAAAATGTCTCATTAACCCGTAGTTTTAGTAACAAATTATGAAGCCTAATAAATTTTCTTTCATTCGATATGCATTCCGATTTTCTTCAATAGCATATTTTTTTTTTTTTAAAGCAAAACAAAAAAGTAAACCAAAGAAATTTTCTTGAAACTTTTGCACTCTGATTTTGTAGCCAATTAAAATACCTTTCATATGGAACCAATATTATTAAATCCATCAAGGCGTTCCGAACTTATACTTATAGCTTATACGAACTTTCATAAAGCTAAGTATGTATAGACAGATCTTCCGATCACTATGTCTCCACTTGTTTTGCAAATTTCGAAAAATAGAAAGTTGTTCAGAATAGTCCCAGGAGTTTTACATTTTTCGGTGTTCTACCAATTCCCGCCCACCCTGTTTATTATATAATTTTGCTTCAGAAAAGATAAAATGCAGCAACATTTTTTTTTTATGATAATTTTTATATTATTACTACTTTCACGTAGTAAATTTTGGTTTTCAATTTGGCACAAACCCACATAAATCTTATGTAATAATCTAATATCCATGTGTGCGTGCGTAAAATTGAATATTGCAGTGATTGTGTCTGCTTTCAGCAATTGTTTGTAGCTTTGTCTGTCGGTTTGCTTGTTTACTTTGTGTATTTGTATGTGTCGAACTGTCGAATTTCTTGTTTACATTTAAAGATGGCGTAGGAGAATAGCAATACCTAAGCACAAGAGTATTAAAATTCAAAAACGTACAATAACAAATATTAAACACAAACAATACATTGACAATGATACTGTTGAATATGACCCAATAGGAAATTATGATGTTTATGAATTAGTTGGCAAATAAATTGCAAGATGTCACTGAATATACATCGAGCTGGCTTAGGTACAAACCTATTCTATGGCAAACCAGCGCACTATGTTTTTTTTTTTGACAAAAAATTATACACGAATATAATTCACTACAAGAACACATTTGCTTTAAAAAAATCAAACGCGAAATTAAAGGTTATACATTCACCTTTCTGAAAAGATGCTGGCTTTTTCCAGCATCTGATCCACAAAATAGTGACACGGGTCGAAATCTCGTGAATTTCGCAGGAATCGATTTTTCTATTCATAAATGTTAGTCGCATTAAACGTAAGAGTGATGTATGAATAAATTTATATGCATTCAGTCAAGTCAATTAAGATGAAATCAACTCAAAGTGAAAATGGACGGTGGCACGCCCCAAAAACATATTCGTCATATCTCTGAAAGTATTAAACGCAGAAAGATAAGATTCGGTATGTTTGTAACAGGCACAGAGAGAAATAACATCTACTGAAAAAATGGGCGGTGCCACACCCTACATATATAAAACTTATCATGTCTCCGAAACTATTTGAGTCATAGGGATGAGTTTTGTTATATATATAAAGGGAAGTGAGTCAAATAACATTTGCTGAAAAAGAACTAGTAAGGGTGTCAACTTTGGCCTGGCCAAACATTAAATACCCTACACTGTGGTATTTTGAAGCTTTTGCTTATATGAGAGGTGCCACGCCCTCTTGTCCGAATTTGCCCAGTGTTTGCTAAAAGCTTGCGCTTACGATTTATGGAATTTATGTGTATTTTGGTTGCATTATTGTGAAATATACTCCAAAAGTTGCATTATGAATATATTTTTTGTATGGGCGGTAGGCGTGTCCGTTGACCGATTTCACTCATTTTCAATCCCCCGAATTAACTTTCACGACGAAGGCTGTGCAACAAATTTCATTGAATTATCTTGCTTAGTTTTCCCAAAAAATGCCTTTCCACACACAGCCCAGCCAGCCAGACAGACAGACGGACAAGAATCAAGAATATATATACTTTTCTATATCTGCCACGCCTCCTTCTCTGCGTTACAAGCGGAAAAGCGATACCACACCCAACAATGAACATATCCTTATTAATTGCCACTCTGTTCTATAGGGAACAAGTTCATTCATGTAGCTCTACCAGTGGGCGTGACACCACATATTTTGTCAGCAGATACCATTAGTTTTATTGACCTATGTATATAAACCGAATTTCATCCACATGGGTCAACTAGTTTCGAAGATATGATGTTTTTTATATTTTTGGAGCGTGGCATCGCCCACTTTTCTAGTAGATGTTATTTTCCTTGATGCCTATTATAAACATACCGAATCTTAATTATGTGTGTCTAATAGTTTCGGAGATATGACGAGTTTGTTTTTGGGGCGTGCCACCGGCCATTTTCACTTTGAGTTGATTTCAGCTTGCTTGATTTGACTGAATGCATATAAATTTATTCATATATCACTCCTGCGTTTAATGCTAAGAATACGTGTGAATTTTTTCAGAATTCTTGGAACTTCTTTAATTTGTTTGATCAATTTTTTAAAAATTATGAAATCTCTCAAAAAATTCTGAATTAGTTTCTAAGCATTTTATGTCTTATAGACTTTTTTCACAACCCAGAATTTAAAAAATCTCATTAAATCTTTTCCATTTTATTTGATCTACAGGCGGAGAAATCTTATGCTACCTAATCAAATGGCAACAATTTCAGTATAATATTGAATGAAGGAAATTGTATTTCTTGTTATCCTTTATCTCCTCGCGAAGTTAAGAACAACCATATAACTCCTTCCTCGTGGTCGGTAGCTAGCTAAATAATAGAACAATGAATCTTTTTCATAAACTTCATAATAGAGGGTATTCTGCCTAGATACCGAAACATGCAATAGTCACTTAATTTTTATTTTGATATAAACAATAGATATCGCATCGTACAAATGCACTTTTCACTAACTGATTTCCTACTACCATACCTTACTATCGAATACATAGTGTTCTTGTTATCAAACTGATGTTAATAAAACACGCAGCCAATGATACATACTCTCCTACATACACTACTCCTATTACTATTATTATGTTGGCAGATGTTGCGAATTTTCTTTTCGTGTTAATTATTTTCTTCAAATGGTTAAATTTTGAAAATAAACTGTCAACCATCTGGCGGCAAATACACAAACCGCGAAGAAAAATAGGAAGAAGAGCTTTTAATACCACTAAATCATTCGATAAGAAAAGCCAGTTAGAAACGCGCAGCCATTTTACAATATTATCCAATAAGGAACCGTATTTAGGCGTCACTTTGTCCCTGACGTGCCTAACGTGAAAATTTTGTCTCTCTTGAAAATGCCTCATGTTCATTAAAATATTCCTAACATCAAAACAAATACTATTTATGTAACAGTTTACTTGTTATTTAGCTAAATAGAGATTAAAATTGTACTTGGCTATCAAAAAAATTGAAGTAAATGCAAAAATTGTAAACTTGAATATTTACTTAAGAGTTAGGTATTAAAGGGTTAATTTAATGTACTACGTAATTTTACGAAACATGAGACACTGTACGACGACAGTTAGAAAGTTGGTTTTTGATCTGCATCGCGAGGAGTTGCTTTTTTATCTTCGAGGAGACGAGTTGCTTGTGATCGGCGCGAAACGTGAAAAAAGCTGCTGAAAAAAAAAAAAATTTATCGGTGCGAAACGGCGTGGTTTTGTTTCACTTAATGAACATTAAATAAAAGTTTTTTTTAGAAAAAAAAACAAGGAAAAAAAAACTAAAACGCTAATGAACAGTGAAGTGCAAAGCAAAATCGAATTATATGCGTAGTTTTCAATAAAAAAAAAATAAGAACTTAGGCAAATTAACAACCCAAAAGTGAATGTACAATAGTTTGTTTTGTGCTACAAATACTACGCCTATTTTTCCAAGAAAATAAAAGCCAAAAGGCAAAGAAAGATGTAAGATAAACGCATAAGTTTAATGCTAAATTTTGCGCAGTGAAATTGTATGCGTGTGTGTGCATATGTGCATAGCCCTACCATTTTGAGACTCCGCTGGGTAGATGACAGAGACAAAAAGAAACGTGTAACATGTGTATACCTAACCTACAAAACGAAGAGAAAAAAAAAATAACGATGTGCAAAACTGTATGAAAAGAAAATAGACCAAAAGTGAAATACGACAGTGGACCAAAAAGAAAATGAAACATAAGATGACAGTGCGCTCAGCTCAATGTGTCAAAGAGTTGCCAAATAAGTAAAAGTGATCTGTAAACAAAGTGAAACAAATAACCAATTCAATTTGTAATACAAAATAGATCGATTAACTTTAAATTAACTTTTTCTTTACTCGTGCTGTCGTAAATTAGTTGCAATTGCATATGCTAGAATCCTCGGTGTTGTTGTGGTTTTCGAATTTGGCGTTTCGTATTTAAATTCTTATAAAATAAACATTAATACAAAAAGAAATGAATAAAGAAATAAACATTAAAATTTCAAAAGTAAAAGAAATGAATGCCGGACGCGACTAATTTTAATTTGTTTAAAAAAAAAAAACATGAAAAGATTAAAGCGATAAACAAAACACAAAGAAGTCGCAAAACAAACAAAATAAATTTTGAATCATCATAAAAGCAGCGAAAGATCTTATTCATCGATATGTCAACAACGGCCGGCCGAAACATCCATCAGAATCTCCAATTAATTGAGCAGCAGCTACATAGAGTGAGAAATATCTTGTAAAGTATTTTAAGTTTATTCTTTTTGTATATCACTTTATCCATTTCATTATTATATTTTTCTTTACATCATTCATTCTCATTACTCAATTTAATGTCCTTTAAGAATTAGTAAACAAAATAATGTATTTACTTTGTCTACAAAAAAATAAAAAAAATAAATTTAAAAATTTAAAAAAGAAACAAAAATGAAAGAAGCGCTTCACATCTTAAAATTTACTAGGATTAAGACCATTCTTTGATTAGTTAGAATCATAAGCATTAAAATAAGAAATACACCTATATTTCTTAAATAAAGATTTATCTATATTTGTAAAATGAATATGAAGCGTTAAAACTTTTTATTTAAAGGGATGCCAATCCGATACAGTATGCAGCATTATAAGTAAGTAATTTTGAAGTACATCAGGGGCAATTTCATAATTGAGTGCCGGAATTGCCATAGGTGGGGCGGGACAATAGCACTCCAAGTGACAGAACATCGAGTCACTTGATTGCTTTTTATCGATTTTTCTTGGGGTTTACTGCAGAATATTAGATCTCAAGTTTCACTGATTTTTTTTTTATGGCTATCATTATGGCATGACATTTTCTATGTTCACGCGTTAGGACAAAAAGGGAGAAGCACGACCATCAGATAGTCTAGCCGGAGATTAACCATTTTATCATGCCGCTTTGTACCTAATGCCTTATTTTGAAAATATTTTTGTTTTTTTAACGTTTTGATTTCATTGTCATATAACCCGCGCGTAACATAGATGGCGCCCAACGTGGGGCCAACAACAAGATAAACATAGATGGCGCCCAACGACAGAGCAAACTTGATATTCTTTTAAAAACATAAACGGTTTATCTTGTTGGTCGCGTAATATAGATGGCGCCCAACGGTGAAGCAAGTGAGCTTAGTAATTTTCTAAAAACAGGAAAGATATTTATTTTGTGTTGGTCGCTAACATAGATGGCGCCCAACGTTAGCAAGCTTGATTTTTTCTTTCTTTCAAAAATGATTAATTTTCTGAATTTAGTTTATTTATCTTGTTGGTCGCGTAACATAGATAACGCTGATTGAAAAACTAACGAAAAAGAACAAACAAACCAAAGATTACCGATTTTAGCATTTTCTTTTTTAAAGCATTCTGCATACAGATTTCATTTTAGAAAACGGAAAAAGTGGGAATGCTGCATTAGACCTAATATTTAGATTTGATTCTGAATTTAGTAGCAATGTAGCGTTCAACTTATGAATTTTTTTTCTTAAACTTTAGTGTGGCTGTTCGATTGTGGAAATTTTTTTTTGTTGTTGAATTTTCAATAACATAAATTGAAACAATAATTTTTTTTGAATAATTTTGAATGCTGATCGCCTTCATGATACGAGAAATGGAGTCCGCATTTATCATTAGTAAAGTTGATATCTCGCGTTGCACATTTCCCGGTCATAAAAGAGTTTAGTACACCATAGCAGGATTTGTAAGTCCGTGAACTTTCTGTTCAAAGGAATTTCATGCCGCGACAAATTTTTGGTTGGTGATAATATAGCAGCACACAGATCTGTATGTAGGGATTGAAGCCTGTTTGAGTCATTATATTTCTTTTAAAAGGATTTTAATTGTTAAACTAGGCGATTTAATTGAACTAGTCAGATTTGCAAAACATTTTAGTAGCTTTTCTTTGCAGTTCACATAATTGCTTTTTATAGTGCTGCAGAGAGTTTTATTGGCATCCCTTTATTTTTTTTTATGAAATTTTCTTACTGGATTTAAAGATATACCGTTGGAAACTTCAAAAGCTGGAAAAAAAGGTAACTATATTCAATAGTTATAACTTTTCTTCTTAATTTCTTAACAGTTTCTTTTAGTTGTTTGCACTAAATTTAAATATTTATTACTAACAGCTTTGATATGAATAATTGATAGTTATATGTATTACATATACCTACTATATTAAATTTTAAATATTTTTTTTTCTCTGGAAAAGAAGACATCCGCGTGTGACACTAGAGATTTGTGGTCGTATTTTGAATTTCTTATTCGCCCAGAATTACGCGCGAGAATTCGAATTTTTTTTTATTATTAATATTTCAAAATTATTCCATTTTATAATTTTGGAAACTCGGTCTAAACTTTATTTTTGTTGCATACATTATGCACCTTCGTTCAAAGGGTGACACAACTAGCTCTCGAGGAACTCCTGGAAGAGGTAGAGGTAATTCAAACGCTAGAGACTTAAGCGTTAACAATTCAGGTGGATCTTTAGGGACAACGCGTAATCCTCCCGTTTTGCACTCACCTCATACTTCAAGACTTTCCCTTGATATTCAGCAGGAAATATTTCAGGACCCTGCCGTTGTTCAGTACGCAATATCAAACTTGGGACAACCCTCTGAAGCCGGTTCACTTGAATCCGACAAAGTCAAACCCTAGTTCGGTTTTTTTTAAAACTTGCCTCTTTATAAATTGGTTTCGCCCGCAAGGGCATCTTTTCATAAAGGAGAGATGACGGGAGTAACGACCCTGCGTACCCTAGTGAATCCAAAAAGCGTCTGTTCCCACAGTGGGCGGCTTATTGGTCAGCGTCTGTTCCCAGATTGGGCGGCTGTGTACTTTTGTAGGTTACCCTAAGGCTGGGGTTGCATTGGGTATAACTTCGTGCGACAATTTGGTCGTACGACCAAATCATGTTCCGGTGGAGGTGTGTGGTTGACTTTTCGATATTCATCTCCTTGTATTTTTCGTACGACTTCGCTTGATGCGACCAAAATTTTTTTTTTGCTTTTGTCAGCCACTAGTACGAGGTGATGAATGTTGGGAAGGTAGCTATACATACTTTATTGGGGCGTGCATTTCTTTTCTTCGTGCGGCTGGATTTACGTACGAGGTGTATCCAATGCAACCTTAGCCGAAGGTAACTGAGCTATGTTCGAGACCGCTCGGCATACAGTCTTGTCAAGGCAGGCTGCTAATAATTACTTAAATTTTTATATTTGTTTTAAAACTCGTTCCAGACAGCGGAGCCATAACGATAAGAGTGCGTTTGCACTTGGCCGGCCTTTTGCGAGTTAAATCACTGAAAGTTCGACCGATGGCAGACGCAATCTACATCCCTAGGTCCTCTTTTGGACTAAACGGTGGAGGTTTCACCGGGGGGTCTTCGTTATGGTGATGTTGGACCCATGGACATTTTTGCCATCTGACTAATTGGTCAAAATTATACTTTGTTTCGCCCGGCTATTCGTGGGTCGTGCCACACGATTTTCTTAAAGGTTTTAATGCTAGTCTTTGTGTAGCGCGCGGGTGTCTTCTTTCTTTTAGCATAAGTTTGTTAATTTCGCCACTAATTGCACGTTTCGTAAATCCGTTTTCCTATTTGCTTTAAGTCTGAAAAGCCTTAAAGCAAAGCAGGTTTGTTGCGAATTTTCTTTTCGTGTTAATTATTTTCTTCAAATGGTTAAATTTTGAAAATAAACTGTCAACCATCTGGCGGCAAATACACAAACCGCGAAGAAAAATAGGAAGAAGAGCTTTTAATACCACTAAATCATTCGATAAGAAAAGCCAGTTAGAAACGCGCAGCCATTTTACAATATTATCCAATAAGGAACCGTATTTAGGCGTCACTTTGTCCCTGACGTGCCTAACGTGAAAATTTTGTCTCTCTTGAAAATGCCTCATGTTCATTAAAATATTCCTAACATCAAAACAAATACTATTTATGTAACAGTTTACTTGTTATTTAGCTAAATAGAGATTAAAATTGTACTTGGCTATCAAAAAAATTGAAGTAAATGCAAAAATTGTAAACTTGAATATTTACTTAAGAGTTAGGTATTAAAGGGTTAATTTAATGTACTACGTAATTTTACGAAACATGAGACACTGTACGACGACAGTTAGAAAGTTGGTTTTTGATCTGCATCGCGAGGAGTTGCTTTTTTATCTTCGAGGAGACGAGTTGCTTGTGATCGGCGCGAAACGTGAAAAAAGCTGCTGAAAAAAAAAAAAATTTATCGGTGCGAAACGGCGTGGTTTTGTTTCACTTAATGAACATTAAATAAAAGTTTTTTTTAGAAAAAAAAACAAGGAAAAAAAAACTAAAACGCTAATGAACAGTGAAGTGCAAAGCAAAATCGAATTATATGCGTAGTTTTCAATAAAAAAAAAATAAGAACTTAGGCAAATTAACAACCCAAAAGTGAATGTACAATAGTTTGTTTTGTGCTACAAATACTACGCCTATTTTTCCAAGAAAATAAAAGCCAAAAGGCAAAGAAAGATGTAAGATAAACGCATAAGTTTAATGCTAAATTTTGCGCAGTGAAATTGTATGCGTGTGTGTGCATATGTGCATAGCCCTACCATTTTGAGACTCCGCTGGGTAGATGACAGAGACAAAAAGAAACGTGTAACATGTGTATACCTAACCTACAAAACGAAGAGAAAAAAAAAATAACGATGTGCAAAACTGTATGAAAAGAAAATAGACCAAAAGTGAAATACGACAGTGGACCAAAAAGAAAATGAAACATAAGATGACAGTGCGCTCAGCTCAATGTGTCAAAGAGTTGCCAAATAAGTAAAAGTGATCTGTAAACAAAGTGAAACAAATAACCAATTCAATTTGTAATACAAAATAGATCGATTAACTTTAAATTAACTTTTTCTTTACTCGTGCTGTCGTAAATTAGTTGCAATTGCATATGCTAGAATCCTCGGTGTTGTTGTGGTTTTCGAATTTGGCGTTTCGTATTTAAATTCTTATAAAATAAACATTAATACAAAAAGAAATGAATAAAGAAATAAACATTAAAATTTCAAAAGTAAAAGAAATGAATGCCGGACGCGACTAATTTTAATTTGTTTAAAAAAAAAAAACATGAAAAGATTAAAGCGATAAACAAAACACAAAGAAGTCGCAAAACAAACAAAATAAATTTTGAATCATCATAAAAGCAGCGAAAGATCTTATTCATCGATATGTCAACAACGGCCGGCCGAAACATCCATCAGAATCTCCAATTAATTGAGCAGCAGCTACATAGAGTGAGAAATATCTTGTAAAGTATTTTAAGTTTATTCTTTTTGTATATCACTTTATCCATTTCATTATTATATTTTTCTTTACATCATTCATTCTCATTACTCAATTTAATGTCCTTTAAGAATTAGTAAACAAAATAATGTATTTACTTTGTCTACAAAAAAATAAAAAAAATAAATTTAAAAATTTAAAAAAGAAACAAAAATGAAAGAAGCGCTTCACATCTTAAAATTTACTAGGATTAAGACCATTCTTTGATTAGTTAGAATCATAAGCATTAAAATAAGAAATACACCTATATTTCTTAAATAAAGATTTATCTATATTTGTAAAATGAATATGAAGCGTTAAAACTTTTTATTTAAAGGGATGCCAATCCGATACAGTATGCAGCATTATAAGTAAGTAATTTTGAAGTACATCAGGGGCAATTTCATAATTGAGTGCCGGAATTGCCATAGGTGGGGCGGGACAATAGCACTCCAAGTGACAGAACATCGAGTCACTTGATTGCTTTTTATCGATTTTTCTTGGGGTTTACTGCAGAATATTAGATCTCAAGTTTCACTGATTTTTTTTTTATGGCTATCATTATGGCATGACATTTTCTATGTTCACGCGTTAGGACAAAAAGGGAGAAGCACGACCATCAGATAGTCTAGCCGGAGATTAACCATTTTATCATGCCGCTTTGTACCTAATGCCTTATTTTGAAAATATTTTTGTTTTTTTAACGTTTTGATTTCATTGTCATATAACCCGCGCGTAACATAGACTTACCGTTTTATTTCCCAGATGTTTGACACGACAACCCAAATATGCGGATTTGCCAACTAGCGATGTTATATTCTTTGGCATGGTCAAATCGAAATAGGGTTCATTCCATCTGTGTCCATGTGGATAATGCAATGGCGGCAGATGTGTTGGTTTTTGATCCAAATTATTGTGATTGTTATTATTTACGGAGAGTCTCTGATAGCACATGGTTAGACCTACAATGTGATGATGCGAAAAGAATAAGCGAAATTTTATTATTAATAAAAAGAAGTTTAAGGATATTTATGATATATGTAGTTACAAAAAAAAATATTCATCAATAATAAAATAAAATAGCAAATTCACACATTATGTGTTCGTATGTAGTAAATAAGGTAGTAAAAAATCACTACATTAAAGAGACAAGTTTCATTTAACGAACATTTCCCATGCGTCGGGAATTTGGCCGCAAACATTGGTAAACATATCCCTATGATGAAATATTTATGTATATACATTTTGATTTTGTTGGAGCGCTGCTGATATAGATTTGTATTTGTCTGTGATACAAAATTATAAATTTTAATTTATGTCTACATTGTGTGTGTATTATCTACCAGGCAACGCCTTATAATTTCTTATGAATATCACGCAATTTGTTGTTATATAGTATATCATAGAACATATTTTAGTATATTAAATAAGAAATTCAAGGCTCTTTATCAACAGCTGTAATTGGAAAATATAAAAAAAAAATAAGCTAAAAGTGTACATAAGCATGCACGCCCCTATACTGAGGGCCTATACAGTGCAAAGACCCATCTCAGCAGTCGCGTTTTAATATGATAATTATAATCGATTGCATATATTGATTATGAATTAATGCCTTCAACATAATCAAACAAACTTGCATTTGTACACTGAGTTATCTAGGCACGCACGCATATGTAGTTATTATGCTTTTCTAGAACATAGGGTAAATGAGCAAAGGTTCACAATCAAAAAAGAGTATGCACAAAAGATAACAACAAACATAGCATAAGTGAGTTATAAACTCGTAGGGGAGGGGGGGGGGGGCTAGTGTGAACAATTTTTATATAGTTACAAAATTATATATGTAAATATATCATTTTTGTAATAAAGTAATATTTAGCGGTTACTTATACCTCTTGCCTTCATAATTGCACCAATAGTTATGATATTTTATTTTCATAAAGGAACTATTAAATTATTTTAAAAAGAGCTAACATTTGTCCACAGAAGCCCCTTATACGGTGCTAGTGTGGACAACCATTGATTTTACTGGGGGCTAGAGTGGACACTATTAGAGACTTGATAATTGATACAAAAACGTAAAGAAAGAGTTCAAATATATATTTATTCAGGGCAATAATGATGTAATACAAATAACAATACAAGTAATAAAATTAACTTCTATCCCATGTTGTATTTGGAGAAATTTATATCAAACTTCATATAACTTGCTGATCGAGATGTTTTCGACAGTTGTTGTGGTTGTGGCTGCTTTGCCACTATTTCATTTCGGTGAATTTCGCTGGTATCCAGTAAATCGGGATACGTGAGTCTTTCGTTCTTTCTTTTTAGAAAAGTAATGTAGAAATGTTGCGAACCGTGGATCGTGGCAATTTGGCCAATATAAAATACTTTTTGTTTCTTCAGTTTAAGTTGTACCAAAATCATATCGTTCTCTTTCAAAACATCTTGGACAATTAAAAGAGGTGGTTCCTTACTGTCATCATCGATATCATCAAGTCCAGGCTCTTCCTCTGATTCCAATATATTCTCATTGGGAACATCGCTATCTGAAGCCGACGATGAATTTAATATTTTTTTTTTTTAATTTGTTTCTTAAAGCGAATATTTTTGGCAGGTGCATTTTTTCTTTTAAGCGTTTCTTCATTTGTCTTGTCAGGTGTTTCGGTAACAATTGATGACTTTCCACGTTTTTGTCGAATTCGATACTTTCTTGGACCGGCTATTAGAAATGGTCTGGCGATTTCTGGAGTCATTTCAGCGGTTGCAGACATGTCCACACTAGCCCCATTCCAGTTGTCCACACTAGCCCCTTCATGTTTTTTAAACAAAAATATTTTTTTTAATCTTACGGTGAAGTTCATCAAAAATAATTTCAATGATTTCAATAAACACTAGTTTGAGTTGTATTGTCTATTAACACTACAGCAGAAGAATAATAAGTTTAAAAGTATAACTGAAATTACGAAAAAACAAAAAAAAAATACTTTTTGCTGCGTAAAACACGTTATCATGGAAACTGAACTGTCAACAAATTTTTTTTTGGTGATGCAGAGTGCAAATACCAACTTGAAAAATATTAAACAGAAACACAAAATTCAAAACGGCGCGAGAGTTTGAATTTGTCCACTCTAGCCCCCCCTCCCCTACAATAGTACAGTCAATTTGTACGATGACCTAGAAAAAATTGCGCAATGCAATTTTTGTTGCTTAATGTTTTTAGGACCACTAAAAAAGCCTAACGTCAAAAAGGTGACCTCCCCACCCCTGCGCATTAGCCACCATCTTGAAATATGTTTGATTCAATTTATTTCGTTTCCTGTTGGTCGGGCAGAAAAAATTTTGAACAAAAATTACGGGCAATAAAATTCTACGTTTTCATGATCTCGGACACGATATCCATAAATCGATATTTTGAGCGGTAGAGGCTGCCAAAGTTACAAAAATTCAGTTTTTTCCATTTGCACCCACTGGGTGTTGATTTTTGAAAAATTTGTGATAACACAATTTGTAGCGCTTGCAAAAATAAGCAAAATGATTTTTAAATGAAGTGATTATCTCAATTGATCAATATTCAGATAAAAAGCATAAACAATTAATTTTTTTCACGCATTTTTTTTTTAACTTGTAATAACTCAAGAACCAATTGAGATAATCATTTTATTTAAAAACTATTTTTCTTGTTTTTACAAGCGCTCAAAATTTCGTGGTCCGAACATTTTGAAAAATTAACATCCAGTGTGTCAAAATGGAAAAAACGATTATTTGTAACTTTGGCGGCCTCTACCACTCGGAATATCAACTTATGGATATCGCGTCCTAAATCAAAAAAACGTAAGATTTTATTGCCCGTAAGTTTTGTTCAAAATTTTTTCTGTCCGACCAACAGGAAACGAAATAAATTGAATCAAACATATTTCAAGATGGTGGCTAATGCGCAGGGGTAGGGAGGTCACCTTTTTCTAGGTCTTCATACATTTTATGACAACCTTATTGTACTACTATTAGAAAGGTATTTGTGTGTAGATTTGCAAAAATTTGAAAATTATTTTAATATGCTGCCCTTAAGCTATATATGCAAATACAAATACACGTATTACAATATTAACAATAACAAAATACTCTGTGACACAGAGCTGAAAAATAGAATGAAGCACAAAGCAAAAGATGAAAAGCAAAGCAGTGATTTCAGGTCTTTTGTTTTGTTACGTTTCGCTTGACATCGTACCAGGGTTGATAAGTGTGTTTTTTTATTTTATAACAAAGTATGTAAAATTATACAAAAAGTACCAAAATTATTTAATTTAATTTAGTATGGTCTAATTTAAAACGCTGGGTGATACTAGTATAAGATTGCATTACTTATAGCCGCAGAAAATTTCAAGTTCCATAAATAAACAACTCATAGATTGTATTAAATAATTAGAAAGTTCTATTTTATGTAAAATAAATGGTCCTTAGGCCCTTTGGTACGGCCACTCCTCAATGAAGATTTTAAAAAGTGCAGCTTTCGAAACAATTTTAATTAAAAATCATCTTTCACATGCAATACCTAACTTTAGACAACAATGCCCTATTGTACCTAAGTCATCAATAGAGAAACTTTTGTTGACATTCTGGCGTAAGCGCATATTGAATGTATTCAACATACGTTGGTTGCTTTGTGTGCGTGGGATTACTCATATTTTACATGCGTAACGTGTTGTCCTGAATTGTTTGGGGGTTTATGTGCATACATACATAGGTATAGATTATATCTATTGATGCGATGGTATTGGGTGTGCCTCAATAATGCAGTGAAATTATAGACATAAAGAAAATTCCATACTGCGAGAACAAAACCTCAATGTTTAATTTCAACATACAAACACACATATGTACTTGCAATTGCATTTTAACGGCAACTTGGTATCTAATTTTAGCACCTGCTGAAAGCATTAATTCCATTGTTTAGCGGTGAACAGTACAATCTTTTAATATCATAAAACAAATTTATTTCACAGTTGCCTTTCAATTTGTCATTATCGATTAATAAGCGGTCAGTCTCTGCATTGTGTTGCAATTAATATCATAATTAATTTTTCTTTTTCTACTATTCACGGTTCCCTTCAAGCGAAAGCAGGTTTTTTAAAATGGATCCACCCAAATTAAACGTGGAGTATTTCAAAATTGTCTCCAGATTTCAGATCTGCAATCCGGAAAATCGTACCTTATACGCTCCATACGGATCCATTTAAAAACATGACTTCACTTGTAAGGAACCGTATGGTGTTATATAAAGGTCACTTTATCTTTCTTTTCAACAACGAACTAAATCTAACTATAAACTAAATCGCATTATTCGAACCTTCTCAATTATGTTTGCAATAGTTTTACACACATTCTTGTACAAAATAAATCTCATACTTTCAGTGGCTCTATAGACTTTGCCTCACGCTGTACGAACCATTTGATCCTTTCTGATAGTTGCTTTTGTTCAGTGCTGCAAACCGGTTTTGAACCGAACCGATTTTCAAATAGTACCATCGCCTTTTTTGCATCTTGAACCAAACCGCTAACCAAACTGTTTAAGTTCTGGAAGCACTGGACTGAACTGAAAACCACACCAAAAAATTGTTCGGATTGGTCCAAAACTAAAAATCCCTCAAGCAGTTTTTGAAAATTGTGCATTAAATTTTGTTAAGAAAAATTTTAGTTTTAATTGAAATGTTTTTGTATGGTATCAGAATGGATCGCTGAGGCTTAAGTTTTCTGCAGTATAGAGAAAACGTGTATGTTGGCTGCCGTTTGTTTAAACCCCAGATATCAGTTTTTGCTGACAGATTTAGAAAGAGATTTCGGAAGAAAGCATTTGCATTCTTTGATAAAAGAACTTTGGAGGAATCTCTTATATTTCGAGAAAGCTCCGTTGATGAACTCAAGTTTGTATTGCAGATATGGACAAAAAAAAACTTTGCCAAACAGAAAATCAATTCACAATACATATGTAATGCATATTATGTATGTATGTATAAACAATAAAGAGAATCAATTCATTTTTTGATTAGGTAAGATCCAGTTTCGGATTCATCATTTTTTATTTCCTTTCTACTTTTTTCTGTTATACATCACGGTTATTATTGTAGTGTTTGATGCTGTTTCTGAACTGCATAGTCTTGGCAAGTAATGATGAATCGTCTAGTGGTGCCATAGGAAACTATAAAGCTTTAGTACATATTTTATGTAGGCAGTATAATGGTTTGAATGTAGTTCATTTTAACGCAAGGAGTCTGAATGGTTTAAAACTTGATTACGCTAAGTATATTTTTGAAAGCTCGCTAGTGGATGTCGTGTGTGTTTCGGAGTCATGGTTTAAAAGTGAATTGTCAGACGCTTTCTATAACATTAATGGTTATAAACTTTTTCGAAATGATAGGAGTGAAAGAAGGGGAGGCGGGGTTGCCATATATTGTAAGTCCAGTCTTAATGTAAAGTTAGTCAATAAAAGTAATGAAGTTTGTGAATACTTAAATGTTGAAATATTTGATAATAGTAGTAAAATATTAGTTTCGTGTGTTTATAATCCCCACAGATGTCACAGCCTTGAACCATTTTTTACTGATCTCAGTAGTAGGATAATTTCTTATGACTTTTTTGTTGTTTGTGGTGACTTTAATGTAAACCTGTTGAAAAATGATCCTATAACTGATATTTTTTGTCAACATTACACTACTTGTGGTCTGACAATAGCTAATGCAGACGTCCCAACTAGATATGCACCTAACTGTGATCCGAGTTTGCTTGATGTGTGTCTTATTTCGGATAGCTCCCTTCTGCTTAAATTTGATCAGATGACATTTTTGTCAGATCATGATTTGATCTTTTGCAGCCTTAATATTAACCTGGGAAGAACATCATCATCTAGTTTTTGTTATTTTGATTATAAATCAACTAATCTTGTCTCCCTTAGTGAGAGTTTTTCTGCTATAAATTGGAATGAGTGTTGGCTGTATGATTCTGTGGATGAAAAGCTGAATGTGTTAATGAATAGTCTTAATGTTACATTTAATCGTCATGTTCCTATACGTAGAGTGCAAGTTATTAATAATAGTTGTCCTTGGTTCACAGGTCGCGTCTTACTTGCAATTAAAAATAAAAATAAACTCCATTCCAAATGGAAAGCAAATAGAACAGATGAAAACTGGAACATTTTCAAAAGATCTCGGAATGCAGCAACGGTTTTAATTAGACAAGAAAAGAAAAACTTTTTTGCATCGAAACTAAATACTAATTTGGGTTCTAAAAAATTATGGCAGAATATAAAAAAATTTAAAGTAGTTGGTAAGGACCAAACGGACTGTAATTTAAATCCAGACCTACTTAATGATTTTTTCCTAACTAGTAGCTCAAGTTCTTCGAATGTTGTCTCTTATGATGACTTTCCTAATATTGAAAATTTCCCTTTTCCTCAGTTCCACTTCACAACTGTTAACGAAGCTGAGGTAAGCAAGTGTATCTCATCGATTAGCTCTAATGCTGTTGGAGTTGATGGCATTCCCATTAAGTTTGTTAAAATAGTTTTACCTTATATACTTGCGCCTATTACTCATGTAATAAACCACTGCATTACGTGTTCCCGGTTTCCTGAACTATGGAAGATCGGCACGGTAACCCCTATTGCTAAGACTACATCTGCCTCTGAGCCTAAAGACTATAGACCAATAAGCATTCTGCCTGCTTTAGGAAAAGTATTCGAAAAAATAATGTATGACCAAATCAATGAGTATTTAAATGATAATAATTTGTTATCTCCTCTGCAGTCCGGTTTTCGTTCGGGTCATAGTTGTTCGACTGCTGCCTTAAAAATTGCTGATGACATTCGGTGCTTCCATGATCAGAATTTTTTGACCCTTCTCTGTCTTATCGACTTTTCAAAGGCCTTTGATTCCGTCGATCATAACAGACTTTGTTATAAGCTCAAAACTTATTTTAACTTCAATTTTAATGCTGTTAATTTAATATCACACTACCTAGAGGGAAGAATGCAACGGGTCAAAATAGGGACTACATTCTCAAGCCTTAAAGTTATTAACTCTGGAGAACCTCAGGGATCTATCTTAGGTCCCTTACTTTTCTCTATGTTCATTAACGACATATTTTTGACTTGTGAATACTCTAAAGTACACGCCTACGCTGATGACATCCAGATTTATCTCTCTAGACCTATAGGTCTTATTGAAGACTTGAATTACCGACTGAACTCAGACTTGTCCGCACTGAACCGATGGGCCGCTACCAACTTGCTATTTATTAATCCCACAAAATCTAAAGTGCTGCCAATTGCAAGATTTGAAACAAGCCTTATAGATATTCCGCCCTTGTACATTGGGAATACTCAGTTAAATGTGGTTAATAAAATAAAAAACCTTGGTTTCATTTTTAACTCTAAACTTACTTGCACTGACCATATAAATACCACAATTGGAAAAATATACGGAACCTTACGCTATTTACGTACCTCAGTAGACTTTACCCCTCTTGAGACTAGACGCAGACTTGTAGTACAATTGATTATGCCTCATATAACTTACTTTGACGTTGTCTATAGTAGGCTAGACTCTCAGTCACAGCACAAACTCCTTGTAGCTTTCAACAATGCGGCTAGATATGTTTACGGTATCTCTAGATTTGAGCACATTTCTGAAATAAGTAAAGGAATTCTTGGCTGCGGTTTGTTGGAGTATCTAGATATTCGCAACATAATGTTCCTTCATAAACTAGTCTATACTAAAAAGCCTGAATACCTTTTTGAAAAACTAACTTTCCCTCAATCTACTAGATCACTCAATTTCATTATTCCTAGGTACAACTACCTGAATAGCTCTAGATTCTTTTTTATAAGCACCATTAGACTGTGGAATTCATTACCCATTAATATCAGACAAATAGCTTTAAGAAACAGTTTTAAGCATGCCGTAAATAACTACTTCTTAAACTCTCGCTAACTTTTTTATTCCACTTTCCACTATCTGTTTTCTCACTTTTTATTTTTATTTATATGCTTAATTATTCTTAGATTATCAAGTTTTGCTATATACTCTTGTTTACCAAAATTTTTATTTTTTTTTGTGTAAAATCAATTAGTTAAGATTATATTTAAGCTGTTCACAAGTATATTTATATGTATTATTGATGTACTATAAAAGACTATGTCTTGCTGTACAACCCAAAATAAAATAAAATAAAATAAATAAAATAAATTTTAAGTTAAAAACTCCTGGCATGGATTTGAAAATTTATGTCTTCCGACCAAATTATTCTAATACAATGATCTTGACTCCGTTGGAAAGGTGTTGTTGTGTACTATCCACTTATGGCTTTTGAGAGGGGATAGCTCAAGATCCTGACATGATACAAAAAAACCAGGCTCAGAGTAATAATCAGGAGATTCCATTCTACGGAAAATTATGGTTCCACTGGACGGGGGTTAGGGGATAAAAAAAACTGGACCAACTAAATATATGAGCACCGAAAGTTGAGCTTATAGGTTGACCCAAAATAACAAGATAGAGGATGTTGCCAGGATCTGCGGTAGTCTACTAGAAACTTTATGAAGTTTTTGGAATTTTCAATTTTATTTAATTTTGTTGATCGCATCGGCAACGCTTAAAGGATAAGCAGACAAAATTTAACAAAAACTAAAAAAAATTAAGAACCTGAAAATATTTCGTATACAACGAATGTTAAAAACTTTTTTTACAGAAATAGAAAAGCAAATTCAGAAATATATACACAAAAAAAAAAAAAAAATAGTCACAAGCTTAACACAATAGTTGAATATCAATAAATATGAATGGATTTCGAACATACAAAACATTAGCAAAATCAGCACGTGCCACACACAAGCTGAAAGGAAATTGAAAATATGTACATAAATATATACTTCTATTTTCATTCAGATTGAATATTTTTTTTTTTCACTTATTTTTGTGCTCTCTAGGTATTTTTGTACAATTTCCGTCCCATTGCTTTATGTTGGCTGAAACGTTAGAGTGGAAACTGTACTGATTCAATTTCAAACACGTAGTTTAAATTTAAAAACATTGGTTTCGTGGTATTAAGAATAAAGGAATATGAAAAATCACTGCGAGAAATTTCCACAAGCGAATTTTTTTCCACCTACATTCCAAATTGTAATGCACTATAATTTAGATAGCATCGGAGTTATATAGCAAAACCGTATAGCCTTATCTAGTGATGAGCAAAATTAGTCTTAGTCTTAGTAATTTTTCGAGACCATGACCAAGATCAAGGCGATGATATAATTTCAATACCAAGACCAAGGCTGCTATGTTATGTCAAGGGCTGCTTTTCAGTCTTGGTAATTTATAGTTAGTAGGTGTGTTATGCCGGTTTCAAGCATAAAATCATCTCTCAATTCGACTTTTGGCATCTTAGCCCCTTAGCTCCTTTAACATTTTTTTTTAATAGTTCACAGAAAGCGTGCTGCTTTATATAATAATAATTATTTTCTTTATTTTCAAATAGATTATAAATTCAGTAAATTTTTTTTTTATTACATTTTATCAGTAATTAGTGAGGATTTATTTTAGTATAAATTCAATGTTTAGAATATAGTAAAATATTTTGACTAAAAGGAAATTTTACAACATTGACCCTAAGGTCATCTGTCGAAGGTTGTTTTTGTTTTCTTATTTTGTTAAATTTATTTCAAGTTATTCGGGTTTTAATTTATTTGATAATAGTAGAGTTCCCAGGGAGTTAAAAACACTGTATACGTAGGACTTCTACAAGACCGCATGAAATTTAATTATTAAAAGTGGAATGCTTAGCTTAAAATATAAACAAAAAAGTTTACCTATTAAAAAGTTGTGATCTTTTATGTAGTGCGGTCATTTGGTAGATTTACCTGGAAAGTTTTTCGAAGTTTTTTAAACTGATTTTTTCTTTTAAATTGTGATAATACATGAACGGAGCGTTGCAGCAATAAAACAAAAATACCAGCTTATAGGGAATTGTTTGTTCCAAAACAACATTTCGTTTTTTTTTGTACGACTTAAAGTTTAAGAGATATCTTTTGACAAACTTAAAATTTAGAAAAAAAACTGTTTTTGCAAAATATTCCGAAACGATATGCCGCAGAAAAAATTGTTTTCTTGGATTTTGCAGAACATGTTATTCTCTATGAATGTCTTTACCAACACTTTTTCCGTCCGACTTACCGTTCATGAGATATCGCGATTTGAAAATGAACATAGTTTTATGAAAAGTTAAACGCAGGAAGCCTCTTCGTTTTGCCTTTTTGGACAAAACACCATAGTCGGTGTTGGAAACAACTTCAATTACGAAGAAATTAACTAGAATTTTTCTCTAGAAGTACCCATTACAGAGATAAAAATAGTAATTTCAAATGTGTTTTACGATTAGTGGAGTGCCTGAGACTTTTAACCTAGGATATTTATTAGAGAGAACGAATTTATATAGTTGAGGTGGGATTTTGTTTTTTATACCATAAAAAGAAAAGTTTACCAAAAATTTTTTTGTGCAATTGATTTTTTCTTTATTTAAGCAATAACTATAAAAAGTTTATACAACACTAAATCCAAAATAGATGTAACATTTTGCAAACTATTTTTCCTAAACTAATTTAGAGTGGCTGAACTCGAAAAACCCACTAATTTTTTATTTCTTTGGACCGTTCCCGAGTTATTCGGACATTTATGTTTTCGAGGTTATAGCTTCATATACATCAATATATTTGTAGAACGCCAAGTCCGATCGATTTTGTTTTACAAAGCTTACAAAGAGTGAGTAATGGCTCTTTTAACGAGTATACCAATAATTATGCTCCGAACAAAATTAACTGAGTTATAGCAAGAAAAACTCAGATTTTTTAAAAATTTTTAAAAATTTTTCATATCAATATCAAATGAAAAACTTAGTTTTTCGCATTCATTTAATTGAAAAAAAATTTTGTTAAAAATTTTATTCAATGGCAAATTTAATTGCAAACATTTTAAGCCTAGTTTGAGCAAAATCGAATGCGATTTCTTGAAGATATTAAGGATTTGGTGCAATAAGAATGATGAGAAGTTGTCCAGAGCATTTTCAAAATGTTCAGCCTAAGTCAACAGATCCAATTTTTCAGCTTCCACATCGGCCATTCTACACCCATTGAACATTTTAAAGAAGCTCTCATCATTTTTTGTAGAAGAACATTTCGGACCGGGTTGCAATTGCATCAAAAATATAAATTTTTGAAAGAAAACGATATGCCTTCATTGCACTAAAACCTTAATATCTTCACGAGATTTCATTCGAATTTGCTCAAAGTTAGTTTAAAATGTTTGGAATTAAATGTGCCATTGAATAACGTTGTTAAAAATTTTTTTTTTTAAATATATATATGCGAAAAACTAAGTTTTTAATTTGACGTTGGTATGAAAAATTTAAAATTTTTTTTAAAAAATCTAAGTTTTTCGTGCTATAACTCAGTTAATTTTATTCGGAGCATAATCATTGGAATACCCGTTAGAAACGCCATTAGTCATTCTTTGTAATCGTGGTAAAATAAAATCGATCGGATTTGGCGTTATACAAATATATTGATGTATATGATGCTATAATCTCGAAAATAAAAATGGCTGAATAACTCGGGAACGGTTAGAAAGAAAAAAAAAAAATTGCGTTTTTCGTGTTTAGCGACCTCAAATTAGTTTAGAAAAAATGGTTTGCAAATTGTTACAATTATTTTCAATGTAGTGTTGTACTAACTTTTTATAGTTAATACACAAATCAAAAGCACAACAAAATTTTGGGTAAACTTTTTTTTTATGGCATTTAAAACAAAATCCCATCCCAACCACATAAATTCATTCGGTCTTGTAGAAATCCTAGGTTAAAAGCCCCAGGCACTCCACTATAATTGTAGTTTTATTTATGGATTGTTTTATTACTTTATTTTAATTTTATTCCAAGTATGTAAATATTTATGAATATTCATTTATTATTAATTTCCTTTACCGAAGGGCGGTTTTTAAGTACATTATTAAATTTTCCAAACTGTTATTATATTGACCATTTAGTATCGTTATGATGTCTTCCTCGATGAGCATGACTCCTCCCAAATATCGGATTCTATACTCTATTAGTATTGGACACCTTCCAAGGAAGTGCCACAAGTCCTCTAGCTCATTCGTGTTACAAAGAGCGCATAACCCTGATTACACAGGTTTAGAAAAGAAAAAAATGTCATGGCGTTTTGACCAGACGATGTGTTTCCTAGGGACTTTGACGTCCGGAATCTGAGTTCGGGATCCGTTTTTTTCCAGAACGTCTGAGAAAAAAGATTTCAAGGTCATATGGAGGTCAAAATGGTTATGTGTCGTTTAGTGATAAATTCGCTAAAATTCTGAACTTATTTTATATCATTGAATTCTTAGTCTTTAAAAAGAGTATGTGATCAAAAAGGGTCTCTTGGACTTAGTTTCGGAGATATAGCCATCGGAAGATCCAGATATATCTTCAGTAAAAACCCCTATAAGTTGGGAAACCCTAGATAGATTTGAAAAATACTGGTGTCATATGAAAGGTATTTTGTTGTTGTTGTTGATGTAATGTCCGAGATACCCTTTTTGATCACATATTCTTTTTAAATACTAAGAATTCAATGATATAAAATTAGTTCAGAATTTTAGCGAATTATCACTAAACGACACATGAACTCCATTTTGACCTCAATATGTCCTTGAAATCTTTTTTCTCAGACGTTCCGAAAGAAGCGGACTCCGGATTCAGATTCAGAACGTCAAAGTCCCTAGGAAACACATAGTCTGGTCAAAATGCCATGACATTTTTGTTTTTTGTAAACCTGTGTTATTTCCATTTAGAGAAATCATTCCGCATCTTACCTTCATTATCCATGAAATTTTACTCATATTTAAATGGAAGTAAGCATTTGATGTACTGTTTATATATTTATAAATACGCGCAATGCTATTATTTTTTCTTTCCATGTTATTACTTTGGTGTTGGAGATTTAGGAGAAACAATTGATTTGATCTTTGTGTATTCCATTTACTATAGTCCATTTCATCAACGTGCCAAGAAATATCAAACTGTGCGTGCTGCTGTATGTATATAGGAAAAATATAGGGGGCATTTATGGCTACAAAAGATCTGTGCTGACATAGCTTATTTCTAAAAGTTCCTAAAAGGTATTTAGATTTATCGTAAGCCGCAGTGCATGGGGGACTTTGTAAACAAGCTTCATACCGCTCGACCGCCCTTAGTTATAGTTTTTTTATGATTTCAAATAAATCGTCACGGCAACCGGGCGAGGCTAGCAAGTGTATTTGTTTTTGGGCAATAAAGAGCCTTTTTTCCGATTTCGGTTTTTGAGTAACTATAACTTGCCAACAATTTATATGCTTTAAAGCAAGGGTGTCAGCGTTTTCAAATCACTGAGCCAAGCGCAGTCAGCGCAAAATTTTCGCTTTTACAACAACTTCAAATTCGAGTTACAATAATCTCAAAAACAATTTTTTGTTGTTTTTTCATGCCTCGTTTACAACAACAATAATATTTCAACGATTTTCAATATTTCTTAGAACTAGGACACACACAAAAAGTAGGGGCATTCACGCGTTGATGCGCAATCCTCTTGTGTCATTGCGGACGTGCGGTTTGCGAAAGTTTGTCATTTGTAAAACAACAAACACATTGCCGAAAATTTCGCACTACTTCCGCAATTTCTCAAGATGGAAATATTCACATTGAACGTTCATGCGTTAGTGCGTAAAAGACTTGCTTTTTCGCAACTGCGCATCAACGCACTAATACCCATATTGTTTGTTGTTTTTGTTTTTTTGCGACATAGTCGTTGTTGTTGTTCTATGTTGGTTCGAGTTCGATTTTGTGTGTACGAAAAAAAGCAACAAAAACGCAAAATTTTGACAGTCGTGAAAAAAACAACAAAAATTATTTCTGTGAATGTTGTACAAAAAATATTGATGTTGTTGGTCGAGCCAAGATTGGCTCACTTTTGTTCTACGCTGACTCCCTTGCTTTAAAGTATAATGTGGCTATGAGCATTCGAAAGTGCTACTGGCTGAAAACATTACGACTACTGCTAGCTTCCGTTCTCCGAATATTTCTATTTTCTGCTTCATAAATTTATTCAGAAGCGCCAGACGATTCTACCCAAGCTTTGACACAAGAGTCACCGCTTGCCGTTTTATATGAAAACACACACAGTACTACGACATATATATGTACTTAATGACTGAGACGAAGATAGGATTTTAATACGGGAGGAGCCAGGCAAGCTATTTTGTTCCAAATCAAGACAAAAATATTTCTCATGCGTCATTTTGCAAGGTAATTAGAAAATTTCGGGCTGTTAAAGCCCCTTAGTGGCCCCATAAATAAGTTCGTGCCTGCTTGATGATAAAAAAAAAAGCTTTTTAACCTGGTCGTTAAAAGTGATGAGAGATTAAAGCCATTGTTTAAAGTAGTCTCCAATAAAGACGATTCTTTCATTTCTTTAAGTTCCTCCCCTGGAAGCATTACAATATTTAATCAAATATGATGCACAACTTAACAATGCATGAAAATGCCTTAAATCTACTTATTATCGATACATCCTTCTTTTATGATGACCCTTAAAGGTAGTATAACTTACGGATACAATGTAATATGCTGTAAATAAACATAAATTACATGGACACATACATTAAAATTCATATCCGCCACAGTCAACATTTAATGTGTAATCGCGTTTTCTGCCTCATTAAGTGAATACATGGTATATACAGTTAAAAGTTGTGTGTGTGTGTGAACGTGTTGTGTTATTTGTCTCCTACTGCGCGTGGTAAGTACGAGTATTATTGGCAACGCGTAAATAACAACAATAAACAATTTAAAGAGTATACACAGAGTCATATACCCTGGAGTGGTATTAATTAAGCACTCATTACCCTTATTAAAATAATTTTCTTCGCTTCATTGACGGCATTGGCTGCGGCACTCGATTTTTATTCCCAAAGGCTGAAAAGTGTCATAAAAATTCATTTTGTCGGTAGCGGATACGTACAAATATATCCAATCATGCATACATGTATATTTTTACAGTTATAGCAATAAATTCCTAGAAAATTTATTATGCAAATTGCATAAATCGAGCTGCGTTGGCGGTGACTTAAAACTTTCAACAGCAAAATACAACAATAAATTCAGAATAAATGTCAACGTTCTCAATACGTTGCAAGCAAAAAGATATTGATTCGAGCGTTTTATTACCTTTACACACAACTCAGTACACTTTACTGGATTAATTGAACTTTTTTGCGTTTTTGCTTTCAAGCATTTCTTTATTTATACTCTTCGGGTACGGTATCTATCCTAAAAGTGTCAAGAGATAAAACCGCATACATGAGATAAAAATATTTTGACTGGGTCACCACAAAAATTTAAATTTCCGCTAACACTCTTAACACAATAATAAACCGAAATTCAAAGTTTGTAAACTTTTTTACGGAACATAAAAGATGAGGATGCGACGGGAAAAGGACCAAACAAAAACTTTGACAGTAATATACAGGAACAACATTTCGAGAACATGATTTCTTTTTGACTCATAAACTTTTTTATTTGATTATTATTTATTTTCATTTTACTTTGGCAATTCAATGAAAAGCAATAACAACAACAGCAACAACAGAAAGTCAGTTGTTTGGTGGGCGGCATACTGGCAGCAAGTGAGCAAAAATATAAAAATGCAAAATGGAATGAAAAGACAACAATTGCATAAATAGAGTTGCCATGCACAGAGTCCTCTAAAACAAAGACTACCATATAAATTTCCAACATTTTAACTGTAACTTTTTAGTCTGCAATGAACATTTTTGAAAAATATAAGACGATAGTTTAAAATCGCATGTTATATTTAAAAATCTTATGGGATATTAAAAAATATATCATACGATTGAAAGAGAAGCAAAAGCCGTCTGATATATTGTTTTGAGAAAGTTCTTGCGATATTAAAAAATCGCATGCAATTTTAAAAATCCCATGCAATTTTTAAAATCACATGCAATTTTCAAATATCGCTTGGGAAATTAAAAAAACAAACATTAAGAGAATTAACATTGGTAGCAAAACAGAAGGACTTTGTCTTCACTGCCAACACTGAACATAAAAATAAGAGATATGGCTAATTAATCGGTTTTCAGCTTAAGGTAGAACTCAGTGCTTAGACATGTTCTGAACATTTTACAATCGATTATAAAATTATTATTATAAAATAACAAATAACAATGAAATAAGTCGTATCTAACCTCTACCTATTCAGGCATTTTCATACAACATATCTCGTAAAGTATGCAAGTTATTTTGGTGAAGTTTGGTAGCCAGATGTTGAACATACGTGCTATATACTGCTCAATTTAGTGACATGCCCAATTTTTAACAATCAAACGTTTTAACCACTTTTATCTCGTGAACTTTATAAGTTATTTTGATGAAATTTAAATACAGGTGCCGAACATAAATACCATAGTCTAGTCAAAAATTGCGTCAATGCCAGATCAATTGTTTTGCAGACTAAGACGGCTAGGTGACGCAATTTCTAGCTCTTGATGACATTGCTCTTTTGCCAGGCATGCGTTTTTTGTACCAATCCATGCCCGCCATCTGCTCCTCGGTCCACTTGTCTGGAAACTCAATACCGATATTTTTTGCAAAGTGGTTGCCACCTTACTACGCACACTTAATGAAAACTACTTTTTTTCTGCAATATATTTAAAGGGCCTATTGGTTATTTTCTTTCCACTAAAAAAGCGTAAAAAGGCATAAGAATACCATTTAGATTAGTAATTTTGGCATCCACGACGATATTTTAGTAAAACACATGCTTTAAATAAAAAAAAGAGGTATGCCCACACCCGAATCAATTCGGGGCCCACACTCGACTTTGCCAGCCACTGAGCAAATTGTGTTGTGCGAAAATTTTATAAACCTGAGTTTTTTATTTTCAAAAAGCCACAGCTCTGTCAGTTTTTGGAACTTTCCGGAGATCGAGATGTCGCAACACACAATAATATATTAATTTCCTGTTTTTAAATTTGTAGCAACGAACGTATTTGGCAACTCTATTTGTACAAAATAACAAGAAAGTTCGACAAAATATATTTCAAAAGCCAAAGGATGCCAGAGACAAAATAGAATGTAATTGACATTTTATTATAAAGAACGAGGAAATTCGAAAATTTAAGAAGCCGCATTAAACACTCAATATAATGCACAAAGCTGTGCCTTTTGAAGATACTAAATAAGAAAATCAGAAAAATGGTATTAAAGAAAAGGAAAAAAATCACTTGAAGAAATAAATAAAGGAACTATAAAAAAGTTATCACCACTGACAAATTTTTTTGGATTTTGCGTAGGAAAAATGTTTTTTTCCTTAAAAATCAAAACCGATAAGCTTTCAAAATGGAGAGTTTACGGCAAACTCTTTTTGGGTAAGGGGAACTGATGCCATTGTGGTATAGTTTTTCAATGTGGTATGGTCGCATATCTCCGATGTGGGAAAGAACCTGCGAACGTCAATGCTTTTATCCTGTCAGAAAACATGAAAAACCAGGTATGCGTTGCTGTCATGGACCAAAGAAAATTTTTCCGGTGTCAGTTCAACGAAACGTAAATCGCAAAAAAATTTTGTTAAGAAAAAGTTTTTTCTGTAGAAGTTTTATTTATATTCAATTAAGGTAAGCGAAAAATATGATGAAGTAAGTGTTTAACTGCGTAAATTCACAAATTTTCCAATATAATTTTTACAATTCTGTAATTTATAAAAATTGGCCAGTGTGATATAGTCGGGCTTCGCTAATGTGGTATATGAACATTTCTTGTTATTCTTAAAATTATTGGATGGCTGTTTCTTTTTTAATAAGAACTATGAGTTTGAGATCCAATGTAAATGTTATTATGAACTTATTTCATACCTTTCAAACTTTATATTTGGTTGTATGGTATAAGTATACCACATTACCCTACTAATATGTACCATATTATCAGCCCACTTTATAAGTACTGATCAGAATATATACCACATTGCGCCACCATATATACCACATTACCTGCCAACTTTTTGAAAACAGCTTTTTTGAGTTTTTTTAGATTTTGCTCAATAACTTTTTTTAATGAAATTGCACACATTTTATTGAAATATATTCTGTAGGCAATACTTCAATAATCAGAATAAAAAAATTTGGCTGAAATTGATCTAACGGTTCTCTTTCAAATTCCACCTAAACATTAGCTATACCACAATAGCATCAGTTCCCCTACTTGGTTGATTCGGAGAATTAGGCTTACCACATCCCATACAAGCGACATTTTGATGGTGTTGGGGTGTAGTGTATTTAATTTTTGGCCAGGCCACAAGTAGCGCATTTACTAGTTTAGTCGAATTTGAGATATTTCATAATTTAAATTTTTTTTGGTGACATTAAGGAAAATTTTGGTCATGTTTCCGCATCCTTGAGATGAAATGGAAAACAATAATCAATATCGAAAACTAGACTTTGAGAAAAAAATCAACATTTAAATAAAAAAATATTTTTTCACAATATCATACTCTTTTAGTGTCAATTGATTCGTTTATAGTATCACGTACGCAAGTGCGCTTGTGCTTTTATTTATACATTCGCTTACATATATCGGTTTGAGTATCTATGTATGTATGTGCGTGCGTGCATTTGTTTTCACTGTTATTATCCTAGCAATCAATGTTTGCTCTGAAAACGTGTTACGACCGTAGGCTCTTTAAATTCGATTGAAATGCGAGTATTTCCCAATACAGTGAATATTCGAAATTATATTGAATTACAATAAATAAATGATACGCGCTGCCTGAAAGTCCTTGGCTTTCTTGTTTTATTTTGTATTCAGCTGATTGCGCTTTTTCAAGAGCTTTTTTTTTAAAAAAAAGATCATACAATTTAAACAAATGTATGCAAATTATTTTATACATTTTCTCTAAATTAAATTAATAAAATTTTATATTTATTACATCACTATCATTGTGCCTTGAATGTTTTATTTTTTCAAAGTTCACACATTAAGCGATTTTGCTGCCACACTATACTGTGCATGTATCATTCTACAATATATCGTTCCCAAAAGGATACTAAAAGAATTGAATTGCCGAAAATAATATTAAATTTTCAATTAAAGTATGCATACATTACTGAAACATTTAAAAAAAAAAAATTTTTTCCTAAATTTTAAGAGATTAACAGTCATATCGTTTTGAAAAATCCTTGAAAAAAGTGTCTTTAATACCAAACTATGTAATTTTAGCTATGTAGCTCGAGAAAAGCTTATTAATTATACAGCGTACACGCAGCATGACCTGATGTTGACATGGTAAGAAATAGGCAACAAAAAAAAGCTTTAAGCAGGATATGATAATTTCCTTTACAACAGCGTCAACAACGAATGTAACCACAAAAACAATTTCAAAAAATTGTCGGCAACAACAGCGAGATATTATTGTTTATAACCGATTTGCAATGTGGCCTTGATGTCTGCTCATTCAGGCTTTACACTGCGCACTCAACTATGCAGCACGCAGTACATAGCTTGCGTTGCAGGACGCTTTCATTTTATTTTTTTTTTTTTTTTTTTTTGTAAGGACTTACTATTTTTTTTTTCTGTTTTTACTTTTTTTATTTTTATTTTATTTTTATTTTTTATTATTAAACTCAAGTCTGAGGTCTGTCACGGTTGGTAGTTGGGTAGCCTTATTAAAATTGCATGTGGCGCATTCTACCGTTCAAAAAATGTAGCAGCCTGTGAAGCGCAAAAGTTATAGTTTGTGCGTTGAATACTGATATATTTTTTTATTTTTTATAAAAATATTTATAATCAAGTAGGGTAAGGGAGGGAAATATGGACTACGTGGGAAATATGGACCACACGGTTATTTCCCACTGCATACATAGGATTTACCGTTATTCATGTTCAAACTTAACGCTAATACCTAAAGCTTATCATAGGGCGATTTTAGCGTTCGGTGAAGTCGCATGTTTCTGTAAAGTTGATTTTTTTAAAAAAAAGATCAGTGATAATTTTTTTCTAGTGAGTATATTTCATTATTTCACCTTAAAGACATCGCGTTTTTAAATAAATGGTTAATTATATAAAGTCAGTGAATACCATTTATAATTTATTAGCACAAATAAGTTCATTAACCAAAAGAGTTTTTGATAAAAAACCATTTATTTCACCAACACGTGCTGTGGGTAATATGGACCACCAGAGAAAAAAGCCTCAAAAACAAATGTATTTATCATCTTTTTCAGATGGGGAATCTAGTTGCAGTTTTCATGACGTGTCTGATGGTCATTATATGTAATTCGTTAACTACAAAGGAAAAAAATGATAAAAAATGCATATAATGTAATACCCTTTACTCAGAAGATCGACGTGGCGAATTTTGGGTTGAATGTGTAATCTGACGTTCTTGGAGTCATGAAAAATGTGCCGAATGTGGAAGTGACATTTTTATATGCGACTTCTGTACAAAATGGACTATATGGTCCATATTACACTACACTTTTTTTTATCTTCATTTTGAGTATTTTCAGTTTTTTAATTTTTTCTCTTTATCCTGATGAGATATTTAACTAAAAGTGCATCAGAATAAAGGCAAATTGTTTACTTTACTAAATGACATAAAATTAATTGTTTTGTTTTATCTTTTTTGAGTTTTATTTAAAAAAGATAGATGGGTGGTCCATATTTCCCTCCCTTACCCTATATAATGAAAGTAATGTGCATAATGATGTAACTTGTAAACATAAAAATTATTATTATAATGTTGTTGATGCTAAGCATGTTGGTGATGATCGCTTAGCAACATTCTACTGTGTATGATGCACATGTTGCGTGGGAATCGATGCTGTTTATTGGATTTTTATTTTTCCTTTGTTTCATCAGTATTCGAAAAGCAAGACCTTGAAAAATTTAAAAAACTTAAAAAGCTGTGTAAGAAATCGAAAAAAATTTGAAAACTCGAATAATGTTGAAAACTTTGGAAAATGTTGTTTGAAAAATTTTCAAAAATCCAAATGATATGTACAAAAATATGGAGAAATTCGAAAATGTTGCTGTGTTAAATTAGGAATTTAGTGGAGGTACAACAAATTTCCCGATTAACTATATCAGTATCAATCAGGCACTGAGATGGCGCTATGCAATTTTCTTAAAAGCATTTCAAACCTCTAATGGGTAACGTATACGTGATCCAATACGAGGTCCCTTATCCAACTGGGTTGTTATGACAGCTGTTATGTGTCAAACTGCTTGTCCATATGACGTTTGTGTTCAGTATTTAATACGACTCAATCATGAATAGACTTACTCCTGAACAACGTTTATTAATTGTTGAAACTTACTACCAAAATCAGTCATCAGTTAGAGAATGTTATAGAGTTCTTCAACATCATTTTGGTCGTTATGAGCGTCCAACTGAGCGCACTATTCGTAACACCATCACCAGATATCGAAGCAATTTTAGACTATTGGGCATTCATCATTCAGCCAGAGTGCATAGAGCCCGTAATTAAGAGAATATTGCTGCAGAAGCAGAGAGTGCTCGTGAAAATCGTGAACCGTGTCGCCGATCTCGGGCTTTGGTTATCTTTCATGGATCATTGTGGCGTATCTTGAGGCGTGAAGGCCTATAAAATACAGCTCAAACAAGAATTGAAGCCGGTTGATCATGGTGTACGTTTGTATTTCGGTTTATGGACCTTTCAACTTCAAATTGATCCATTATTTTATCGAAAAATTGTGTTTAGCGACAAAGCTCATTTCTGGTTGAAAGGCTTCGTTAACAAGCAAAATTGCCATATTTAGGCCGATGAACAACCAGAAGTAATCCAAGCGCTACCAATGTATTCCGATGAACGTACTCTTTGGTATGGTTTATGGGCAGGAGCACATCGGACCGTATTTCTTCAAAAATGCGGATAGAGCCCGTGTTACGGTCAATGGTGCTCGCTACAGAGAAATGATTAATAAACTTTTGTTGCCAAATATTCAGGATATTAGTGTAGCCGAACTCTGGTTTCAACAGAATGGCACAAAATGCCATACAGCTGGAGACACAATCACTTTATTCAGGGATGAAAACATCATCTCAAGAAATGCTCCTGTTAGTTGGCCTCCAAGATCATGTTATTTGACGCCATTGGATTACTTTCTTTGGTGATATGTTAAATCACTTGTTTATGTCGACAAACCCGAAACTATTGACTTTTTGGAGACCAACATAACTCGTGCTATTCGTGGAATACCGGCCGATATACTGGAAAGAATTGTCGAAAATTGGACCGTCAGAATGAACCATTTAAGAGCTAGTTGTGGGCAACATTTGAGCAAAATTATTTTTAAACATTGAGTTGAAGGAAACGAACCATCATTCCAAATAAAGATTTGCATCAATACATTGATTTTTATGTATTTTATTTAGAAAACAAAGTAGGAAGCTCTTATTGGATCACCCTTTATTTTTATAGAATACTGCACCCCGTAATAGGCCAATTTTTCAAAAAACAAAACTAAATTATACTTTGTGTAACCATTTTTAATGTGCATATAATCCTAGTAGAAATTATTTGCTGTAAGGTTATTTGAACATTGTGAATTGACCTAAACAGTAAGGTAAAATTTACTTTATTGGGGAGTTGTCACTATTCTAAATTGAAATTCTTGTAAAATTTTCTAGAAATTAAGTAGTGCAAACTATTTTTTTTCTCTGTGTGGGTTAGATTTTTCTACAATAATGTTTCTTGTGTGATTCGTTTATGACCTTGGGATATATAGTTGTATCCAAATGTTGTTTTAGAGACTTTCTGGATGTTCAAAAATATTTATGGTTGATGTTAAGTTAAGTTGTAACAATAGATATTACGCTTAACTTTTTAAATTAAAATTCATTTTTTTTTTTTTTATTTTAATGTTGTTTTTTATTTTTGCGTTGTTTTCAGTAGATTTTAAGTTTGAATAAAAAAATTAAATTTTATTTTCTACATTTCAAAAAATAATCGCCATGTTCACGATCCAGTGCAAAAGGTTTTCCATCATAGCATTTGTAAATAAGTGTTGAAAAATTTTGCTATGCAACAACAAAATATATGGGATTGAATTTGCATTTACATTTACATTTACATTTTCTATACTAAAAACCTATAGCATAAAAATATCAAGTCATTTTTCAAATAAAAATTTTTTGCTTATGCTGTCGTTCTCTTTGGTCATACGATTTTCTCAGAGAAATAAATTTTTTCGTAGTGTGCAATGTTTATACTTTTAATATTGCTTACAATCAAGTGGAAATTATTGCTATTTTGCTACTTTGCAAGTCTAAATGCTCCGGATCGTGAACACGGCTAATGTTAATTAGATGAAATTATTCAAGTATTTAATTTAAGAAAATGTGTTGGTGTATGAATATTAAAAAATATAACAGCTTCACACTCCCCCTATGCCACTGAAGGCGTCCCGACGATGTGACAGCAATTGGCCGTTGCTTTGCTGGGCGACCTCTTCGTAGTATTGGATAGTTCGGAGTTGAACGATCACCTTTATAGAGTGTTAGAGCTAAAGAGAGTGTTAAAGCTGAAGCATGATATATTCCGAATTGATTTGTTAAATTGTTCAAAGGAGCTATTTGGTATAAAGAAGGTCCTTTCTGAGATAGAATCTGATAAGGCCCGTCTCTTCGAGCTACAAATTTCGAAGTAAGATGATTTAATTTATTGCCACTGAAGTAAATGTCAACCAAAACTTGATCTCCAGCTTTTAATCTTATTTGAGGTTTTCGTCTCTTATCAACATATTTATATTTTGTTTTATCCTGAATCCTTTCTTGATTTTTTTGTGATTGAGGTAAGACTTTTGCTAATTTTAACTGATGTGTTGTGATTTTGGTATGAAAAGTGAAGCATACTTTTGATACAGTAGCAAGGACTAGTGTTGCTGGCTAAGAAATTGAAAGCAGAAATTGTTTTGGTGGATGGTATTCCCAAAATGGAAGAAGTTCTCTGTACCATAGCAGACATAATCATCGGCAACCGATATAAAAGAATAAACCTTATTTGTTTGCCGAACGCTCAAGATCGTCGAACTCTCCTTGGAATTGATTTCCTTGAACAATGTGACATTGTATTGGATCTTTCACAACGATGACTTTAAAACAAAATATGAGTTCAAGAACCAGTTTAGTGTTCCAGAAGACTGATACGAAGCAAAAATTTGCCATTTTTCCAAATCTTTGGAAGCTAATATTAAATTCTTCGAAACCCGACGAAAAATTTTAAATATATCACACGACACTACCGAACATTTTTGAGATCGTGTATACTAAAATATATACCGTATTAAGCTGTGATATTGCATACTGGAAAAATCGTATTTTCGGAAACTACACAAGGAACATATTTTACAACATATTAACCCATTATATCTAATTTTATCTGTGTTTTAGACCTGGGCTATAATGATTTAAAGTATTTTTTGAAAAATTTAACTGGGACAAGACAAAAAATTTTAAAACTTTCGAAAATGCGTTAGAAATCCAATTTTGGTCATTAAATGAGTTTTAAAGCACAATCTGGAGAAATATTATTTTTTTAACACTAAAATATAATTTACAGTGTAATATCTATCTAACAAGACTATATAATTATTACTAAAAAAGTTATGAACCTTTCAAAATGATTGTGCCTGTATTGTTCTAAGTACTTATGATTTTTCACTCGATGGTGTCATTTTCATATGGTCATCACTTTTTAAGGCTAAATTGTACAAGACCAATTAATAGCTTATTTTGAAGATGAAATAGTACTAATTGATGCATTTAGTAGAGAGGAAGAATTCAATTTTGTGCGTCCTTTATATAACCTCAAAAATCGTGTTTTTGTACTTTTAGGTTAGAATATCTGAAAAACCGATAATCGAAATGACTCTTTTAGTTTTAGTTTATTGTGTTTTTTGTTTTTAAATCTACAGTTTTTGGATCACACTTAATTCCTTCCATAGATTATTTCCATTTTCAGCTTGATTAGACCATTCTTCTTCTAGAACAGAAATATGGAAAGAACATGGATGGGCACGAACCTTTGGGTTAAACCTCATCCAAGCGCATCCAGTTGCCTCGATGCCTTTCAAACTGTAATACATTCGTAAATCAACAGACAGAAATTTTTTCATTAAACACTTTAAGGACATTATTATGTACTTTCAAGCTTTAAATTAAGAAACTTTGCATAAACAATACTTAAAACTATATTAACAATCTGTAAGGGTTTTAGCCCAGTAGATGACATAAGTACACGTAAATGCAAGAACAAAGGAAAATTATTCAAAAATGTTGCAAAACTCAAAAATTAAAAAAAAAAAAAAACCAAAAATCTAGAGGAGCTAGTCAGAAGGAAGATAAATACCAAAATGTATCCAAATTTCACCGTGAAAGCCCAAATTTCAAACTAAATAAATATGAGTATCATGCTGAAAAATAAAATAAATAAAAAATTCAGAAATGAACAACAAATAACAAAGCAAACATTTTTTTGCATATCACTTTGCAATTTCAACATCATAAATTATGATCCTTTTGGTTTTTTTTTTTGTTTAAAAATAAACATAAATTCACAAATAATCATGAAATATACATGTGTGTGCGTACAGCAAAAAATAAGGCCATAAAACAACATTCCATGCATATCGACCGAACCACCAAATAACGTAACGTAAGGAGAATGGCAGCAGAAACAAAAAACACGACCTTTTCACCATAAATGTTTTCGGATATATTAGAATTGTTAACACATAAACAGACAATAATTCAATGTATTGTATGTCAAATATGTCAGACAACATACATACACATACGTTTACATCCCTTTTACCGGCGGCTACATCCCAAGAGGAAAAATTTCTAGCGCTTCTGATCCAAGCACTTCAAAAGTGCTTCTCCCCATAGAAATTTAGAAGCACTATCACAATGATTTTTTATAAGGCTGCAGTAAGAACAACGTGAGTTCGAACCCAGCCCGGGAAATTTTTTTTTTACTTTTTTTTGCTTTATTTTTTTTTTTAATTAAATATTTTTTATTCAACATCTTTTATTTCACTTTTCTATTTTCCTTTCTCTTATTAATTTACTTTTGTTTAACCGAATTGAAATTGATTACACAATGATTCCATATAAGGCTGCAGTAAGAACAACGTGAGTTCGAACCCAGCCCGGGTGATTTTTTTTTTCCGTTTTTTTATTTGATTTTGCTTTATTTTTTTTTTTATTAAAATATTTTTTATTCAACCTTTTTTATTTCACTTTTCTATTTTAATTTCTCATTTTTATTTACTTTTGCTTACTTGAATTGAAACTGATTGCTCAATGATTCTATGTAATGCTGCAGGACATCATTTGCTTAATATACAAATTTAATACCTCTTCATATCTTCGGGCGTTGGTGGAGCGGTCTAAAGGGTTGGTAAATGTAAGAAAAAAATATCTAGCACGCGGAGGGTCGTGGATTCAAATCCTGGCGCGGCCAGTTTTTTTTTTTTTCTTTTTTTTTTATTTTTTTTAATTTTATTGAAAAAACGCTTACCGCAGCATTACAAATAAGTGCTTTAAAAACTCTTTTTTGGTAAGGCTGCGGTAAGCTTTTGCTCGCTTACATCCTATGACATGCAATGTTGAAAAGAAAGTATTGTTCTTACGGAGCGGAAGCGCTTATTGGTGAAAAGCATGCACTTCAGAAGGGTTTTTGAAGCACTTCTTTTCCCCTTAGTATAACACACACACATACAAACACATGCATAAATTCTTTTGTTTGTTATATAAACATAAATAAATTGAAGCCAAAAATACGAGGACCCATAAAATACACACAAACGCACATAAAACTAAAAACGGAAATACGGGAAATGATGAAAAATTATCACACACACATAAAACACAGACCAAAAATACAATGACAAAATCAACAACACATGTACAAAACAAAGTGAGAGAGACAAAAATAAAAATTGCATAAACAAGACAAAATATATCACACATACTTATTATGTTTTTTCTTCCTGGGTAAAAGGAATAAAAGCCTTTTAAATATGGGAAGGATATTATCATACAGCAAAAAAAAAAAAAAAAAACATTGGGTCAAAATATGACAAGCATCCTGTTTGGAAACTAAAACTGAATTTTTGCATAAATTTGATGTTTTAGGTTTCGGTTTTTTTCTTTGACTAAACTTGTGGACAACCACAAGAATTTTAGTTGTTGACGAAGAAACTTTAAAGAAAAGAAAAAAATAATTGCATATATGGCAACATGTAACGAAAAGTTAGAATTCTTTACATGCAACATCATATTTAACATTTGGTTAAAGCGATTTTCTCAGTTTAACAAAAAAAAAAAAACTAGTAAGGGTAATACTTTTGGCCTGGCCAAAAGATAATGTGCCCTACTCTGCAGTATTTTGAAAATATGGCTTATACGGGAAGTGCCACGCCTTCTTGACTGAAATCACTTAGTTTTTACTTAGACTCTGATCCCAAATTCTATTTAAAAATTTCTTTATTCGGTAATAATATGGAATCCTAAGAGCGCCGCTTTTTGTTTGAAGAGCTCCATACAAGACATCACCCAAGAACTTACTGCACACCATAACTGACTAATGATCGTAAGCGCTCCACGCTAAACGCGCCATAAAGTTATCAGAAAGGTGATAGTTTTTATTTGAGGTGTTCCATAAAACAATTGACCTGTACTCAGCGTTCAGTATATGATGGCTAAAATCAAAATAATGGTTCCTTAGTTATATTCTTATACTTATTAACCCCTTGAGACCGATGGAATCACATATGACCCTAAGCATTTTTTTTATTCATCACTGCTTTAATTAATATCAGCATAACGGAGTAATCAAATGCTCTGAAGAATTGTTTAGCTTAGTCTTGCTACAATATTTTTAATTGTTTGCCAAATACGGAACGGTTTTGTAGCTATGACCAAAAATGACACAATTTTACAAAGTTTTGGTGATTTTGAGGCCCAAAACACAATTTTTTCGGGTCAATTTTTTGAACACTTTCTTTCCTTTAGTCTATATCTACAACTTCGTTGAAGATAAAATATCAAAATCTTTAACGGCTTACGACTTATAGCCTTGACTTTGAAAAAGCAGTTTTGAGCCCAATTTACATGGTACTACAAAATTCGACCTGGAGCCAAACAAGCGAAACACAGATAGGGTTTTGCTATTAACATCATGTGCTTTCAGGAACAACATTCGTATTGCGCTCTGTAATATAATTGCACTGTTTCTGGCTATAAGGGGTTTTTCCGTACCTACATTTTTTTTTTTTAATTTAAAAGGAAAAAAAAAATGAATCCAAAGTTAATTTTTACATACCTAAAATGGTTTGGGCATCAATTTCAAAGGGGTAAGAATGTTGTGAACTATTGGAGACAGCCTTGATGGAAGCCATAAGGTGGTGAATATGTAAAGAGTTAATAAAATCCCTTACTGTGCTTTCAATTTCGATATCTGCAAATTATTACACATACCTATATATTTATGTATGAAATAATAATCACTGGATTATTAAATCGTTAACAAATTACCTACAAGTGAGATATTTTAGCTGAATGCAATTATGAACGAATTACGTACTTGAATCGGAATGTGATTTTCCCAATTTAAATGAAATATTACTCAGTATTATTGGAGCAATTCACAATAAGTACATATTACAAATACAAGCCTTATTAAAATAATAACACAATAAACAACAACAGTAACAGCTGAAGCAACAAAACAGTGATCATCATCACAACAACTTTTTAAGCTTTTGCTTGTCGATAATTGTCGGTCAGTTGTGGCGCCACAATATATGCAACGTAAATTTTGTAAACATAAACAGCAATTCAAATTGAAATGTGTAAACAACCAACACACATACATGTACAATGCGTTGTTTGTGTTTGTTTTTGCATTTGTGTACTTATTTGTGTAGTTATTTGTCAGTGAACTAACTGCATGCATTCAAGAAAGGGCGTAGATAAGATTTTGTTTTGAAAGAGGAAGGTTTCAAAAGCTATTTTGTTCGAAATCAAGAATTAAATGAAAAGCTGAATGAACATTTTAAGTAAAATTTTTCAAAAAGTAGAGAAAAAATGAAAAATTTGCTGTATCTTGAAAATTGAACCTCAGATTTAAAATGAAATAAAGCCATTTTAATAGGAATACCTTATTAATGACACCAAGTGAACTGATAAATAAAAGCACTCGAAGGTAGTTTAGCAGCTTTAAAGCTGATTTTCTCAAATTTACTAAATTATCACCTAATATGTTCTTGCACTCAACTCTTCAAATGTTGCACATGGGAAAACTTATTTGTTTTTGGAATTTGCAAGCAAATCGTTAAATCAATTTAAGCAAAATTTTTTTATGCTGCTCAGTGAAGTATTGGCTACAGAATATATTTCAATAAAATGTGTGCAATTTCATTAAAAAAGTCACAAAGCAAAATCCACAAAAAGTTAAATGAGCTGTGGATGAAAAGTTGTCGGATAATGTGGTACGTATACGTATGGTAGGATAATGTGGTATACTATAGTATATGCTGATCAGTGAAGTATTGCCTGCAGAATGTTTCTCTATTAAATGTGTACAATTGCAAAAGAAAAAATTATAGAGCATAATCTGACTTATGGCAGATATATGTCGATAAAAATGTACTTGAAAAGTGGGCGAATAATGTGGTACATATTAGTAGCGCAATGTGGTATACTTATACCTTTTAACCAAATATAAAAATTCGAAGGGATGAAATAAGTTCACAGTAACTTTTACATAGGTTTTATTCAAAAATAAACAGCAATAAAATAAAGTTAAGAATAAAATAAAATGTTCCTATAACACATTACCCGCCTTCAACTGTAGATACCATATTGGCCGATTTGTAGAAATTAGAAAACTATAAAAATAAAAAAAAAACTTTGTGAATTTATACAGTTAGACACTTATTTCACAATATTAAGCACTTACCTTAACCGAACATGTTTCGATCAACTGACAGCGGAAAAATTATGTTTGGTGCATGACAGCAATATATCCCTGGTTTTCTTGTTTTCTAAGCGGATGCGACTATACCACATTACCCGACTATACCACAATAACCAAAGCACCCCTTCTTGTTTTGCAAAGTAATTCAAAAATTTCTTGACCTCTAGCCCCCTAAGCAGCCCCCATAAAAAGGCCCCTGCAAACAAGTACAAAATCAGATATTTTTGAAAATATGATGATATTCATCTGTATAGTTAGAGGCACTTCAACAATTTAATTAATTTTTAAAAAAGCAATAACCGTTGAAAGGACTGAAATTGCAACAAACCGTAGGGAAATCAAAAGTAAATATAAACTCTGTGTGCGAAAAAAACTGTAAAAAATCCTTTTTTTCACAAAAATAATACTGCCAACCGCTTAACATATGATCATCTACAGAGATGTGGAGAGTATTTTTAAATAATCCTGAATATCAACTCTAAAACAATATATCAATATAAAAAACTCCAATATTAGTTGCTAATTTTTAATTTTTGTTGGTATTTGAAAAACATCATTGTACCTTTAGTACCTTCATGGCTTGGTATTTAGTTTTCCCACAAAATTATTTTACCGACACACAGTGGGGTATTTGATACCAAAACAAGCTATTAATTCATCCAGACTATTGAGGGTTATTATAACTTATGTTTTTAGTTAATTATGCATAAAAAAGTAGAAAACTTATGCAGTTGCATATTATGTAGTGAAATTTTTTTTTTATAGCAATAAAAAACGGAAATTGAAAATTGTCGTCAAATAACTTAAACGTCTACACTTTATTAAAATATAAACACTTTTGTTTGGGCTCACTTTTGGAACAACTATATGTCTATGTATGTAGCGAAAATGCACTTAAATTTAGACTTACGAACAAAAAAAAAAAATTAAAATATAACGAAACACTTGTTCACAAAACAAAAACCACTTTTGTATTACAAAAATACCTGAACTAAAAGGGTCCATCAAAATTTAAGAAGACAAACAAACGAAAAGGAAAAAAAATCATTGCATTGTTGGTGGCTACACTTGCTTCTTATGATTATAGCGACTGGAGTTCCGTTACAAAAAGATTAATAATTCCGAAGGAGCAAAACATAGCACAACCAAATTTTTAACACTTATTATGGGCAGCCTATAGTTAACGAAAATTACAATAAGATGAAAATCTTGCACAGACTAAAACACTTCAACTCCACTTGAATAATAAAAAGCCTTAATTTTTTCACACATACATATTTAATATATATGTATAAAACAAAATTTTTTAACATTAACTCAAAAAAACTTTTATGTAGTAAGAACCACAATTACCTGAAGTTAAAACTTTTTTTTAATAAAAATTTACTTTAAAAAAGCCAAAAAATTCCAATTTTCACAGCGCGCGAACGAAAGCAAAAAAAGTTGATCTTCAACCGCATATAACTTTTTAACTGGTAATGTTACTTCAATAATTTTTATTGTTTGTCAACGGTCATTCGTTGTCGTTCGAATGACCGCCTCCAGTTTGAAAGCTAATATTGAAAGAATTTTAAGGAAAAAATCATTTAGTTTTTCGGCCCCTAAATTCGATGCAGTTTTTTTTTTCTCTTTTATCTCCGCCATTTGACGTCCGATCAACAAGTTTAGTATATCGTTGTAAATGCCTCAACATGGAACATGGACTTCACTTCATTCGTAGAAGTCATTTATCTCAGATTTTTTTTTCGACTAGTTGTACTCATTATCTCAGTTTCTACCACCCTAAGGCGCCAAGTACACCTTATTGAATTAAAGCCCATAAAAAATCATAAAATTTAAATTATACTAATTTTACGAACTTTAGTCATTATTTGCAAGAATCTAAAAATTCTATGCATTTTTCAACTTAGAAAATCATGACAATTAGGATTAGAGAAAAAAACTACTAAGCATGGCTATGGTGACATATGTTTCGGTTACCGCCACGTAACCATCATCAGACCAATTTATGTTTAATTTAATTTATTTTAAATTAAATGAAATAACAATTGAAAAATTTTTGAACTTTTTCTCTGAGGCCGGGATTGAACTATGAACCTCGGAGTCAATCTCTCTACATAGCGCATTTATCAATGGACTGCGCTATGTACCCTCAGAATAATTGGTAGCTTAAGTGTCTATATTCATGTAGTGAGATTTTTGTTCTCTTTCTTTTTTTATCATGACTCCTGTTGTTGTTGTTGTTTGGTAAGGTCCAGCCATTGGCTGTGAAATCAATACCGGTTTGTCATGTGGCTACTAGGGTTGCCAGTTGCACATGTATTGGCGTGTTCTCCATAATTAATTAAAATGGTTTATGTTGACTATATGAAAATTATACTAATTTTACGAAAGAGAACAAAAATCTCACTACATGAATATAGACACTTAAGCTACCAATTATTCTGAGGGTACATAGCGCAGTCCATTGATAAATGCGTTATGTAGAGAGATTGACTCCGAGGTTCATAGTTCAATCCCGGCCTCAGACAAAAAGTTCAAAAATTTTTCAATTGTTATTTCATTTAATTTAAAATAAATTAAATAAAACATAAATTGGTCTGATGATGGTTACGTGGCGGTAGCCGAAACATATGTCACCATAGCCATGCTTAGTAGTTTTTTTCTCTAATCCTAATTGTCATGATTTTTTAAGTTGAAAAATGCATAGAATTTTTAGATTCTTGCAAATAATGACTAAAGTTCGTAAAATTAGTATAATTTTCATATGGTCAACATAAACCATTTTAATAAAATTTAAATCTGCAAAGTTTCCTCAAGTTTTTGAAATTGAAGAAGTTATAGCGAATCTACTTAAAAGCTCAGTACAAAATATAAAAACAGGATGTTTCAAAAACGAATATCGCCCCCTAAGACTATGCAATATTTCTTTTTTAACATTTGGCATTTCAAACAGCATGCAAATAAATAAAAAAAAAAAAATATTGCATAGTATTAGGGGGTGGTATTCGTTTTTGAAATATCCTGTTTTTCGTATTTTGTACTGAGCTTTTTTCCTTAAAATTCTTCCAATGTTAGCTTTCAAACTGGGGGCGGTCATTAGAACTTTTTTTTTGTGATACTATCTATTGCTCAATTTATTTTTAAGTCGTTTACTAAACTGTCAACTAAAGCAGCTTTTTAGTTTCCTCAAAATTCTGCTTCGAGTTGATCGCTGACATTTGTCATTTACCTCCTAAGCCGTGGTATAATTTTGGCCTCTGATACTCAGGTTCCCCATGGCCTTCTGAGTCATAACGATTTTTTTTTTTTTTTTCATACTATATAACACAAGTACTCACCAGATAGGAATCTAAGTCACTAAGATATTATTTTCCTGGCAACTGCGTAATTTATAGCTCCTTAAGCACCAAAATATATCACATAAATATTCGTTCATTTTAAAATTAATTTTTTGCTAAATTGAAACCTTTTCCTTTCAATTTTTCTTTTATGCATTTGCATAAATTTCTGTTGATTTTTATTTACACAATACGCTGGAACGTTCTTACTCTTGATGGTTCTGTTGCCACATTCATGAAACCCTTTTCACACTCGCAGCTTTTGCTTAACTAACTCAACTTAAGAAGTAGAACAAAAAAAAAAAAATACGAAAAACATCAACAACCAAAACAAAAAACTTAAAATATTCTCATATTATTGTCTTTCCCAAAAAAACAGCAGCTGCTTTAATGGTAAAGTTTATTGTGCCAGAATCCTTCCATTTTCTGACTTTCGCAAATTTCATAAAATCACACCAGTAGCTGTATGAATTAAATGACAATACTGAAGTTTTATTTTTTTTTTTATACTAAGGACTTTTTTCTCTGAAATTATTTCAAACGAAACTGCTGGAATTGAAAAATTTCAACAAAATCGACTAGTTAAAATTACAGAACGAGAAAAAACCTCAACATCTGCTGATGCCAATCTACGATGGGAAAAATATTTTTGTTAAATGTCCACCAAATCCTTTTAATTGCAATCATCAGGTAGCTAGGCCTAGTATACTTCTACAGTACAGATTCGCAAATGTCAAATTTAATCAAGCACTGAGAAAGAGCTACGCCAAAAAGCATGCAATCCGTCAATTATGCGCTGTCTTTTCACGACAGTTTATTATGGATTCTATTTGGGTTATCGTAAATAAATATGCTCCTCAGTACAAAGGACAGTGGTGTTGCGTTGATCCTCATGTCAAGTACGTAAAATTCATAATTTTGATGCCGTTAACAAAAATTAGTTACATTGTTTGCTGTGAGTGCTACACTTCTTCAAATATGCCTCAAAACAGCTATTTTCACACTTTTAAGCAAAGGTATCTGGAAGGCTAAAGCCAATCCAGAAGAATAAACTATAACCTAGGTATTGCATGACCTTGGTGAATCTGAATTTACTCACAAAACTAGTGCCGCAGAAATAACACAATTTTTTGTAGCCCTGTGTAATTAAGGCAAATTGTACTCAATGCATGCCATTTTGTACTTGTTTATAAAAAAAGCCCATTTTTTGATTGTTTATCAAAAAATAAATTTGTGTTTATGATTCTCATTATGACTATGTCACCTACTGCTTAAATAACTCCTGCTCAACAGCCGAATTGGGTATTTATAATAGAGTAAATACAACTGACATCCCATAATGAGATGTTACGATGTACTGGGGTGTCTTTAGACATTTTGGTACATTGATTTTTGAAAATGAAATGACATTTCTTGCATTGGGCAAAAATGGGCATATTTATAATTTGATAAATAAGAAATTACTAGGAACATATGGACAAATTTATTTTTGCTGCGTTCAGCGTAAATGAGTTTAGTAAATTTTTGATGAACAATCCAAAATTGAATTGAATTGAGCTCAAATGGGCATATTTACTTTTTTGGTAAACAATCACATTATTACTTGATATCAAGAAAATTATGGCTAAGCTGAAAATCGCACACAAAATTGATTAGTTTGGGATTGTTTTCAGCTCAAAATTCTCTCCGTGTGCAGTGTAGAGTATTTATTATTTAGTCAGGCCAAAGGTTACACCCCTACCAGTTTTATATTGTTTTAAGGAAGATTCATGTGATTAAAGATAGGTGGTTTTTGCTTTCTTCAGTTCTTTTTCTCAATCAAACGGGCATACGAAAAAATCAGCCAGACCGATTTAATAAATTTTTTCAGATTGGAAGTTCTTGCTATTTTTTGCATCATTTGACGTTTCTTTTTTGAAATTCTGACGGCTTAATATTTTTTATAATATTATTTTTGCAACATTTTAGCATTCCCACGGCTGACAATCTCACGTCAAGTTTACTCCGTGGGATTGCTTCTCTTACCGGAAATTGTTGTTTCTTGATTAATTCATAAGATTTCTTGAATTTATTTTTTTATTTATGATCAGAGGCTGTCCATAAACCTGGTGACGCTCTTAGGGGAGGGGGTTCTATGAGAAACGATGCATATGCCGAATATGAATTCATCTTTCAGCACTGCTACATGGCTTTGTTTTGAAAATTTTCTTAAACCATATAGGTATTATGGATGGGGGGCCTCAGTTCCCGTTACATGACGTTAGAGGGGATGATCCGGCGTCACGTTTTGGCACATAGTCTATTTGGCTTAAGCAAAATCTACAAAGCAAAAACAGGTGGAAACTCTGAAAGTTTACTAACTTAAACTTTCAATTTAGTCCAAAAAAGTAAAATTCAAACAAAGTTTTGGAAAATTAACTGGTGACAGCCCCAAAAATGTACGTAGGATTTATTGAAACGTTTTAAGATTAAATTAAATTTTGTTCTTTAATATATGGTTTGACCGAAACTACAAAAAAAAAAAAAAACCAGATGGCAACGCTGAAAATTTACGTACATTTTTGATAAAGGTTTCAGAAATTAAGGTCATCATATTCTATATCTTCAATTAATAAAAACATATAAAAAATTGGTGAGGATTAAACAAGGCATGTTTTGGTACAGTTTTCGAAGAATCACCCACATGTAACTTTTCATCATAGCAAACATTTCATAAATCGGGGTCGATGATACCCCATTTGGCTGCACTTGACGTGGCCTGCTTTTTCCGCATGTAGCTGGTGACTTTCTACAAATGAGTTCTCGGTCTTTTAGGTTTTGAGCTATTGTAGAATGCGACGGTTACTCTGCATTACCTTTGCAGGCACTGAAACTTTCATACTACAGCGAAGATGTAGATGAGCCATCCATTATAGGCGAACATGTCAAGGAATAGTTTTGGTTGGTTAGTTGTTATCTTCCGAAGAGAAATCATGGTTTTTGTAAGGTTATTAGCTGCATCTCCGAGTTATCCAAGCTTTATCATAGATGTTGTCAAAAACGATCAAAAGAAGACTACAAACGATTTACTGAAATTTCTTAACATACTCCTTAGCATAAAAATTTGTTCATGTTTTTTATCACGCACTCTAACTTCAATTGTTTTCCATTATAATCATTTAAATTAAATTAACACTTTATTTCCGCAAATTTCAAATATTTGGCACTGATTTAGTCCACAAATTTGTAATTAAATTTCTGTTGTTTCTGATTTGCACTTGACCAAAATATTCTATGCATTACGAATGAATGAATGAAACCCCACTGACATATTTTCTCACATATGAAAACATGCCACACATACCAGCAACGCATTTACAAATACACATACATATGTGTTATTTTACATATATGCATATATAAATTCTTTCTCATATATATACGAGCTGTATACTTGTAAATTTACACAAATGTAGGTCCTGCCAACAAAAAGGCTCATCACTCAACAAATACATAATACAGCAGAGCCAGCTTAATGCATTTCACGTCATGCTACACTCATACATAAATTTCTGTGTTTCACTCATACAAATGAACAATTTGCTTACGCAGCAACAATACTTTGTGTGTGTTGAATTGTATGCGTTAATGCGTTTTCCGACACATTCACATTAAGGGACAAGTCGTACGTTTATTGAATGTCAATTGGGTATTTACACAAAATTTAAAGCAAAGTTTTGGGAATTCTCTTCTTGTTTTGTTTAAATTCAATGAGAAAACGCCGAAATGTATATAAAATGTCCTTGATCCATATGTACCCCACGGACAGCTGTTTGATTTATTTATGCGCCAACCCAGATAACTTGTTAGCATTATGCGATAATAATCAGCTGATTAAATATTTAAATCACAACGCAAGTATGTAATTTAAACATAAAAGGGAACAAAGCAAATACAACTCAATTAGACCATGAAATATGGCAAATAACACGAATCACACTTTGGAATCCTGCTGTTATACTCTGCAATCAATTAACATAAATTAACGTTTATTAAAACAATAATTCAAGCTCATGCTCCTCGTGTGCCAGTTTGAAACAGACCACAATTGACCAAACATTAATTGCAGTAGTTATTGGCCATTATGTTGAAATCAGCGAGAGTAAAGTGCTTCCTTTTACCCCTATTACTCATACTCCTTCCTATTTGTGTTTCCATTTTCGAATAGCAATCCCAATACCAAAATGTCCGACGTAATCGCAATCAAAGCATTCAACTAAGTGGTTCATATTTCATTTCATAATTGAAGTCTTGTCACCTCGATCTAGAAATCTAATAAGAGGGGTTGTGTATAGCTTACAAGTTTAGCATAACGACGAAAATATCCATTTGACGTGGAAACCCATACTATAGCTACACACACACACACAATTACTTTGTATTTATGTATTTGCACACACGCACGCATGAATGAATAGCAATTTCGGTTGTGTAGCTCACAATGATTGATTTGTATTTTTGATTTTGTGACACAATACTTGCAGAATGTTAGTAATTCGGACTCCACACTGAGCGGTGATACTGCGGGTAGTGAGGGTTATTTATGTTTTGATGGTATAATAATTAATGGTATTCGCTTTAGCTTTAAGGATATTTAACAACTGTAGGGTATTTGCTTGTATGTATTCGATGTTATCGTATGGTAGAAACAAATAGTTTTTCTGCTGCTTTATTCTGAGTCGCCTTAAATGAATGCGATTTTGATTTCTCCGCATATCTTAAGCGTTTCGTGAATTCCCTTATCTAACATATTTTTACACGTGGAATAATTTAAGTTTGCACCCAAACAATTTGGTTTTTAGATTTTGCAAAGACCAAGCAATAGTTTCCCAAAGTCTCCATTTTGAGCTATTATCGGATTTCTTTACAAATCGTTTAATCTTTTAAGCGAAAGCAAGACAGAATGGGAATAATTTGATATGTTTTGGGTTTTTTGTTTAACCCCATCAATTCAGAAGATAACAGACAGCAAGTTGCACAACGAAATGTGGATTTGCTTGTTTTTAATATCATTTTTGGGAGTCTTGCATAAAAAATTCTGTTTAATCAGCTTTACTCAGTAAACAAGCTGGCTCTTAAGGCGGTTTGTATTAACTATGACTTTATTTCTCTCCAAAATTTTCATAATTTATTCGTTTCAGTGATCGTTTCTATGATGATTTCCGATGTAAATTTCTAGTAAATTTAACTAAACATTAACTAACATTCACGGAATTCGTAGGCGGCCGAACAACGACCACGATTGAATTCACTATATCAATATATTGTTGAGATAATCCAAGTCGAAAGTTGTGAAGAATAATCTTTTTGGCCAAATTGACTTTCTTTACTCACTGTAATCAAAACAAATAGCACTTGTACATCAAAACGTTGTGAATACGTTTATGCTAAGAAATTTCAAACCTTAGTATGGTGTTACCAGTTTTAGATATTGACTTTAGTTTTACCATTAAGTAAATTCAGAATTTTCGAATAACTTTACAGTATTGAAAAAAAATTTTTTGAAAAAATTCCGTGATATTTACCTCCATATATAAAAAAAAAAAAACAAACAAAAATAAGTAGAAAAATCTGACCGCACTAGGATTCGAACCGGGGCACAGTGAGGGATTTGATACATCTAGTTGGAATTAATTCAAATTTCAAAGTCGTCATTTGGCCAATTTTTTCCACTCAAATGATTGACGATAATTCCTTTTGCCCAACGCTACTAAAATTTGTATTTTGCGTTTTCTATTTTGCCAGCTGCATGCTGTCAAATATAGAATATGATTTTAAGTAAAAATTACTTAGATCAGTTTCTCTAGTGCAGAACATTCGTGCCTCCCCGGGGATTCCGGTAATTTATATTTTATTTAATAAATACATCTTTTGTGATTGGAGGAACCAAACGTAAGATGCGTCTACTTGCGTCAAAAAAAACACGGCCAAGGTCAACACCATGACCAAAATCTTGACCTAAACCAAGATCGAGACCAGTACTAAATCACCTAGACCAAGACTTAACTAAAAAATCAAGATGAAGACCGATGTACATGAATAAGATCAAGTGTAAAGAAAGCAATTTTGGCAGGTCGAAGCATCCTCTTACTGATGGTCAAATTCTTATTTTAGGAGTGTTCGTATAGTTTTCTGGGCTTAATCCTGTAGAACTGTCAAACGCATGAGAGCAAGAAAATTAGGCTATTTTTTTGAAAAAAATTTAAAAAGTAAACGAATGCACAAGACAAATTTTCGTGCCCAGAAATCTTGCTATTTGGGTAAAAACTTTTTTGTAAACGAACATTCCTTTCGACTATCATTTTAAAAATTTTTGGCGTAAACGAACCCTTTTTGGACTGTAACCTTCAATTTGTTAATTCTGGACTAAAACTTTATGGTAAACGAATACTCTTAATTGTTTTTATTTTAAATTTAAAATTAAAAAGAACTGGTTAGCTAGCAAAGCGATGATACAATAGGATGAATACCAGTAAGTTTGGCAGAGCCGCTTCGACATATATTCTAATAAAGTGTCCATTTAAGTACTATTCTAACTCAGTTTATAAGGGGTTAACATAAGCCATCATATAAAGCTTTATTGAAGCAAATTGGGACGAATAGGTTTCCATGCTACGGTCCTGACTTAGAAGTAAATGATAATTCCAACAACCATTTGTGCGAATAGGTTCCCATGCTACGGTCCTGACTTAGAAGTAAATGATAATTCCAACAACCATTTGTGCACGTATAATGTTCATAGCCTGAGGAGATGTACATCTCCATTTTTGCATTTTTTTACCAAATGAACAATAAAGTTTATCCTTCGGCTAGCGCTTTTCATTCTAAACTTTAAATAGTCAAAGATGTAAAATATTAGGCATTACTAATCAAGACATAACGCAAAAGCATTTTTTCTGCTTAAAATTTCAAATGCGTCCTGTTGGTTATGGGAACTAACGTCTAATACAACTTCCATTTATCTTTATGTTCATGTTAACGATTTCTGCGAAAGTTTCGTCTCAAACTCAGAATTCTATTGGCTTCAATTAAGTCATCAAAATGTTCCTTAATAAGACAAATTATGCCAATACTACTTTGCAATTGTTTGCGTATATTACGCATATGTGCATGTCCTTAGAAAGCGACATAACTTTAACTGCCGGGTTTGCGCAACATTATCTCTCTGATGAACACAATGCCACCAAATAATTTTCAAAATGAACGCACAATGACGACGGGAACGAAAAGGACACAATGTGCCATACCAAATTGTACAAATTCTGATTAAGCCATAGGAATCTTTGTCATGGGTAGCAGGATATCGAGAGGAAATTAGACGGATTTTTGCTTTGATTTCGAGCGTTTGTGATTGTGTTAATGGTAATGGTGTTGTCATTGCGACGCGCGTTTTCATTGCAGTTGTCGGTATATCCTGTGCACAATAGATGTACCTATATGGCATTGCCTATGATGCCGTGTGCTATGGTTACCAATTAATCAGAGATATAAATGGTAAGTATATAATTAAGAGGAGTGTCTATAGTCAGGAATATTTACAAAAATTTTTTTAAGCTGATTCATAGGAATACTGACTTAAGGGGCTATTTAAACAACATCTGACTGTGGTTGGTGTTAAAGCAGTAAAAGTGAATGGAGTCTTATCGCTCACATGATGATGAAAGTATTTAGATGGATCACATGCAAGCAGCTATTGGCAAATCTTGCACTTTCATTCGTGCTCTATGCAAACATTTGTAGAATAAAATTGCGATCGCTGACAATTCCGCTACATCAAGGACATGTGTGGAGTAGGACTTACAGGCATAGGAGTAGCTGTGTACATCCTGAAGATCTTTTGACGTAATAATTAGTGGTGGTTTCAATAGAGAAAATTCGACCAGACGAAGGAATGTTTTTAGAGAGTTAAAATTTATACGATTTGCTTACTCCTCGTTGAAAAACTTAAATGACTTACATTTTCTTAACGCTTTCCAAATCTGACACTTGAGCAAACAATTTGACATTTATTACAGAATGACAACACATTAACAAAACGAAAACATGTCACTGCATATTCAAAAGAATACACGCACATTAAGCAAACAATTTAACTTCATTTTAACGCTGTGTGTATTCACAATAACGTTCACAGTGTGAATCTGAAGAATTCTTTTTTGTATTTTGACAGGAATTTTCAAATTACCATAAAGTTTTCGCATAAAATTTTTGCATGAGAAACATTTAATTTTTCTCCTTTTTTTGCACCAACCAATACAAAATTTTTTTGTGGGTTAACAACTACTTACACAAGTACATGCTGAGCACATATGCGCAGCTAAATATTTGTGAGTACATCACACATACACGCATAGTACACATACGCACAGTAGATGAGATGTAAGCATTTAAGTATTAAGGCATAATATGCCACATGCAGTGCTTAAAGTTGTTGTGGTTTCGAGTTCACACACGCGTATAATGGCACTGTGTAATAAAAACATTTATTGCATCAACACACTTATGCCAACACGTGTAATTATAGCATTGACACAATAAGATTTTGTTATAGGGTAAAGTAGGCAAAAGTAAATTATAGCAAAAGAAAGGTTTGTGTCGTCACTAGAATCATGGAGAAAATTCTTATGCAATGCATTTATAAAATGAAAACTTGTGAAATCAATCCTTTTGCAATTCTTTTCAGCGAATTCTGTAAACATGGTGGTCAGAATCTTATCCAATCAGATATCAACAAAAACATATTTTAATACATTGAATGGGACCATCAGACATCGCGAAAACGAATGTCGGAAGAGCAAATACATGCACTATTAAAGTGTTGGAAAAAAATGAAGACCTAAGTTTATTCATAAATCAGAGATAGAAAAGTTTTGTGGAGGCACTTAGAGAAGAGATTGGGAATACAGGAGAGATTTTGAACATAAGAATGGAAATATTTGCAAATGACTGAATGATTGAATTAATGAATGAGTGTGTGAATTCAAAAATGAATAATTGTATTAATAAGTATATGAATATATGATTGATAACTTTATCGAATGAATAAAGGAAAAGTATAGGAGAGATGTGTGTACCTTGGTCCAGTTTTCAGTTTTTTTAGTTTTTTGATTAAGTTATATTTCTACAATGCTTGCAGCATCAAATAATGTGACAATGATAGTGTGTAAGTGTACCTTGGACCATCAAAAATAAAAGAGAATACATTTTAAATTGTAGAAAGTTTTTGTTCTGTTGGAGCTAATTTAGTGTAGGCTCTAATTTAAAATGATATTTAATAAGAGGCACTGCACTTTTTTGTTTTTACTGCAACGTTTCGTATATTTTTCATACACCTCATCAGGCTAAAAAAATAATAAAATTATAATTTTTAACACTAACTCACGAACATATAAAAACAATTTACCTCAAAATAAATAGCTTAAAAATTAATTTTACATCACATAATGATGGAGTCACCTAATAAAGGTACGAACATTTTGTATGTTTCAGGTCAACTAAATTTAATATATATAACTTATTTGTAAAACAGAATGTTTCGTAGAATGAAACATATACAGTAAACTGTTATAACAAACAGCAAACCATAAAAAAAAGCCAAAAAAACAAAAAGCAAATTTCAGTATACGGTGTTATAGAGTCAACATGATAAAAACCGGTTACTTAAAAAGGCGTCTATAAATATTGTTAAGATTACCCACATCTTCTTTTTTGTTTATATTATTAGGATCGCTATTTATAAACATCATTTCCGATAGTAAGCGTTTTCTATAGTCCTGCTCCGTATCAACAATTTTGACACCTTCAAAATCGAAAATGTGGTTATTATTAAAGCAATGATTATAAATAACATGATCCAAATTTTTACTTCGCTTGTGTTCATCAATGCGTTTTTTTAAAGCTCTTTTGGTTTCACCATAATAAATCGCATTGCAATTGGTACATGAAAGTTTATACACCACTCCAGTTTTGTCACAATCTTTGGTCACATCCTTACCAAGCCTTACAATTCGTTTAAAAGGTTTTTTAACTTTCGGGATGGAACAAATATTCCTTACATAAACGGCCAATTTTACTCTAAATGTAAACACACGCTTTCAGCACACAATATTTGTTCCATCCCGAAAGTTAAAAAACCTTTTAAACGAATTGTAAGGCTTGGTAAGGATGTGACCAAAGATTGTGACAAAACTGGAGTGGTGTATAAACTTTCATGTACCAATTGCAATGCGATTTATTATGGTGAAACCAAAAGAGCTTTAAAAAAACGCATTGATGAACACAAGCGAAGTAAAAATTTGGATCATGTTATTTATAATCATTGCTTTAATAATAACCACATTTTCGATTTTGAAGGTGTCAAAATTGTTGATACGGAGCAGGACTATAGAAAACGCTTACTATCGGAAATGATGTTTATAAATAGCGATCCTAATAATATAAACAAAAAAGAAGATGTGGGTAATCTTAACAATATTTATAGACGCCTTTTTAAGTAACCGGTTTTTATCATGTTGACTCTATAACACCGTATACTGAAATTTGCTTTTTGTTTTTTTGGCTTTTTTTATGGTTTGCTGTTTGTTTATAACAGTTTACTGTATATGTTTCATTCTACGAAACATTCTGTTTTACAAATAAGTTATATATATTAAATTTAGTTGACCTGAAACATACAAAATGTTCGTACCTTTATTAGGTGACTCCATCATTATGTGATGTAAAATTAATTTTTAAGCTATTTATTTTGAGGTAAATTGTTTTTATATGTTCGTGAGTTAGTGTTAAAAATTATAATTTTATTATTTTTTTAGCCTGATGAGGTGTATGAAAAATATACGAAACGTTGCAGTAAAAAACAAAAAAGTGCAGTGCCTCTTATTAAATATCATTTTAAATTAGAGCCTACACTAAATTAGCTCCAACAGATCAAAAACTTTCTACAATTTAAGAAAAATGGAGAGCAACAACATTACAAGTATACGAGAATACATTTTATTTAAGTAATATATATTATGAAAGAACCATTTATTATGTAATCAAATGTGACATTTTTTTCAATAAAAATAAAAAATTAATCACAAATAAAAATTATAACTAAAAAAAATCTATTTAGAAAAAAAAAAAACAATTAATTAAGAAAACACTGGTTGTAAGTAAATAAATAAACCACGTAAATTATAATAATAATAACAATAAAATTATATTGAAAGGCGATTTTGGCTTCCTGGTTGCCCTCTCGCTGGTCAATAAGCATAGGTCCAAGGTACACAAAGACAGCATGTTTTAAAAACTGTCAACTAAGTACCATAACATATATTAATGAAAATAAATCTAAAACACACTTAAAACTTAAAACAATAACTAAACTTGTGAGATAACAAGTCGCTCGGCGCTCGTTTGTTGCCTCCACATATTTATTTTATATCGAACATTGAATTTGAACTGTATTAATATGATTAGCATTGTATTTGAAATATGTTAATTAGTATAATAAGAAATTTGAGGAAGAAAACCAACAAAATAGTTGTACGATAGTTTGATAGATTAAGTACTATAGTTTTAGTAACATATGTTACATTTAAGTTGATTTAAAATGATTAACATTGTATTTAAAATGTGTTAATTAGTATAATAAGAAATTTGAGGAAGACCAACAAAATAGTTGGATGACAGCTTAATACATTAAGTACAATAGCTTTAGTAACATGTGGCAACACCAGTCAACAGCTGTTACCGCAATCAGCTGTTCACTCACCACACCGAGGTGAGTTGGGATGATTACAACCTCAGTGTAGGCAGAAAATATTATCTTTCGAGCGGCGACCGGCAGCGAGTAAAGGTGGTGAGCATATTAGTTAGTGGCATTAGTTAGCATGGTATTGAGCCAAGCCGATACTGTGAACCTAGAAACTAGTAGCATTTAGTTACAACAGTATTGAGCCAAGACGATACTGCTAGAGTGAGAAATCGTAATACGTAGTGGCATTAAGTTAGAACAGTATTGAGCCAAGACGATACTGAGTGAGAGTAGTATGCCTAACTAGTGGGGCCTTTAGTTAGAGCAGTATTGAGCCAAGACGATACTGCGAGAGTGAGACAGCATAATCACTAGGAGTATTCAGATATAACTGTATTGAGCCAAGACGATACGGTGGAGCGGGACAGCATAGTCACTAGTAGCCTTTAGTTAGAGCAGCATTGAGCCAAGACGATACTGCGAGAGTGAGACAGCGTAATCACTAGGACTATTCAGTTATAACTGTATTGAGCCAAGACGATACGGTGAGAGCGAGACAGCATAGTCACTAGTAGCTTTTAGTTAGAACAGTATTGAGCCAAGCCGATACTGCGAGAGTGAGACATCATAATCACTAGGAGTTTTGAGTTATAACGGTATTAAGCCGATGCGTTGAGAGTGAGACGGCATAGTCAATAGTAGCCGTTCGTTAGAATAGTATTGAGCCAAGCCGATACTGCGAGAGTGAAACAGCATAATCACTAGGAGTTTTCAGTTATAACGGTATTAAGTCAAGCCGATACGGTGAGAGTGAGAAAGCATAATCACCAGGGATATTCCGTTGTAGCGGTATTGAGCCGAGCCGATAATGTATAGGCCGGACGCTCGAATCAAATTGTAACGCGCTCAAATCTGTAAATAAAGTACCGTAATTTTAAGAAATTTGTAAATAAAAGAAATAAGAGAACGAAAACCGGTGTTTATATTCAATTTAAACGGAACTAATAATAATTGTTAACCCTTTCTCCAAAATAAAAATATTTTGTGACGCGAACTTTAGCCACCGGCGAGCCAAGACCTCGGCCTTAGCAAAAGCTTCGTCACAACTTCCTTCCTGATGTTGTAAAACTTAAATATTTCAAGTAGGTTTCTCACAAAAAATTTCGTAGTTAACTCCAAAAACTAATTTCTTCACACCAAAAACACTTTTTCCGTCACTTTGTACACACGCATACAGCCAGGGACGTGGAGAGAAAATCCAGGCCCGGAGGTAATTATATACCGAGCCCCCTCTACTACTAGATTTTTTTTTTTATTTGATACTAACCCACAGTATGCCCAAGAGATGTATGATATGTGAAAAGTTGTGATTTTGTTTGCTTTCCATTCATATTCATGAAATAAAAGTCAAAAAATAAGATTTCGGCCGGTCTTCGATCAATGCTTGATAAATATACTAAAAACAGGCAAATTATTTTAACTTCCCGTAACTTCGAGACTATTGGTTTTTTTCGGAGATGTCATTCAATCAACTTTTGTAGAGAATGACTAGGCCAATATTATATTCTAAGGAGATTTCGGTCCACATCTTAAACTTGTTGCTGTTTTGAAACAAAAATAGCAATTTTTTAAAAAAATTTTCATGACGAAAATTTCAAATGACGAAATATTTGTTCTGGAAATCCTATGTTGTTGGAAGTTAAATGTAAATTAATTAAAAAGAAAAAGTTAATTAAAAATACTAATGTTTTAAGGAATATATCTGGTCTCAAAGTACTGATTTTCGTCTTTAAAATGAGCTATGAAATGGTCTTGCATAATTTTGCTTTCAACAAATAATGTTTTCCTCAAAACAAGATTCGGTACCTTAAACTCTTTAAGTTATGTAGCGTGTAAAAGGATATTAATTTTATAAGTTAAATTTTTTTATAGTTGAGAGTAAAGATGGGCGTTGGCTCGAGTTTTATTCAAGGCCCGCGGGGCTATACTTATAAGCGATTGGCTTGTAATGATAAAATATGAAAAGAATTGAGATATGGGAATCTTCTTGATTTCACAACAGAGAAGATGGACTGAAGTCTGTACAGAACGAGTGTGCATGCTAGCCGTTCCTGGTTATAGCTCGTCGGATGTGGCGTGGTTCGTGTTCTATACTCCTTGTCCCATTATCATAATCATAAAAAAAAATCATGCACAAATATTATATCAAAAGAACCACAAAACTTGAAAATCTAAGCCCATGAAAGAACCAAAAGTATAAGTTGCTCAGAAAAATAAATAAATCATAATTAACTCAGCTAAAATTAAATATGTAATTTGAAAACCCTGATCACAATCGTTAATATCACAAAAAATTTTCTGAGGCACGGTGAAGTTACATTAAACTTTGAATGTGAGGCTAAAAGATCACAATATGCCTCTGGTCTTAACCCTTAACCCAACCATTGTTCTCGAGAGACCGATTTTCTCCCCCAAACCCATCCATAAGGAATTAAACTAATATGCTTATGTTGTCATCGCAAGACTAATTAAGTTTTTACACTTTATTCATTTTAAATTAATCGAAGCATTCAAAATATCTTAAATTCAACATAAATGACGTCCATTTATTTAGGAACAGTTTAAACCAAAAATTAAAAGTAGGCACTTATAGATTATGTATTAAGTATTCATAATATAATTCAGTTTATAAATGCATAATTCCTAACGAATTCAAATATTATAAAAATTATGTTCAAGATGATGTAATTAGAATTTAAGGCAGTGAAAGAAAACTAATTATTAAACTTTAATTATTATGCATGTTTACTAACATTTTCTTAGTGGCTTATTTAGCAACTGAGAGAGTTAAAAGATGTTCACAGAAATCGTTCCAAATTTCCCCACACTACACCACTTTTAAAAAAAACCAATAACAAAATATGCATAGAAATGAAAACTTACATGCGTAGCTTCTGCATCGTTGACTCTGAGCTCAGCGTTCTGATGATTAAGCTGCTGCTATGGTTATGATGTTTCTCTCCAGCTAGTTATGTAGTAATGTGGTGAATTTTGTAATTTAGTTATTTTTAGATTCTACACTCTCTTTCTTATTTTCTTTTTATGAATGAGTTTTTTTTTTCTTCTGTTTCAAAACTTAGTAGAGTATCTAAATTCAGAACACAGATACTTTATAATTTTAACCCCTTGTGGGAAAATTAAAGTTTTTGAAATTTTTTTTAAAATATTAATATTACTTATTTTTTTTTCTATTTCTTTTGAAATACAACTATTTTCAATTATATTCAATGAAAGTATTTACTTAATATGAACTTTTTAAGACTTTTAATTCCGCTTTAAGTTTTGAAAGGGGAAAAAAAAAACTCAAACTGAATTATAAAATATTGAAATTATTTAAATAATCTAATAATTTAAAATTTAATTACTTAGCATTAAATTAGTTCAGTAATCTTAGCAAATATAAATTTAGCTCGAGTAATTTAAGTAAATTTCATGGCAAAAGAAAAGTAAAATAAATTTAAGTTAGATAACCTTAATTCGAGCTTTCAATTTATCAAGTTGTCCGCCATTTCAAGACAACGCAAAAGCCTCGGAATAAAGACGAATTTTTCTAAAATTTGTTTCGAAGAATGAATTAAAATTTGATTTTTAGGAAATTTTGCCAATTCAAATATTTCTTTAGATTCTGCTGCAATTATCAGCGCCTGTGAGACAGTTTCTTAGTTTAGTGATAAGCTGCTGCTCCTTTTAGTTGTTCAAAATGTTGGCCTTGGGATATGAAAATCTCTTTGGGTGACAAATAACCCAAGCTTTTCTTAAAGAAACTGGTGCTCTGTTGAACAATTATTGTGGTGATCCAAGAAAAAACCTGCGTATCCCCAAATCACCTCTTGGAGATACGCCAAAATTATATTGGAAGTTACTCCTTAGATGTAAGTGTTCATTAATTTCCCAATTTATTGCTGGTAAGGGAATTTGGTGTGAAGCCTCATACAGGGGCTCCTCAATGAAGGACGCTAACCTATGAAATTTTCACATTTATTTCTAATAAAATTCAAAAAAAAAAAAGAAATTCATTTATTTACCTTGCGTAAATTGTTAATCTACGAAATTTTAGAAATTTCCAAAGAATTTTTGTAAAAACATTAATATTCTCCGGACCCAACTGTATTTTTTTTTCCCTCCAAATCAAGCACGTTTATTAAAAATATTAATGAAACACTTTAAACTTTACTCTTTGACAGCCACAGTAGAAAGAATGTAAAATCTAATTTTAAGCAGCAGTATAGGCCCAATTTAACGCTGTATAGCAAAAAAAAAAAAAAAATCAAACGGATTTTTGGTAACGTTATATGAAACACACAAGTTGCATAAAAAAACACCTGCACCTTCGGCAATGATATTCGCTGGACACACCCTATATATCTATACAAAACTGATGGCAATATATAGGACAAGTCCGTTCTATATTATAGTATGGCAAATGTAGTGTGCATAGTTTCAGAAACTGGTAAACACACAACCTAGCATATATAAAAACATTATTTAAGAACCTGGAGTGGGCAACTGGCATGCGTATGAAAAACATAGAATTAGCATAGAGTTTATGTTACGTAGATTATCATTTTTTTTTTTTTTGAAATATTCAAACTTGCCCATTACAGGCTCGGGCTTTAAAATCGATTTTCATGCGGTCCCAAACCTAACCACAAAAGCCCTCAATTAAGAGGACCGTGAGGATCCGTAAATCACACGAAGGTTTGGAAGCACGAACTTGGAAAAAATTTTGTTCTTAAATAAAAACATGGAAAATAATGTATAAGTGAAGTGTTTAGAATGAAAATGGAGTAAGTTAAGTCAACCAAAAAACTTATTAGATTTGTCCAAAAAGCTCAAGTGAGCAGACAATGTATAATCTTTGTTTTTCCTCGTTTGATAAAAAAAATAATTGTTCGGGCTCGGGTTTTTTTCTCAAGTGCTTGTTTCGTGTTTGTCAGTTGGGCCCGTTTCCTCTAGTTGAACGTAAATATCATACTATAAATTTTATTAATGAAAATATTTTTTCCGCTTAAATCCGGGCCCTAAAAAGAACTCCGGGCCCGGAAGAAATCCTCCCTTACCCTCCCTTCTCGTCAGGCCTGCATATAGCTTGGTGGTCTGAAGTCTAATAATATCAGTCAGCGGTATAAGTGGAAAATTTCATAGAAGAACATTATTGTACACGTGCAGCTGTTGAGTGGCAATCGACACTTGGACCGAGGTACACTCGGACCAAGGTACACATATCTCCCCTAAAAAAAAAAAAAAAAAGAAATAAATTATCGAATGAATGAAAGAATAAACTAGTGGATAATTCAAATATGGTCGATTGAACGAATAAATGATAACTTAATAAATGAAGTAGCGATGGCCAAATGACCTTATAAAATTATGAACTAGACACACGGAGAAAAATCAGTGTCATACTTTTTGCTCCACCCGGGTATTAAAAAAATTAAATTAAAAAAAGTATTAAAAAAATTAAATTAAATTAACTCTAAATTATATATTTAATAAATATTTATTCAATAAATTATTAAATTGAAGACGTTAAGCTCATTGACATTAAACTTATCAAAATTTTGCGTCAAATTGTATATTACTGTTATATATTTTGACACATTTTTTATTCACACACACTTGCACAATTTGCACAAGTGTCACTAGAAAGCATAGATAAAGCACACACCTTCACAAAGGTAGCATTTTCCCTTAGTAATTTTTAAAGAAAATCTTTTTATTTTATAATTTTTTTGTATGATGTTACTTTAATTGTTTTAAGTTTTTAAAAACGAAAAGCAACAAAGAAAAAACCGTGTCATCATTTTAATTATTTTTACGCTCAGCCATTCAGGATTTATTTTTTATCCTTGAAATTCTCTCTTTTTTTTTGTATAAAAATGTCAACGCCCAGCAATTTGTGCTACCATTTGGCTGGTTGTCAGGTTTGTCTGTCTATTCGCATGTTTTTCCATATCTTTGGCACTGACAGTGACTGCGTCTACGTTTTTATTTTAAGAGTGTGAAGGTGCACGTGTTTGTGTGAATCTGTGTGTGTATGTGTGGTGTTACATGAGCATTACATGCTGTTGTTGTCCTTTAACAAGTGCTCACATTCAAACACTTGAGCACATTAACTGTGCAAAGCGCGTTGTTCTACACTTGTCCTTAGAAAAAATATTAAGAGTTATACAGTAGCAACATCAGCAGCAGCAGCAACATCACTAAAACAATAAAAACAAAAACAACAAAAAAAAAAAATATTTAAGTAACGCAACATAACGTGAAGCACGTTAATGAAACAATTTTTCCAGTTGTCATTGCTGTAAACAAAAAATTTCCACATCAAGAAGAAAATGTCATGAGTTCTGACGAGTGTAAACGCGGGCGGTCACACACAAGCAAGCAACATTTCTTAGCTATGTAGAAAATTGCTTTCGGATGACATTATATTGGTAATGTGAATTCAATTAAGGACAGCGATTTTGTTATTGACCTCGACTTTTTCAAATTAAATATGTTAATAATATGTAGGGTAAGGGAGGGAAATATGGACCACCAATCTTTCTTTTTTAAATAAAATTCAAAAAACATAAAACAAAACAATTAATTTGATGTCATTCATTAAAGGAAACAATTCACCTTTATTCTGATTCACTTTTAGATAAATATCTCATCAGGATAAAGATAAAAAACTGAAAACGATAAGCCTCAATAGACCAATTCCAGCAATAGAGAAACATGGTTACCGGACATAGTCCCAACGAAGATAATCCCCACTTTGTAAATAGGGAAAATTTTTCGGTCATAATCCCCATTTTGGTCATGGGGGTTATGTCCGAAAAATTTAATTAAGATTGAACAAAATTTTTGCAATAATCCATTTAAAAAATTTATATAGTGTTGGATGTTATAGACTGATGCGCGGCCGAAGGCCGCCGCGAAGCCGGTATTGGATTTTCGGGAAATTCTGAGCCCCCGAACCCCTACTCATATGTAAAATTACTGTGGCTAGCAAACTAGGTGTTGGATATATAATAGACTGATCTGCGTCTAAAGGCCGCCGCGGAAACGGTATAAGAATTTTTGGGAGTTGTAAATCCTGAGCTGCGGCTGTTGTCAATAACAAAATATCGTTATGGGGACTATGTCCGTTTTTTCCTGGGGACTATGTCCGAAACACTTGCGGACATAATCCCTATTTTAGAAATGGGGACTATGTCCGAATTATTGGCGGACATAATCCCAATTTCGTGAATGGGGATTATGTCCGTGGGGACTATGTCACGGCACCGAGAAACAAATTCACCTATGCATTTAACATAAAATTACCAATATCTGAAATCTTTTTTGAACTGTGAAAGCTAAACAAAGGCCAACAATAATTAAAAAAATCTCTATGGATTTACACATCCCATTAAACCATCCACATTTTGTAAAAAAAACACATTGAAATTCCAGTATCGAATTACAAGTATGCAGCAAGCTACGTAAGCTAACCAAAATCCTTAAAACTGATATAATTAAGTTTACATAAATGTTTCGAAATAATAATTTTAAGTACAATCCAATGGTGTTTTGTCAGCATCACAGCCTTGAGCGTAGTCATTGCTGCTTAATTTTTGAAAAAAAGAACTGTTTGTCTAATCACATGTTAATTAAATGATTAAATTATATAAACTACGATGACCAAATGTATTTTCCTACTGGGTACATTAATTTGCTAATTTCAAATTACTGAATAACGAAAATGAATTTGATTGCATTAAAACGCACGCTAATCCAAAACTTATATAACACCCACAATTATATTAACATTTTTACACACCCACACAGTGTATGTGTTATACTCAAACAATCAAATATACAAATAAATACATAAATATGTATGTATGCATATATACACGCACTTGGCACGCATTCATTTAAGGAAATCCTTTACTCACACGGAAATAACTAATTCACTTTCGACAGCCGCAACGTCAAAGTGGCAAAAGACTTAAATGTTGAAATGCGTAGGTGTGTGAAAAAGCAGAAAAATTAGATTGATGGTGCTTAAGAGAAAGTGTAGGAAAAGTGATGCCAAATTCACAAAAAAATGTTTATAAACTATCACATGCTTTAATCACGGGTTTCAAAGTGAGGACAGGCTGTACTTCCTTTATCCACTCGTTTCTAGTACATTGAAAAAGGCACCCTGGTCCTATAGCAACAACTCCTGAATATGAGATATGAGGTGGTGGGTTCCAGAGTAAAATTCAAAAATGAGTTCAGTACTCAAATCAATTGGTCAATGCTCTATCCATTTTACGGCCAGAATACAGATCTCCCACTTTTCAAGGATTAGCAGCAATGTATATGATTGGATCATTAGCTTAAGCATATGAAAATTAGATGGTGAGCAAAACTTTAAACTCTGCCTAATATGGCGATTAAAAATAAGCAAAATCGTTTTATACAAAGTGAAGTGAGAGGTACTTGAAATAGTTCCACCAAATTTTAATAACTCGGGCAATCAAGTTCTGTACAGTATTCTGAGAAATTCGGGTAACAGGGCACGTCACCTCGACTATACAACCAAGAACTTTGAAATACACGACCAACAGATTTTGGTTTTGGTGACCTCACACTATTTGTAATCTAAGCTGGTCTTAGACACTTAGAACAAAAAACGGAATAACATAGCAGGTGTAAACCATTTCAAAACGATCAAGACTATTTTGATGGCACCCGATTTAGCTATAAATTGGCATAAGGAATAGAGACATACAGAGAAAAATTACTACCAAATATTTTTTTAAAATTTAAAAAAAGGCGAAAATATAGGACTTTGAAATTTTTAGGTTAGCTTTCTTTGAGAAGCTATTACTTTAGTTGCATTTATCCAATTCTCAATTTTATGGTGCCAAATGATTTGTCTTGAAACAGGCTTAAAAATAAAAATTAGCAAAAATAATTTTTTTCTTTTTTATATAGTTTACACTGAAAAAAAAAAAAAATGTTAAATTGAGTTTCCCAAAATATGTCATTTTTGGTGTTTTTTATTTTTCTTGTAAAAAAAGCTACAGATGTTACTTACCAGTCCTCCAAAAATTGGAGTGGGCCTGCCAGTGGTTCTCCAGAAAAACAATAAAATGTGGCTTCTACCGCAATTTTTCAATACATTTTTTTTGAATTTGAAATTTTTAATTAAACGATATTTTGAATTTGGTAAAAAAGTGCGTTGGTACTTTCATTAGTACTATACAAGCAAAAAATAGTCAATAAACTAACTTCAGAATTTAAAAATTTTATTTAATAAGAATTTTGAATTGAAAAAATGTACTGGAAAATTGCGGTAGAAGCCACAATATAAACAAAAGTTTCAAAATACTTTACTGACAGCATTTTTTGTGATTACACTGTTTGACACAAAAAATAACACATGAGAAAATTTAAAAAAATCTTAAAGTAGACGTGAAAAAAAATTACCCGTGTCTCGTGGTTTTTCTCCAGCACGTAGCATTGTTTTTTTAATGATTTTTAAAGTATTTTTATCCACTGTACATGAAAAAAACAAAAACACCGCATTCTTGTGTTAAATCTATGAATTTAACTACATGATCCTTACGTTTGGGTTGAATCATGTGTTAAGAAAACTTATGCAGGATATTGCGGGGAGTATTTATGTATCAGATTTTAACCCTGTACAACCCCCACATGTGGGTCATTTTTGCTCTTTTCTTAAAAAGGTATAAAAATGACAACTGAAACAGGGTAATAATGAGTCAGTATGTCAGTACTACAGAAATATTTTCTATTCAATTTTACTACTAGTTGCTGAACACTAAAAAAGCAAAATTTTATCAAAAAGCAAAAAAATCGTTAAAATCAGTAAGCAGTTCTAACAATCTATATTTTCCAAATTTCACCCCAATGTAAAACTAAAAGACTACATTTCGGACAAAACTCGTTCTCACAAGATCGTAACGAAATCACGCAAGGATCCTAGACCACATTAACTTATTATATCCTGATTATATGGGTCTTTTTGACCCCTTTTTCTAAAACTGAGCCACAATGGGTTAAAGAATTTTGCAAAAATATCCTAAAAAAAAATTCACTAACAGCTACCAAAGACGAAAAATTCTTAAAACTTAAGGTAAGAGCGTCAGAGATGTAATTAATATCCAATGTGAAAAGTCCTTATTAGTTTTAACGATTTTTTTGGTTTCGGGCTTAAATTTCGACCTTTACGCGTTTAAAAACTAGTAGTGAAATTTTATAACAAATATTTCTGTAGTACATACTGACTCAATATTCCCCTGTTTTAGGTGTCATTTCTGTACCTTTTTAAGAAAAGGGCAAAAATGACCTACATATGGAGGTTAAATAGGGTTAGAATTTTATACTTTAATATTCTCCGCAATATCCTGCATAGGTTTGCTGAACAAATGATACACCTCAGATGTAAGGATCATATAAATTCATAGATTTAACACAAGAATGCGTTATATTTGTTTTTATCATGTACAGTGGATAAAAAAAACTTCAAAAATCGATAAAAAAATGTGACGTGCTGGAGAAAAGCCAATAGACACGGGTATTTTTTTTAACGTCTAAGTACTCTAAGAATTTTTTGTGTTTTCTCATGTGTTTTACAAAAAGTTCGAAATTGTTCAACAGTGTTATCCAACCAAATATCACTCGGACACTGAGAATAGTAAATGCAAACTCTGATCAGAAAATTCGTTGATTCGAACAAGAGGGCGTTTCACCTCCATACACTCAAAGTTTTCAAAATGCTTTAGTACAATCCTTATTTGATGCGATGTAATCAAATTTTGCGCAGATTATGGGAATAGTTAGTAGAATCTCAAAAAAAAAAAAAAAAAAAACTGGGAAAACTCGGAAAACAGGGTGTGGCATCGCCCATACAAGCAAAATTTTCATAATTCTGTAGTACAAGCGTTATTTAAGATAATGCAACTAACTTCCGCACAGATGCTTGGATTAGTTAGCACAAGATATGCATATGCTCGTATATGAGCAGAAAACTAACTAAAGTTGGACAAGAAGGTATGGCGCTTACCATACAAAATTTTCAAAATGCCACAAAAGTTTTTGAAAACTAAAATATAAAATAAAAAATTAAATAAATAGAAGGCTTTAGGTCAGTTTTTTGATTATTTATTATTGTATTTAATTAAAAGTTAGAAAAGTTTTTTTTTGTCATTTATTTTTAAAATTTTTTTTTCAGACTTTTAATTCAACAAGTTTTTTAAACTGTTATCTAAATGATTTAAAAACTTATGGTCTGACCTAACTTTAAAAAAAACTTACAAAGAAGTTTATTCAAGGTCTGTAGAAAACACATTTTTCATTTTCTTTTGAAGCATAAAGCACATAAAATATGGTTTTGAAAAAAATAGCACATCGGGCAGATGACCCCAGTGGCCTTGCTGGTACAAACTATATCGAAATTTCCATTACCATTTTGTTTCAATGCATTTTTACTAAAAGTGAACTGTCAGTTGTCAAATCATTTTCCTTTTTTAATTGGCAACACTTAACCGCTCAATGGCGGAAAATTCAAATCTTGCGAAAATTATGTAACGCCCTGCAGAAGATAAACGTATTATTATAATAGAAATAGGCTGCAATTTATTTAAAAATGAAAAAACTGTGCTCTATTTTCTCGAAAAATTTCCCCAAAAGTTTGAAATTGACAACTTTTTTTGTTAAAAACATGATATAGGTCAAATCACCAACACCTGAGTTGATGCACTTCAGTACCCGTTTTAAGGATTTTGAATTGTTCCACGCACTATTTCTATTTGAAGAAGTATGCAATTTGACGTCATTTGCAAAACTTATGGGATATTTACATTATGATAGAACTTTAGCCTCACATTGCAGATAGAAAAAGATATGGAGCTCAATATGAAACAACGCATCAGGCTAACAAATAAGTAAGTAATTACAGATCTTTTGTTCATGCTCTATGTTTTCAGGTAGTTTTACCACTCTGAATATTGAGCTTCATTCAACTGGGGGAAATTTTTCTGAATTTAGCGGAGTTTTGAAGTAACTGCTTAGTGCTTAAATCTTAACAAATCTGTAGTGACATGAATTTTGGAAATTTCATAAGTCGCCGGTGCTTACGAAGACTATCTCTTCTTTAAATGCGCACAAGAAAATCCTTTTTTTCAAACTGCGGCGAAAAAGATCTTTTTTGTGCGAATGCGGACAAGAAACTCACTTTTTACAAAATGCGGAGGAGAAAATCACTTCCTACACGTTGTCGAACGCAACGTTGCAACGCAAAAAGTGCGACTGATGGCGAGGCCCTGCGATCTACGCCGCAGTGTGATTTTCTTCGCCGCATTTTGTAAAAAGTGATTTTTTTCGCCGCATTTTAAGTGATTTTCTTGTCCGCATATTACAAAAAAGATTTTTTTCGCCGCAATTTAAAAAAAAAAGTTTTTCTTCGCCGCAACTTTTGGTTGGAAGATTTTCTTCATAAGCACCGACGAAATAAGCTTTTCTGGTGGTATTTCATTTAAAAACTTAATGCTATCACCTGTTTAAGAGGTAACACCTCTACTTGTTTAATTAATTACCGCGTCGTTTTGCATCCTGAAATTAAAAAACAATCAACAAAAATTGCGTGTATTTTTCCAAAATATGGCAACACTGCTAAAAAGAAGATTTTGTAGCCACATGTGTGAACTACAGCCAAAAAAGAGTATTTTTTTTTTTTTTTGCTTAAACAGCCACCATACGCTTAAATGCTTGCTGTTATATCAAGAGTTAATTTGTTGCGTGCCAACTCATAAGTCAGTTAAGCTGACAGCCTGAAAGCCTGACACTATATACAGCCCGACTGGCAGGCAGGCAGGCAGCAGCAGCTGCTGCTGTAGCACCATGCTGCGCATGTATGTAGGTGCCACATCGGAACACAACAGCGTTCCATTAATATTTTGTTAATATCATTTTTATTTTCCTGTCATATTTTTTATGTCCTTTTGCATTGCTGTTTTTGTTTTGTTTTGACGTGTCCTGTTGAACAGTAATTAAATAAAACAATGCCAAAAGACTCGAAGCTTAGTTATGGCTGAATGGATGGAATTTCATGGCGTTTTGCGTGAATTTGAAAAGTTTTTGTTTTTGTGAGAAATTTTTAGTGCCAATGCAATTTCCGGGAAATTTGAGTGGTGATTTTATTGTCATTTCGACTTTATGTTGATAAATGCAAATGCAAACTATAAAATTCACCGCAAATCAGCGCTATTGAAACGCAAAACTATAAAATTGTTAAGACCTCGTCAAATGCAATGCATGAGTCAGTAATAATGAAAAACTGTTACGTCAAACCGCAGTAAATGTACATGTACACATCGGGGCTAAATCGTAAATTTTCAATTTTAACACATTCAGTTTTCGTCTCCACTCAACTGACCCTTACACCGTAACCTTTGTATCCTGCAACTGCAAAAATACTGCAAATTTATTACCTACAAAATAAAGCGCCACAAACACTCTACCGTTGCAACAATTTTCAACAAAACTTGCACACCGTCGCCGAAAAGTTTTTCCATTTTCCGGTTGATGGGCTTTTCCGGATTTTTTTTCCTGCTTTTTTTGTTGGTTAATGCTTGCAGGCGTTGCACAAAAAGAAGAAACATGGTTCAGCATGTAAGGCGGAGCAGTAGTGGGTAGCCTTATATGTATACACTCAGAAAAAATTACTATTAAAATGGTAAAATTAAAAACATTTCAAAAGTTTACTTCAAAGTCTGATTTTAATAAAAACTGTTTCAGTGAAATAATACAAATGTATTCACATTAACGGAAAGTGTTTTTAATTCAATAGTTTTCTTTCATTAATTCAACATTACAAACTATTAATATGTTAATAGGACGTATTATTGAATCACAATGTCAGTTTTGAAATTATTTATTTGATATTATATAGCACATTGACTTATTTAAATAGTAAATACTGATTGATTTAATCACTAATTCTGTTATTATCACAACTTTTACTTTTGAGTGTATGTATGTCTATAAAAGAAGGGTGGGCCTTATTGGAGTTTTTCATAAAACAAATTCTGTTTAACTAATCGAAAATAATTGCAAGTCAAATTATTTTATTGGTAATTTTATCATTTAAAACTTGAACACTGATAAATGGGGTTACAAATAGGGATCTTTAGATTTTTTTCAAAATGATTTAATAAATGGCTTATGAAGCTTTAGCTTGTTTTGTAGAAGAACATTTCTTAATATGCGAGCTTTCTAAGCCTCTTAAAACAATGTGAATTCTTTAAAGTAAATTGATTTTTCACATTAGGATTAATTTATAAAGCAAAAAGTAATAAATTTCTTTTATTTCGGCTCTGTTATAAAACTTCACGGTGCTGTTATTAAATACTTTCGAACTAGAAATAAAAAACAGAAGACGTAGTTGCAATTGGACAGCCTTCATTCCTGTCTACGACGATGAAACCTACTCAAACGATATTTAGATTTTTTAAAGAAATTTGCAGCTGACATACATGTCACTTATAACATTTCATCCTTTAATGTTTTCGAGTTTGATAACATTAATTTGATGTCATCGTTAAAAGTTTCACTTTTAAATACCACCCTAATGTCGCATGCTGACCTATACAAGTGCATTATCTTAAACCGTTGCTTTCTTCCGATTTTGTTAGCACTCACTTCCTGCCTACACATTTTTACTGCCTCTCCTGCTTTGGCTCTTTCGTTTGTATTTATGTCCGGCTGAGTCGCATTTATTGTGTTGTGTGTTAAATAGAGTCAGAGACGTACACAACGTGCACAGACGTCGCACACATAAAAGGGCATTTATTAAAATGGACACACAAATGAGTTGCCACTACCACTACCACGGCGACTATACAGCTATCGACCTACTAAAGTGCACAACTACCTACCTACTACTATTTTCATTAAAAATTTGGTTTTATTTCACTTTGTACGAACTCTTGCAATATAAGTATGTGTGAACTTTTCAGTGCATTGCAATGTTTACATATGTGTGTGCATACGTGTGTATTTGTGGTGCCGCATAAATAACATTTAACCCATTTTTCCGGTGGTTTCTTTTCGTATTTTCCTCTATTTTTATTTACCATGCACCGTTTGGTTGAAACAAAATAAAGAATTGAAAATGTTGCTCAACAAACGAAAACTTTGCTGAGGTTTCTAAATAAAATACAGAATTTCAAGTTTTATATATTTCTATGTATGAGAATATATGTGTTCCTTTACATGAATGTCCCCTGTGGGACCGGAAGAGAAATTTGTCTCAATAGTCTCATCTTTGCTGTTGTTGATTTGTTAGTTGAGGAGTGATTTTTCAGAAGGGCGTAAACCACTTACGACCTCGAACAAACCTAAGAATGCCATCGCCATCACCATGCTAAACTGCATCCTCTAGTTCAAAATTCATCACAAAAAACGCATTTTTTCAAATAAAATCGTGACCAAAAATCGAATTTCGAAACAAAAAGGCTTATTTCTATATAATTTAATAGAAATTTTTAGAGTTTGATAGAAAAAGACGTATTTCAAATAAGTTGCCAAAGAAGTGTACTCTTCTTGAAATGCGGAAAAAGACAATTGATCTTTTTCTGGTTTTAATGTTATGCATAAGAAGCCAAAAGTCTCTTGTGTTGAACGTGAGCACCTGCCATAATGGCTTAGTCTCGCGGTGTTCTTTGCACTCAGTCCAGTAAACGACGGACAGCGCCACCTTCAATACGGCAATTTTCCCTGAAGGTTACCATTCCTAAGTCATGCAGATGGGCATAAACTCCTGGTCTGGAGGGTAGGACTATCTTAAGCCTCTGCCATTCTTTGGGTTATGGCACCCGGTTCAGAATGCAACTTCACACCAAGCTTCCGAACTCTCCCCGCAGTTTTGGGTATACACCACAGCCACCTCAAATCTCTCCAAAGGGCCATCCCAGTAGTCAGACTGGATAAATCCAGCGGGCTACTGACTCCCGTGGTGCCAGAAAGCCTCCGGTCAGACTTCGTAGCCAAAGCTACTACCAGTATCGCTCCATCCAGCTTGGACTGGTTACCGTCACACGCTGATCCATAAATACCATACCACATATACTAAACACAGTATACACATAAAATGCACATCCTACCTATTCGCCCAACTACCGTCCAGTCACTATTACCTAACAGTCTCCCTTCTATGGACCTACACCTAAGCCCCACCCCAGTTGCACACTTCACACTCCACCTTACATATATCATGCAATTGACCCGCACGCACACGCCATATACACCCCCAATTTCCACACCAAATTGCTCAACTAATCGGGCACGCCGTCTCCGAAACACCTCTCTAGTACACTTATTCATCCAAGAGATTTGCTGACTAGAAGCAAATACACCACTAAGATCATACACTCCATTGACGTGCATAGTCCCCAAAGCCTCGTGATCGCGAATATCCTCATAAAAAAGATAATCACACTACATGTGCAATTAGTACTCGAGGATTGCCCCACAGTCGCATCCCTCGACCTCACTGAGAGTTCTTCGATGCAAAACTGCATTGAGAGAACCACTCGCTTACCATCTAGATTGCCATCTAGATGTTACACACTAACGCAACAAAGCTTAACGATCCGTCCGAATTATATTTACCTCTAATATTATTCCCCACCAACCAGTAATTCACTGGAGGCAAAGCCCTCCGTACTCCATAGGCAATACTGGATCGCATTACCTCCAGATCAAGAGGAGCCGCCCCCAGCAGCACCTGCAAGGCGTAGGTAGAAACCGTACGACATACAGGCATACACGTAATCAAAGCCAGACGTTGACATGGCAATACTTTCTTACACCCAACAACAATTGTTTAAACGTCTAATGACAAGAAATTGAAAACGTAAATAGAACTTCACATAGGATAGGGTCAAAATTTGAACTAATCGGTCGCCACCATAATGTAGCTTACAAACTAGTTTTAAAATAGTCTGTTTTCCTACAGGGTCCTTTATATATTCATGCAATGCTGCTGAATAAGTCAGCATGTAGAGTGCTCTGTTTGTCATTTAACCACTGTGAAGGATTTAATAGAAACTTCACATGGATTGCAATTGTATTTTACTAATTAATTTGCGGTTGCACTTTTTCGAGGTTTTTCCTTAAGTAGATCTTTTGAGAAAAGGTTTTTGAATTTGAAGTAAAAAAAAAGAGGAAAATATTACTACCTTAAACAAGAAGCCAAAACATATGCAAATAAATACAAATTAACTAAAATATTCCATTAGAGAAAAAAATTTTTGTCAGAATATGTAATTGTAAAAACTGACAATATTTATATCATGGAAAAATCATATATTGCATATTTTTTATGACAAAGATTGCTATTAAAAGTTAAATAACCGTGCTAAATTATGGAATACACTCCAAAGTCAAGTGATATCAAATATGCAAAAGGTTATCAATTCATATTTTGCAAAATTTGATTTTTTGTTTTTTTCGTTCTTACTTCGACCTAAATTATAGATTTATGCGTAGCAATAAAATCAAATCAAAACATTTTATGAGTGCCACCATCACAACCATCACTCCTAGTACTACTCCCACCATCAGCAATAACCACAACTACAAAAATTCACATGTGTACGTAGATACTCCTCACATATATCACAAAATTCAACTATGAAAACTATTCAGCTAAAACGTAAACTAGGACACGCTCTATGTGGTTAAAATGAAAAAAAAAAAAAAGGAAAAAAATAACCTTTATGAATCCTCGTACAATTTTAAGGCCATTCATCTAAATTCAAGGTTGCAGTTTGTGGGCGGACTACGACAACACGCATACATAGTAAGGAGCATGGGCGTACGCAAGGGGGGGCAGGGGGGCAGCTGCCCCCCCTAGCTCTAGCTTTAGAGTTACAAATATATCATATTCATTCATTTTTACAGTAGTTTTTACAACTTTTCATATTAAAGCTAAATAAAACACGATTTTTTGGACAACAGTTTATACAAATATGTACACTTTTTTTATCTTAAATACACTATTTATTTACTTAATTCCAAACAATTTGAAAGTAAAATCGGATAATATTTTAGAAAGTTATTAAGGTTTCACTGAAGTAGGACTATTCGTTTTTTTATCGAAAAAATAAATAGGCACAAAAAAATGTTCCCTGCTCATAACTTTTTTTTTTCTCAGAAGGGATACCCAAAGCTGCTTAAAACTAAAGACTATGTTTTTGCAAAAAATGCTGAGTTAAAAAATTCAAAATTCGATTTATTTATGTTTTTCAATTACTTTAACTCAGCCAATTTGAATAGGATTTTAGTAATTGATACATTGAAAAGAAGCGTAAGGATTTTTCTTTAAAATAGTGTATAAAAAATTCGATCAAAATTGGGTTTCTCGAAATATTTTCTTATAAAATTAGAGCTATAACCTCAAAAATCGAAAGTGTCGATTATATCTAGAACGGTTCCTCGAAAAAAAAAAAAATTTATGAGTTTTTTGGAGTCAGCGACCTCAAATTAGTTTAGAAATGTGATATATATTTAAAAGATAACATACCTAAGCAAATTTTTATTTAGAAAGTTATCTAAGAGTACCTTCAAAAGTACCTTGAAAATCTCTACAGGAAAAGGAATACACTCTAGCGTCTTTTTTGGACATTGAAGGAGCTTTTAATAACGTCCTTCCAAGTGCGGTAACTGCTAATCTGCGTCGCATAGGCACAGAGCCTTGTGTTACTGCTCTGATTGAAAAAGTTTTATTATGAAGGGTTGTACAATCTGAAATTAACAACTGTACATTAAGCAAATCAGTTTAAAGAGGAACTCCACAGGGTGGAGTTATCTCACCACTACTCTGGAATATGGTTGTTGACGACTTGATAAAAAGTTTAAGCAAACAGGGTGTACGAGTAGTGGCATACGCTGATGATATTTGTATAATGGTAGTGGGTAAGGACTGGTAAGGACTAATATCAAAAGTGATATCATGTCTTTGTCACTTAAATCCATTAAACTTTGGACAAGCTCAAAAGGCTGAGGTTGTTGTTTTTTCAAATAAACATCAAATACCTCAATTTAGGCATCCAATTTTGGATGGCGTTAGTCTTCCTATAAAGGAAAGCGTGACTTTCCTGGGTATTGTTCTTGACCATAAACTTAAATGGAAGTTAAATGTTGAAAATAGAATTAGGAAAGCATACGTTGCTTTCTATTCTTGTAAACGCTTGTTTGGTAAGAGATGAAGCCTTAAACCGAAAATAATTTTTTGGATGTATAAGGCAATCATCAGGCCGATTCTTATGAACAAAATTTTGCTGTGGTGGAACTCTTTACATAAACAAAGTTATTTGGATATTCTGTCCAGGGTTCAAAGAGTTGCGTGTCTCAGTGTGACTGGGGCTTTTAAAACTACTGCCACTGCTGCACTGGAAACTCTTCTTCACCTAGAACCACTAAATATTTTTGCCAGAAGCATGGCCGTGAAAAGTGCTATCAGACTTAAAGAATTGGGTTTCTGGAAATCGAAATCTTTTGGTCATAATAGTATTTTACTCCAATTTATGGATTGTGATGTACTATGTGGTACTGACTACCTCTTACCACACCTTCTCTTCCCAACGAACTTCAAGGTGGTAATACCTGAAAGAGAAAACTGGTCTCCTTTAAACGCATCTTTTGAAATATACACGGATGGGTCAAAATTGGATACAGGCACTGGATCAGGCATTTATTCTAAGCCTTTAGACTTAGCAAAGTCTTACAGACTGCCGAACGACTGTAGTGTCTTTCAGGCAGAGGTTTTTGCTGTTCTTAAAGCTTGTGAATTCTTCAATGCCCATAAGTCCCAATTTCTTGGAAGCGTTGTTATTTACATTAATAGTCAGGCGGCTATCAAAGCAATCTCATCAAATTATATCACGTCGAAACTTGTGTTAAGCTGTAGAAATATCCTTTGCGATATTAGCGAGGACTATAATTTAACACTTTGCTGGGTTCCAGGTCATAATAATTTCGACGGCAACGAAATTGCAGATGAACTGGCTAAAATAGGGTCAAACCAAAATACCATTTTCGCTGACCTTTCAATAAAAAACCCATTAGCGTAATCAAGGGAAAAATCGAAAATAAATGTATTCAGCTTGCTAATTCTAGATGGTCAAATCTTCAAACTTGCAATCATATTAGATCTATTTGGCCATCATATAGTATAAATCGTACTAAGTTTTTAATAGCAATGGAGAAACATAATGTACGGATCTTAATCGGTGCTATTACTGGACATTGTGCCATGGGAATCCATGCATCTCGTTTAGGTTTCACAAACATTGGCGACTTTTGTAGAAGTTGTAAAGACCCTGATTTGGAAGAAACAGTCTTTCATTTCTTTTGTGAATGTCCAGCGCTTGCGCTTAGACGTAGAAAGAATTTTGGTCATTTCAATTTGGAATCGCTTGACTCACTGTCTGAGGTTTGTCTTAAATCCAAGTGGTTCTCTTCTTATACTTTCTCTGCTAAAGCTCTTAGTATCGGGTATACAATGGGCCCTTTCTCGAGGCCTAAGTTAATGATGACAACATGTTCATCTCCCGGATCTAACCTTACCTAACCTAACCTTCATAAGTTTTTATGAACTTTTATTTAATATTTTAGTGCACAAAAATCAAAAATATACACAGCTCTTACATTGAAATTTCTCAAAAAAAAAGATTCGCAAAATTTGAGTTTGGCCCCCCCCTAGATGAAATCCTGCGTACGCCCTTGGTAAGGAGTAAAGCTTTTAGTTGATGTTTTATTGCGAAAACAGCGTGCTTTTTTCCCCTTTTTCTTGTGCTTTTTTTTTTTTAGATTTGTATGTCTAAAAATGCCTGGCATAGTTTTTTTTATTTATGGTCCTGGCCAATTTGAAATGACCTTAAAAACAAGCATTTTGATTTGAATCTTTCTTCTTGCTTTTTTTGCGTAACTCCTCGTCGTGGTGATTGAGTGACATTTTATAGGATTGGTTTTAAGTGGCAACGTTTGTCAGCAGATTTTGTGTTGTTTATCGTTGGGCTTGTAACGACGAAAATGGGGTTAAAATTTGTAAACATTTCATGAAAGTAAATTTTTAAAATCATTTTATTTAAAAGCTTTAAAATTCAGCATATAATTCAATTAAATTCTAATATCATTTAATGTGGCGCAGAATGGCGTATGTATAACATTTTGTAATTCAGTTTGTGAATTCATGGTTTTGTGTATGTCTACGACATGTAGAGCTTAATTGCTGTGAAATTTCAAACTTTTGAAATAAAAATTGAATTGTGTGTATACGTACACATCTTTTCACACTAACATACATATACACATAGGGTAAACAATGAAAAAATGGCACCATTTTTTGTTAAACTCAATAGATCCAAAATTAACAGATATTTTTAAAGAAATAAATGTGTTCTTTAATTAAATTAAAACCAAAAAAGTACTTCGACCCAATTAAAAATTATGTGCGAAATCAGTGGAGACTAAAGGTGTTATGGCACCATATCATGGGTGATGATTTGGAACTCTTGGCAACTTTTATTAAGTTTTTGTTACCAGTATTGTGTTTGTTTTGGTATTGATAAGGTAGGGTATACGATGTACATGTTTCACGTGACCACATACGGGACGTTGCGCATTGGGATCCAATCATCTGGTTAACGCACCCTTCACATTCATCTTGAACTAAAGTTTTTTCTTCATCTCCATCGGAAGCAGCAGTAACCACGTTACATTTGTAAGTCCTCTTCTTTGCAACAACCATACGTTGCTTAGGTTGTGTTTTCCGCTTCAATAGCATTTCTGCTGTGTGACGCTTGTATTAAAAGTTTTCACATGGTTTTCTAAAATGTTAGAGAAAACCTTAAATTAATCAAGGTGACTGAAATTCTGGGATTCTGGAGAGACTTTACATTCAAGCACTTCACAATTATTCCAAAAGTATCTTATAACATGCAACGGGAGAAATGGCACCGGAACATTATCACTCTCAGTAATTGATTATCATTTCTCCTTGTTGGTAAATACCAAATAAAAGTGCCACCAAACGATTAATCATGCATACTCGCGTTCTTATTCATCCAAAAGCTATATACATAGTATTAAAAATGAAAGAGGTGCCATATCATCTGGGGTGCCCTAAAGCAAATAATTGCAGCGCTGTTATTTTTCTATTTCATTGCCTTTTTTTTTGATTTGTTTTATTGTTTTGTTGTCTGTGAATGGAAAATAAAATACCAAAAAAGGAAAATAAAAACAAAAAATTGTACAACGTAATGCAATAACTTCATCCTCTTGTAATGAATCCTTCCGTATTGTAAACGCGCGCGCGTTATTATCCTTTTTTACTTAATGTTTACCTTCTTATTGTATTTATTTTGTATTTTCCTGTTTTTATCTTTTAGTTCCTTATACCTATATTTGTTTGTTTTTTCCTACTTGTAATGCTTAGCTTTTCTTACTCTTTTTCAAATGCTACCTACTACTATCATCAGCATTATCATTTTGTTCCTTGTTTGCTCCTTTTGCGCTTCCTTAAAGCAAGCTAAGCAATTATTTGCAGGATAACAAAAGAATAATGTAGCACAATAAAAGCACAAATAAGAAGAAAAAAAAACTCTTCGTAAAAAATATAAAACAAATAAAAAATAAGTAGAAAACGGAAAAAAGAAATAAAAAGTACGTTACGCATAAAAAGTACTTTGAATCACTACCTTTTGTCAGATAAAAAAAAAAAAAAAAAAAAAAACAAAAATAAAAGCTTCTGTACGCGAATGTGCTGTTAAGTTAAAAAAAAGGCACCTGTCAGCAAAACAAAAAGAAAAGGTGCATAACTTGAAAACTTAAAAAAAAGGGAGAAAACGTAAGAAATTTCGGTGTAAGCTTCAGGCAACTGGCTTAGAAAAGCAAACATTTTTCGTTAGCGCTTTAAGATGTCATGTGAAACTTTTGCTTATTTATGATTTTATTTTTTGTTTATGTGGAAAGCGCTGTTTTTCCGGAAATAGATTTTCTATTTCAACTTCAGAAATATGAAATATTAAATTGCTGATTATTTCTTAAGAATTTTGTATTGATCTTGAATAAACAGTTTTTCATCTTATGTTAGGCTAATATAGGAAAGGCTGTAGTAATGGCCTTAAGAAGTAGTAATTGTAGTAGGTCGGAAGAAGCTAAGTAACAATATCTTTATCCAGTAAAGCAAGATCGTCTTCACAATATCCTGTAATGTATTTAAATTTTATAGTATGAAATAAGTGATGCCATGTAGGGTTATTGAAAGCGACATCTTTGTCAGCTTGTTCTACTAATTTTGACATTAATAGGCACAGCCAACTTCACTTTAAAGTAAGAAACCATTTTGGAAATGATTAGATTGTTTGACTTCCGGCATTGGTTTTGTGATTGTAAAAGAGACCGCCATTGTGAAAAAATATAAATCGAAAGAAAAATACTAATCTGCTGCTTTTATTCAATCCTTGCTGACAATTAAAATCCAAAAATTTTATTTATAGGATAAACCTGTGGTATGTGGCACCCCCAGGTTATATGGCACCCCTTTCATTTTCAATTTGCTTTCCTAGCAACCAAATATGGACAAAATTTAATCCAGTTGCGCGAAGGAATTAAAATTATGTGTGAGATTTTTTGCCTATAATTCAAGCAGCAGCAGAGCGTTGAATATTTGTTTTAGTTATATGGTGTACATATTAAAATAAACAGAATTGAATCTGATTTCGTTTCTGGATGAATACAAGCACGAGTGAACATGTTTATTTGCTACGTGGCATTTTTATTCGGTACATCCCAAAAAGGAGCAATGGCACCCAATTACTGAGAGTGATATGATTTGGATACTATTTCTCCCCTTGCATGTCATAAGATAACTGGGAGTATAAATATGAATTGCTTGAACTTACAGTCACTCCTGAATCGTAGAATTTTAGATAAGGTAGGAGTTTCAATTATTATTTTTTCATTTTAACATGGACAATTTGAGGTTTTTGGTAATGTTTCGGAAGAGGTCATAACCTCAGTTGCCTAGATTTTAATGTAAACTGCAAAGGCTTTTAATTGTATTATATTCCGTTTTTTTCTTTTTTAATCACCTGGGATGAAATAAATACATGTCAATATATGTATTGTTGGTAATTGCCCACTATGAGAAAGTTCCGACATGAAAATGTAGAATTAGTTTGAAACTTGAATTGAATTGAACTTGAAGAAGTCTCTAAATGAATTTAAGGTGATCTTTGAACTAAATAAATAATAATAATAAAATCATATAAGCCTTTAATTTTGACAATTTAATGAAGCACCGGAAGGATTTATTTTAAAAGAATCTAATTCACACAGACCAACTTAAATTTTTGCCAGGCTGTGTACCAATGCAGTTATTCCGCAGTCAAAATCTGCTGAAGTTACTTGAAAAATAAATTTTGGTGAGAAATCTATTACTGACCTCAAATATAAGCTGATACAGAATTTCACTCTTCGAGAAAATATGAAAAGACTAACAGTACAGTGCAACTTTTATCCATTGAGGTTAAACGTTAGATAAGTGTTTCTTACATGAACTATAAGTTTTCCCATTCATGTGAAGTTGGCTCCAGAATTTTCAAAAACCATATTTTTTTTAGAGTTCTATGTCCTTTGGGAATAGCTTTTTTTTACAAAATTTGAAATAGTTCAGCGAAATTAAACTTAAAATCGAAAGTGGCATATTTTTGCTTAGTGCCGCTTTTTCAGGTCGACGAGTTCTAAAAAAAATCCTGGTTACTTTTTTTCAAATATCCGTACTTTTCATGGTACTCGCAAATTAAGTTCATTAAAGTTAGAAACGAACATTTGCGCAAATCTTGTGTTAGAATATCTACCTAGCAAAAAAAAAAAAATTTCTGTTTTTTTTATTAAATTGGAAAGTTCAAATATTTTTCAGAAAAAAACCACGGATTTTCTTAGAAATCTTCGAGTGCTACCCAGAACTTTAGTCAAAACTAATCTACGATAAAATTTAGTTTTTTTGTAACTAGGAAAAAAAAAAAGAAATTTTTTTTTTGATTTCTCGATTAAAATCAAAAGTAAGGACTGTCCCAGAAAAATTTGATGCTTTGTTTTAAGTTAATAAAAAATACCCAATAAATTTTTTTTTAAATTTTTTTTTATTAATCAGCAGTATACCGAATATAAATAACCTGAAAACTATTAACAAAAATGTATTTTCTATAAAAATATTTGACTTTTCTCTTAAGACCCTTAACTAAGTTTTGTACAGTAGTTTTGTCGACAGTTCCGCACGACCTTCCACTTATTTCTGAAGTCTTGTACATTTTTGCAGTTTTTTTATTCTTCCAAAGATCTAATTTCATTAGAGCCAAATATCTCCCAATAAGTCAAAGCTTTAGGCAGTTAAGTGTAATCGCATTTTTGGGAACAAAATTTACATTATTGCTATTGTACCATTTATGGTGGCTCTAGACTAATGATAGGTTGCTAAATAAGACCAAAACAGTATAGTACCCCCGTGCTCACGAATAAATAGCAAAATACATTTTTCAAGGCATTCAACAATTTAAATTTTCGAGTAAATTGGGCCTTGTGTTACAAAAAACCTGCTTCTCATACCGCAAGTGCATATCGCCTGCCAAACCATATACTCGTAGTGGTTGAGTAATTTTATTTATTTATTTATTAAATTTGCAATTCATAAACTTGCCTATTCTCCGAGCAGGTATAAAATTCGTGCTTGGTAGCTGTTTGAAATCTACCTTAACGTATGTAAGTTTCATCGTCCGTTAGGCAGCCGTCCAATTTAGTCAGGTAATCTTCTAGCTCACTTTTGAGGCTCCAATCGGTTTTCATCGGATCGGTCTGGTCCTTTTGAACTCTGTAGGTCTTCAGCTTACTTTTTTTTCTTTACTTGATGCACCCGTGTTTTTAAAAATAACTTCACGCCTTTTTTCTTGATTTCTACACATCTTTATCGTTTGAAGTGTGTTCACCAAGTGTTATATGTTTTTTTAATCGTCATATAATAAAAAACTTAGCAAACATACAATACATATCATCAGGTAATTCATAATATTTCAGAGACAGTCCTTACGAATATTTTAAAGAAATGTTACTACGATTTCCTTTAAAACTCTCCGAGTGTTACCCGAAACTCCAATAAAAACTTCTCTACAACAAAATTTGTATTTTCAAATACTTAGAAAAATTTTTTTTTTCTGTTTTTTCAATTAAATAAAAAGAACAATTATTTTGGAAAAGGCACTACGATTGTCTCAGATAAATTTTTTTTTTTCGGATACTCAGGAAACTTTCAGTATTCACGATAATTTTTTGTATTTTATGTAAAACCTTTCGAGCGCTATCAAGATTTTCAATTAGAACTCTGTTTTTGCATAAAAAAATTGTTCAACAGACAAAAAAAACAAAAAAGTACTCCAGAACTCTTTTCTGTGAACTCGAAAATGTTATCCGAACTCCTCAACGTGCAAAAAGCGGCGCTGAGCAAACACCGATACTCCTCCGAATTTTGGTCCAATTCCGCAGAACTATTATGAATTTTGTGAAAGAACTCTGAAACAATTCTCAACGGACTCAGAACTCTAAAAAAAAATGTTAGGCTTTTGAAAATTCTGGAGCCAGCTTTGCATGAGTTTATCCAATTCATCAAACATTTTAAATGACTAAGGTTTTGTGAAATGTCCACATGCTTTCTTTATAAAAATATTATTATTTCACAACATACTGAAACAAGTTAAGCCAATATTAAGAAATTTGTATTTGATTTTCTTTTGATAAAACAAATGTTTTATAATTTTGTAATTTTTGTATGAGAAATACCTTAACCTTATAATCCTTCAAATCTTACTTGGGACTTTGTAAGTTGCTCAATTAGCTTTTTGTTTAATCATCGAAATTTTTGTTTAATTTTCTTTTTTTGTTTTTGCTTTGGATCAATAAATTCAATACTGTACTTTTCGCACTAGAAATGTAAAAGTACTTGAATAACATTTTTGTAAGAAAATAACAAAAAAAGAAACTTCGACAAACTAAAACAATAACAAGCAACACATCCGCTCATACACTCACAGACACAGGACACAAAGGCAGAGAGAGTAATACCAAAAATAAATTAAACTTGGGAAACTTTTAAATCTGAACAAACTGTATGGAATTCACAAGTTGTTACCTGGTCTGAAAAAAGTTTTCGATACGTACTGTGTGTGTATGTGCAACTGAGTAGCACAATACAGACACAACAGCAACAGTCAGCAGTGTAAGCCACTAAACTCCAGTTAACCCTGATAAAAAAAAGGGAGAAGGGAAGTGCAAGCCAAGCAAGGATTTTGGGTATATTTTACAAAATTACATTACTTGTGGATTTTAATTTATTTTTTTATTTCTAAAAAAACCCGTAAACAGAAATGGTTTTTATGCCAAAGGAAAACTAATGCCAAACACATTATGAGAACAGTTACATTTGCAGGCTCATGATACTACGCCTTAGTTACGAATATAAAATGTAATACAAAAAGTAGGCGTGAAAAGTAGTTTATTACTTTTCAACACCTAATCCCATTAACAATGAGTTAAGCTTTTAACCCTTTACGGCTCAGTTGTGGAAGGAAGGCATTTAGAAGGAAAGTATTTAACGCAAATTGTAAAGGAATAATTAAAAAACAGTGAATATACTACTTATATAAGGTAAAAAGTAGCGCCATGACGCAAAGAAATTGAATAAGTAGGTAGCTAAAACATGCAATTAAAAGAGTTTCAAATTAGCGACAATTTAAAAAAGGAAAACAGAACATAAGCTAATGGAATGAAAAAAATTGTGTCATTTTAAAGACGCACTTTGAAAAAAGGTAAAATAGCTTTTCAGGTAAGTGCAGTACTTAGTAGGTATTTTTTGTCTAAATATTCCAATTTCATTCTTCTCTTCATTTCTCTGTGGGATTTTTTCTCTTCGAAAACGTTTTAGGCAATGCTTGTAATAAGGCCAAAAGAGTATTTCGCTGGGTTTTTGACGAAAAATTACACCGACAATATTTTCTTATTAACGCTTATACTACGTTTCTACTGGACTTATTAACGCTTATACTACGTTTCTACTGGACTTATTAACGCTTATACTACGTTTCTACTGGACTTATTAACGCTTATACTACGTTTCAACTGGAGATTTAGCTGTAATGAGATGTACAAATCTAGTCATTAAATTCTACACATTTCCATAGGCGGAAAGAGATGTATTTTTGACAGAAAATCAAAGTTGTTTTTAATTTTTTCTTAAAATTTATTTTCCATTTGCTTTGATTTAATAACATCTACATAATGTCATTTAATCTCAATTATCACAGTTAAGAGTTGCAACCTGGTCAAAAATAACCAAAATCGGTAGCCCCGCTGAGCTTTATGTGCAGATTTAAAATAAATCTCGGCAAAAATGGCTTTATTTTTGTATGGTATATTACATGACCTTCACTAAGATTTAGAGCTAAATCTCTAAACAGCCGTTAATCACCTAATAAATCTCTTTTGGAAACATAGTAAGACTAAAAGTATAATAGCCAAAGATACAGCAATTTCTCTGAGAAATAATTCCAAATTATGATCTTTCAGCGGACATATATTTATTTTTGTGTGAAAAATAAAGTGTGAAAAAATCCATTGCGAAAAAATTTGGGCATAAGAAGTTCAACTGTTCAACTTTATAATATCAGTTTTGGGTAAATTAAACGTTTCAAATTTATGTGGAACAGTATGTTGAACCAAAAATAATTTAGATTGACTAGAATTTCGCCAATTTTCATATCAAATGTTGTACAAATATTTTCTTATGGATTGTTTATTATAGTCCAGGTAAATTGGAATTTTTCTGCAACAAAATTCAAAGTGGATATTTTTCACCGGAATTGTCTTTATTAATGCATAATAAACAAAGTGTGAGAACTCCATTGGGAAACGATATATTTATTTGTGGAAAAAAAATAATTTTAGCGACCCTTGAACCTGAATAACTTTTTATGCGCACACGACTTCACAATAGACTTTTCACACATATATAAAGACAATTTCGGTGAAAAAAATCCACTTAGTATTTTTTCGCACAGTAACTCTATTTTCGTCTTATTTTACTGGGCTATAATCAGAACTAGAATCGCCCAATGATCAAAATTTTACCACAAATGAATTGAATACTGAATTTGGTACTTTCTGAAAAGTTTTAGTAAATTTTTTGCTATTTGGTACAAAATAGAAAAACTAATTTATCATCCCTGGTTCAATGACAAATGTGAAACGAAAGGAAAACAAAAAGCACGAAGTCAGTGTCAGTCAGCTTCATGTCTTTCTCTTTGTGCTGTATCCTCTTTTCATCTCTATGTGACCGCGTATTTTGTCGATGTTAATACTGAAAAATTTGCATTTAATTTTACCTGGCTTAATGGCAAACTACTAAAATAATTTTAACTTTGTGCACATTTGCGCACAAATATCTTTCTAATGGTGTATAATTCAAAGTCGTGCTCCATTTCTAACATAATTAATAACGTAGGACTAATTTTTGTCTTGCGTATTCATATATAGATATAGAAATTTGACATATGTAGACTCTACATTGTAGAGATGATTTTCTTTGAAGAGTTTTAAGCCAATTTGTACACGATATCGTTTCATCTTAATATTAAGATGACTAGGGATCCATAGGAAACTAATTTTTTGGTTGTTTAGGTTTGTTATAGTCGTTCTTATATTTTGTATAATAATATTTTTATTGAATGGATCACTTGTTCCTTCCAGTGCACTTGTACTATCTGCAATAATAAGACTTTCCTGATCTGGATGTGTATTATTAAGGCTCCCTACACATGTTTTTTTTTCCATTCACTAGTGTGTATGGATGAGTAATCGTGAATCCGTTTAGATGCAATTCCTGTTTTTTCATTTATGACTGACACATCAGTGTAAAAAGGAGTATGACTGGAATATGTGGAGCCTATTTTTTTCAGAAATTTTTGTTTTATCTCATTAGGTAACATATTTCGTTTACAGCAATATGCAAGAGAAAAATCTATTCTTATGTCTGTGAAAAACCATGAGGGTGTAGTGGGGTATGTACTCTTATCTATTTTGTCTGTCTTAATACTAAAGTCCGAAATTATTTGATCAAACTCTTTTGAGGTTCTTATATAAAATGGGTGATAGTTTGCTGATCTTATCTGAAACTCATCAATTTTAACTTTATTGGTAATTCTATCATAAAGTGGACGGTGTTTAAGTGAATAAATTTTAAGTGTATAGCTAAGTACACACTTTAACCTTCTGAGGCTTAAAGGACACATTTTCGATATGGAGAACATTTTAAGTAATAAAATTCACGGAAATCAGGAAAAGAAGTTTGGTAGATTTGTTAGTGATTCAATGATCCATTTATTTAACATTTTGTTAATTGTTTGGCACATGAATGGTTGAACAATTGATGCATAAATTGTATGGTTTGTTGACATATTAAGAGATTGATAGATTAATGAATTGATTTATAGATTTATGAAATTATTGATTTATTGATAATTTTATTTATTGATTTATTTATTTAGTGATTAATGGATTTATTTATTGATTGATTAATTTACTTTTTTGAATATTATTATTTGGTTCCTTAAGTTGTTTATTGATTGATCAATTGTTTCACTAATCAAATTATTAAGTTGTTTTTTATAAACTAAGTGATAGGAATAATCCTTCTACTTAATAACTGATTGATTGCTTGTTTGAATTATTGAACTTTTGTGTCTCTGCGCGAATGTCGTGAGCTCAATTAAGAAAATAAGGGCTAGCAGCCTATTACACACTTATAGTGCAATATTATTGCACAATAATATGTATACATATACCATAAAAATCATACCTGTTTTAATTTATTCTTCATATTTCATTACAAAAATCAAATTTATATTCCATACTTACAGTTACAAAATTGGATGAATTTCAACAATTCTCATCAAAACTTACCTGGAAATAAAAGAAAAACAAAAGAACATGAAAATGCAATTAATATCAAAACGTGTGTTGCACGATTGTCAAGAGTGTTGCAATATTAAATATTAATAAATTTGTATTCACACCGAAATCAACAGCAGCAACTAAAACGTCAACAACTAACTTCAATGTGTTAGCGCAGCATTTGCACTCCTGAGGGTATATCCCTCATTTCATATGCATTAAATTTCAACCTTAACAAATCTCTGCGAAATGACGAAAATTCAAAACAAATGCAAACAATTTCATATTTTCCAAATCAAAAATGCCAAATGCACACAAGCAAATAAACACACACTTACACACACACCAATATAGTTGTATACAAATTAGCCTGGTTTTAGTGCGCGTTTTTTCGATATTGATAGCTTGTACGGGCTAATTTTGTTAGGTTACTCAAAAAACTGATTGTAAAAAAATTTGGTCCCAATCGGAGGGGGGTAACACCTGCCCCATCGGGCCCAAAGAGGGGCACCTTTGCGAAAATTTCACGAAAATAATTCATAGCTCCCTCGGGGTGGCCCCTAGAGGGGTGAAATGTATGACCAGGTTACATTATTTTTTTCTTTCCAACATTTTTTCCAAGCACACCTACCCCCTATTTATCACCCTCCGGGGGTCCCCCCTGCAAAATCCACATTTTTGAAAATTCGCTGTAACTGTTCCAGAATGACCCCAAGCTAGATAAGATGTATGACCAGGTCCCATTATTTTTTCATCCCCAACATTTTAATGAGACAGACCTACCCCCTATCTGCCCCCTTTTGGGGGCCCCCTACAAAAAAATCAAAAAATTAAAAAAATTTCTAAAAATAGTTCAAAGCTCCCACGGAGTGACCTCTAGAGTGGTGAAATTTATGACCAGGTTCTATTATTTTTTCCTCTCCAACATTTTCTCTTGACACACTTGCACCCTATCTGCCACCCTTTTAAGGGCCCCCCTTCAAAATCCACATTTTTTGAAAATTTGCTGCATTTGTTTTGCGATGCCCGCAATATAGGCTTAATATCCAATTAGGTCCTATTATTTTTTGTTCCCTTATATTTTTCGGTGATACACCTACCCTCTAAAATCCACCTCTTGGGCGCCCCCCCTACAAAAAAGCAAAAAAATTAGGAAACATATCGAAAAATAGTTCTTAGCTCCCCCGGAGTATTTCATAGAAGAGTAAAACGTAAAACCAGGTCCAATTATTTTTTCCGACATTTCCCCCAAGCCAATCTACCTCCTATCTGTCACCCTTCTGGAGGTCCCCCTACTAAGTCCACATTTTTGAAAATTCGCTGTAACTATCCCTGGTGACCCCTAGATGGGACAAATGCATCACAAGATCCTATTATTTTTTTATCCCCAATACTTTCCCCTCACACACCTGCCTCCTATCTGCCACCCTTTTGGGGCTACCCCTATAAAAACACTTCAATATAGGAGTTCACTTATAAAGTGACACAGTTTAATTGTTACATATCATGCTCTGGCGCGGTTAAAAACATTCCTTTCATTTCACTTACTTATGTTCATTTATTTCATAAGCCATCGAAAAATAATACGTAAATCAATTAAATTAAAAAAGAATTTAGAGTTAGATAAGCCTCTTTTGGTTGCTTGTTGGCAATAGATTCTTATAACTTGCGATGACTAATAGCAAGTCTTAAAAATCACCTTAATTCCACCAGAGGCCTTCATTGTAGTCTTGAGCCATCTTTACGCCACTTTTAATTCCATTTTATGAAGCCCTCTATCAGCTTTTTTACGCTGCTGAGAATGATTACGGTACACTCAGAAAAAAAAAAATTCTTAAAACAACAATTTTTCATTCTTAAAATATTGTTATTTTTTAATTGTTGAAATTCATATTTTATTCTTAATTCAACAACTTTGTTCTTGATACTTAATTTGTTTACGCATTTGTCATAAAAAATATAAAAAATAGTTTTAAATACAAAACTTCAAACACTCTTTTTTGTAAGCAAAAAAAAAAAAACTTTTAAATTGCTGAATAAGTTCTGTTTTATTTAAAAAGGTTTATATAACGATTAAGGGTAAGAAACATTTCATATAAACTAAACACTAAACACTAATTTCTCCCATCTTTGTGGTAGCTTATGAATTCCATAATAAATTACGCTTTATTGATCGTAACTTGGATACTTGGATTCGCGGATGATGTAAACCTGACTTCGCTCACGATCCACTTTGCTTCTGATTATCGTACTATGTCCTCTTTCTATCGCCAGTCAAGATAAAATGCAAAATGCTGCAGTTGAAGCATCAGTTACACGTATGAAAACGCCGTTTGACTTCTTAGACTCATACTGCAACCAATGTTCATGCTACTGTATCTTTTTTATTGTCGTAAGATAGATTGCTAATAAAGACTTATATAAGAACAAGCATTTCAACAATCATTTATTCTTCGTTCAACTATTTCGCATTTAAATATTGTTAACAGTTTCGCTTTTGAAACAACAATTTCCATTCATAAATTTTCAACATTTTTTCGCTTTTAATACAACAATTTTCGTTCTTAAAACTTCAACAACTTTTTACTTGATTCTACAATTTTTCGTTATGCATAATACATAACAATTTCGTATTTAAAACAAGAGCAAAAGTTGTTGGGAAGATTTTAACCAACATAAATTCTTGAATCAAAACATAAAGTTGTTGGGAATAAAATTTTTTTTTCTGTGTGTAGAGTCAGCTGAAGGAGAAGGTCCTTCTTTATCATCTTTAACAGATGATGTGTCATTTTCTTTTGCCTAAGTTCGGTAGACCTTTTCCTTCAGCTCACTCTACCGTAATTAGTCACAGCATCGTAAAAAAACTGATAGAGGGCTTCATAAAATGGAATTAAGTGCCCTTTGTCAACGACATGGCCACTCTAGAGGTCACTCCGTGGGAGCTTTGAACTATTTTTAGAAATTTTTTTAATTTTTTGAGTTTTTTGTAGGGGGCCCCGAAAAGGGGGGCAGATAGGGGGTAGGTCTGTCTCATTAAAATGTTGGGGATAAAAAAATAATGGGACCTGGTCATACATCTTATCTAGCTTGGGGTCATTCTGGAACAGTTACAGCGAATTTTCAAAAATGTGGATTTTGCAGGGGGGACCCCCGGAGGGTGATAAATAGGGGGTAGGTGTGCTTGGAAAAAATGTTGGAAAAAAAAAAATAATGTAACCTGGTCATACATTTCACCCCTCTAGGGGTCACCCCGAGGAAGCTATGAATTATTTTCGTGAAATTTTCGCAAAGGTGCCCCTCTTTGGGCCCGATGGGGCAGGTGTTAACCCCCTCCAATTAGGACCAAATTTTTTTAGAATCAGTTTTTTGAGTAACCTAACAAAATTAGCCCGTACAAGCTATCAATATCGCTGTATTTTTTTTTTCATACAACACTAAAACCAGGCTAATACAAATACATCAGAATACAAACATAACTGATTTTTACCAGAGCAGTGAGAAAACGAAGTTTTGTATTGAAATCCTGTAGGATGTTTTTCAACACACGTAAATACCTTCTCAGTAACTTTGTATTATGCTGCTTACACAAATGCTTAGGTACCAATACAATTGTGTCGTAAAGTGTATATATACGTGTGTGTTTGGCACACACGCGCACACTCTTGTTACTATTTTACATATAAATCAACATAAATTGGACGGCGATACTTGTGTAGCAAGCAGCAGCTTACCAGCAGCCAAATGTTTCATTGTATTGCGCTCCATTCCATTGATGCAATCATGTGATTTATGGCAACAAATTACATCCTGCTTAGGCAGGTGTTGCTTTTCATTAGAATGCCTGCTCCACCTTCACAACAGTAGATATCTCACTGTTGCTACACATAACTTCAAATGCAATTTATACACGTGGGTGTGTCAAATTTCATAGAGAAAATGGATGCGAGTTTGGTTTGGTTTATGTACTCTATGAATCTTGAAATGAAGACATTCTGAATAAGATATTCCTTGATTGAAAAATTCAATAAAAAAATAAATAGAGTTGATTTAAAAAAAAATTGTCAGATAAGAATTCTGGTGGAATGTCATGAGTGACACGGTTCACATGATTAATTACACAGGTTTACAAAAAAAAAAAAAATGTCATGGCGTTTTGACCAGACTATGTGTTCCCTAGGGACTTTGACGTCCTGAATCTGAATCCCGGGTCCGTTTTTTTCCAGAACGTCTGAAAAAAAAGATTTCAAGGTCATATGGAGGTCAAAATGGGGTTCATGTGTCGTTTAGTGATAAATTCGCTAAAATTCTGAAACTAATTTTTAATCATTGAACTCTTAAGTCTTAAAAAGAATATGTGGACAAAAAGGGTATCTCGGATCTAGTTTCGGAGATATAGCCATCGGAAGATCAGAATATATATCTTCTATGAAAACCGCTATAAGTTGGAAACCCTGAGTGGATTTGAAAAATATTGGTGTCATATGAAAGGAATTTATTGTTGTCGTTATTGTTGTTGTTGTTTTTGTTGTTGTTATTGTTGGTGTTGTTGATTTATTTGTTGTTGTAATTGAAAAATCTCACAAAAATTTCAAAAAAGCTCATATCTCGAAAACTATAAATCCAATTGAAAATATGCCCAGAACATTTTTATAGGCTGTCAAAATACCTTTCATATAACACCAAAATCTTACAAATCTATCCAGGGGATCCCAACTTATAGCGGTTTTCATAGAAGATATATCCTGATCTTCCGATGGCTATATCTCTGAAACTAGGTCCGAGATACCCTTTTTAATCACATATTCTTTTTAAGAATTCAATGATAAAAAATTGGTTTCAGAATTTTAGTCAATTTATCACTAAACGACTCATGACCTCCATATGACCTTAAAAATTTTTTCTCAGACGTTCTGGAAAAAAACGGACCCCGGATTCGGATTCAGGACGTCAAAGTCCTTAGGAAACACATAGTCTGATCAAAACGCCATGACATTTTTTTTTTTTTTTGTAAACCTGTGTTATCAAATAAGTAGGATTGTTGTCAGTGTCGTAGGAGGTAATGGGGGAGGCACAGACTAACAAAAAAATGCACCTTGGAGGGTTTTAAATGTACCTCTGAGAAGTTATAAAGTTAATACCGAATTTCCAACAAAAAAATTTTCTTGGGTCACCCTAGCATTTTAGAGAAATCTTTTCTAAAATAAACTTTTAGCTTATTGTATGAGCTTCTTAAAGGTATATTTGGTTTATAGAAATTAGAAGGATTTCAAAAAGTTCTGGACCTCAAAGTTGATATTTTAAAAAAATTTTCTTATTTTTTGAATTAAGTAGCCATTTTAGTCTGAAAATTGTCCAATTATTATGAACCTTTATACATTTTCTTGGGGTTCTCTTTAAATTTTCTTTACTTCGGTAGTACATTTGTCATACCAAGTTTTTTATCTGAGGTCCGGAAAAATTCTTTTATATATAATTTAGAATATCAACTTTAAAGGTATAGAACTTTACGAAATCCATTTTAAACCTATAAACCAAATACACCCTTAGAAAGCTCATACAATTGGCTAGGGGTGATCCAAAAAATTTTTTTTTGTAAAACAAGTCAGAAAATCAGTTTTAACCCTTTAGCTTCTCAGCGATACCATTTTGACCCGTCATTTGCAATTTTTTCTTAGTCTAGGCCTCTTTTTTTACCTCACAGAATCTTCGCTATGTAATACACCCTGCATATCTTCACTAAATTTAAATCTATATGTTGCAACATGTTGTGGAAAATATGGATATTTTTATAACCTGTAAACAGATAAAACATACCCCAACAAACAGTTTTATAACCTTTTCAATTGTTACGCTTGGAAAAAGTTAATTTTCAAATGTTTTCATAACCAATTTTCAATCGTTTGGAAAATATTATTTTTTTATTATTTTTAAAATTGATTTTCAAGGTTTCAACAATTAGAAAAATGTTAATTTCCAAAAGTTTCAATAATCACTTTGTAAACATTCAAACAAATTTTTATTTTATTTTTTCGATGACTTATTGAGCTAAGTAAGACACAAAGCATTTGGATCATAACTTGCACGATAGGTCAGTTGATAAGATTGTCGGCTCATAATTTAGAAGTCATAGGTTCGATTCTCAGTAAACATAAATTTTTTTTTTATTTTTAATTAATTATTGTAAAAATGTTTGAAAAATGTTGTTCTATGAACTTAATAAATACTAATAATATTGAAAAATTAAAAAAACAATTTAAAAATATTGAATAAAAAAACTTGAAAAATATTGTACAAAACATTTATAATAAGGTTGCTCCAAATGATTTTCACAAGCTTGCTATGAAGGGTCAAGTTTCGATTATTAAACAATTAAAATTCAAGAATTTCCAAACATTTTACAAGTTAATTTCCAAACGAAATATTTGCTTCAATAAGCATATAATAAGTTATTTTCCAAACGTTTTTGTTTGTTGGGACAATACGTGTAATTCAGCCAATTTTTATAGTATTGGTAAGAGAAGATTACCCTACAAACAATTTTATAACCTATTCAATTTTAACGCTTGGAAAAGTTAATTTCCAAATGTTTTCATAACCAATTTTCAAAAGTTTGGAAAATTTTATTTTTTATAATTTTCAATAACAGATCGAGCTAAGTAAAACACAAGGCATTTGAATCATATCTGGCACGTTAGGTCAGTTGATAAGACTGTCGACTCATTACTTGGAAGTCATAGGTTCGATTCTCAGTAAACTTAATTTTTTCTTTACTTTTAATTAACTTTAAAAATCCTTAGAAAATATAGTTTAATGAACCTAATAAATACTAACAAAATATTAATTGAAAAGTTAAAAAAAAAACAATTTGAAAATATTGAATAAAAAAATTTGGAAAATATGTATAAAAACATTTATAATAAGTTTGCTCCAAATGATTTTCACAAGGGTAAAGTTTCGATTACTAAATATATACTTAAAATTCAAGAATTTCTAAACATTTAGCAAGTTAATTTCCAAACGAAATGTACAAAGAAGCGTAGTAAAAAAAATATTTGAATATTGTTACCGCTTCATATCCTCGGCAGAAAAATGTGTTTTATTTATTGAATCATTGTCATGAGTGTCACATGTCTAAAAATGGTAAATTTGTTAAGCTAAGCATATTATTAAAGATTAATATAAACCTTTCTTGCAAATGCAAACAGAAAACAGTTCACAATATCATGTGTGTCTCTTTATTTACAAAAAACGATAATTTTCAGTAGCAAATTCGGCAAAATTTTAATATAAAATATAAAATTTAATATAAATTTTACATATAAGAATATCCGAAAGAGTTAAGTGATGACACAAGGCCGAAAAAAGTGCATCAAAATTTTACCTAGGCAGAGTATTACCTATTATTTTGAACGATCACTACAGGAAACAGTAAGTTCTCTTACATAAATCACGTGACATGGTATATTATTTTTAATAATTTTTGTTTTTTTGTATTTTTATATAAATTTTCATTTCACAGCAAGTGTTCTGCCAGTTTTGTCGAATATTTATATATGTTTGTAACCCTTAAAGCGAGTATATATCTGTGTAAATTTTTATATGCCCTTTCATTAATCTACGCCAATGCATACGAGTATACAAATATTTTTTTCGAAATTTACATGCGTATGACTAAATGCTTTGCTATGTGTGTATATGTTTGTGTGTGTGTGTGTGTGAAAAACGTGCACACATGAAGACAGCTGTAGTAAGCGCATCATCACGGTATGGCTACCTTGGGGCGCATTTATCATTTTGATTCAAACTCATCTATTATTCTGTTGCTACCTGAAGAAGATGAGTTGGTAAAGAAATATCTTTCATTTTTGCATGTGGCATTCTTTTGATATGTTAATGATATTTCTTTTCTCCTTTTTACGCTGTTATGTGGAAAATTCCTATCTTTTAAGCAAAAGAACGAAATTTTTTTATAAAATGATTTCAACGAGAGTGCTTGAATTTTAGCTCTGATACTGGGTAATTCGTTTTAAAGAATTGAAAAAAATAAATCTTAAAGGTTACTCTTTCGTAATCTTTAAGAGCGATCTGCGAATATTTATTGACAAAATGCCTTGTTATTGATTTCAAAGAATTTTATTTCAATAACACTGCTTTCCAAAATCCAAGTTTGGGAAAATACTAAGAATAAAATTAATGTGGTTTGATAGACTGGGATTTTCTAGGTACAAACATTTTTTTTATTTTTTTTACAGTTGTAAATTTACCCGGAGACCATTTTATGTTTATCAGAAATGGTTTCACTGAAATCCTTATGAAATCCAAACAAAGAGTAATTGAATAACCTTTCCAACAATATATAGTATGATCGGACAACAAATGGCTGAGTTATGACTCCTTAAAATTGGACTCTTTGACTCTTTGTTTGGATTTCATTAGAATTTCAGTGAAACCATCTCTGAAAAACATAAAATGGCCTCCAGGTAAAATTTACAACTGGAAAAAAAAAAATTTTTTGTCCTTAGAAAATCCCATTCTATCAAACCACATTAATTTAATTCTTGGTATTTTTTGGCTGTAAACCAGTGTAATATGCCAGCTTTAAGGAATGTGTGCACTTTAAATATTAACTAGAATCGTCAAGTGGTCAAAATTCGACTATAAACTTATTATTTTGATACTTTTTGGACACATTTAATCATTTTTTTGCTATTTGGTACGAAATAGAAAAGCTCATTTATCAGCCCTGGTATAATTCAAGCAATATATAAACAAAACAAAAACATGAAGTCAGTGGTATGCTTTTTGTCTTTCTCTTTGTGCTTTATCCTTTCTTAGCTCTGTGTGACCGTGTATGTATTTTGTTTTTGTTAATATTGAAAAATTTGTATTTAATTTTACCTGGCTAAAAGTCCAAATATTATCATAATTTTAACTTTGTGCACATCGACATTCAAATACCTTTCTAATGGTGTATAACTTGAAGTCGTACTCCACTTCTAACATAGTAAAAAAAGATGGACAATTTTTCGTCTTGCCTATTTATGTATAGATTATAATAATAATAATTCAAACGAATAAGTTTCAAAAAAAATATTTAATGTAAAATGTTAAGAAAACGAAGTTGTAAAAATTTTAAAGTGACATAATTTTTTACTGATTTTAGTAACTTAAAGAGCATATTTCTTACAAGTGGCTTAATAAATATAATAAGAAAAGTGTCAATAAAATTATCAACCTTGATCCTTCTTGCAGAGCGCAAGAGAAAAAAATTACTACCGTTTTGTTTTCATTCAATATTAAAATGTTGCACATCAGTGTGATATTTGCAAAGATAAAATAAAACGTAAAAGATTAAAAGAGATAGCAAAAAATACAAGGAAAAGGGTATACAGTATAATAGTGAAAAATCACATTTAAATAGCGACAAATTGCACAATGACGACGACGTAGCACCAATACATTCGTACAAATTTACAAAATCCATGAACTTAGGACTAAGGACTAAGGAGTAAAGATTCAAATTGCCAACGTGAAATAAACGAAGTAAAACCGTGACAAGTTTTGCTCGAAAAATTCACGTGGGAGAGGCGAAATTGTGAAAAAGAAGATTTGCTGACAGGCAAGGCACTTTAGCAAAGCGGCACAGTGGTATGGAAGCTACAAAAATTGCAAAATATCAACATAATGGAGATTATGCTTAAATTTAAATTGTTTAGATTGCTTTGGCCCATAGTAGAATGCAAAAAAACTTATGAAAAAAATAAATCAAATAGAAACATGAATAAAAAAGCAAAACGCCATAAGAAATACGAGCGGAAACAAGTGTAAGAAATCAGCAGTTATACGGTAGATACTCCTCCCACGAGAAAGCACCTTGAAAGCAGGAGGCATCCTAACAGGTAGCACGAGTTAGGCAGTCAGTCAGTTTAAGCTGATTATTATGCATGAGGAATGACGACGGAAGGTAAATTTTTACATTTTAAGTCATTTTTCTTCATGCCGTAGCTGCCTCATATTTAATTTTTGCTTTATTTCAGATTTCTTCCTTTTTTCCAGATTTTTTTCTTTTGCTACTTTGAGTTGACTTTTTGAATTTAAATATAAAAGCACAAATGTGAAGACTTCGTTTTCTTTTGGCTTTCTGAAAAGTACGCAATATGTTGCTTTCTATGCAATCGCATAAGTGAAATTTACATATGTTGTAGCGTGTATGATATGTGCAAAGGAATACTTGTAGTAAGGATATTCCTAAAAATGCTCCATTGTGTTGCATGCTCGTACGTTTGTGCATTTTAATTAAATTGTAGCATATTTTTTAATTTTATTTCAGTTGCATATTTATTTTCATATTTGAAACATGATATTATTTTTTTTTAAATTTCACCATACGCTTGGCAGAACTTAGGATGTTATGGTATAATAGGAATCCTGTTACGAGAAAATTGCATATTGTTAAAATAAAATTCAAGACTTCAGTCAAATGCTTTTTTGTGCATTATTCTTGAAGTTTACCCAAAAGTAAAAAGAATGTTAATTTACTGACATGAATCAGTTGCCTTGACCTGAAAAGCTTTTTATTATTAAAAAATAAAGTTATAGTACAGGACCGTTTCCACACTAGTTGGGGTAAAGGCGCCGCTCTCCAAGGATCAATACAAAATTTATATGTATAAACCGGGAAATTACAGAGAACCTAAAAATTACATTCGGACTAGAGTTCATCTTGGTTCAAAATTGGCTGGAAGGAGATATTTTTTTCCAAATCAAATCATTAAGTTCTTTATTGATTCAAAGAACCCAGTATTTAAAAAAAAACATAGCATAACATATGCTTAGTTATGCATATGCCAATTTTTTTTGAGTGAAAATCAAGAGTTTTACTCAAATATGAAAAATTTGATATTACAGTAGGGGAACTGATGCTATTGTGGTATAGTTTTTCAATGTGGTATGGTCGCATATCTCCGAATTGGGAAGGAACCTGCGAACGTAACTGCTTTTATCCTGTCAGAAAACATGAAAAACTAGGGATGTGTTGCTGTCATGCACCAAACTAAATTTTTCCGATGTCAGTTGAACGAAATTTAAGTTGCGTGTGGTTGATTTTTTTGTCCGGATTTTTTGCAAAAAAATTTTGTTAAGAAAAAGTGGCTTTTTGGTTAAGTTTTATTTATATTCAATAAAGGTAAGTGCTCAGTATTGCGAAATAAGGGTTTACCTGTGTAAATTCACAAAGTTTCCCATTTTATTTTTAGAATTTTGTAATTTATAAAATTTGGCCAGTGTGGTATAGTCGAGGTTCGCTAATGTGGTATATGAATATTTCTTGTTATTCTTAACATTATTTGATTGCTGTTTATTTTTTTATAAAAACTATGAGTTTGAGAACCAATGTAAATGTTATTATGAACTTATTTCATACCTTTCAAACTTTATATTTTATTGTATGGTTAAGTATACCACATTACCCTACTTATATGTACCACATTACCAGCCTAATTTACAAGTACTGATCAGTATGTATACCACATTGTGCCACCATATATACCACATTACCTCCCAACTTTTTGAAAACAGCTTTTTTGACTTTTTCCAGATTTTGCTCAATAACTTTTTTTAATGAAATTGCACACATTTTATTGAAATATATTCTGTAGCCAATACTTCAATGATTAGCATACAAAAATTTGGTTGAAATTGATCCAACGGTTCTCTTTCAAATTTCACCTAAACATTAGCTATACCACAATAGCATCAGTTCCCCTATGTGCTATTGAATTATAACTGATTGAAAATTATCAAATTTTCTATTTTGCCACAAATAAAATCAATACTGCCCCCAACAACTGCCGTTTGCGCACACTTTCAGTTAGTTTTTAAATCGGCGTCGCAATGTCTTCAACGATATGTCGTCTTCAGTTTTGTTGAGGTCATGCAAAATTGATCGAGCTGGTGCAGGTCGCTCTATTATAGCCTTCTGAATGATTTTTCGGTGAGTTCTTAACATGGTCTTGTTTTTTTGCGACAATTTTGTCGATTATTTGGGGAAATACTTAACATGAAATTCGACATAGTCACATTTCGAGCAATTTTACCACAGAGGACTTCGATGTTCCAAAAATGTTGGCCACTAAGATGTTAAGGATCAAAACAGAAACCAAAACCGTAAAATCTTCAAAAGATCAATCGTTTCACTTTTCAAACACTTAACGTAATTAACGTACCGATTTGAAAACTTTCAGATCCCCACAAACGTTGTGAAGTTGCCAGATGTAAGTTTTATAACAACGGTAAAAACCCAGAGCATAATATGCTAAAAATTAATTAAATATTATGTTAAAAAAAATTTAAAAACATCGCAGTATTGATTTTATTTGAGGCAAAATAGAAAATTTCTAATTTTCAATCGGTCATAATTCAATGAGCACATACTGTAAAATCAATGCAATGAAAAATACACCAAAGATTCAGTTTTCGATCTTCAATCTATTCAAGACATTTTTATGTACATATCGTTACCGAATCCTTCAATGTTTTCCAATACTTTTGGACTTTTACCGATTTAAGGATGTTTTTGACATTTTAAGACCATTACCGATATTTTAGATGATTTTCAATATTTTCCGATACACTTGGACTTTTATCGATATCTTCGATGTATTTCAATATTTCTTAATGCTTTTGGACCTTAAAAGGTATTTCGGATTTGGTCCGATATTTATGGGCGTTTATGTATATTTTAGAAGTTTTTCGATACTTTAACCGATATTTTAGATGTTTTTCGATACATTTGGACTTTTACCGATTTTTTGATGTATTTCGATACTTTTGGGGCCCTTCCCGATATTTTGGATGTTATTCGATTACCGATTTCTTTAATATACTTCAACAATTTTCGATACTTTTGGACGTTTACCCATACATACATACTTTTAATGGTTTTTGATGAACTTTGATTTTGTTCTTCTATTTCTTCAATGTATTTCAATATTTTCAATATTTTTGGACTTTTACCGGTGTTTAAGAATCATCTCCGATTTTTGTGAAAATCGTTGAAAAGTTAGTATTTGACATACACATAACTGTGATAAAATGATTTTCTGAAATTAAGAAAATTTACAAGATGGCGGCCATAGAAAGATTTTTTTGAAATTTATTCCGGTAGGTTTTAATTTTATCACAAAAAATAATTACTTTTAAACCATTTAGTTTTTTCTATTTTTAATACCAAAGTCTCTTAAAAATAATCCTAAATTAACTTTGAATTCAAAAAACTAATAATTTTTAGTTTTAAAATAAATCCAAGAGAAGTATTAAAATATTTTCTGCGTCAATTTTAATACTTTTGGTTTGAAACTAATGCCATAAAAGTTTGAATTTAGCTTGGAGAGACTTTTTAGTTTCAAAATTTGAGAAATTTTATTTATCAGAGTAAAAAAAAAAAATTTTTTTAAGAGTTTAAATACAAATTTCACACAACTACGTCAATAAGCTCAATAGCCGAATGAGCTAAAGACTTTGCAATTTACCTACATAGGTATAAGATGTTGGTTAGAATCTCAGTGTGGTTTGTTTATTTTTTCCAATTATAGTTTAAAACTAAAATTATTTTTTTTTTTTTTCTCTCTCTCCTTACTTACTCCAAAATAGTTTGAAATTAAAACTTTTCTTGGCATTGTTCTATATAAATAACTTTTTGGTTTTAAAATTTAACTAAAATTTGTACTGTGTAAATTACATATATGAAAATTCATAGCTTCTAGGCTTTCTATTTTTTTAATTTATTTTCAAATTAGTGCAGAAAAATATTTTGAATATATATTACACTGAGAAAAAAAAAAATATTTTATGTGGAAAAAAAAACTTTTTTCTCTTTTTTAAAGCCATTTTGAGGCTTAGAGCACCCTTTTATTTTTTAAATATTTTATTTAAAAAGACCTGTAAAGACGGGATATAATGGTTTAAGATGTTCTAGAAGGCTAACTTAAAATCAAGTAAGGAACAATTTTCTGATTGCCAATAATTCCTCCGTACTTATTTCGTTTTTTTTTTTTTTTTTTTGTTTTGGACTATCACGGTTTTGCTGAAAATGAGTGATTTAATATTTCCACAAAAAAAAAAAAAAAAAAAATTAATTTCATGCATCTTTCTCCTTGCATGCGTTATACTGTTTGGATTCTTTTCAAAATCAATTCAGTTTCTTACATCTGCACAATCCAATTATGTAAATTACAAACTTGTAATAAATCATTTCAATTGCGGTCAAACGATGTCAGCACTCATACATAAATATACAATGAATATTCCATAAACACGTACTTACACATTTCATTGCAAGTTTCCTAATGTATTGTGTTGCGCTGCAAAGTAACTTGCAACATTAAGTATCAACATCATCGTCATCGCTATTGTAATCAACATCATCAGCTACAAAAAAAAATTTTGAAGGTTTCTTAAAACTCAAAATGCATGAATTGTGAAGATGCCATACTAACACAGAGAAACTGACAAATAAACGTACATGAATGCGAAAAGCATACACAGAGTGAAAAAAGAAGCATATCTTGCGTTGCTAAATGAATTTCTACCACGCTTGTGAGTGTTTTAACTACGTTTCGTTGCTGATTTGGATTAAACAGCGCTCCAAGTTCATATTTGTATGGTGTTCACGAACGTGGTTGAAACTTATTTAGCAACGCTGGTTGCCAAGCGTTTTTAAATTCAAATGTGGTCAAAACACCACGAAACGTAGTAAAATCCAAATCAGCTACGAAACATAATTAAAACACTCACTAACGTGGAAGCTAATTTTAAAACAAAAAGACTTTCAGTCAACCTCACAATAATGATGGCAGTGGCCATGCTCAAAATTTGGGTCGCAACGTTGCTAAAATAACCACGTTTCTGGCACTTTTGACAATGTTGTTTTCTCTGTGTATGTACATACATGCTTTCACTTGCAAAAAACGAAAGACATGATGAATAGAGCGATAAAGCGTAAACATATGATGGATAGAGAAATACAAAAGTGTTTATGTGTATAAACACATGCATAGCTAGGTATATCCCCTATCCGTACGTGTGTGTCAAAGTAAATGCTTAAGTTAAATGCCAAAGTAACACTTAAGTGTTGGTTTTAAGTAACTTTGTATGTAATATGTTTGATGTTAGCACAATTTTAGAGTTCAAGTTTTCTTAGAAATCTTTCGATGAAAGTTAAGACTTCGTGCTGTTACCCACAAAATCAATAGCAACAAAGGTTTAATCGCTACTTTAAAAAATTCGGTAAACAAAGTCGTGTTAAAATTTTCCGAAAATGTGTTAAGAAAAGACAAATATCAATAAAAATACATCTACAGTGATATATGAAAATCCAATTTTTATTAATAAAGTTTGAAAAAATGTTATTTTTGAAAAAAAAAAGATGTCAATTTTGCCGTTAACCAAAGTTCTTGTAAAAACTTTACTATAAAACATATAAGTAAAGGCAATAAACACTATAAACACATAAATACAAAGCATGAATTCATACAATCCAATAGCTGAAAGCAAGCAACTATGAAAGTGTTTATATCACACCCTCATTCACTTTCTTAATATCCATCCACTTTCTATATTCTGCCCCTTTTACCCCCCTCCACTTGAATTGGCATAGCAGAATTTTATGACCCCTGACCTGTTTTAGTTCTCATGCCCAATGGGAGTTATTAATGGACATTTAAAGTCTTCACTTTGCAATTTTTCTTCTCATCGTAAGCGTTACATAGGCAGCGGCGCCTACCAGCAAAATTTGTATGTATGACTGGCCTTGAGCCAGTATTTTGCTGCGGCAAGAGTTTTATTTTTCTTTTCCTATTTAATGTGTCCCCCTAGGCAAAAAACCAAAGAAAAAAAAAAGGTTTTGTTCTTAAAATTTAGTTCAGCTTCTGGTTACTGTTGTTGCCGTGCACTGAAGCGTTGTTCAATTTGGGCGAGGAATTAATTTTTATTTCTTTTCTTTGGTTTCTTTTTTCGTTTTTTGTTTTTGTATTTTATTGCTGCGTTTAATTCTTTTCCCTGGAATGCGCAATTTTCATGTTTACCAGAGAAAGTGCACTTTTATTTTAAGCCTGAGTGTTATTTTTTTTTCCTTTTTTTTTGCCATAAAGTTCAAATTAGAGGAAGACATAGGAAAAAATAATGTAATTTAAAGAGTTTTCTTTTCATGGGCCATTTACTTATGTTTATAACTCCTTAAGTTTACAGCCTGTAAAGATGTATTTTGTGGTAAAACGTATTAACTTCGTATGTACGAACGGTAAGTAACAAAAGCTTTTGTAAATATGCTGCCTACATTCATCTACTAAAAACATACGGCGCACAGTGGGGCAGATACTCTCAATACCAGGCGATAATTCAAAAAATTAAATGTTATTTCAGGATATCCTTTTATATTGGTTAAGTACAATATTAACCAACGTACTATTTACCATTTTTCAAATGACTTGTAACAAACCCATTTCATCACTACAGCACGCTAAATTTTAACCTTTGTAGACTGAAATAGTTTTTATAAGTTATTTCCATATTAATCAAAGCAGTTATACTTATATAACAGTTATATAACAGTTATATATAACAGTTATAATAACTATATAGCCCAAGAAAATTAGACGAAAAAAGAGCTGCTGTGCGAAATAATTCCAAGTGATTTTTTTTGACTGGAATTATATTTATTTATGCATGATAAATAAAGTGTGAAAATTCCATTGTAAAGTCGCATGCGCATAAAAAATTATTTGGGCTCAAAGGTAGATAAAATCAGTTTTTTGCAAATATCTCGCTTATGCTATCTTTTACAGAAAAATTTTGGTCTCCAATTTTGTACCACAGGAAATTTCTTACAAAAGTACCTTAAAAATTTATTCGTACGACTTATAGCTTAGAAAATCACCCAATTTAAAAAGTTGTTAACAGTTATGATACGAAATGCTACGTATAAGTTCATATTAAAATTTCTTACTTTTTAAATTGCGATACCTCTATTTACCATACTATTTTTTTTTTATTGAGCTGCTCATGGTCTAAAAAATATTTTTGAAAAATCGTTAATTAAGTCCATTTTTTCTAAAACGCACGCATATCTTGTAGTTGTTTTGTTTTTTTTTTCAAAAGCAATCCAGTTTCTTCCGTCTGTTCCAATCCTCAAGTTTTTGATGTCAAAATGTAGGCGCTCAATAGTATGACGAGGTTTTCTTTTTGTTATACCCTACACCCAGGGTATATTCACTTTGTCCTTCTGTTTGTAACGCAAAGAAGGAGGCGTGGCAGGTATAGAAAAGTAGAGTAGAACGGGGCAATGTCGTGCACTCAACTTTGGCATGCTCGTAAAGCCGTACATCTCAAGCGAATGCAACGAGTAAGCATCCGATCGAAAGATAATTTCATTGGTTACATCCATGTGTAAAAACATTTGTGTAGCGAGAAATTGTGTTTGTGTAAGTGAATGTGCACGACATTACCCCAATGGTCGTTTTAAAGGTCAACTTCGATAACTCGGTGAAGTCCAAAATTTTTTTCGAAAACCAAATACTTCTTTCCTTTGGCAGGATATTTCGTTTCAGAAAACACTTACCTGGTATATTTTCCCGCAAGCAAAATTATTTTTCTGACCCGATGAAAAAACACTTTTATCGTCCCGGAAGCGTGCGTTTTGAAAAAAAGGTTACTCTGTAGAGACGTACTGGTGAAAATTGCTAGTATTATATGCATAAGCTCAGTAGGTCAGCAGGTTCCTACCTTACGAACAGTTGGTAAATCATTCAATTCTTTGGGCTAAAACGGCCAGTGCACGACATTACCCCCTGCACGACATTACCCCGTTCTACTTTATATATATTCTTGATCAGCGTCACCTCCTGAGTCGATAAAGCCATGTCCGTCTGTCTGGCAGGCTGGCTGGGTGGCTGGCTGGCTGGCTGTGTGTTGAAATACACTTTTCGGGAAAACTGAGCAAGATAATTCAATAAAATTTGGTACACTGCATCCGTCGTCAAAGATAGCTCGGGAGATTGAAAATGAGCGAAATCGGTCAACGAACACGCCTACCGCCCATACAAAAAATATATTCAAAATGCAATTTTAGGAGTATTTTTCACGACAATGCAAGCAAAATACGCATAAATACTAAGAATTGTAAGCGCAAGCTCTGACAAAAAACTGAATGAATTCGGACAAGAGGGCGAGGCACCTCCCATATAAGCAAAAGCTTCAAAACGCTATACTAAAAGCGTTTTTTGAGATATTCGAACAAAATTCGACTCAGACACTAAGTGTTATAAATAAAAGCTCTCAACAAAAATTGGGTGAAATCGGACAAGGGGGTGTGGCACCTCCCATATAAGCAAAAGTTTTAAAATGCTATACTGAAAGAGTTTTTTGAAATAATCCAACCAAACTTCACTCAAATACTAAAGATTATAAATGCACGCTCTAAGCTAAAACCATACGAACTCGGACAAGAGGACGTGGCACCTCCTATATAAGCAAAAGCTTCAAAACGCTTAGGTACTGAAAACGTTTGTCACTCAGACACTAAAAACTATAAATCCAAGCTCTGGACAAAAACTCGGTAAACTCGGACAAGAGAGCGTAGCACCTCCCATATGAGCAAAATTTTAAAATACTGCAGTGTAGGGTATTTAATGTTTGGCCAGGCCAAATTTTACACCCTTACTAGTTTATCTTTGTTTTAAGCGAGATACAGGTAATTAAAGGAAGGCACAAGATTTTTTTTTTTTAGTTTTTTTAGTAAAAATTGCTAATTTTTTCAATAGTTCGGGATTTAAAAAAATCTATCAGATTTGAAATCACCGCTATTTTCCTCATCATTTGAATTTTTTTTTTATACCCTACACCCAGGGTATATTCACTTTGTCCTTCCGTTTGTATCGCAGAGAAGGAGGCGTGGCAGATATAGAAAAGTATATATATTCTTGATCAGCGTCACCTCCTGAGTCGATATAGCCATGTCCGTCTGTCTGGCTGGCTGGGTGGGTGGCTGGCTTTCTGGCTGGCTGGCTGGCTGTGTGTGGAAGTACACTTTTTGAGAAAACTAAGCAAGATTATTCAATGAAATTTAGTGCACAGCCTTCGGCGTCAAAGCTAACTCGGGGGATTGAAAATGAGCGAAATTGGTCAACGGACACGCCTACCACCCATACAAAAAATATATTCAAAATGCAACTTTTTGTGTTTTTTTCATGATAATGCAACCAAAATACACATAAATACTACAAATTGTAAGCGCAAGCTCTGAACAAAAACCATGAGAAATCGGACAAGACGGCGCGGCACCTCCCATATAAGCAAAAACTTCAAAACGCTATACTGAAAGCGTTTTTTGAGATAATCAAACTAATTTTTACTCAAATGCTAAGAACTATAACTTCAAACTCTGAGAAAAAACTGGGTGAATTCGAACAAGAGGGCGTGGCACCTCCCATATAAGCAAAACTTTCAAAATACTGCTGTGTAGGGTATTTAATGTTTGGCCAGGCCAAAGGTAACACCCTTACTAGTTTAATTTTGACGGTGAATAATTTTTTCATATTTTTTCGCGCGGTTGTTTAGGGTGATATACAAATGTTATAAACTTAATGACATAACAATTTAGGATTTAGAATTTTAAAGATTAAAAATAACTTAGAAATAAACTGTCTGATTTAGTGAAAGGAAAGCGAGTGTCATGAAAGAGCGTGGAGTGTTGGTGCAAAATAAGCTCTATTTACCTACTAAAGCCTATGGTAAGGAAAAGATTATGCAAATCTTAACCCATACCTTTTTTTAAGAACTTTACATGCAAGCGCAATAAACTTTTACACTTAATTTTCTTGCTTTTTCAAATACATTTAATTTAATGAATCTTTTAGATATTTTTGATTATGACAAATGAGCCTTAAAGCAAATTGCTAGAAAATCGACACCTCAAATACGGAAAGTCAACTAAGACTTCATAGCAGAAATTCAAACTGCCATAAAACAAATGAAAAGTCCTTGGAACAATTTTCATGAAAAGCATTAAACTTTCTAGACAATTTCTATTTATCTTATAGCAATGAAAAACAATCTCTCAAAGTAATATGAACTTTAACTTGAAATTTTCTTATCGGTACGAACAGCGCGCACGTTTAGCCAGAGAGAGGGAGTATTGCAGGATTTTGTTTGATTTTCAACATAATTACAGATTGGATTACTGTGATAGCTTCTTGAGAACTTTAATGACGTAACGGTATAATTTGAAATAGAAAATAAATTGATATCAAAACAACGGTAGCTGTTAAACTTTGGAAATTTAAAAACTTATGACAAGTATGAGTTCTTCGAATACACCATTTAAGATGCTTTAGTTGTGGTTTAGCATATCGAAGTGAATAGCCAATTCCGTAAAACTATTTGTATTTTCAAGAATTTTTAATTAAATCACTTTATTTGTTTTGTATTTTCGTAATTCATTTAAGTTACTTAAATCAAAATACAATAAATAAGTAGCAAATCTAAGTACCAGTTATAAGTAAAATATTTTATTGTTTTTAATCCTTATGCGGTGAGGTGCAAAATTTTGAATTATTTAAGATAATTTCACAAAATTTCTGCATAAATTCTTTTCAATAGTTTTCTTTTCTGAATAATTCATAATAATCAAATTTAAAGTAATTTATCTTGAAAATTCCAAATGCCTTGTTTTTGCAAGCATTAAGCCACAAAGTAAATTTTTGTTGCTGTCATTGTTAAATTTTAAATACACAAATACAAAGAATCTTATCAACAATAACAAATTCCATACAAAATATAGCATAAATCCTTTTTAAACTTCTGTGTATGAACACACGTAGGTATACAATAAGGGAAATGTCAAAGTTGTGTTTATTTATTGAATACAATTGTGCGTAGGCTTACGATTATTAGAGTGTATAATGTTTCTGTAAAACTAAAAACATCTCAAAAAAGTTTATGAACTTAAAATCTGTAAGTACCGCTGAAGAAGAACACATCTGAAAACTTTGCGAGTATCAGCCAAAAAACTCTAACCAATATCTCCGTATTATAGACAAGATGGGAAATGTTCCAAAATCCACTGGTGATCATGTCGAAGAGCCAAAAGAGAAGCAAAGAAAAGTTAGAGCAATAGAAAAAGAAACCAACCTCAAATAGCGATGAGCACACCAAGACCAAGACCATAGCAGTCTCGGGCTTGTTCTTGGGCATTGAGTTTTGGTCTTGGTTTTGATATTGAGTCTTGGTCTTGATCTTGGTCATAAAGTCTTGGTCTCGGTCTTGGTATAGAAAAAATTTCTATAGATTGTTGAATATTCAAAATTCCTTAACCTTATTTTACCAAAGCAGTTGGGTTTTTATCGAATCGAGGGATGATTTTATTCTCGAAAGAGGCATGAAATACCTGTTAATTATAAATTATAATTATCTTGACTAAGACAATGGCAGTCAATGATCTTGCAAAGATATCAGCGTCTTGTTCTTGGTCACGAAAAATTACAAATACCAAGACTAGTTTGGCTCATCTCTACTCGATAGTAATACTGTGCTAATTGAAAATTTGGTCTGACGGGAAATAGATAATTTTCATAAAGAATTTCTTATTAAATTGTGATGAATCAATGATGTTTCATCAAAAGTATGTTTTACTGTGCAGGATGTATTAATTGGCAATGGAGCTGCTAATTTTTTTGTCAATTTATGGGATAGTTCTTAGCTTTAACGTTCATTTTCACAGAATTTTTTTATAGATAGCAATGAGCAAAATAAGTCTTGGTCTTGCGTCTTGTTCTTGGTCATTTTGCGAGACCAAGACCAAGACCAAGACCAAGACCAAGACCAAGACCAAGACCAAGACCAAGATCAAGATCAAGACCAAGACGCTGATGTTTTTGCAAGACCAAGACCAAGACTGCTATGATCTTGGTCTTGGTCTTGCACAAAATAATCTTCAAGACCAAGACTGCTTTTGAGTCTTGGTAATTTATAGTTAAAAGGTGTTTCGCAGGCAAAAAAATTTCTTTATTTGAATTTTGGCATCTTAAAAACTCTAATGCTTTGGAAAAATATGGTTTTGAAACTTTGAGTACTCAATATCTCTAGAAATTTTTTCAAGACCTAGACCGAGACCTAGACCGAGACTAAGACTTAATGAGCAAGATCAAGACCAAGACTCAATATCAAAATCAAAACCAAGACCAAGACTCAATGTGCAAGAACAAGACCAAGCCCAAGACTGCTATTGTCTTGGTCTTGGTCTTGGTTTGCTCATCACTACTTATAGAGTGGGCGCTAGGCGGACTTGAGCATGCAAAATATTAGTACCGAAAACTGATCTGAGATTCTCATAAGTCTGACTATAAGTAACAAGAGAGTAGATGCTGTCAGGATCTGTGATGGTCCATGCTATTTAGCCCCTACTCCGGTACGGTCCAAACATGTTTTTCCGTTCTCAGTCCTAATAGAAATTTATGATGGATCGTAACCTTCTTATTACGAATATGATCATGGTTTTTTTCTATCGCGTCAAAAACCTAAATTATCCTTGCATATACGTGAAAAAATCACTATTTTGGGGTCTACTAAAAACTATATAAAATTAATTTTTGTTAATACTAAGGATAGCAAAAATTACTCTTTATAAGCCGTACTTTAATTAGTTTTTAATTGGATCACTACATCCTGAGTTATAAGCTTTTAAAAAAAAGGTTATCTCGCAATAACATACAAAGGCTATTTCCGGACCGAGAAAAACTAGAAACTGAAAATTGTATTATTCTTACCAATAACAATATTTTATTGCAAAAATTTCAAGTCTTTGCAGAAAAACATAGTACAACAAATGACAGTTCTATTCCAGATTTAGTGAAAAAACCCACAAATGACTGAGTAAAATATAAAATTTTAGGAAAATTCGGGTGAAATTAACGTAAAAGTAAAAAAATATCCAATTAATTGATGAAAAAGTTAGCAATTCGAATGCCTTTTAGTACATCATGAACTGGAAAATATACTTTTGATGAAAAATCTTTGATTTATCAGAAGTTACTAAGAGATTCTTTATGAAAAACACCTCTTTCTAGACGAAATTATTATTTGAACTTTGTATATGGAGTGATAAACCAATCTAGCACCACTGAATTCCCCGTACCCGAAGTAGGTAAGAATGACCTATACCCCGCCAGACCAAAAAAAAAATGGTCACAAAAACTTGTACAGTGTTATTATAAGCGGTTTAGAATAGTAAGGCTTAGCAAGATTTCATGTCAAAAGAATTGAGCAGCAATGTTCAGTTGCAATGTTTAGCATCATTGTATGTAAACAATGCAACAGTACTTATTGTCAAACATCTTCAATAACAATGTTTAATTACAATACATATTGTTGTGCGTGTATAACTATTTTATATCACGCCACTGTTTTAACAAATTACTATGTACTAAAACTTAACGTTGTTTTATGCGTACGTTTGTATGTTGAATATTATGTACATGCGTACACTGTTTTGTGCAGTGGGTGTACGCTTGTATGTACAATGCAATGCACACGTGTATTACAAGTGGAGCATACATCTATTGTTGTTGTTGTTGTTATTCATACTATCTTCATTTAATGATCATTTAGGGATAGCATGTAACTTTATAATTCTCATTATGTTTATAAGTTTTAAGTGTTAAGCTATCTTGTAAGACATTTACAAATCGATTAAAAACTCAACAAAGTTTAAAACCTCCGGTTTTTAATTCACACCATTTTTGAAAGCCTTAGCTCACTTAGCTGTTTATATAGCAAGTGACTAAGCCAGCTAGTTGCTTTAAAATATTGCACAGCTGTTTAGATCAGGCAGGGCTCAAATTATCCAAAAGTAATCAAACCTTTCATTACAATATGAACATTCTTTATCAAAATTTTTTAGCAACAATGCTTAACAACATTATTTAGACATCATAATTTATCAACACTGCTTAGTAATAAGCAGTGCTTGGCAACATTGCTTATAAACATTACTTAGCAACATTGCTTACCAATATTTCCCAGTAAAACTGTTTATCTAAATAGCCAAGCAACATTTCATATCAAAATTTTCCTGGCAACATTGTTTGGGAGTAATTACTGGCAACAGTCACAGAAAAAAGAAGTGTTAAATTACTACATTATCTAACACATGCAAATTTTTTCTTTTATAGACAAACTGGTGCAATAGAAACTCCATTCAAACATTTAAATAAATTTCCTAAATATAAGAACCACTCTAAAATATATTAACAGCAACAAAAAAGAGATCAAACTTCTTATTATTATTTATATGTTTGTATATCTACTTAGTGTTATTATTACAGCTATTATTGTTGTTGCTACTGTTGGTGTTGTTTTTGCAGTTGTACTTGTAATTGTTCTTAAAAGTAAGCACTGCCTCTGTCATTACTTTAACATTTTATTACGACAACAAAAATAACAATGAAGACTACAAAGTATCAAGTACATAAGCACACTTGCTATATAAATATATACATATGTACATACATATGTACTTTGTAGGAGATGTTTCTGTGTATTCTTGTCCTTTTGTATGCATGCTTTTTCACTTTATCCTTAATCTGTGTTATAATGCTAATTTATGTATATACACAATTACACAAACATGTATAGCAACAAAAAATACCGTACGCTATATGTATCACAGACATCTTAAGACACACTTGCAAAAGTATTGTACAAACATGGGAAAAGCATAGACTTATTCAAAACTTACTCGTTTTAACGATGATTATGTAGATTGATACAGAGTTGCCAACATGTAAGTGAAAATGTAATAAAAAAAATTCAAAGTAGTAAAAGTAGTTAGGTGAAACTGGGATTAAGTACAAGAACAGATTACAGCATGTTAAAGGATTTAGAATTGGAATACAAGTGGAATATGAAAGCGAATGTTCTGAAATCTGACCTTCTAGTTGCAAAATATGGAAACTCGTAACAAATGAAAATGGAAAACAGTAGCTGATTGGGGTTTTCATATGAAAATAGTTCAAAGCAGTTTTGATTTTTCACATAGTAAATGTGAGATTGTGACCCTGATTCAATGTACCTACTTGTTGAAATAGGTTAAAATTTCAAAAAAATATTATGAATGCTAAGGTCTTCACAAAACTATATTCTTTAGCATATATGCAAGAATATATGCACACTAAAATATGATAGTTTACTTTTCTTACTTTTGATTCCAATAAAGTATGAAATTTATTCCAAAATGGTTTAAAACTAATCCTTGTTTTGGCATTGTTCGATATGAATACTTTTTGATTTTAAAATTAAAATAAAATTTTTACTGCATGTAAGTGATGTTCCTGATGGTTTAATTTAAGGAATAAATAAAGACTCAAAGTTTGGCAAGGTGAAATAAATAGATTGTAGACCAAAAGTATGAGCTGAACTCCTACTGGAGAGGACATTACTCGTACAGTTGACAGTAATGTACTTAAAATCGAGTGCTGCATTCATCAATGCAGGATCATTTCAATGAATGATGGGGCAATGTTTTGACAGTTAAAAAGTATGACATTTTTTATGATAAGTTTCTTCAGGCGCTTTTCCTTCATTTCGCAATGAAACATTGTGTTTTATTCACTTTAAAAATTCAGATAATTGAAAAGATTTAATTTTCTCGTGAAAATTTTCATGCGATGATTTTACGAGGGCGTGGGTATCGAACATCTGAAAAAATGTTATTGCTCTTGAAAACCAAAAGCCCATTAAATCAGCTTGATACGCGACCATTTGTTTTCCTTAAGTTTTCGGTAAATTGGGATAAAGCAACCCAAAACGTCAAATCTTTTTGCACCACGACAATGCAAGCACTCAAATGATCAAATTGGTAGGTCATTCATCTTACAGTCCCGACTTTGTAATCGACCTAGTCGACTGGCGGTTGGAACACGGACCATTTACTGCAGCGGCCGCACGTGATTTGTGCCGATGCTAGCAGTTCGGTGAGGATGTTGGCTGGGTTCGCTGCTGCAGGAATGATACCTCCGCCTACAAATTTAATTCACGTGCGTAACAAGCATCAGTGAAATCGGAACTTTAGGTATATCCTGGTTTTTTTTTTAATTTAACGTAGCAAAAACAAAAAAAATTTGACCGCTAGTGCACTACACCTCACAGGGACAAGATGGAGATGCCTTGTGCCCCGACTTAACCCACCCTACCGTGTGGACATGGGGCTGATTTTTCGGTCCACCCAAATCTAAAATGCCTACACCCTACACTGACCAAAGTTTAATGATTTACTCTTCCATTTGTGGTTTTATAATTTACTTTTTATTTATAAAAATTCATTTTTTTGTAATTTATCTTAAGATTAAGTTTGAACTATGGTAAATCTTATGGGCGCCCTTACAAATAGAATGTAAGTAAAAAAAATAAATTTTAAAGAATTGATCATAAAATTAAAAGAGAATAAAAAAAAAAAGGTTTCAAATAAAACATTTTTATGAAACAAATCCAGATCTAATTTTGGTTTTTTTTTTTTTTTTTTTTTACATTTTTTTGTCTTAACTTTTTCTTTTATTATTTTCTTATATTTCTGCAGTTTTTGTAGCATGTAAACATTTTTTTACCTATTAAAAATGTTAAATTTCAATATTTATGTTAATTTTAACTCATTTACTCCTTTTTTTTATAATTAGATTAACTAGTATTTGCGCTTACACAAAAAGTTCTAAGAATATTTACTTTTAATTTTGTTTCATTTAGTTAATATTCTTTTTTTATTTGTAAATTTTTATTATAAATTTTCTTAGTTTTTTTTTTTAAGTGTATATTTAAAAAAAAATTGTACCTTTTAAAATCGTACCCTTTTGCTGTATTTCGTACCTAACCGCCTCTGTCGGTGTCTCACTGACGTTGCTGCACGACTGACGTTCGGCCGGTGTTGTCGAAATTCCCGGGGCGTTGGAGCACCAAATTCAAATGCGTTGTCTTAGCTCTGTCAATTTGATGACGTCGCACGAAATGGCAGTGAGTTCTGCTACGGGGCAACTATAGGAAGGTTACTTGTGCAACGAGATCGCACTAAACGCTTCAGATGACTTTTGCGTTTTTATCACGTTTTATGTTTCGGTTCTTTTTATTTAATTCCCCGTTTACTTTAATTTCTTTTAATAATCTTTTCTTTTCCGCAACTGTTTATTTTATATTACCGCGTAGCTTACACGAAAAAATCGGTTTTTCCTTTTTCGACGCCACACCAAAAAAAACAACTTTCCTCGCCGACCACGCTAACCAGAGCAGCCAAAATTGCTGTCACGTCCAAACCACCAAAAAACACGATTTTTCTCCACCACGCTAAAACCAAAAAGAACGCATGGCTGCCGGACCAAGTGCCAACCTCACCAAAACAAAAAACAAACAAATCATTCAACCGCTGCATCTTCTGAACCACAAAAACACAAAAGCATACAACTAATGCTTTTTGTGCTTCTGTGGGTTCAGAAGGTGCAATAGTTGCATGACTTTTTTGTTTGATGAAACAAGTGAAGCGAAACTAAAAATGTATTTAATTGACTTGGTGCCATTAAAACTTGACTTCTTTTTGTTTCCAAGAATCAAATATCAGATGTATGGACAACGATTTGCATCACCCGAAAGTACGGTGGTGGCGTGTAAAACTCATGTTTTTGAGCTGTCATCTTCGAACTGATCAAAGTGCTTTGACGCGCATGACGTCTAAAGAAACATACCCTAAAAATGTAAAACTTTTCAACTGTCAAAAAATTTGCATCGAAAAGCTCTAGGGGTTTTTTATTCAAGAAACTTATAGGGCAACCTACGTTAATGACAAGTTCCATTCCATACATCAAAAATAAAAGTAACATTTATAGGCAATAATGGAAGGAAGATATACAGAAAGTAGTTTTAGAAAAATTTTCAGCCAAACCCAAAGAAATCAAACGGCAACACTGTGACGCTTATGTATGTAGTGCACATTTCTTAATTCAGCAAGTGTTTGTTTTTTTTTTTTTTTTTGTATAAGTATGTATCAAAACACATATACAGACACTCATTTAAATTAGCTTTTAAGCGATGTTGTTATTGTTGTTGTAATTGCGATCATTTGAATTGTTGTAGCAAATTTCCTCCCATACATAGATTTCGAGCGCCAAATATTTGTGAAATACCAGTTTGTATACAGATGTGAATAAATTTGTATATATGCGTGCAAATGTATGTGCGTCTGTATAAAAACGCTTACATGTGTTTAAGGTGAATCTGCTAATGGCATTAGCTAAATGAGAGACGCAACGGAAGTTTACCCATAAATTTCAATTACAACTGACAGGAGTTCGTGCAAAAATCTAAAGTTATGTGCATATGTATAAAAATTCTTGTGTGTGTGTGTGTGTAGGAGAAGTTTGAATATTGATTGCTTTTTCTTAAATTCAAATAAAGAGAATCACTTCTACGAAAGATAGAAAGTTACGAAGAAATGCGAATACATACTTTGTACCTTGCAAACACACTTGCATAATGATGAAGCCACAATATTTAAAAATTTTGCTAAAGATTTTCTTTTTATGAATAAATCACAGAGTGGAAATTATGCTTCTTAAGAACACCTGCACAATTAAGTGTGAGTTAAAGTGCTTTGAAATTAGCTGGAAGTGAAAAAAAGATATGCACATAATTTGACAGCACTCAAAGGCTGTCATGCAACAAGTCAAATAAAATTGCGAAAACTATCAATAGTTGTGTTTGCAACTGACTTCAGTTTTCAAGGATTAATATTTCAATAGATTACAATAAATTGCCGCGAAATATGTTCGTCATACAAGAAAAGTGCAATGGTTTAAATTTTTTGGGATTTTTTTTCAATAAAAGTTGCAGCTTTAAAATTTTAGAGCTTTCGTCTACATATGTTCCAATAATTGTTAACAATGGAGCGCTACACGAAAAAAAAAACGCTTTATTATGGTAAAAGTGCATTACAAAATTGGAGAAAGTTTTGCTCAGACCTTTCGCAAACTTCTCGAAATTTTGGGTCGTGAAAATGCACGTAACGTTTTAAAAAATTTGAAGAAACTTGATCGATTATGGATAGCAGGTCTTCTGTGCATTAACGTTCCTTTTGATCTCTCGAAAACACTGTTGCTGTAAAAGAGAGTTTCGCCGAAAACCCGGGAGAATCAATTGGAAATCGCTAAGCAGTACTTAGAGAATTTGGACAAAAAACCTCTACCTTCAACCGTACCAGATTAAGTCCACTCAAGAGCTCAAATCAGCAGACCATGCACATGAGACTGCAAAGCGATTAATGGTTTACCATGCAACGTGAATTGAATGCCGATTTTTCTAACAAATCATCTGGGTCAACAACCAAAATTGTCGAATTTGGGCCTCAGAAAAGTACGCACGTGATCCATAAGAAAGAAATGCACCCACAACGAGAAATTGTCTGGTGTAGATGTTGATCAAATAGCGAGATGGTGCCTTACTCCTTTGAAAATGAGGCTGCAAATTAAGTTATTGTGAATAACATTTGGTACAGGATTATATCGTTGTTCTTGTAGCCTCAGCGGTACGGTATGGACGACTTGTTATTTCTGCAGAATTGTTCCACTTGCTACACCGCGCATGAAAGAATCTATTCATAATACAAATTTTTTTTAAATTTTTCTTTTTTTCTGCAGGGTAAATGATGATTTGAACAAGGTAAGTCAGTGGGTTGCCATGAACGTTTTAAGTTTAAGTTCGTTGAAGTCTGTTACATATATTGCCTATCTATAAAACTTCTTGTTCTATTGTGTAACGTAAGATTTTAAAGTTTTTTCATTTGAGTAAAATGTTTGAGTAATCATCTGCTTCTCGTGAAGTGACAGTTAAAAAAAAAATATGTTTTTTACTAATAACATTTTTTCTTCACAGAATGTATATCCAAATTTCCTCGAAAAGTAAACATTATGTTCTTGCAGAAATTTAGGCATTCCAAAATTTTACATTTCTTCTTGTAGTATAAATAATATTCGCTTCCAAAAATAGAATTTTTTTTACGTTTTTCAACAAAAAAAGTGTTTAAGGAAAAAATTCTTAGAACTGTCTAAGGAATGCGTGCGAATTTTTCCTGAATTCCAGTAGTTGAAAAACGTAAAAAAATCGATTTTTGGAAGCGAATATTTTCTATACCACAAAAAGATATCATTCTTAAGAGTCCTCCTAACTTCTGAGTCGATGTGGGGATGAATCTGCATTGAAAAGTAAATAAAAAAAGTAAAAAACCATATTTTGAAATGTGTTCCCAAAATTTTTCCCAATTTTTAAGCTTTATAAAAGAGCCGCTGTCAACTACCAGGCCAATATGAGCGGCCGCTCCTGTGCATATATGTATGTTACATAGTATCATAGTTTTATTAAATTATGCCATATAAAATATATACGTAATAACATGACAACTCAATATTTAACAAAAGCACAAATGTCTTCGTTGACATACTAAACCAGACCAGACCCTAAAATACTTATGAAAAATACTAAAAGATTGTTGAAATATGTAAGAGAAAATGCCTTTGGGCGTTTAATGATTGCTGTGTGCATTGCTTAAAATGGAACAACAACTACTACTACAGCAACAACCATATCCACAACTACAACAACCCAAATTTATGTATAATAATTTTATGGTATCGAACGTAAATGTCATATTATGACCAGAGAGAAAATTATTATTAGCCAGAGTGACACTTAAAATATTGTTGCTTTTGTTAAGCTAACACATAGCATGAGCATTTAACCCGCAGCCGGTACTTTGGACAAATTTTGCCCAAAGGTTTCTTTATGGTCAAAAATTATTTATAATGACATTAGTGTGTGACTTTTTCGACAGCTATTTATTTACTTATAAGTATTTAGCGTTGTGGTTATTACTTTCAATGTGTTTTCATCAGAATAGACTCTATGTACAGATACAGATGTAAGTCCTATATCTCTTGTAATGATTTTGCATGCACTTTTCCCAGCCGAAAAGCAAAATAACAAAATAAACGCGAAGCAAATTTGACATAATTGAACTGCCATCACATCTCTCCCCTGAAAGAAGCCACTAGCATTTTCGAGAAAGCTCCACCGGCAGATGGCTAACACGTTAGCTAATTTTTTATCACCACTATAAGTATTTACTTATATAAATATATGGCCAATAGAAGTTTATTTTCCCAAATCGCTCTTATGCGCGATATTCTGAAAATGTTGATCAAACGACAGAATTCATAAAATTTGTTTCCTTGCAGAATGAGGGTTAAATACATTGCATTATTTATGTATGTACACAACAAAATGAAAATTTATCATTGAGTCTATTGAATACGAAAAAATTTATTTCAAATAAAACCACCACATAATATCATAATACATAATTAATTATGGTCATAATGATTGGATTCCGGCATAAAAACTCTAAAGCCATATGGTCGAAGAGTCTGAAAAAAGAAAATGAAGAAAATATAAACCAGCCACAGCCAGTTGTCTAAAATTTAATAGGCTAGGAAACAAGAGGAAGAAAAAAATATCATAAAAAAATAAAAGGATATTGTTAAGAGGAAGCATAATTTTTAATTAGAATTAAAAGGGATTTCATGTCGTTTTCGCTCTGTGAGCCATGTTTACTATTAACACATAATAAAAGCAAAGCGAAAATGAGGAAAAAATAAAGCATAAAATCTTTGATATAAAGAGGACGTTTTGATTTGCTTAAGAAATTCACCAAAAACAATGTTAAGATGTACAAAAATTTGCAATTAAGAAATTAATTAGTTAACCAAATTCAACCCAAGGAAAATGAGCAAAATGGAAAGATGCAAAAAAAAAAAACAAAAATGATTACAATCTAACAAACCTATTTAAAGTAAGGAAATACCAAAGAAAATTTCATAATCTTAATTTTTCCCAAGCTGCAGACTCAACATTGTGAAAATTCTTAAAATCTTTTTGGACACAGTGATGTAAAATTGAACAAATACTTAAGAAAATGTGTTTTGAGATGGTTTATGAAACTGGAGCTCAGATGAGGAGTACTGTCACAGGTTCAAACTAAATATTTTTGTGAAACAGAGATACTTATAGATAGGGTCGGAATTAAGATTCATCCACACACTGTAACAAAAGTTAGAAGAACTCTTAAAAAAGATATCGGCATCATATATTTTTCACTCATTTTGATTCTCCTGAAGGCCCATTTTGTCAAAAAATCATGTGTTTTGCTCATACCTTTTTTCTTCACAGTTTGAACCCGACTTGCTTGAAAAAATTTAAGCGTTAAAAATTTATATGCATGTTTTTTTTAGTAGGTATAGATAACATAGAGCAACACTGATTTTGCGGCGTACAGTTTCGGAGTCGATTTCGAGTAATCATGACCTACTGAATACGAAAATAATATCAGATTCGTCGAATTGAATCTAGTTCTCCAAATATCTTTCCTTAAAGTTTCGAAAATAGCTGTTTTGAGACATATTTGAAGTTATTGTATATCACACTTGCAGTAAACAGCGTAATTAATTTTTGGTAATGGCATCGAATACCTAAGTCTTTTCTTATTAAACCTCATCTTTTAACTTTTCCAGCTAGACCCTGACTTTCCGAGTTATCATCTAGTATACGTAGTAGTACCTCAACTCCATGCAGAGATAATTTTATTTTTTGTATGGACTCGAAAAAAATTTAACTCAGTGGCTGATAACTCGGAAAGTAATGATTCAATTGGAATATCTGAAAGGTAAGGTTTAATGAGAAAGGTTATGGCTATTCAAAGTCACCATTTAAAATTTATTACACTGTTTACTGTAAGTGTTATGACTCAAACCAGCTATTTTTGCAGTTTTAAGCAAGGATATCTGGAGAACTAGGGTGAATCCTCACAAAACATTTACATCCCAGGTACCGGATGACCTTAGTATATCTGAATTTAGTCACAAAACAAAGTCCGCAGAAATGTTCGTTTCCAAAAATCATTTTGTTTTTTACTCTTTTCAACTACGAGGTCGGAAAAACCCTTTTTACTCAAAACCAAGGCATCTTACGAAAAATATTTATAGAGCAAAAAATGTTAAGAATCGTTCAAAGAATACGTGCTAATTTTTCAAAAATTAGTCAAAAATAAAAAAGCAAAAACTCTGGAAAAACTCACGCGTATCCTTTAGACAATTCAACGAATTTTTTGCCTGTCAAACTTGCGTCGTAAGATGTCTTGATTTTGAGTAAAAAGGGGGTTTCCGTCCGATAGTTGAAAAAATAGATTTTTGGAAGCGAATACTATCTGTAGTACAAAAAGAATATATAATTTTTTAACTTTCAAATTTTTGCAAGAACATAATTTTTATTTTTCAAGCAAATCTGGATATTAATTCTGTGAAGAAAAAAAAATTTATGAGTACCGAAATGGGCCTTCAGGAGAATCAAAATTGCTAAAATGTTCTTTCTCGGATCGAAATAAAAAAAATGGTGCAGATATCGTTTCAAAGAGTTCTCACTTTTGAGTCGATGTAACGACGACTGTTTTTGGCATTACATGTACAAGTGTTATTGTATCGAACATCGTTTTGACATAGGGTCTTCCTTCACACTTGTTCAAAACGCTGTTCTACAAAAGAACTTAGTTTTCACTCGATTTAAGCTAATTGCAACAAATGTATAAATTCATAATATAATATATTTCTCTTGACACTTTTCGCCGCAATTTATTATAAAACTGTATCACTGTACACTGTGGTTACAAACTTAATTGGCTTCACTTGCCAACTTCCTCACCACATTCAATGCCATGTACTTTACTCACTTTGAAAATAATCTTCCTTACGTTCCTTACAAACGACAGTAACAGCCAGTGGCAACTTAAAAATTGTTTACAATACAAATGATAATAATAATCACAGCGTACTGTTAACATCCTGGGCCAGGCGGTTGACCCTTTCTTTCAGAGCTACGGTTTTGTTTTACCTCACAAACTACAAATTCTCTTCTTCTACTCAACATTATTTGACGTACGCCATTGTTTGAGGTAGGTAGTGTAGCGTCAGTTTCTAACATTGAGAATGACACAATCACGACCCAACACAATATCGTTCGACACAACCAAGCCAAGCCAATCCATGACCCAACTTAATACCAACCCAGACAACAACAAAAAGACTGGAACTCAAGATAACGCTGTCAATAGTTGCCATTCATAGCGAGCCGCACAGAGGGTTAGAGGATTTTGCAGTACAATGTCAGAATTGTGTTGGTTTCCATTACCATTTTCTTCGTTTTCTGATATTTTTTTGGTTGGTTTTCACTGCGTTGTTCCGCAGTTTTTGCCCTTTTGTTCGTGTTGCCAATTTAAATTGTTGTTGTATAATTTTATTTTCTATTTTTTTTTTGTCGCTGCTATCACTGTATTGTGCCTTAGGGAATTTACCGCTACACTTTGTAGGTTTCCTTTCCTGTTGATAAGTAGCAACGTGTTTTTAAAGTTTTTTTTTTTTTTTTTATTTTCACTGTCATACTTAGGTTTTTCCGTACGCAGTATACTCAAAACAGGCTTAAGTTAATTGTGCTAATGGCTTCCAGGTGTTTGTCCCATGCTATATACTTAGATAGATTTTGTTATCTTTGTCGATTTAGTTAAGAAAATAAATACATAAAACTTATGTTTTATTATAACGTATATTTAAATTTTAAGTTTGATTGGATTGTATGTATTTGGAATCGGAGTCTAAGAGTTGGATTTAATGTTGGAAACTATTTATATTGGAAAAATATTTTCTTTATTTTGAAATTCAGTTTTTTAATACTGATAAGGGAGTTCATTTTATATTAAAAATAATATTGAACAAAGGATTGGAGAAATTCTTATTAACATTAGGTAAGGCATTTCCCACATAAGTGAGATACGTTATTTCTGGAAATGTGTTATTGCAATACTTTTCGACACCAATTTAGTTTTGATATATTTTAGCTTTTTTCGATCCAGTTTCCTTGTCAGGATCTCTCACTAAAACTATAAAATATTTTGCTCAATTTGTAATTGATAGTGCTTTAAGTATTACTAACAATGAGTTTATTTTTATTCCCAAGAATCTATTGAATTACTAACCATGAGTATAATCGACTCAATGAATTTAAAATTTCTCAACAATACTTGTATGTGAGTCGGCTCTACTTTTGATTTTAGTGTTAAGCAAAAAGATACGATTGCAAACAAAAGATTTAGATTTGATATGACCAGATTGCACAGTGCGACATTTTGAGGGTTATCGAAATCAAACCTTCTTTGCAAAAAGCCTATGTACATTAGGACGGGTCAAATGTTTTTACCGGTCTGGCTCAGCGAAAATCGTACAATCTGGATAAATTAGAGAAACTTTGCCGAAGAAAGTATATAATTTCATTGCAGTTTACCCCCCCCCCCCCCCCCTGCTACACAGCTTTACAGATTAGACGCTTTAACGCTTTACAGCTTTAATGCTTCACAGCTTTATCGTTTTAACGATACACAGCTTTAACGCATTATAGATTTAACGCTTCACAGCTTTACAATCTTGTTATATCTTACACCCAGGGTGTATTCACTTTGTCCTTCCGTTTGTAACGTAGAGAAGGAGTCGTGAGAGATACGGAAAAGTATATATATTCTTGATCAGCGTCACCTCCTGAGTCGATATAGCCATGTCCGTCTGTCTGGCTGGCTGGCTGTGTGCGGAAATACATTTTCTGGAAAAACTGAGCAAGATAATACAGTGAAATTTGGTAAACTGTCCTCGTCGTCAAAGTTAGCTCGTGGGATGGATAATGATCAAAATCGGTTAACGGACACGCCTACTGCCCATACAAAAAATATAATCAAAATGCAACTTTAGGAGTATTTTTCACACCAATGCAAACAAAATACACATAAATACTACGAAGTGTAAGCGCAAGCTCCAAAAAAACTTGGTGAATTTTGAGAAGAGGGCATAGCGCCTTCCATATTAGCAAAAGCTTCACAACATTACACTGAAAGCTTTTTTCGAATTAAATTTTACTCATGTATTGTATTAAAAACCATAAGTGCAAGCTCTGAGCAAAAACTGAGTGAACTCGGACAAGAGAGCGTGGCACTATATAAGCAAAATTTTAAAAATTCTGGCCAGGCCATACAATTTCAATACTGGAATACAAAAATTTATAAATAGAAACAAATAGCATAACTTACTTTATCCCTAAACTTTTTGCTGTGTGGAAGACACAAAAAGTACAGTTATCTGAGAATCACCCATTGGCATCTGAATAAAACTTTTTTTTCCAACAACATCTTAAAAATTTCATTAAACTCTACACATAAGCCATTCATCGATTTTCCACGATATTTGAGTACTCTTTCCCTTTCGCTTTTCATTGGAGATTCTTTAATTTTGTATGTAAAATCGGGTGGTGATTCCAAAAATTACATTTATTTTTATTATTTTTTTTTCTTTCACGTCGTTTTCGAGAAATCCATCATTTTCAGTTTTTGGACCAAAAACATTAAATTAAAGGTAATTAAAATTCTCCTCAATCATATTCACATCACTTTTTGGCTGGTTTTTTAGTTTCGGCAAAATAAATTGATTTCTAAAAAAAGTATTGTTTTATCCATCTGTCTGGCTGGCTGGTTGGCTGTGCGTCTGTGGAAATATTTTTTACGGGAAGACTACGGACACGCTTACCGCCCATATAAAAAATATATTTAAAATGCAACTTTAAGAGTATTTTTTACGAAAATGCAACCACAATACACATAAATGCTAGAAATGGTTAGCGCAAGCTCTGGGCAATAATAAGACGAATTCGAACAAGAGGACGTGGCACCTCCAATATTAGCAAAAGTTTCAAAATGCCATACTGACAGAGTTTTTTGAGATAATCCAACTAAATTTAACTTAAACACTAAGAACTACATATAAATGCAAAATCTGAGCAAATACCAATCCAACTAAATTGCACACAGATTCTAAGAACTATAAATGCAAGCTCTGAGCAAAAACTGGATGAACTCAGACAAGAGGGCGTGGAACCTTCCATATAATAAAAATTTTCAAATTTAATGTTTGGCCAGGCCAAAGGTAACACCCTTACTAATTCGTAATAAAATGGCCTCCAAAGTAAAAAAAAATAATGAAAAAAATTTAAGATATCAACTTTAAAAGTCCAGAACTTTGCGAAATTCTTTTGAACTCTATAAACCAACTATAATCCTAAAAATCTCATACAATTAACTAAAAGTTTCTCAAAAAAAGTTTTTTCTAAACAAGGGTGTCGCGTTTTCAAATCACTGCGCCAAGCGCATGCAGCGCTGTCAGCGCAAAACTTTCGCTTTTACAACAACTTCAAATTCGAATTACAACAATCACAAAAACAATTTTTTGTTATGCCTCATTTACAACAACAATAATATTTGAACAATTTTCAAAATTTCTAAGGACTAGGGTACACACAAAAAGTAGGGGAATTCACGAGTTGATGCACAATGCCCTTGCGTCGTTGCGAAAGTGTGATTTGCAAAAGTTTGATATTTGTAAAACAACAAAAACATTGCTGTAAATTTTGCACTACTACTGCAATTTCTCAAGATGGTAATATTCACATTGAACTTTCAGGCGTTAGTGCGTAAAAGACTTGCATTTTCGCAACTGCGCATCAACGCATTAATACCCATATTGTTTGTTATTTTTGTTTTTGATGCGACGTAGTCGTTGTTGTTTTATGTCGGTTCGAGTTCGATTTTGTGTGTACTCAAAAAAAGCAACAAAAACGCGAAATTTTGACGAGCGTGAAAAAAAAAACAACAAAAATTTTTTGTGTGATTGTTGTACAGAAATATTGATGTTGTTGGTCGAGCCAAAATTGGCTCACTTTTGTTCTACGCTGACACACTTGGTCTAAAACGCTAGAATTTTTTTTTCTAAAACAAGTCGGAAAATCAGTTTTAACCTTATAACTCCTCAGAGGTACATTTTAGACCCCTCCTCAGGTGCAAGTATTTGTTAATCTAGGCCTCCTCTTTCACCTCCCAGATGCTGTGTAACCTTATGCGATACACCCTGTATAATATACAAATTTATGACAAATAAAATAAAAAAATGGCAAAAATGCAATTCAGCAATTTTTCATTAAATTTCTTAGAACTTTTACATTTCTAAATAATATGATATAAAAAAACAAAATGATTTTGTACAATTTTTTTTTTTTTGTTATATAAAGTTGATTTTAATTTATTAAAATTTTTTCCAAAAAAAAATATTTTTTTAGAAATCAATTTATTTCGCCGAAACTAACAAACCAACCAAAAAGTGAAATAATTGTTATTTATAGAATATCTAATTATCCCTTATTTTACATTAAGTGCGTTTAAATATAAAAACTTGTTCTTGAGATATTTGTTATTAAGTGAAACCATCTTGTTTTTTGATCCAAAAACCAAAAATTACCGAAATCTCAAAAAGACGTGAAAAAAAAATAATTCGATTTTCGGCATCAGCAGCCGATTTTACATAGAAAATGAATAGTGGCACCTAAAGTTCACAATTTTTTAAATTATTTGTAAACTAGTGCTATTATTATTATTAAGCTCAACTTTGGGTATATTTTTAAAATTAATTAATATTATTATGCCAACGTATGTAGAGCCTTTTGCGTATACTTCTACACATATTTTAATACAGACTAGCACATTCTACAGATACTTGTTTACAAATGTTAATGTAATAAAGGACCAAATGACCACAGTTAATAGGCCACAAGCGTATAAAAATAGCAATGGTAAAAAAAAATAAACAGGAACACAACATTAAGCAAACAAACAAAAAAAAAAAAAAAAACAAAAAAACAACAACAAGATGACACGAGTGAAACGAAAAAATAATTTTGAGACTACACTGAAATAAAATTTATAATAATATTAGCTTTCTACGAAGTTTAGTCACTTACATACAAGTTTCAATAGTCACATAAGTTATGAAATAATAACAGAAATAATGCTGAAAAAAATCTCAAATTTTTCAGCATAATTGTTGATTTCTGAAAAAACGCGAACAAAATTCGCTATTCTGGCACCATATTCGGATTCAGCGACCCCGAAAACATAAAGTTCAGGTGGTCTGATCTTTCGCGCATGGTACTTTTTTTTGTGGGCCTGTGTAATTAATTTTGTTGTTTATCTTAACGCAGGAGTCTATAAGCTGCCAGACTTTTTATGTATTTTACCTTAACTCTTTTGGGACTGCGATTCGTGCTTTTTGACACAACATTTCTATTCAAATGTGTTTTCAAAAATTAATTTTTTTATTCCAAGTTTGAAAAAAATTATGTCTCATTGGTCTTTAAAGGTAATAAATATGCGAAATTTTTCATATTTAATTGCCCCGAAAACCACCTCGGTAGAATTATTTTGCTTTTTTAACCTTAGAACCGTGTTATGGGCACTGGGTGAACAAAGCAATTCTCAATGTTGTTTTCAAATCCCAAATTGTTTGAAACGAATGCCAGATCTCATCGTTTTTCAATAGATTGAACATTTTACTACTTAAAAAGACTTAGTTTGGATAAGATTTAGGTATAAGTAAAACAAAAATAAATGAAAGGCGGGAAGCCTCATTTTCGTGTTATGGGCACTGTGTGCCCAAAAGGTATGGGGGTGATTTTTGAACTTTAACCGATCACGCCCATTTTTGGTTGCAATCAGACTATAGCCCTAACTATTATTTGTGCGTAATCGTAATATCAACATGCAGACTGACACATAATCCAAGAGGACAATTAGGGCCCAATAGAGCCATCAACGCTCAACATAAAAATTTGAAAAAATCAGGGAAATTCAAATTCGACATTTAGAGCTGATTGATGATCATCCATCATGACCTTGCATATAACGACCACCTTAATTTACACACTTGTTTATACTTTTTTCAGATACAAATACTTTTTTTTATATACTTCTCTTATTCATACGTTCATATGTAAATAAACGCTCAATAAAAAAATATAAAATGAACAAAAAAACATAAGTTTCCTTAAAAAATTTTGAACTTTCCAGTAACCCACCATACAAAATACACTATGGGCACTGAGTGCCTAGAAACACAGAAATAGGTTGGCTAGACCATGCACGGTTCTAAGGTTAAGTATACGTAGATATAAAGTGTAGTAAAAAGTTGTCCATTATTTTCTGAATAGGTTTTTGTTTCATTGATTTATAACAAATATGGTTGTAAAGATGACAGTTAGTACTAAAAAAGCTTTTTTGACTGTTTTGCATTTGATTGATTTAGTTTCGTTTGCGCAAGTGTTAAAAATGAACCCTTGCAAAGATAAATACCCTATATTTTAAAGGTTTTCTTCAATAAACGCGAAAATGCAAGTCAGGCGGCTGAAAATGTGAATAGAGCTTATGGTCCTGATACTGTAACAGCCAACCGTGCGCAATTTTGGTTTCGTCGCATCCGTTCCGGTAATTTTTAGGTTAAAGATGAACCACGCTCCGGAAGGCCAATTGTCAAAAATGTTGATAAAGTTATGGAATCGTTAAAGTCGACCGTCATGTAAGCACCATTTTGATTGCACAGGAGCTGAAAAATCCACAAAAAACCGTTTAGGGTCATTTGAATAAGGCCGGATACCAAAAAAACTCGATGTATGGGTGCTACACGAGTTAACAGAGAAAAATCTGTCGAACCGAATTTCTATCTGTGAATCGCTACTGAATCGCAACAAAATCGATGAAGCGAATGATAACTGGTGATTAAAAATGGATCACTTACGACATTATCAAGCGAAAACGGTCGTGGTCGAATAGTAATGAGCCGATGCAAACGATGTCAAAGCCAGGATTGACTGCCAGGAAGGTTTTGCTCTGTGTTTGGTGGGATTGGCAGGGAATCATCAACTAAGAGCTACTCCCCAAAGGCCAAACTCTTAATTCGATCATGTACCGTCAACAATTAGACCTTCCTTCAGAAGCAATTCCTCAGAAACGGCCGGCTTTGGCCAATAGAAGAGGAGTTGTCTTTCATCAGGATAACGCCAGGCCACACACGTCGTTAGTTCCTCGTCAGAAGCTCCGAGAGTTCGGTTGGGAGGTTCTTATGCATTCACCATATATAGTCCGGTCTTAGCACCAAGTGATTACTACCTGTTCCTGTCTTTGCGAAACGATTTTAATGGTGAAAAATTCGCTTCAAGAAAGGTTTGCGAAAGTCGGTTGCTACAGTTTTTTGATCATAAGGACCAGGGTTTCTATGAGAGAGGTATAGTGAATTTACCTTAAAAATGGCAGAAAGTTATCGAACAAAATGGCGCATATTTGACATAGATCGGATCATTCTATAAAAAATAAATAAACCCTTCAACTTCACACAAAAATAATGGATTTCTTTTTACTAAACCTTATATTTCAAAATATGTAAGAACTTATCGGTTTTGAGAGCCTAGTGAGAGATTAAAAGAAAAAAGGGAAAATCCGTATAAATCTAAAGTTTTGGTTCTTATCTTAATTCAATTATGAACAAAATGGGCCATGTCCGATCAAAATCAGTTCATGTTCAACAAAATTAGATATGTTTACCTAGTTTGGATGAACTATTTGTATTTGACAAAAAAACAAAATTGGTTCGAAATTCCCTGGTTTTTACCTTTAAGAACCATTGAAATACGGGTGTCTCATTTTATCTAAGCAAACTGTAAGCAAATAAGCCGAGAAATCGAAAAGTCTTTGACATTTCTAAGAACCTGAGAGTCAGTGACGTTTGTTACTTAGACGCTTCATTTCATTTGTGAACCAGGATTCCAGATAAAATCTACTGAAAGTTAGTTATAAAAAACACCATTTTGTGTATTTAGGATGATCCTGTGAGGTCCTGAAAATTTAGAGCTATAGTTTTCTGATTTATTTGAAAACCTATATCTATTCTCAATTTGATAATGACGGTCTGACAGTAAAAAATTCAAATGGGACATATATGTTGGTACAGAAAAGGTTAATTTTGTACCAATTACCTTCAGATAATTCATTGCTCTCATTGTATTTTGAGAGAAGCAGAATGTTTCCGTAGTGATTTGTAAAAAACATTATCTAACGCTTACATTTCACAACACCTTCTCTATCGCTTTAACTGAATATTCGCGATTCAGTTGGATATTGATTCCTGGCACCTTATTCAGTAAAAAGGTTTTTAATTCCTTTCCGTTCTTCTGACCATACCAGCGCAACAACCGCTTAACCTATGTGATGTTTTTTGGTGATTTCTTCGACTTCTGTTTTTCTATTTACTCTCTTACATAGGTCAAAACCTTGCAACTTCTCCAATGTCTTTGTGCTTTGTAGTTTTTGTTTTTTCTGAATTGTATCTTCTTAAGTCGGTTCTTCTTTTCGGTTCCATTTAGATGATTAATTTGCTCAAATCTGCATCCCTGTGTTGATTCGGCTATATTACTTCCAGGCGTTTGCAAATTATTAGACCATCAATGCCCAACGGAAACCACGATAGATAGAAGGCTGAAATTTTTATGAGTTAAAGACCTGAGCTCAAACTATATTTTAAAAAAAAAATGTTTCTATGGAAAATGGGTGCCGTATGGCACCGCTGGGCATTAATGGGTTAGCTTATCCCACTGCCAGTTTGACAATTTGATGAAGAAGAGGAGGTCGAGAATCTGTTTCGAATTGTAAGTATTGAGTTTCTCAGGTCATAATTACTTTGAAAATTTGTTTTTTGCCGTTATAATGTAACATAGCGAAACTATAACGCTTATTTCAAAAGTAACTCTTTGGTCAAATTTTCTTTCTCTGTATATTAGCAGCTACTTAAAATGCTTTTTTTTTTTTTTTGTTGCAGCTCATTGTTGACACACGCGGTCAACGACAGTAGCTACTTAATTCTGGCAGTGGTTGCTATTACGTATAAACTGCCTTCCTTAATCCCAAAGACTACTTTTTTTTGTATAGCCTTTTGGCTTTTTTTCGGTTGTCACATCTATATATAAATAGGCAAACGAAATCGGTTCAGTCCCTGTTTCTATACCTAAATCCCAACCGATTTGCTTGATTTTTTTTTTGTTGGAAAGGTTGTGAGGAGGAGCAGTGCATAGGACTATATTTTTTTTAAAGTGGGCGGTGCCACGCCCCTAAATAGAAAAAACGCTCTCACGGCTAAGCCGCTACATCGATTTTAACGAAATTTAGTATGGATATAGGGTTAGCACTAAGAAACGATAATATGAACATAATGTTTTTCAGTGGGCGGTGCCACGCCTCTAAATGGAAAAAACGCTCTCACGGCTAAACCGCTGCATCGGTTCCAACGAAATTTGGTTCGGAGATAGAATTGGCACAAAGGAACGAAAATATGACCATTATGTTTTTTAGTGGGCGGTGCCACGCCCCTAAATGGAAAAACGCTCTCACAGCTAGACCGCTGCATCGATTTTAACGAAGTTTGGTATGGAGATAGGGTTATTACTAAGGAACGATAATATGAACATAATGTTTTTCAGTGGGCGGTGCCACGCCCCTAAATGGAAAAAACGCTCTCACAGCTAGACCGCTGCATCGATTTCAACGAAATTCGGTATGAAGATAGGGTTAGCACTAAGAAACGATAATATGAACATAATGTTTTTCAGTGGGCGGTCCCACGCCCCTAAATGGAAAAAACGCTCTCACGGCTAAACCACTACATCAGTTTCAACGAAATTTGGTATGGAGATAGGATTGGCACAAAGGAACGAAAATATTACCATTATATTTTTCAATGGGCGGTGCCATGCCCCTAAATGGAAAATACGCTCTCACGGTTAAACCGCTGCATCAATTTTAACGAAATTCGGTATGGAGATATGGTTAGCACTATATAACACGATAGCATGATTGATTTTTATGAATTTTGGTGTAGAAAGATATCAAAAACTGTTGACTCTTTAGTAGGAGTTACACGCCTCTAAATGCAAAGTACGATATTGCAACTTAGCTGCTGCACCGATGCAGATAACCCAAGCCCTAAGGAAGAATATTAAAAGCTTTTTGTGTTTTATCGACCAAGGAAGGTTATAAAAACATTTTCCTTTATTTTATGATCAAATCGAAATGGTCGAATTTCGGCCACAAGGCGAACTCTAGTAAATTATAATGCGCTGCTAGGGGATTTTCATTTTGATTATGCGTATGTAGTTGAGCAAAGTAGAGTCCTTTATCTATATTATTTTTTATTATTGCAATTTTTTTAAGCTTTTACCCTGCGGGTTGTTTTGTATATATGCATAATAACTCAATTTTATTTTCTACACTACATCATCTTTATATATTTCGGAAATGTATTTAATTAAAGTCATTCATATCACACTGAGCTAAATATTTATATGGCCTAGTGGTCTGTGGCATGTGAATTACTTCCGATATACATATACACTAACCATCACTATGACGATATTAATATTTGCTCTTTTGTTTATAAATATAAATTTAAAATATATTTAAATTACAAGAAAAACAAAAATCTGTTTTTGCAATCACAATAATGCGCTTTAACCAGAATAACTTTTTGTTTGTAAATTTTTGTAATGTTAATTGTTCCGCTGGGTATTGAAGTTGAAACCCACAGACTTTCAACTTTTTTCTTATTTTATTGCCTAGGAAACAAACATTACAATCTCTGGCAATCGCCAGCGTCATCATCAAGAACCATAACAAAATTTTGCATAAATTAATTTTGAAATTAGGAAAGCAGCGCAAACAAAAAAGGAGTGAAAAATACAACGCAAATTGGGAAAACAAAAGTTTTTGTTGCTTGTTTTGCATTAAAATAACTCGATTTTCTTTGAGTGAGGGTAAAAGAGTTGGTCTGGAATTTTAATATACTTTTTTTTATAAAAAATATTTTCAAAATATGCTACTTTACGAAGCATCTTAGTTTTACTACGTGGACTCCAAGAATTTTAATTTAAATCTTATTGTTGGCATTTTGACCAAATAAAGCGGTAAAAGTAGGTATCATTGGTGCTTGCTTAGCGTAGACGCTATGCTGCTGTATTATAAGTTTTAACATAAATAACATAATAAATAAATAAATAAATAAAACATGTCAAAAATTACAAATATTTGTCAGTATTTCTTTATATTTTGGATTCTTCAATATATCCGCCTTTTGCTCGAAGAACAGCAGCACACACTCTGGGCATTCTTTCAATTAGTTTTTGTAAAGATTCCGTCGAAATTTGATTCCAACAAGTTTTTAAAAATTTCCAAAGCTGTTTTGAATTGGTTGGTTGCATTTTTCTTACACTTCTGTCCAACTCGTCCCACAACAACTCGATCGGGTTACAATCAGGCGACTGAGGAGGCCATTCCATATATTTAAGGTCCTTCTGCTTTTCTTTAGCGGCTATATAATTCCGACAAAATTTGGATGTATGTTTAGGATCGTTATCCTGTTGAAAAACGAATCCACGCCCCACAATTCTTTTGCCACATGGAAAAGCGTGCGATTAGAGAATTTCGTGGTATACTTTTTTGTTAATGATACCCTCAATTTGTACAAGGTCACCAACTTTCTGTCTAGCAAAGCATCCCCAGACCAAGACTGATTCACCGCCATGTTTGACTGTTGGCACTACGTTTTGATTATTCATACGCTCGCCGACCAATGGACGAACATACTGTCGGCGTCGTCGGCTAAAGATTTCAAACTTCGATTCATCGGTGAACAAGACTTTGGACCATTGTTCAACTGTCCAATCTTTATGTTTTTATTGCCCAATTCAATCTTTTCACTTTACTTTGTTTGCGTAGTAACGGTTTCTTGGCGGCTACACATCCTTTTGAACCATAATCGCGCAAACGTCGCTTTACCGTTGTAACAGATACTGGTGTTTTCCGCGTGGAGTTGAGTTGTTCGCGAATTTCGGGAGCTGTCATAAAACGATTTCTCTTGCTTTCGACGCAGATGAACTCATCTTCATGTTTTGTCGTTGATTTAGGCCTCCCAGTACGATGGCGACTCTGATTACCCCCAGTTTCAAGCTTTCTTTTCAACGCCCTCACGACTGCACTTTGAGAAACATTGGTCTTTGAAGCAATTTTTCGCGTTGAATAACCTTCTTCGCTTGATACCAGCTAGGCTTTTCGACCCATTTCTCTACGTACAAAAGATAATATGAGATTATTTTAAATAATATTAAAGAGTGTGTCGAAAAAAAATTATTATTATTATTATTATTATGCACACTTTTTCAGCCACTTTTCCAGAACTACGTCCTGTGGAGAGATATTGGGCGCTCGTGAAAAGGGAATTGAAGAACACAGGAAAGTTATCCCAGGACATACATGACTTCAAGCGTAAATGGACCGGCTCCTCCAAAAAGGTAACGGAAACAACTATAAAATCGTTAATGAAAGGATTCCCAGAAAAGGTAGATTGATTTATAAACTCCGATTAATATTCCAATATTTTAGTGTTTAATAAATTTCTATAATATATTAATAAATTCACCTTGAAAAAATGGTATTCCTCCCAAAACGCAAAAAAAAAAAATCTAAATGGTTCTGAACTGAAATGAACTCACAAAATATTGTTTTATTCGTTTCTGTTTAAGTTTGGTTAGTCAAAAGTAGCTTGCATAAAGTTAAAGTTTAAAATTCGCTGCAACCGTTCTAAGGTGAGTTCACAAATGGCTCTTTTTTTCATATGTGAAGAAGAAAAATTTGCAACTTTTTTGAATTAAATCAATAATGCTTACCTATCTCACTGCAGCGAAGAGGTATTGCCGCAAAGGCCATAAACTTAGTACGTGCACAATATGAAGGCTTTAAATGCAGTGTGTTACACAACGGGTTGTTGTCACCGACATTCACCACTAATTCAGGCGTACGGCAGAGGTTTTTACCATCACCATTTCTCATCCTTATCGTTTTTGAGGAATTCCTAGATAAAGTTCTTAATAAGGCCAAAAGGGGTATCCAATGGAACTTTACCGAACATCTAGACGATCTCGACTACGCTGACAACATTCGCCTTCTATCGTCCAAACACTCAGATATGCAAAGCAAGATTGAAGACCTTATCTTGGAATCACAAAAGGCCGGCCTAAAAATCACCGTATTCAAGACTAAAATCATGAAACTAAACGCAAACAGGAATGACATTACGTTTAGATGACATGGGAAACGTCAACAGCTTCACGTATTTAGGAAGCATTATCTCTATGGATGGTGGAGCAAAAGAGGATATAAACTCAAGAATAGCAAAAGCAAAAGGCGCGTTTCCTCAACTGAACAAAATATTGTCTTCTTCCTTTATATCCACCATCGAAAGTGCGCAATTTTGATTCGAATGTGAAATCGGTTTTGTTATATGGGTGCGAAACATGGCTACTGTTACTGAACAACTAGTGAACAAGCTACAAGTATTCATCAACAAATGCTTAAAGCATACTCTAAAGGTTTGGTGGCCTCGCACTATAACAAATGCCGAGCTACATCAAAAATGCAATTAGAGGGATATAGCAAACGAGGTCAAGCTGTGGCTGAGGTCAAGTGGAGATGATTGGTCACACTCTCTAGAAGCCACCCAGTGAAGTTTGTTGCCAGGCTCTTGAGTGAAATCCACAAGGCAGTTGAGGACGTGGTAGACCCAAAACCAACTGGAAAAGGTCGCTGGAAAAGGAAATACACGAATCGGGAAAGTCGTGGTAAGAGATCAAAGTCAATATAATCGTCGAAGTCTTATAAATGCTAGAAATTTAATTTGTCTAAATTACATGGAAAAGCAATATATCGCTTTCAGACAAACAACCTTTTGGACCATAAAAGAGAGCGAGTTAATGCAACACATTTTAACTACGAATATTGTGCATGTGGGCGTGAAATTAAGACAAAAAAAAAAAACTGAGAATGTTATTTTATTTGCAAGGTCATTTTTTGGAGATAAAATTATCCTTTGCATTTTTGGTAATGCTACATTAAATGTTGTAAAGACCAACAGTGGCAACAACAATATGTGTGCATAACAATAATAATAAAAAGTAAAATCTTCTATTTAGTTTTTTTTTTTTGGCTTAAGAACATACGACTATAAATGGAAAAAAAAAAACTAGTAAGGGTGTAACCTTCGGCATGGTCACACATTAAATACCCTACACTGCAGTATGAAAAATTTGTTTTTATGGGAGGTGCCACACCCTTTTGTCAGAGTTTTTGTTCAGAGCTTGCGCTTACCGTCCTTAATATTTACGTGTATTTTGGTTGCATTGTCATGAAAAATACTCCTTAAGTTGCATTTTGAATTTTTTTTTATGAGCGGTAGGCGTGTCCGTTGACTGATTTCCCTTATTATCAATAGGTCAAACTAACTTTGACGACGAAGGCAGTGTGTCAAATTTTATTGAATTATCTTGCTCCAAAAAAAATATTAAAATGATTTCTACGGACAGACAGGCAGATAGACGGACATGGCTAAATTGACTCAGGAGGTGACGCTGATCAAGAATATGTATACTTTTCTATATCTGCCACGCCTCCTTCTCCGCGTTACAAACGGAAAGACAAAATGAATATACCCTGGGTGTAGGGTATAAAAACGAAATTCATAGATGTGTTTACGGCTTTATGCAACTACCCAAAGGGGAAAAGAAGTGCTACAAAAACAATTCTGAAGTGCATCTTTTTCACCAATAAGCGCTTCCGATCCGTAAGAACCAGCACCATGATTTGAATCTACGATCGTCCGGACGCGTCCGTGTGATAGATAGAAACAGATTATTTTTACTTACATTTATTTACCAACTCGTTAGACCGGTACACCATCGCCCGATATGATGAAGAGGTATTAAATTTGTATATTAAGCAAATGTTGTATATTAAGCAATGTTGAATGATTCCTACAGCATTACATAGAATCATTGTGCAATCAATTTCAATTCAGTTGAACAAAAAGTAAATAAATAAGAGAAAGGAAAATAGAAAAGTGAAAAAATGTTGAATCAAAAATATTATAATAAAAGAAAAACAAAGCAAAAAAAAAAAAGGAAAAAAAAATCACCCTGGCTGGGTTCGAACCCATGTTGTTCTTACTGCAGCCTTACAAAATATCATTGTGTAACTGCTTCTAAATTTTTAAGGGGAAAAGCGCTAGAAATTTTTCCTCTTGGGTACATTTGCACTCTGTGTGTGTGTGTGTGAGTGCATTAAAAAAAAAACAATTTTCAAGGATATACGCGGCACTTTAGTGTTGTATTTTTATGCACACTCACACACTTATACAAATTTACACACTCACACAGTGGAATTTTAATGTTTTTTTTTTCTTTTGCCAGTTAAAAAGTAAATTCTTTTTATCATCTTTTTCTCTATAAATGGCATCAAAATCGTAATTAGAGTGGAAAAACACGCAATTAGCATTAAGTTGGGCTGAGTTGTGTCCCATTTGTATATATGTATGTATGTATTATGTCTGTATGTGCAAGTACGACTGTTTGCAAATGGATCTGCAAGAGGCAACATCAGTGCTCTTTCGGTGTACTATGCCTTTGCTTGTGTGCAATTGTAAGTATGTAAGTGATTGCATGTGATTTTTTTCCCTTAAATTTTTTCACAGTTTTTTGGCAAGGTTCATTCAGCGACTTCCGCGTTTTAGTTATACGCTTTGCTTTGTTCATGTGTATCTGTCTAAATGTATAGTATCCCAGTTGAACCCATACATATTCGAGAACCAATGATACTATGATTGATTAGCTAAAGGGAAATGATTTTTTCCTCAATACATATAAAAAAGTCGATCTTCTTTATAAAACAAATGCGCAAATAACGAACAGAAATGAGTTGTTCAAGACAAAACACTTACAACCTGTCTTACATCGTAAACGTGCAGGTAAGCATGTTGGAATAGCATAAAATGTGGCCGTGCTCCATTTTCTTGTAGCTTATAAAACGATCACATTCAAAAGTAATGTCATAATATGAATGTGGCATAATTGTTGTAAATCACATCGAATTTCATTGTGCTTTAATACTAACGTTGCAGACAGCTAAGGAATGAGATGGTTACTATGTGTATCGAATGAGGAGTTGGGAATTTGATCGGTGTAATTTTTGACAACTTAATGCTATCAACTCTGTACCTTCAGATACATTTTTTCGTGAAAACAAAGCCCACTTTAATTTTATTTCATTTCAAACAAAATGGCATTACGACATAATTTTTGCCTCACATTAGTAATTATTTATTGTAGTTAGATCCGGATTCCTCCAAGTAACAACTGGGTATGTGCATTACTGCGTTGTGTAGGTAGTGTGTGTGACCTGCACTGTGTGCACATAAGTTATGTGACCTCATTTCTTTGGTAAATAAGCGCAGTTTGTTTCTAACATTTGAATGTGTGACTTATGTTTTATTTTTTTTTGTTTGTGTTATCAGTTGGTATGAGTGCTTTTAAACTGTAATTTAATTTATTGTTTCTATTCGTTTTTGGGATACAATTTTATTAAGCTAATTACTACACTTGGTTATATGTATGAGAATTGTTGGTTTTTCCCCTAAGTTCAAGTGTAAAAATAAAATCAGAAAAAATGTCCTTCCAGAGTTGAAAATAATATGTTTCAGAAATTGTGTCAAGGACTAAAAAAAAAGAAAATAAATCACACATGAAAAGTGGTAATTAAAAATTCTTACTTTCTGTTTAATCCGTTGAATAACAGCAATTGTATTTGATCTCTAAGTCAAGCCAGGTGTTAGACTTTAAAGGTTACGTTCATCACTATAACATAAAATAAAAGTTAACTGAATTTTTCCTATAAATTCGTTACTGTCTAAAAGTAAATTATTGCAAAAGTTTGTCAAAACATGTTGGGGGTTATCGTGAATAAACTTGTTCTATTGCAGTTTAAGAATATTCCCCGGAATTCTTGATTCACGATAACCCCCATTAGGTTACTTATCGGATTTATTCAGAAAGGCGATCTTAAATTGGCGTCGGCTTCATATCCAGATCTGTATTAAGATTAAATCGTGGAGTGTGTCTTGTTTTTTGTTTATAATTAAAAATAAGTAAATTACAATATATGATGTCTAATTCAGTTAAATTGAATTACAACACTGCTTTCAAACTAAATGGTTCTATTGTATAGAAAGATTTTAATAAAAGTTAATTACAATAAACACATTTCAGAGATAATTTAGAGGAAATGTATTAAAAATTCCTTTGAAAAGTAAAAAGTTTATTATCTTTTTTTAATTAAATTGTTAAATTCTAAAAACAATAAACATTGTGCTAACAATTTTTTTATTTAATTAAATAACAATATTTGTTGTGCAATCAACTTCTTCAATTTAACGTAAAAGCTTTATGCCGTAGTACAAAATTTTATAATTTCATACAATAAACTGTAATGGAGTAAATAAGAGTACACTGACAGAAATCAATTCGATCGTCTGAAAAAGACAACAAACACGAAAAAATAGTTCATTACATTTTTAAACATAAAGTAGATCTGTGAATCTTGCCGTTTTATACTAAATATTACTTAAAACAGTTATAAAAGTAAAAAAAAAAAGAAGATAACACACAAAATCGTTTTAGAAAAATTACATTAACACTGTGGTAACACGTTGCCGTCTAAAACACAGCTAATATAGTAATAGATGTGGCGCAACACTTTTTGAGGATCTGGCAAAAAAGTTTTGTCAATTAGAATTATTAGTAAACTGATATAAAAAAAAAACCGTATTGAAAATTCCACGATTACGCTCAAATATCTGAAAGAGAAGTCAGAAAATTGAGCTGAGACTTTTTGTTCAATTCTTTTAAAGGTCATTTAGAGCTCGCTCAAAATCTCTGGTCAGAAAATTGAGCAGAGTTTTTTTAAATTTTTTTGAAGGTCATGTAGAGATCGCTCAAAATCTCGGGTCGATGCAGTTTTTATTTTATTACGATCTCGAAAATTATCGGAATGATTTGTATTTACTACACATTAAATTTTTCGACTTGAATCATGGTTATAAAATAAATTCTAATAACCACCACATATTGTTTTTTTTTTAGCCGAAATCAAACAAAAAACGTATTTTTGAAATTTCACTCTAAGTCTTAATTTTGGATAAAATTCTTGTTCAAAGGTCATCAAGAAATCATTCAAGAAACAATTAACTAAAGCATTATATCCTGGTCTTTTTGACCCCCTTTTTAAAAAAATGGACTATAATGGGTTGGAGTGGTCTAGAAAACTATTCTATGTAAAATTTTATTAAGGTCACCTAAGTCGAGAAATGCTTTAAACTTTGAACTCATTACTCTAAAGTTTTTAGCATTTCTCGTCATGAAATTTTTTGTAGAATATTTTGCTATAACACTTTAACCCATTATAACCCATATACTTAACCCAATTTCTGAAAAGGTGGTCAAAAGTACCAAAAAGTTAAAAAGAAAGAGTAGTTCTTACGGAGCGGAAACGCTTATTGGTGAAAAATATGCACTTCAGAAGGGTTTTTGAAGCACTTGTTTACCCCGTGAGATGTCTCAAAATCATAATGTATTATCAACTTAAAACAATTTTGCAATTTTTCACAACAGACGGCGAGTGAGTTCTATGATCTATACATAGAGCTATCTTGTACGGTGGAATTTGACATTGACGGTGTCTTACTTAGCTAAGCACATTTTTTTTTTTTTTCAATAGCAAATTGCGTAAAAATTAGTTCAATATAAATTTATCATGTTCCTTGCATGATTTCATGATGACCTTGGAGCAACAAGTTTCATCCTGATATACAGCTCATTCTGAGAATTTTTTGAGATCGTAATAAAATAAAATCCACATCAACCCGCGACGTTAAGCACTTGCATCAGTCTAATTTTTATCAATGAAATTTGCTTCGATATCGATAAAAATTAAACGCGATCGATTGATGATTCATTTGATAGAAAATATACGGTTGTTATAGAATTATCTAAAATTGGGTTATGTCAAATAAATTTACTTAATTAACCCTTAAGTTACGCTATGAACTATTGACGGAAAATGTATGCCATATGTTTCAGATTTTATATCATTATTCAATATGCATAAGTATTAGAGCTCCCATATGTGCAAATTTCTGATTTGGCTTGCTCCCCGTCCATTTCCTGAAATTAGAGGTCAAAAAAATAAGATCTCAAAAAAAAATTTGGAATCGGTAGTGGAAAAAACCCAGCCGGTTTTTGATCAAAGGTCCAAAAATTGACTAAAAAAGGCAAGTCGCTTTGACTGCCCGTTACTTCAAAACTGTTCATTTTTTCATAATATTTTCGAGACAACTTTTGTAGAGCATGACTCGGTCAACATTATCTTTTCAAAAAGTTTTGGTCCAAAAATTAAATTTGTTGTTTTTTCGGAACAAAAACTTCAATTTTTTAAGAAAATTTTCATGACTATTTTTCTAAAAATTGGTTTTTTGTAATTTTCAAAGGGCGGAATATTTGTTTTGGAATTTTAATATTGTATGGGATTAAATCTTCATTAATTCAACAAAAAAAAACTGATTGAAAAATATTAAGTTTGAAGGTATAGAGCCGGTCTCAATGTTGGAAAAAAATTAGTATTCAAATTTTTTTGTTTTAATCGCTACTTTATTGGATGCAACAAAATGCATTGCTAGTTGTTATTAAATGTATCATTTAGAACTGCTTTTTGCCTTCAAAATGAGCTATGAAATGGGTTTGTGCGACTTATTTTCAAAAAGTTATGATCATTTAAAAATGACATCATGAATGTTAAAAATCATGTATGGATTTTCTATAGCAATTGCCATATTACTATATCTTTTATAATGTTATTTTAAAATGGTCATAACTTTTTAAAGAAAAATTACACAAGACCATTCTGTAACTCATTTTGAAGAAGAAGAACAGTACTAAATGACGCATTTAGTAGAAAAGACCAAAACGATTTTGTGCGTGTTCTACACAACCTGCAAAATCGTGTTTTTTGAACATTAGGGGTGAGATATCTCACAAACCATAAGTGCTACAGCAATTTCGCGTCCAATTTCGAATTAAGCATTAATAACTACATCTAAAATGACTTTTTTGGTTTGTAGTCGTTTTTTTTTTAAATACCGTTTTTTGACTTCATTTTAAAAACCATGCCATGAACCGATTTTGCAAACTTTTTTTTCTTATTCAGTAAATGCTGAGGTGCAATTTCACACCTTTGTGCAGTTCTCGACAAATTGATTGAAATTTTTTCCTGAACTGCGTGCACGAAATTCGAAATTTTCGATTATCTCGGCTGGAACAGCCCAAAAACGCACTAGAACAAAAATAAATGCTTGTTTTGTGTTCAGCAATCCCAAATTAGTTTAGGTAATATGACTTCTAAAATGGTTTCTTACCAAATTAAAAATTAAGAAGAAAAAAATAAAAAAATTAATTTTTTTCTTAACTTTGAAACGGGCTCCATTTCTTAAAAACTAATATTTATTAATAATTTTTCTTTTAAATAAATCAGCATTTAATTTCCTACAATATAGGAATTCCAGAACAAATATTCCGCCCTTTGAAAATTACAAAAAACCAATTTTTAGAAAAAAAGTCATGAAAATTTACTTAAAAAATTGAAGTTTTTGTACCGAAACAACAACAAATTTAGTTTTTGGACCAAAACTTTTTAAGAAGATAATGTTGACCTGGTCATGCTCTACAAAAGTTGTCTTGAAAATATTATGAAAAAATTAACAGTTTTGAAGTAACGGGCAGTCAAAGCGACTTGCCTTTTTTAGTCAATTTTTCGACCTTTGATCGAAAACCGGCAGGGTTTTTTCCACTACCGATTCCAAATTTTTTTTTGAGATTTTATTTTTTTGACCTCTAATTTCAGGAAATGGACGGGGAGCAAACAAATTCTCAACTTTGCACATTTCATATATCTTGTGGGCGCTCTAATAAGTATTATATGTATATTTGCACTTATCATTTAATTATTTTGTTAGTAAGGGAGTGTATCCGGGTATTAGACACCTTCGGGTATGAGACAGTGGATTTTTTCTATGATGCAAAATTATAAAGCCAATCTGACTACTGTCGAACTGTCCTCTTACTATGACCAAGTTCTTAAGCCAACACCGGAGTGAAAAGATCTATTGCTTATTTTAGTTACACACCTTAGGTCACAACTCGACTGTAAAAAGTTTTTATGATCTGTTTCAAAGTGTTACTTTTTTTGATTTAATCAACTAAAATGGAAAGTGTCATAAAAATAGTTAATACATTATTTTTAAACTTTTCTTAAAAAGTGTCATGTATCCGGGTATGAGACACATCATGCATCCGGGTAAGAGACACTTTTTTTTCGAACCCAAATCGTGTCCAATTGTCAAATATCGACAAGCAAGTAATGATACATAAATCAAGGTTAATGTTTACGTACAGTTATGGTGTTTTATTTCGTATTTTCTAGTTTAAATTACATTTTTAAAGGTGTCTCATACCCGGATACAAAATTTGTAACGATATGGACATTTTTAATAGTGCAACTATCAAATATCAATATTAATGTAACGAAAAATGAATAAAAGTTTGTGCTAACACACAGTCATGGGGTTTTTATTTCATACTTTCTAATTTTCATTGTATTTTTCTAGGTGTCTCATACCCAGATACAATTTTTTAAATTGCGAAAAACATTTACTCAGAAAATTGGCCATAACTTTGGCATGTGATAAAATAACTTTCTACTTATTTTAAGAGAAAGTTATGTGCATTTTTACCTTTCAAACTGTATATAAAACACCTGATACGGTTGGACCAGTAAAAAGTTATGGCTCAAAAACAAAACCCGTCTCATACCCTGATACACTCCCTTATTAATTGAATAAATTTATTTTTTCACGGTTTAAATTATGGCTTGTTCTTTGTGCATCATTTAGAAACTTTAAATATCTCGAAATACCATTCTTTGACATAAGACGTTCTTGCACGCATCGCCTCAAATATTTTCTGTATCTAAATATTTACTTTTCTAACTGAGAAAAAAATAGATATCTATAATATTATTTTTTTTGGCTAATTTGTCGCCGCTGATTCCGAACCTGTCTTCGTTCTTTTCTATCAGGCTAGGTTGGTAGTTACATTGCTTTGAAGTGCAGAAAATGCTTTTTTCAGATACATGGCGCATATATAAGATATTTTTTTAAGTTACCTTTTAACCTTTCCAATTGGATTATTACTTTTCGCTTTCCTTTACAGGAAGTAGCGATACATTTATTTCAATTGGGTAGCTTATGAACCATTTGAAAATGTTAAAAGGTAAGTTTTAATTAGAAAAGTCTGCATTATTCGATGCCGTTGGGAAAATGAAACTACACTTCTGCGTGAATTTGCGCCATATGCAACAGAAAATCCTTCTATTTTCTGTAAAATAATTTTATTTTATTTTTTGAGTGTATGTGCAACTGGATATTAAAACATACAAAGTACATGAATATTTGTAAAATAATTTTGAAAAATTTACACATGGCTGAATTTTTGCAAAATCATTGCAAAAACAAAAAAAAGAGATAAGAAAACTAAAAACATTTGGCATAACAACTGTTGCTGTCTTCTAATTTTTTTGCAGAATAAACAATTCCATTTTTCCGTCTTTGAACTTTTATGAATTTCATTTTTAAGTTCTCTCATTTGTTATTTTTACCCATGCACTCTGACACAATGAATGGCATTTGTACGCCAATGTTGTGGCTTCGAGTAATCCGATATGAGTGGGTTTTAGCAAATGATGATGCGCTGTCTTTGTGTGTTGGTTGGCATCGTCGACATTGTCCAATCTTTCCAAAATTACTGTGTAATTGCAAATTCCGTTGTCCCATACATTCTATGTGTATGTCTGTTGGAATGTGAAATTGGGTGGACAAAAAACTGGACAACTACTTTCCGCTGGTGCTTATGAGAGCGTTACATTGTTGGCAACTTTGGTTTTTGTGGTGATGTCCGTAGTATTTCGGTTGACTCTTGGTACGAGAGTAAGGGAACTTATGAAGCGAACAACAATTTAGCCGCATTAATTGAATTTTCGAACTTAAGAGCATTCCGATTACTGACCAACATTTTGTGACAGCAACCAAAAAATTTCCAAATTTTATAAATTCAGACATTTGGTTTGTGTCAAGCAGAATCATCCAATGAGTATATGTACGAGTATGTTGGAGCAATGCAACCGCAAATGATTTCATTTATTATTATGAATGATAAATTTTTTCATTTTATATGATATTTCTAAAGATGAATGAATAGTTGTGTAGAATCAAAATATTTAAATTTTAAATAGCAAAAAGAGAAGTGCATTTCTGCATAAATTGCTGCCAATTTTCTGAGTCAGCACAAAAGTGAAGACATATCTATGTACGATATATAAACTCATTTTTTGTGTTACAAAATTTTTCGTTTTGAAAATAGAATTATATGCTCGTAAAGGAGTCAGACAGAAACCATAAAAGTGACTTAACAAGTACATAAATTACATTTGTGCAACTTGTGCTTAAGTGTCCAAAGCAATGATGACTCAGAAAGAAACGATATCAGTGACATTTGAACTTATATTTGATTGTTTTGAGTCTAAAAAAAAATTAATAATGAGGACTACACATCTACTTTTGATAATTTGAAATAAGTATGCATCAGAGATCCAAGTTCAAGCATGTTTTTCAAAAACTGCTTATTCAATATAAATACCAATCCTTAGTATGTATTGTCGCCTGAGTTCTTTTTGTCCCCATCCACATTTGTTGATATTTCGACTTAATTATTTTGCCATAAGTTTTGAAACAGATCATTCTAATGCTATTGTTAGAATGCATAACTTCTTTAGTTTCTGAGATATGTTGAATTGTATTTTTAGACTCATTGCACCTTCCTCTGCTCGATATTAACGCACTGTAAAAATTTCATCGAAATTGGTCGACCATACACACCTCATTATCATGTTTAAATAGTTCATTTGACTTGTTTTATATAAAAACAAATATCTCAAAAACTATTTTGGTCCCATTTTTTTAAATTTAGCACTGAGTTAGTTAATTTGAGAGAAATTTTTTAATATAAATTTCGTTGGTACTTTTTCGTACCAATTTTGTTTAACTAAGAATCAAACTTTCTATTTTGATTTTCTCGGAATGCACCAAAATGCATATGGGTCAGAAAAGAATTGAGGCAATGATGTCAAGATTATTAAGCTTGTCTCATGGTTCTACATAAAATAATATTTTGTGCAAAGTAAAACAATCTGTGGTCCAAGGTATAGTCACCTACTTATGTCTAACTTATAATTCTTGATTTACTACACTACTACACTACAACAGTCAAAAAACCACAAGAATTTTAAATGTTTTGAATGGATTTTAATTTTCTAAACACGAATATGCTATCTGTTCTGTTGACTTAGAGTTCATTAGGAAGCCGAAGTTAGGGGAAGGTATGCTATTGTGGTATAGTTTTTCAATGTGGTGTAGTCGCATATCTCCGATTTGGATAAGAACCTGCGGACATCACATATTTTATCCTGACAGAAAACATGAAAAACCAGGGATGTGTTGCTGTCATGCAGCATTCATAATTTTTCCGCTGTTACTAGAACGAAATATAAATCGCGTGTGGTCGATTTTTTTCCGCACTTTTCGCCAAAAAATTATGTTAAGAAAAAGTGGTTTTCTGTAGAAGTTTTATTTATATTCAATTAAGGTTCCCAGTGTGCCAGACGGTTCATATCTTCGCTTTTTTACCCATTACGGATCCGTTACTGATCCGTTTGCGGGAGAAATTCCAAAAAAAAAAACGATTCGCTTTTTTTTTGGGAATCTAAATATTGCGAAATAAGTGTTGCACTGAGTAAATTTACAAAGTTTCCCATTTTATTTTTACAATTTTGTAATTTCTAAAATTTGGCCAGTGTGGTATATTTGGGGTTCGCTAATGTGGTGTATGAATATATCTTCTTATTCTTAACATTATTTGATTGCTGTTTAATTTTTAATAAAAACTATAAGTTTGAGAACCAATGTTAATGGCATTATGAATTTATTTCATACCTTTCAAACTTTATATTTGGTGATATGGTATATTCCACATTACCCTACTTACGAGTATTTGTACCACATTACCCGCCCACTTTACAAGTACTGAACAGTATATATTCTACATTGCTTTACCATACATACCACATTACCTGCCAACTTTTCAAACACAGCTCATTTGACTTTTTTCAGATTTTGCTCAATAACTTTTTTAATGAAATTGCACACATTTTATTGAAATATATTCTGTAGCCAATACTTCACTGATTAGGATTACAAAAATTTGGCTGAAATTGATCTAACGGTTCGCTTGCAGATTCCAAAAAAAAGCATCACTTCCCCTATTACTAAGAATTAATAAGCACCTTAAAACAATTAAATTTTATTAGAAAGGTTTTGCAGAGCTGTTTTTTATAAAACAAGTTTTTCTCCAGATGGCATTTTTAAAATCATTTAATATAAACCACTGGATTTATTAAATTTTTGTTAACTCTTATGCATTTCTCGTCTTCGGTAACACCTTTTGAATTTTTTCGTATAATATTTTTGAAGAATACTCTGACCCCCTATACTATATAGCACGGTTTTTGGAAAAAGGGATCAAAAACACTAATAAAAAGAGGATGTGATGTGTTAAAATGTTCTAAAAAGTGTTTTTAGCGAGATTTCTTTATGACTTTGGGACAACAAGAATTTTCCAAAATGTATTTTTAGAAATTTACAGCAGGGTGAAGTTTTAAAATGCGTTACTTTTAAATATTTTGGATATAAAACAATTTATGGTTGCTCTTAAGTTAAAGATATTACTTTGTTATATACCTTGAATCAAGATGAAAAATTTCAGATATCGCATCTCTCATTTCGAGCATTTTTGAGAACGTAATAAAATAAATACCGTATTAAGACTTTGATTCTAAAATTAAATTTTGAAAAAAATCTTACTTTGCGAATGTTAAAATGAAACTACACAAGACAAATTTTTTAGGACATATTAACCCTTTAACAATTTTCAATAAATACTCCACTAAATTTAATGATAGTGAAATTTCATTCACTACCAAATAACTGATTTAGTGGTAATGGAAAATTTCCATTATCACTAAATCTATTGATGGTGAAAATTTCTTTCATTGAATTTAATGAAACTTCAACGCAAATTTTCAATAAATGTTGCAATAAATTTAATGAAACATTTGACTTTCATTATATTTATTGAAACATTAGTGAAAATTTTCATTAAAGTTTCATTAAATCCAATGAAATAAATTTTCACTATCACTAAATTTAATGAAACTTTAATGAACATTTTCACTAATGTTTCAATGAAATAAATGTTCACTAAACGTTCTTGGTCTTGGTAATTTTGCACGATAAAAATGCAGAAGAAGCAATTGTTGTCCAAACATCAAAATGAAATTTGTTCCTCAGCTACAAGAACCGCTCCAAAAATGTATGTAGAAAAATTCAAGCAAATGTTTGTTCGTCATGCATCTCCTTTTTGTCCGAATACCTTGCGTAAGGAGATTGAAATTGCGTCTAACGACTCATTTTTAAACTTTGTAGAATCGGAAAGTAAGATTTTTATGCTCTACGAAAGGAGCAGTTTTGTTGCAAAAAAAAAAAAAAATAAATAAAATCATTGTGAAAGAATAATCACTGGAAGTGCTTAAACAAATAAAGCTTTAGGGTCGTGATAAGTCTTCCAAATTTTTTTTTTGATCTATGAATCTATTTTTTTCCGTATTATACTTTTTTCTGTAGGTTTACAAGCAACGCGTTGCAATGGTTCAAAATGATGACCGAAGGGGGTAAGATTATTTTCCTTTGCAGGCATGGTTAACGCACCCCGAAGACGAAGCAATTCACATGAAAATTTTGAAAGACTAGTTATGTTAAAAGCTATCATATACGTATACTTTGTAACGGTTCAGCAAATATTTCGCTCTTTTTGAAGCTTAATAAAAGTATAAAACTGAAAGTCGTGTTTGTATTTGTCTTTAACGAATCTTCCTTAAAACTGGTACAATTCTCTCACACTCTAATATTTTCTTTCAATAAATTTAATGACAATTTTAATGCAAAACTCTATTACAAGTTTCATTAAAACCTTAATTATATTTATTGATAGAGAAATTTTGTTTCATTGAACTTAAAATTTTCTTTAGATGTTTCATTGAAAGCTTCTTTAAATTTAGTGATGGTGAAAATTTGTTTAATTGAATTTAATGAAACTTAAATGAAATTTTCACTAATGTTTCATTAAATTTAATGAAACAAATTTTCACTATCACTAAATTTAGTGCAATTGTTATTGTATATTTTCATTAAATTTTAATGATAGTGAAAAACTTTCCACTATCATTTAATGAATTGTTTGATAGTGAAAAATTTTTCATTATCATCAAAAGAATTTTATAATGGTGAAAAAATTTCCACTATCACTAAATTTAATGCAGAAAATTTTCACTATCTCTAATTACATTTAGTGGTAGTGGAAAAAGTTTCACTATCAAACTATTCATTAAATTTTAGTGAAAAGCTCAATGAACTAAAAAATTTAGTGCATTACCCCCAAGTCTGTTCATGTATATGAGATCAAAATACAGATGAAACTATTTTCAAACCTCTTAAGGTTTTTACAAACGTCAATTTAACCACCTCGAAATTTCGAAATTCAAAATTATTTTGCTTCGTCGTTTAAGGCTGATCGATATGATTAGATTTCAGTCATGTTCTTGAAAACATTTTTTTGTCTAAAGAATTTTTTGATATTTTTATTATTAAACGTTAATTTTTGGAACATGATGTCTTTGGAACTTTGACTATTGTTTTTTTACAAATTTGTTTTAGGGTACAGAAAAATAAAATTTTTATCATAAACGAAAGGGTGAATAGTAGTCGTTTTATGAATTAAACCATTTAAATTAAATCTGTTAAATGCTATGATCTGTAATTTTATATTTTATGTCAATTATTTTCATTTTTACCAGTACCAATAAGTTATCATTACTGGCATTCCGAAATGTTGGCAACATTTTTCCCACGCAAGTGTCTGGAAACTTTTTACAGGAATTATGCGTTAATTTTGTGTAACCTCGATTTTGACATTATTACCAGAACAATAACTTAATTAAATACCAAAACTTAGGTTCAAGTTAAAATGAGCTAAATAGTCATTAAATATTGATGTGTTGGTCAATGAAGCGTCGTTTGACTGCAAACTTTTTTTATTGAACGGTTGAATGGACTGGCAGGGCAGTTCGAATAAGTACGTGTGTAGAAGAACTCAGACTTGTCAAAATAAAAGTTTTTTATTTATTGTTTTTATTTAAAGATATACTTACAGTTCTCTTACATGCTTATTATTTATCAAGGACACTTACCTAGAAATAAACAAAAAAGTAAAAATATTAACTTTATTATATTTAAAATAAAAAAGAAACTTTTAAAAAATCAATAAATTTTTATTGTTAAAGTAATAATATGTACACTAATTTTATTTGAAAAATTTTCATTGACACAAATATATAATTCGAAATGCTACATTGGTCACTCCATCACTCTTATTAATAACTTCGGTACAATGACATCTGAGTTTGCTACAACTACATACATTGCACACGAGTAGTTATTTGTTTATTTAAGAAATGAAGTTTAAAAATAAGCACTTTTACATTCATTATTTAAATTCCTGAATTTTGTTTCGATGTGCCATATACTTGTGTTTGTGTTTGCATACATACTCATTTGTACGTTTGTATATTGACACATGCCAATATTGTAAGTATACCAATGGTAAATTTCTTTGACGCATTAAACCCACCGTTTAATGTTAAATTTTTTCAATTTTCATGCACGGTGGGAAAATATAAATAACACGTGCCAAGTACTTACTATAAGAAGGATTTTCGTTACAAGGTTAGGCAAAAGTAATATCATATTATGAATTTCTAAGAAAATAGAAACTATAGTAACTGAGAAATTACATTCACAGAAAGTTTACTAGGATACGTAAAATTGATGACAATTGGTTGAAAAATTAATATCTGTTAAATGACCACTACCTGACTTGCACAAAGCGAAAAAAAGTAAAATAAACTTTATGAAAATGAGATTTTGTTTGTTTGTGTATTTGTTTCTTTTTGACTCGAAAACTAAATGACCGATTTGAAGGAAGTTTTAACATTGCATTGCTATAAAAAAGTACTAAATCATAAGCTAAAGAAGTGGGTGGTCCCACGCCCCTAAAAAAATAAACTTATTATATCTCCGAAACTCTTTGCAGCAGTTAGATGAGATCTAATAAATAAATCAATCTTTGCGTAATCGATTAAGATTTGGGTTGACATCTCCGATTTGTATGTAAATTAGTGAAAAGTTAGTATTTGACATACATATAACTGTGGTAAAATGATTTTATGAAATACTGAAAATTCTGGCGGCCATAGGAAGATCGATCCAACTTTCGGATACTCACATATTCGAAAACTCATAGCTCCTCGGCTTTTTATCCGATTTTAATTAAATTTTCAGAGTTATGAAGTTGTTCAATGTTGTGTTTATCACGAGCCGTTGCTGCTAGTGCGCTAACATATAGGGTTGCCACCGTCCGGACGGTATTTGTATTGGTGACTCCTAGAGAAATTTTTCGAAGAACATTTTAACCCATTAAAACAAAGTTTTTGGAAAAGGGGGTCGGAAAGACCCATAACAACGGGATATAATGGATTAAAATGTTCAAGAAAATTGTTCCTTGCTTGATTATGTGTTAGAATTTTAGAACGTGCTAACCCATTATATCCCGTTTTTATGGGTCTTTTTGACCCTCCTTTTCCAAGAACTTGGTTAAAATGTTTTAAATATTTTACAACAATATTCTACATCAATCTCACTAAGAACCAATGAAAAAAATACAGTCAGGATGGTGGCAACCAAACTAAAAACTCATACTAAAAACCCAACATTAAACAACTTCAAAATCTCAGTATTTGATAACCGTAAAAGATATCATAATTTTAAGTTTCGGAGTGTCATTATAATAAAATTTCCTTTAAAATAAAAATAATTAAAAATAAATAAAAAGGGTGCTCCAAGCCCCAAAATGTGTTTAAAAAAAAGCTTTTCTATTTTCGTCTTGTCTGCACGAACGCCTGACTTCATTAATGAGAGAGTTAAAGAACTTTTCGGCGTCGTTCTTTTGTGCTCTAGTTTTAGCGTCATCTCTCAGTTTTTATACCCTACACCCAGGGTATATTCACTTTGTCCTTCCGTTTGTATCGCAGAGAAGGAGGCGTGGCAGATATAGAAAAGTGTATATATTCTTGATCAGCGTCACCTCCTAAGTCGATATAGCCATGTCCGTCTGTCTGGCTAGCTGGCTGGCTGGGTGGCTGGCTGGCTGTGTGTGGAAATACACTTTTTGGGAAAACTGAGCAAGATAATTCAATGAAATTTGATGCACAGCCTCCGTCGTCAAAGTTAGCTCGGGGGATTGAAAATGAGCGAAATCAGTCAACGGACACGCCTACCGCCCATACAAAAAATATATTCAAAATGCAATTTTTTGAGTATTTTTCCCGATAATACAACCAAAATACACATAAATACTACGAATTGTAAGCGCAAGCTCTAAGCAAAAGCTGGGCGAGTTCAGACAAGGGGGCTTGGCACCTCTCGTATAAGCGAAAGCTTTAAAACGCTATACTGAAAGCGTTTTTTGAGATAATCCAACCAAATTTCATTCAAATGCTAAGAACTATAAATTCAAACTCTGAGAAAAAACTGGTTGAATTCGGACAAGAGGGCGTGGCACTTCCCATATAAGCAAAATTTTCAAAATGCTGCTGTGTAGGGTATTTAATGTTTGGCCAGGCCAAAGGTAACACCCTTACTAGTTTCTTTTTTCAACAAGATACCTTGTTTCCTCGCTCATCCAGTTTTTTTTTTTTTCGAGTGTCAGAACCCAAGTATTTTTTCACTGGAATTTAAGAAAGCAGCCTTTGCAGCACTCCATGATGTTTCAATGCTGCCATCACAATCGATCGGGGCAGTTCTAAGTTCTTCAATGAAAGACCGCGACGAGAAGGAGGTGATCGGAGCCTATGTCAGCGGCCCTCTTTACTCGTGCGTCGAGAAGACTCCCTCAGTGATGTTGTCTGGAGACACCCAACTAGCTTTATAGCATGTTTTGTGTGGGAAAAGCGTGACTTTAACGACAAAGACGGCTGTATTGCAGGCGTCAATGAGAAGCTCTCCATTGCCGTTTCTCGTACCCAAACCATGTCTTCCAATCACGTGCTCAAGGTTAAGGTTTTCTGAGCCTACTTTTGCATTCAAATCGCCCATAACCATTATGATGTCATTCTTGCGAGCACTGTTAGTCGCTGTAGCGAGCTGACTGTAGAGTTCATCCTTGGTTTCTTTCTCAGTCAACTCGGAGGGCGATGGTAATATTTCTAGCGGGGGTTCGAAATCTGGACTAAATGAGCCTTTCGCTAACAGGTTTGCATTCCATCACTGTCTGTAGTACATACTGATTCAATATTCCCCTGATTACGGTGTCATTATTGTACCTTCTTAAGAAAAGGGTTAAAATTACCCATATATGGGGGATGTAGAGGGCTAAATTTTTCTACAAAAACATTCCTGCATAAGTACGGAACACATGATACACCTCAAATGTAACGTTTATATAACTAAATACATAAATTTAACACAAGAAAGCATTATTTTTGTTTTTTTTAATGTACAGTGAATTTAAAAGCTTCAAAAATCGATTAATAAAAAATTTTACGTGCTGGAGAAAAACGGAGAGACACGGGTATTCTTTTTTTTAGATTTTTTTTGGATTTTCTCATGTGTTTTACAAAAAGTGCAAAATCCAGACAAGTGTTATTTTTAAATATCAAAATTTGCAATTTTTAAATTTTAACTATTGTACCTTTTTTTAATAAGTGGAAAATTGGTATAATTTATATAAGTAAATCGATAGAAAAAATAGACCATTTTTTATGAAGTAGAATATCAAACAAATTGACTTGAGCGTTTAACCCATTTTTCGCCGACCGGTAATTATAATTACCAGCAGAATTAAAATCTGCCAAAAATATTGAAATGCATATTTCAAAAATATAAAACTGTGGAAGTATTTTGTGTTGTTTTAGGTATAATATAAAAAAATATATTTTCTAAATTGTTCAAATTTTCACTAAATTTTCTTTGGTTTTCCGGAGGTCCAAAAATAGAGTTCCAAAAGAGTCAATAAAATTTTTTGGTGTAGTAATTATTTATTTGAAAAAAGTCTTTAAATATCTTGTCAAATGTTCAAGCTTTTCACTAAACCAAAAATATCTTGTATATACTGTGTTTACTTGTTTCCACCTGATGTTGAATTATGCTGGTAATTATAATTACCAACGGCGAAACCCGTATACAATATTATCTAGAACAACAATTTTGAAATACTGCTATGTATGTACCGGTTTACACTTATTTGCTGAAGTATGTTGTTTTATTTGCATAAAATATTTGCACGCATTGTGAAACATAGTGGTTTAATAATTTGTCGTACGTTTTTTTTTTTCAAAATATCTTCAAAATGAGTATTTATGTTCAACGGATAAATTTCTCAAGAAATTTTAATTCGTAGTGTGGTAATGTTATATGCTTAGTAAGCATTGCTTACTGCTTTTAGCCGTGATTGGAAGCCTCCGATGACTTCTTTGATGAAGAACACATTTGCGATAATGTCTATAATGTGATTTACATCCCACCTCTTGTTGATAGCCTCAACGATTATGAAGACAGTGACGACACTGTCATCGCTGGAGATAAGATATGCCCCTTGACGGGAATTGCTGGAGAAGTGGAGATCGAATATTCTGCTGTAAATGCTGATATTGGTGCACCATTAGAAATCTTGAGCAAGCTTCCACATTATTGAAGTAAACAACCTGGTCTGGGTGTACCAACTATCAAGGAGTCACCTTCACGTGCAGGATTTCGATTTATCAAAAAATACTACCATCTAACTGATAATAATAATCTCGATTTTGGTGACCTCTTTGCAATTATAAGACCATTTCTCGATGCCTTGAACAAAAAGTTTATGCAATTTCGTATTTTCAGTGAGCATTTCTCCATTGATGAGCAGATGGTCCCTTATTTCGGTGGAAATTCTAGTAAAATGTTTATAAGAAACAAACCAATTCGATTCGGATTCAAACTCATGATGTTTGCTTCATCTAATGGTTACATGTATAGTTGTATGCCATGTGCAGAATCTCCTCAGCCATATGGTAAGGAACTTGGCCTTGGAGCATATGTTGTACTAGAATTGCTGCAAAATATTCAATATCCTGAATCGCATTATATATTTTCGACAATTTCTTTACTTCATATTATTTATTGAACTTGTCAGAAACACAATCCCTAGGGACTGGAACAGTATGCAAAAATCGTTTGCCAAAAAATTAACTGAAAATTAAGTATAACATGTCACCAAAACGTGAGTGTGACTATATGTTCGATCGTGCTAACGAAATTTTTCTAGTTTCTTGGCATGATAATTCCGTTGTAAAAATGGCAACAAATTTTGATTCTTATGAACCAGTGGTTAGCGCTTGTCATTATAACCGTAAAGAGCACCAATACGTGAATGTTCAACAGCCAAATATATTTAAAAATTGTAATACATATATGGGAGGTATGGATATGGCTGACAATGCCATATGAAATTATCGTATAAAAATACGAAGCAAAAAATGGTGGTGGCCTCTATTTATATATACAATCGATTCTGTTGTTGTGAACGCATGGAAACTGCACTGTTTCATTTCCAAAATGGGACAAGCTCGATCAATGTCTCAGTTGGAGTTTAGATCTGAGATAACGAGATCTTTGTTATTGTACGTAAGTGCAAGAATGGATATTCCTGATAGTGACGGCGAAGAAAACCATGAACGAAGTTCGCTTCCAAGTCTAAGAGTGAACACGTTATAATGAAGCATCCAGATGGTAAAAAATGGCGATGCAAAGAGTGCGGCAAACATACTCCATTTATATGTAAGGAATGCAACATTCATTTGATTACAAAATGCTTCGTATCATACCATAATTCTTAAATTTCCACCAAATGTTAATTTTCTTTATGAAATCCCAAATTTTTTATCAAAAGCAAAATATGAAAATGTTCCTTACTTCAATATTTTAATAAATTTCAATTGAATTTCATCTTAAAATTTATTTTTTTAACATACAAATCAATTTAGCATGAAGGATATTAGTGCCAAAATAAATTTGCAACTATTTTGTTTTGTATACATTTTTCGCCGTTGGTAATTATAACTATCACCTGTTTTCCAGGAAACCACTAAATGAAAATTTTTAAAACTTCGGAATTTTCTTAATTAAGCCATAAGTAACACCTGTATGAATTTTGATCAAAAAATTTGAGGTCGTTCTGGTAGCGGCGAAATATGGGTTAATCTAGCAGTTGCTCATGTTTACTGTTCAAAGTTCAACTTTGAGCCCACTGTACTAAGTCCAAAGAAAATTTTAAACTTTTATAGTTTTTTTTTTACCCTAAGTATAATCTGACGATTTGTGAAAATTGTGCTATATTTACATTATGACAGAACTTCTGCCTGAATCATTGTATGTATGTAGCACAATATAAACTATCAAAGTTTTTTTAATAAAACTCAAACGGTCCATGGTACGTGCTGGTGGTGATTAATGCATGTGATCCTCCTCATTCAGTTCATTTAATTTTTTTAAACCCAAACTCAACCCAAAACAAATTCAATTTACATTTATATAGCAATGCTAGGTAAAGGCTGCACAACCAACCAACGCCTACTTAACATATGAACAAACGATTTTTTACTGTAATTAAAAAATAATAAAAAAACAAATAAATTAAATTAAATTAAAGAAAAATATGTATGGAAAAAATGTTGCGAAAAAATGTTGGTCATAAATCTCTCGCAACATTTTGTTGGCAACATGTTTTTTTTTTTACAAGTTAAAAATGAGATGACAATTTATAACTATGAGTGAGTGAAACATGCTATTTCATTTCTGCACAGAAATGTGCAAATTTTCAGCAGTGTGTGTTTTTCTGTATGCCAATCTGCGGCAGGGTGGATCTTTTAGAAGAAAAAAAAAAAATTTTAAAAGTTTTATAGGTCTTTCGGCGAAGAGTGTTAGCATTAATAAAATTATACTTTTAAATAAACTTCAAAATACTTAAGAAATTTTTGTATAGAGAAATCAACAAAGTAGTTCCCCAGATGGGTTTATATTTTTCTTTCAAAAAATGAAACATTTACTGACTCTTCACTATAGTCAATACCTCGAAAGTTTTAAGCAAAAATGTTCTTTATATTTTTACTCAAATTTTTCAATAATAAAATTCACTCTACAGCACGACTACATGCTAAAGGGGAAAAAAATAAACAAACAGGCAAATTAATGCACGAAATAAAACTGCAAATTAAATTTGCTCAAATTTGATTCCCCATAAATCACGTTATAATTTTTTATGTCTCACATTAATTTGCGTATTTTAATTAGACCCACGTAAGGGGCAACATTACGAACGCAACGTAATGGAATGCAACACCAACGCGTCTGGCAATCAATTGACGCTACGACTCGAGTTTACCCTCATCAAACATATATGAGATCGCAATAATCCAGTCAAATAAGGCAAAATATAGAGTTACCAACTCATTTAAAATTAAGTAGCAGAGTTTTTTGGAGTTACACATCATATCGATTTTCCGTGTATCAAATACTCAAGGTCAAAGGTCACGAAAATCAATTGCTTACAAATAGCCCGCTTACAATTAATTTTACAAAAAAATGTCAACAGTCAGTTAATAGCTTTGAAGAAAATTCCCTACAAAAAAAGACTTATCCTTTCAAAATGTTATTGTCTTTTTTTATAAAAAATAACACAAACATTACTGAATATATAATGTCACTTAACAGGTTTTTGAAAAAATGTCTTCGAAACAGTATTTATATACGAAATAACGAAAAAGGAATTTTACTTTTTTGTCGTGAGACTACTCTTTTTGAAGATATTTTCCAAAAAATGGTTTTTCTGAACTTAAACGAATTTCGAAAAAAGATCTTCTAAATTTTTCCTACTAAAAAGGAACAATTGGAGTATTCAATTAATAGTAGACTGACCCAAAATCCAAAGGTGTTCCGATTTTAGGGGCTCAGCACTTCAAGTGTTCGGTAGGGTCTTTAGATTACGTGTGTAAATTTTGGTAAAAAAATATTGAGATTTAGTACTCGCGCAAGCGCGACAGGTGGCACTGCCTTGACCGTATGTGTATGGGGGTCTTTCAGCCCGTGAAAATCGATAAAAAAGGTAGGAACAAATTTTTTTTTTGTCCTAAGTACTATATGTTTTCGAGGACGCTGAAGACGATAGTATGGCTAGTTTTTGGAAAAGATTCCAAAGTTTTAAGACACTCAAGATATCTCTCAAATAAAACGAAAAAATATGAGATTTTTGTTAGATTAAATTGCCATAAATCGTAGGAAAAATTTTTGTTTTTTTTTTCTCGGACACTAGTCTTGTAGCCTAAGCTATGACGAACAAAATGAGTGGTCGTACAATACTTTTTGACAAAATCTTCTCCAGATATCGGCCACAGACTGAACCGTCGTCCAGACGTATTATTGTTCATTGACAGTCAGGGGGTATATCTGCCGATTTTACGCGATTATCATTGGTTTTTGAGTTCCTACCTTGTACTTTTTATTAAATAGTGCATTCGATTCTTATATACAGTTCATGGATTTTTTATCTTACACTTAATCGTTCGTGAATTATCGCAAGAAGAATACCTATTTAACTTTTAGCGATATGTTTAGCAAAACTGAATTTCATGAACTTTGTTCTCGAGTATCTTGACATCTGAACAAGTGTATGTCGCTTTTAACAAAGTGCAAAAATTCTGCTTTGTAACTTTAATTAGATAATAAAATCCTCATCTGAACTGGACTATAAAAATAACAAAATAACTTTTTACAATGTGACTACAAAAATATAATAGATGCGTGTGTGTCATTTAGGCAGTCAAAAGTGACAGGGCGCAAAAAATATCTCTATCAGAGCGTATGGTGTTTGTAGGAGGAGCAACATCACGTCTTCAAACTAAGGGATAGTTATTTATTTTGTTGATTTGTTGAAGAGTTTGGGGGAAAAAATGTTTTTATTCACAGATTCATACATACGTATGTATATGTCTGGCAGTGTGAGGGATTATCACATAGCACAGATAGGATTTAGATTTAACAGCAATATACTTATATTTCCAAGACACTCAAATAAAAAAATTAAGAAAGTGTATCAGATTTAATTCAAATGAAAAGCTAGATACCGATATGGTATGCCATCCGGCTCTGAGGCTTTTTTAATATTGCGATTTGTTAGTATCCTTTTAATATGGGTGTGAACGTGGCTAGTTAACGAACAATTAATAAACAAGCTGAAGGTCTTCGTCAACAAGACTTAGTGCTTAAGGCGTATACTATAGGATTGACAGGATTCCACTCGGCTCTTGAGTGGATTCCACTCGACTCTTGAGTGGAATCCACAAGGCAATAGAGGACGCACTTTTGTGTTTGAAAAGTAATCGTCAAATTATAAAATAGATGCTTACAAGTTCCTTCTACACGTAGATTGAGAATTAGAGATAAATAAGTATGTATGTAGGGGAGAGAGGGGAGTTTTGCAACATGGGGAGTTGTGCAATACGTCGATGAATGTCAAATGACAATAGCTATCTCTTTACGATCTCACTTTTTCACCAGCACTCGTCAAAACGTATTCTTCGTGTCTCTCCTCATTGTGCGTTGAAAAATTTGTCAGAAAGCTTCATTGGCCTCTTGTGTTTGCGGTGTTTTCAGTCACTTGTTGAAGCTGATCATAAAGTCAAATATATACAAAAGACTCCTTTGTGAATATCCTTTCAACACATGAAAGTAATGATGCATAAACATTCGATGTTTCGATGACGCGTTGGCCATTTTGAATATGTAGAAAGTGGGGAATTGCGCAACAAAGTTTGTATGGAGTTGTACAACACGCCACATTTGACAGTTTTCAACCCAAATAAGGATTTTTCAAGCGTAAATCGGATTATTTGTGAATATTATGTTTTATGCAATTTTATAGATTTTTTAAACTAATTTATCATTTTTCTTGACTTTATATGTGACTTTTTTAAATATTAAGATATAATTTTAATTTATTTTTCACTGCGAATCGGATTAATTTAACTTTGTTTTTTCATTATTCAATATGATGTTCAATATTTATAAAATAAGTCGGAACGTATTCGATTTAAAAACATGACTGTTTTTAAGACAAATGTTAAATGTTTTTGAATCAAAAGAAAATTTCATTAATTTAATAACTTTGTATTTGATTTAAAAGTATTCGTTCTGCAGTTAAAAACGACAACGTTTTTGGGATTTGGATTTTAAAACTCTTGTTGTTGATTTAAACACAAACCTCTTTGGCACCTTTTTGTATCGGAAAGTTTTTGATTTAAATATATTTTCATTTGATTTTACAACTGTTTTTTTGCGTGTAGTACTTCTTATAACGCAATCCAAGAAGAAAAAGAAAATCAAACTTTCAAACCAAGAAAGAGGACGAGAATTTTCCTAAAAAAAGAAGTACCAATAATATTTTTTGAGTGTAAAAACTACGTTAATGCTATTTTAAAATCCTCGTGAGTATTTCTAAATATATCGACTATTAAATAGCAACAAAAAATAAAAACAACAACTCACAACCTATTAATACAAACGCGCACCGATGTCACAACTGTTTACACGCACAGCATTTACATCGACACACTTCATGGTATTCATGGTAAAGAAGTGGATCACTTTATGATGGGTGAATTGTTTCTGTTATGAAAAATCTATATGACATTCGGATAAAAATAAAATTACGAAAAGAATGTTTAAAAATAAAAAAAAAAACATCTTAATTTTGTTACACATTGGGATGGGGTGTTTGTCGTTGACACCTAAAGCATTTTGTTTTCAATTAACGCGGCATGTTTTATTTATTCATCACCAAATGATGATAATGGGCTGCGCAACTAAATGATTGCCTCATTTTGATTTTATTAGCTATTCATTAAAAATTTATTTATTTATATTTTGTTTGTATTTGTATGTATTCTACAACCAATTGCTTTTATTCATCCGAAACTTTCTACTAATTGGTTAGTTTGGATTCTACGAAAATAATTGTGGGTGGTTGGATTTGAATTGGGTGTACTCGTATTACATAAAAATTGTGATATTTGATTTTCATATTTTATCATAACTTTTTAGCTTGAAAATCATTTGATTTAATTAAAAATTTTATTTTAAGTTTGATATGCCATGTTGTAGCATTTTCAAGTTAAAGGTGAACTCTGAACTACGTAATACACGTGCATGCGGGTATTCATACATACGCACATGTACAGCACTCTCAAGGTACAGTGTGCAATGAAAGTTCCTTTTCAGCTAATTAAAATTTTATGCATGATGTTGCGTCTAGTAGTTGACCTTTTTCTGAGAAAATTGCTATCTATATATTCTGTGTAGATACGAATACACTTTGTGAACTTTTATATTTTACTTAAAGTTCATGTGCGCACTTATTAAAGGTAAAAATGTTTTATTTCATATATAAAGTTGAAATATTTCAAATACTAAGTGGGAGAAAAACTCAAAAAAGTTTTCTAGTTCAAAAAGACATTCCATTGAAAAGATTATAAAAATTAAAGGTTACATTCATTCCTGAAACAATATAATATTGAAAGCGTAGTGTATGAAGTTTTAATAAAAACAAAAAATTGTGTAAATAAAAGGAGGAATAGAACTGCTTTATTTTAATAGAAAAGAAAAATATTTATTTTGTTCGAGACAACATAGCCTAAAAATTTTAAATGTCTCCTTAAATTGTAGCATGTATAGCCTGAGTTTCTCAAGGAAAAGAATACCTTAATTTAAAACGCTTATTGTCTACATTTTGTTAACTAAATCTCCAAATCTGCCAAATCACAAATCTTTGTAAACCCTACGCACAGGGTATATTCACTTTTGCAACACAGAGAAGGAGGCGTGGTAGGTATAAAAAAGCATATATATTCTTGATCAACGTCACCTCTTGAGTCGATATAGCCAAGTCCGTCTGTCTGGCTGGCAGACTGAATGGGTTGTAAAATTTAGTCCATAGGATTGCAAAATAGCGAATCGATCAAAGGACACTAGACCAGGTCGAAATTTAGGTTCATCACGAAGCCGACTCACAAGTAAGAGGGACTTTCAAAAAACCATATTTGCATAATCTTTTATTTTTTTTTTTTTCATTCCGAGTAGGCTAAAAAACAGGTTTTTTGGGCATAACTTTTTTCATTAGAAAATTGACACCCGAAATTACTTTAGAAATAAAGACTATGTTCTTAAAAAAATTTTGGCGCTTAAAAAATTTTTTTTTTTTTTGGGGTATAGATAATATTCGATTCCAAAAATCGAGTTTTTTACGTTTTTCAATAACAGGTCGGAAAAACGATTTTATACTCAGAAACAAGGCATCTAACGAAAAAAGGGAATAATGCAAAAAATGCTTAGAATCGTCCAAAAAATACGTGTGAGTTTTTTCAGAATTTTTTCTGATATTTTAAAATTTTTCAAAATTTGGTCAAATATAGAATATTAAAAAAAAAAATTCCAAAAATTCTGAAAAAATTCACATCAATTCTTTGAAGGATTCTAAGCATTTAAAGTCATATAAAATTTATTCGTTGGTGCCTTTGTAAGGAAGTAAACCTTGCATTTTGCTGTCAAACGTGAGCTTAACAGCTAAAAACTCAATTTGATAAATTTTTTGAAAAAATAAAAGAAAATTGCAAAAATTATGGAAAATTCACATGTATTCTTTTGACATTTCTAAGCATTTTTTGGCGTATACACTTTTTTCGTTAGATGCCTTGCTTTTGAGTAAAAAATTAGTTTTTCCGACTTCGTTATTGGAAAACGTAAAAAACTCGATCCTTGGAACCAAATATTAGGTATCTATGCCCCAAAAACATATAATTTTTGAAAGCCAAAATTTTTGTAAGAACATAGTCTTTATTTCAAAGGTACCCTTGAGCATCCATTTTGTAATGAAAAAAAAGTTATGACTAAAAGAATCAAAAGTGCCCCTTTGGTTTTTCTCGGAATGAAAAAAAAAAAAAAATTATGCAGATATCGTTTCCAAAAGTCCCCTTAAATTTTGAGTTGGTTTCGGGATGATTTTATTTTGCTTCATACAAAATTGACCCGGTCTAACCGTCACGCATACCGCCTATAAAATCACAATATTTAGAGCATTACAAGCAAAAGTTTCAAAATGCTATTTTGAAAGCGTTTTTTGATATAAATGAACCAAATTTAACTTACTCTGAGCAAAAACTGTACGAACTCTGACAAGAGAGCGTAGTATGTCCCATACATACAAGCAAGATTTACATTATTCTGTAATGCAAGCGTTATTTGAGATAATAAGATCAAATTTCGCACAGATCTGAACAAAAACTAAGTGAATTCAGTCAAGAACGCGTGGCACCTTTTGGCCAGGCCAAAGGTAGCTCCCTTCCAGTTTTTTTTTTAAATTTTTGATTTCATACGAAACTTCTATAAAAATTTTTTGAAAATTTTGTAAAAGATATGAAAAGCTTCAAAATTAATTCGTTATGAACTTTTATTCGTATATACTAGAGATTGCCTTGTGGCCAAAATTCGATCATTTCGATTTAACTTTGAAAAAACAACGCAGCTGTTGACTTAAGCAAACAAACTCTCACTAGTAATCATGTCAGAAATTTTTCACGTTAGTGTCTTGGCTTCACTCACGTCAAAATGTATGGATTAAATAATCGTTCTTTAGTGTTAACTCTATCTCCATATCTCTCCAAAACTTTGAGGCTGTTTTTTTTCTGATGGTCATATTATCGTTCCTTTGTGTTAATCTTGTCTCCATACCAAACTCCAAAAAAAAAATCGATTCAGTAGCTTAGCGTTCGGAATGTTTTTTCTATTTAGGGGCATGGCACAACCCACTTAAACAAAATAGGAAAATCTTGTGCACTGGTCCTATTCTCAACCTTCCCAAAAAAAAAAAAAAAAAAAAAATCAAGTGGATATCTTCAGATCATGGCATAGAAACTTGGCTGAACTGATTTCGTTTGCCTACCTAATATAATGATGACTTTGACAACTTATAATGCTAGTTTGAAAACGGACAGATAATATGGTCCAAATAGAGAACGACGAAACATAGGACGCATACTAAAATTAAAGAAGCCATTCACCATCTCAAATACCAATTTTCATTAAAAATGCCGAAACACCTGAAGGTAGATTTGTTAAACATTTTTGAAAACGAGGAACTCTGCCGCTTTGTGCATTAGTAGAAGTCTACAAGGTACTTTGTAGACCAAAAGACACCTCGAAAAATTCATTCCAGAAAGAAATTGAAGAATCGATTAAGACAATCCAAATCATTGCAAAGTAGTGCATGCGATTCAGGAGAGGAGGAAGAGGAACGAAATAGAGGACAACTGTTACGACAATAGAGAATTTGTCATAAGTATTTTATGAGTCATTGCTCAAAATCCTTCAAAAAATAAAACAGTTAAAGAATTTTATCTAATGGCTTGTATAGTATGTTTGTGCAAACAAGTTTTCGTATTTTATTTGCAATGTCTGATAAAAGCACGCAATACTCCTAAAAGTGTATGTAATCGGCAAGTAAACGAATTTTATTGTTGTATTGTTCTTTTTCAATTAACAAAATTCTTAACATTGGTGACACACATTTTTCTTTACCGTTTTTTTTTTTTCAATTTCCAACCAAACAATAGTCACCATTACAATTTTATTTGTGGATAAAAAAATCTAATAAAGGAATACTTTGCCCATGCACACACACAAATAAACTTATGTACATATGTATTTTTCTCGGAATAGCAATTAAAAATTTTATTTTCATGTCAGATGTGGATGTGCGCAATTAAAGGCACACAAAACATCCATCGTATGGCACAAAAACACTAAATAAATAAAAAAGGAAAAAACAAAAAATGAGGAGCAAAAACGTAACCTCTGCCACATCCCTTGGTGCTTGATGTCCTCCTTCCTGCTCAAGCATTTCTGACATATTTAGCGTCACATTTACAAGACACATACAAATGCATTTACAACTGATTGTAAAATGAAAATGTGACAGGATTTAGCAGACAGGACAATCACATCGAGGAATGTGTGTAAGAGGGTGGATGGTGCGGGTATTACAAGTGTTTGCTGTTTGTTGGTCAGCTTATGGTGGTGTGCAATTTCTTGCTTGCAGTTTTTTTTTTCTCTCTTTTTCCGAGAAGGAAAAAAAAGACAAAAATATGCGGTCACTTAAATACATGAAATGTGCAGCTTGTTACAATTGTTGTTGTTGTTGCATAAGCTGCAACTTACAAGCGTACAACATAACAAAGGATATACATACACGCATGCATACATGGATATATGTAACAATGATATCCTTGTGTGTTTTCCTGTGTATTTTACTTGGCATGCCAGTTTGTTTGCACAAATGAAAACTTTTTCACAGTAAATCATTGCAAAAAAAAGGATTTCTTTTTCAAGATATAATAAAAAGAATTTGTAGTGTCCTTGTGTACACTTGAAAAAAATTATTAACGCTTTGATAAGCCAAAAAAGAAAAAAAAAAAACAAAAAACAAAATAAATAAAAATGTTCTCGTTTCACATAAATTTACATATGCTTTGACTGCAAGAATTTATCCGGTATCATTGAGGTGGCTTAATATTAACCTCGTGTATTTTGTATATATTTTATAAATATCTCGTATCCTGCCAATTTGTGTGACTCAATTTACTTTCAATTGAAGCCGCTCCTAACAAAGACTAAAAGAAGCCTATTGTACAGTGCACTCTCTGTACAGACTCTATTGGTGCAGAATTTCTACAGATAGTGTAATATGTGTAAATTGTTACATATTTGGAAAAGATTTACTTTGCCCATTTAAGTTCAAATATTTTTGATTTAATTTATAGTTCAAGAAACTTAGGTAGAAATTGATATCCTCCCCCAAATGTTCAAAAATGTTCAAAAACACGATTTTTGTGGTTGTATACTTAGAAGACGCACGAAATTGTTTTGCTCTTTTTTATTCAATGTATCACTAAGCACTACTTTTCATCTTCAAAATGAGCAATCAAATAGTCCTGCATAATTTATCTCTAAAAAATTATGACCATTTGAAAATGACAGCATGGAGAGAAAAAACCCTTACGATTTTTAACTTTCATGATACATGCATGAATCATTTTGAAGTAATCATATTTAAAAAAAAAAAAGAACAGAACAGTAGGGTAAGGGAGGGAAATATGGACTACCAATCTTTTTTTTTTAAATAAAACTCAAAATACATAAATTAAAACAATTAACTTTATTTCATTCGTTAAAGGAAACAATTGACCTTTATTCTGATTGACTTTTAGACAAATATCTGATCAGGATAAAGATAACAAAAAAAAAAAAAAAAAAATTAAAAAACTGAAAATACTCAAAATAAAGATCAAAAAAAAAGTATAGTGTAATATGGTCCATGTAGTCCATACTGCACCATATATTTATTTGATATAAAAATTCCATGTAGAAATGTCACTTCCACATCCGGGACTTTGTTTTTGACTCCAAGGACGCCAGATTACACATTCAACCCAAACTTCGTCTGGGCGATCTTCTAAGTAAAGGGTATTACAGCATAACCATTTTTCACCTTCTTTTTCTATGTAGTTTACGAACTACAAATAACCGCCATCAGATTCGTCATGAAAACTGCAACTAGATTCCCCAACTGAAGAAGTTGATAAATACATTATTTTTTGAGGCTTTTTTCTTTGGCGGTCCATATTACCCACAGCACGTGTTGGTGAAATAAATGTTTTTTTTTTTATCAAAAACTCTTGTGGTGAATGAACTGACTTTGTAGAATCAATGATTTATTTAACCCTTACGAACCGGTTGGGACAATATATCCCAAAAATTTTTGAATAAATACATAACTCGGTTATTAACGTCACTTAAATTGAATGAATTAATAAAATTAATGCAATTTTTAGTAGCCACTGATTTTTCTTATAACCACTAGAAGGGCATTATACCCCAAAAATTCAAATCAAAAACATCTGTTGGAAGTATAAACCGGAAGCGCTTCTGGCGGTGAAAATTTGAATTTAGAGACGGTCAAACATTTTACTTAAATTAAGTTTCGAAGATTAACCTATCACAAGTATTGTTTACCCCACAGTTTGTTTACAGGTCGAAAGGGTTAAAACACGTTGTCTTTTAAGTGAAATAATAAAATTTATTCACTACAAAAAAATTTATCGCAAAACATTTTTTTAGAAAAAACAACTTCACAGCAACGTGCGACTTCACCGAACGCTTTGGGTATTGGCGTAAAGTTTGAACATGAATAACGGTAAATCCTATGTATGCAGTGGATAATAACCGTGTGGTTCATATTACCCACGCAGTCCATATTTCCCTTAATGATACATTTAATAGATAGGAGCAAACAAATTTCGTGAGCCTCCTCAAAAATACAAGATATAGCAATTCCGATGCCAGATTCGGATTAAACGTTCACAAACTCATCAAAAATGGTAAGTTTAGTTTTTTCAAAGTAAGAAAAACTGACTTAATGTTTTTCACTTGTATTGGGACGATTTAATATGTTGAATATATTCATTGACTAAATTCTGTGAATTTAATAGACGTACAAAACAAGTTCGAAGGAACAGGTTTTGATATAACAGGTCATTCAAAAAGTCCGTAGGATAAGTAAGAGGGCGATACAACGAGTACAGCGATTTTCCACCTTTTCAATACCACTTTTATATTACGATTTCTCTTTTTCATCAAAATAGGCCTCAGTTGACTGTCTTTTGGATTCTGGTGTGTAAAAGTGAAGCCATGTTTCATCGATTGTCACATATTGACGATAGAATTCTAAAGCATCAATTCGTTTTTGTTTTGGTCGACTGTGAGCTCACGCGGCACCCACTTTGCACAGAGCTTTCGCATACCCAAATGTTCGTGTAAAATGGTAGAAACTATACCATCTGATATCTTTACAATGTCAGCTAGCCCGAGCACCTTTAATTTGCAATCGTTCATAACCAATTTGTGAATTTTTTTTATGTTTTCTGGAATAACAGCCTAATTTGGGCGTCCACAGCGCTCTGCATCATTTGTGCTGGTACGACCATGTTTAAATTTAGCAATCCATTCGTATCGATGGAGTAGAGTTCGGATAATGTTTATCAAGGCATTATTTGCTTTCCACTGTATTTTTTTCATCTAAAAGCGATGCATAACTAAAACTCGGAACTTTTTTCCAATTTTTTTACTAACAAAAGTTGCTTCACACAAAATGCTGTAACTCATGAATCAATAGTCCGATTGCTGTCAAATTTATACACGTATCATTTGAAGGTTAGTTCTAAATAAAAATCATATGGAAAAAATTCTAGTAACGCCATCTATGTGTCATCCTACGGACTTATTGCATGACCTGTTATTAAATAAATTTGAATGAAATTATACCCAAATTTAGACTTCAAAGTACAGGGTCCGCCATCTAACGTTTTTTTTTTTCAACTAGTGCTTATTTTGTGAATGGTAACATTTAGCTCATGTCTGATGTGACAAATAATTAGTTTTATCCTTCCGCTAAACGAATATGGTTGTGTATACGCTTGAACAACGCTGGGAAATATTGCGACATTACTTTGAAAATCATGGCCAAAAAAATCATCTTTTCAGATGAAGCTCATTTTGATCTTGGCGGGTAAGTAAAGTTTACATTGTAAACAAGCAAAATTGTCGCATTTGGGGTACAGAAAACCCGCACGCATACATTGAAAAGCCGCTACACCCAAAACGAGTCACTTTTTTGTGCGGATTTTGGTCCAGAGGCATAATTGGGCCATTTTTCTTCGAAAATGAGCGAGGAGTGGCCGTTACAGTCAATGGCGATCGTTATCGGGCCATGTTGAACGAAATTTCGTTCAGAAAAATTGAAGAGGAGGATATTGGCAACATTTGGTTTCAACAGGACGGCGCTACGTGCCACACAGCCGAAGCTACACTCGATGTTTTGCGCCCTGTTTTTGAAGGTCGCATTATCAGCCGCAGAGCTGATGTCGTTTGGCCACCTCGGAGCTGCGATTTGACGCCGTTGGACTATTATTTGTAGGGTGCCCTCAAAGATAAGTGTTACGCCGACAAGCCAGAGACAATTGACGCTTTAAAGGACAATATTCGTGAAGCCATTGGTGAAATACAGCTGCACACAATCGATAATGTGCTTAAAAATTGGACCCATCGCGTAAGCTACTGCATGGCTAGCCGAGGCAGCCATTTGAATGAAATTATTTTTCATTATTAACCGGAAGGGATGTACTTTCAAATGAAAAAAGAAATTTGAGAAAATAACCAGTAGTTTTTTTTTATAGCATTTTCAAAAAAAAAAGAAGTTATTTGGCGGCCCCTGTATAAGAATATTGTTTTATTTATTTGCATTTTTCATGTTGGACGTTTTACAACTTTGCACTTAGTAGAAGCAATTTTTTTTTTGTATAGTCTATTTCCATATCGAATTTCATTAAAATCAAGGCAGTGGTTTAGTTACAAATTTAAAAAAAAGGAAATTTTGTGCACTACTCCTTCTCACAACACTTCCAACAAAAAAAATAATAAATTAGCTTGCGGTAATGTAATAAAATTTTTCATAGATATGCTATAATGATACGTGTATAGAGAGACCTGTAACTTTAACATTTAAGGAGAAAACAATTACAATTAACGAGTTGAAATTAAAAGATGTAGGTAGGTATATAGTTGCATCAAAAATATATAAGCACGCAAACTTAAATCCTATGCATTTGGTTGACTTCTTTCAGGACTTGCCCATAAATTTTTTTTCCAAAAACTGACTTTCATATTAAGCAAAAAATATGCCAAGATCTTATGTTATAACCAAAAAAATTTATTTTAAATACGAAATATTTTCTCTAACTGTATTTCTGAACGACAAAATGCACTTGTTCATGCTATGGTCACTTTGAAATAATCGATTATATTGCTCTACTTAGGTCATTTTATTTGTAATCCCGTATGTACTTATGTTTTGTAGTATTCGCATAAAAAAGAAATTAGACCAAAAGAAAAACGTTAGGTAATTGAATTTTTTGATTTAAAATTCTTCTCTTTTTTGATTCTACGTAACTCCAAGATTTGTTCTTTAGAATTGAATATGATACATATAACTACATTATAGAGAGCACAATTTTATAAATCAACATTTAAGGAATGACATTAAAAATTAAGGTCATACCAATTCCATATCTCAAATAGTAAACATGGCAGCCTGTCATTTCTAATATCTTCAAAAACTGTTTTCTTATTATTTTTTTTTTTCATATTTTACTTTTAATTTTTTGTAAATTATTATTAATTCGACAAGCTTAAAAAAGGTAAAAAAAACTATTACGTTTAGGATCGATAAATAATTTTTCAAAATTGACATTTCAATTCATTACAATTAATAAAAAAGCCAAAAGTATTCGCAAGCAATTAATTATGAGAAAATCACATAAATTTTTAATGAAACAAACATTTTTTTTTTTATGATTTGCATTTACACAAATGGAATTTCATAAACCACTAAAAGTGCAATATATCATTTATATACGTACATATGTTGTATTATAAATTCATTAAAATTCTCACATACAAGTCAAATTTTAAAATAAATCAAATGAAACAAAAAGAAACAAAATGGGCACCACAAAAATCATCAATTCATTACGTCGTAAATGAAATGTTTTTCGTTATTTTATTTCCATAGGACTACTGTGTTTAAAAGTCATAAATTACATGACAGCACAACAAATGTGTAGGGGATAGATGGGAAAAAATTAGCATGAGCAGAGTTATACAAGTAGGCAGATAGTTTCTGCTATAAAAAAAGTGGAAAAGAAAAAGCTAAACGCAATTTATATTCTCAAATGAAAACGTAACAAATTGAAAGCAGAAAAAAAAACTTTCTACAATACACGTATTCTGTTTTTTATGTTGTACAGTATAATTGATTGTGGAACATATGTCAAGCCCATTTAAGGGACCACTAAAACTAAGCTAATGACATGGGTGTTGAGTTCTTCATACATAATATGATTACGTTCCACTGTGCAGGTGGGTGGTAACTATTTGAAATTTATTGCCTGTGCTCTTGTTGGCTTTGTGCTCTTTTGTGTGTTGTCTTTTTTTTTTGTTGGTTTAGCATTGATTTGACCTTACTTACAGTTTTCCATAGTTTTATGGAATAATTTTTTCATTATTTTCACATCAAAAGTTTTTCAGACAATACCCTCATAGGCTTAAATGTATCCAGTTTAGGCATTTTCATTGTTTAATTTTATATTTAAATAATAATATTTGATTTAGTCTTTTGTCTAGAGTCCAGACGATTGCTTTCTATTGCCTGTATATTTTGGATCAATTATTTTATTACAAATTCAATAAAACTTTAATGACTTATTTACATGCGAGCGTATACATAGTTTTTATGGAAAAGGAAACCTATGCTGTATACTAAATGACAAAAAACAGGCGAAATGATTTTGATGATTTTTTTTTTTAAAAAACTTTGGCTTTTTCTTTATTTAAAATCAGAAACATTTTAGAGCGCGGTCGGAATTATATAATTTTTTAAACAATAGTTAAATGTATTTGGCGATTCTAAATCCGAATCTGGCATAAAAATTGATGTATATTGTATGGTTTCTGAGATATCTTCTATTCTCTAGGGTCTGAAATTGTGTGTATTGGTGATTAGCAAAACTAGTCTTGGTCTAAGTACTTTTTTGAGACCAAGACCAAATAATTTCAAGACCAAGACTAAAACTGCTCTGGTCTCGAAAAACTACTAGAACCAAGACTGCCATTCTGCCTTGGTCATTTATAGTCAATAGTGGTATCGCGCTCCAAAATTTTATATACTTAAGTACTTACACTCTGTAGAAATATTTTTAAGACCAAGGCCAAGACTTAAAGCCCAAGGCCGAGAGAAACTCGGTAAGAAAATCAAAACAAAGACATTACATTAACATTACATTAACATTACATTGACATTATTGCGTTAACATTACATTAACATTACATTAACATTACATTAACATTACATTAACATTACATTAACATTACATTAACATTACATTAACATTACATTAACATTACATTAACATTACATTAACATTACATTAACATTACATTAACATTACATTAACATTACATTAACATTACATTAACATTACATTAACATTACATTAACATTACATTAACATTACATTAACATTACATTAACATTACATTAACATTACATTAACATTACATTAACATTACATTAACATTACATTAACATTACATTAACATTACATTAACATTACATTAACATTACATTAACATTACATTAACATTACATTAACATTACATTAACATTACATTAACATTACATTAACATTACATTAACATTACATTAACATTACATTAACATTACATTAACATTACATTAACATTACATTAACATTACATTAACATTACATTAACATTACATTAACATTACATTAACATTACATTAACATTACATTAACATTACATTAACATTACATTAACATTACATTAACATTACATTAACATTACATTAACATTACATTAACATTACATTAACATTACATTAACATTACATTAACATTACATTAACATTACATTAACATTACACTAACATTACATTAACATTACATTAACATTACATTAACATTACATTAACATTACATTAACATTACATTAACATTACATTAACATTACATTAACATTACATTAACATTACATTAACATTACATTAACATTACATTAACATTACATTAACATTACATTAACATTACATTAACATTACATTAACATTACATTAACATTACATTAACATTACATTAACATTACATTAACATTAACATTAACATTAACATTAACATTAACATTAACATTAACATTAACATTAACATTAACATTAACATTAACATTAACATTAACATTAACATTAACATTAACATTAACATTAACATTAACATTAACATTAACATTAACATTAACATTAACATTAACATTAACATTAACATTAACATTAACATTAACATTAACATTAACATTAACATTAACATTAACATTAACATTAACATTAACATTAACATTAACATTAACATTAACATTAACATTAACATTAACATTAACATTAACATTAACATTAACATTAACATTAACATTAACATTAACATTAACATTAACATTAACATTAACATTAACATTAACATTAACATTAACATTAACATTAACATTAACATTAACATTAACATTAACATTAACATTAACATTAACATTAACATTAACATTAACATTAACATTAACATTAACATTAACATTAACATTAACATTAACATTAACATTAACATTAACATTAACATTAACATTAACATTAACATTAACATTAACATTAACATTAACATTAACATTAACATTAACATTAACATTAACATTAACATTAACATTAACATTAACATTAACATTAACATTAACATTAACATTAACATTAACATTAACATTAACATTAACATTAACATTAACATTAACATTAACATTAACATTAACATTAACATTAACATTAACATTAACATTAACATTAACATTAACATTAACATTAACATTAACATTAACATTAACATTAACATTAACATTAACATTAACATTAACATGAACATGAACATGAACATTAACATTAACATTAACATTAACATTAACATTAACATTAACATTAACATTAACATTAACATTAACATTAACATTAACATTAACATTAACATTAACATTAACATTAACATTAACATTAACATTAACATTAACATTAACATTAACATTAACATTAACATTAACATTAACATTAACATTAACATTAACATTAACATTAACATTAACATTAACATTAACATTAACATTAACATTAACATTAACATTAACATTAACATTAACATTAACATTAACATTAACATTAACATTAACATTAACATTAACATTAACATTAACATTAACATTAACATTAACATTAACATTAACATTAACATTAACATTAACATTAACATTAACATTAACATTAACATTAACATTAACATTAACATTAACATTAACATTAACATTAACATTAACATTAACATTAACATTAACATTAACATTAACATTAACATTAACATTAACATTAACATTAACATTAACATTAACATTAACATTAACATTAACATTAACATTAACATAACTTTAACATTACATTAACATTACATTCACATTACATTAATATTACATTAACATTACATTAACATTACATTAACATTACATTAACATTTCATTAACATTACATTAACATTACATTAACATTACATTAACATTACATTAACATTACATTAACATTACATTGAATATTAAATTGAATATAGGTCTTTACAGGGATTAGCGATACCTTTACTTCAATCGATGATATCTCGGAAACTAAAGTTAAAAGTACGCTTTAAAGAAGAAGCTTGGGGCTATTCAATGCCGCTGTTAAAAGTGAACTGGACTACTTTCAGGATGTACGCTATATGTCTGAAAATAGCGTTTCTTGCACTTTAAATCAAGGATAACTCGGATCTCAGACGTGATGGAGCAAATCAAAGGTCATATTCGGATTCAGCGATCAAATATCTACAATATAAAAATCAACTACTCTCATTTCATACTTTTTTAACTTTTTCAAAAATGCAGGACTGTGTAATTGACATTCAATTCACGTTTCTGATGTAAATAATAACTAAGTCAAAGACCATGCTACGCGGATAAAAATAAAATCGAATCTATGAGGTACGCAAGGGGTTGCAATGAGTACAGAATTTTAGAGGAAAAACATAAAACGATAGCAAGCACATAGATTTCCCAATTTACTTCAGTTTCAATACTTTCCACCAATGCACAGCGCTACCAAGGTCAAATACAATTGTTAACCACTACCAAAACTGCGCAGCAGTAGATCACATATTAAATCCCCATAACTACGCGAATATGACAAAAAAAGGTACTGATTTATGGCCAAGTATATATGAAGATTCATATTCTTTGTTGGTTTTTTGCTTTATATTCTGATTTCGTTTCATTTCATTTCATTGCTAAGATGAATTTTCATCGTGTGCTTAAGACAAAAAACGAAACACAAAAGTAAAAATGACAAATGGCGCAAGTTGGAGGGCAATAAATAAATACACACAAACATAACATGTGCGTATATGTATGTGTGTGAATATTCCCAAGGGGAAAAGAAGCTTCAAGAGGCTTTCTGAACTGACCTACAAGTAGGATTCGAAACGAAGGGAGTCCGTGTGATAGATAGAAACATATTATTTTAACTTACAACTAGAAGCTTGTTGGCGAAGAGTTATAAAATTGTAGAAAATGTTTCTCCAAACTGAATTTAATATGACTCTTACAGTCTTACAAGTAATCATTGTGTTTTCAATTTCGACTAAATTAAACAAAAATAAGCAAAAAAAAAAGTCAAATCAAAAGAAGGAAAAAAGTTAAAAACATAATGTTCAATGGTGGGATGAAATCTGGGCGTAAAGATACATAATTTACAAACTTGTGTAATGTGTCATAAAAAATTTTTGTTTTTGTTTATATGGGTTTTTTGTTCTCTTTATCTTCCAATCTTTTCAAAATACTACTCAAATATTAAAACAAACATGTCTCTCCAAGCTGAATTTGATAATCGAATGTTTACTGCGGCCTTACAAAAAATCATTGTGAAAGCGCTTCGAAATTTCTATGGGAACAAGTGCTTCAAAAGTACAATACTATTTTTAGAAGCGCTTAATATTTTTCCTCTTGGGTTGTGCGTATGTGAGAGAGACTGATATGTGACCGAAAAGTGGTAGAAGCAGAAATCCGCACAAGAGCCACCGCAAATTCGAGGCTTAAGTGATGTCCAAGTAGCAAAAATGAAATACTGGAAAATGTAATCGGGACACAATTTGTGCTGGCAAAAGATTACAAAGCATTTTTCGTATTGCAGTTGTTGTAAACTGACACTCACGATGACCATGAAGTGACCTTTTGCGCATCAAAGTTGCGTTTGTGGCTCAATACGTCAACGTCGCTATGTTGGTCATTGTCATTGGAAAAAAATTTTATTACAGGAAAACTTGGTGCTAAGTTTACAAAGGTGCTAATAATTTAAAGGACTTCAATTGAAATTTATTTGGCAAACCTTAATATATTTCTTGATTATTAAGAGAATATGTAATGTTCGGAATCCACAAAATCGGGAATTTCAGATAAAAGTAGTGGCAAAGGACAACATTCCATGGAGACGTTTCATTTTGTCTCTACGCGCAGACACTCTTCGACTCATTGTACAACATAGTTCCTCACTGATATCTCAACCCATCAACCAAAAGCGTACTGATTGTCGTCGACGTTGTTGTGCTGCATTATGTCAGCCATGTGTCAACAGCGTAGTCATACATTCAAACAGACGACATTCATCACAGGATGACGACACATAACGCATGCATGCACGCATTTAAGAGTTTGTGTAAGTAGGGTTTTGTCACACATACACATTAAATTTTATGTATTTTTCGAGTGATGTAAATGCGTTGAATATAAACGGCAAATATTTTGGTGTATTTGCACAACAAATTTATGACTATGCGTAAAATTTGGCTAGTGTGTGTGCGAGTTACATTTATTTAAAGGATTTTCATTTGGGCTTTTCCTTATTTTTGTTGCTTTTCATGAATGTCCTTCATAACAAAAAACATTCAATCCATACGCCAACGCTTTTGATACAAAAATAAAAACCGCTTTGTGGTCTGCGCCAAACCGCAGCGTAAGCGCAAATGCAGCGGTTTGCGGAAATTGTACACAATTTAATTAATCTTAAGTGTGTTTGCTCATAAATCATTTCGATATCATAAATTAATTTAGTAAATAAATAAATTATGATATGTCAAGTAAGTGAAAAAAAAGGTCGTTCGACAGATTTTTTCCTTCAAAATAATATGGCGAAATATTTTGTTTCGTCATTTTTTTTTTTTTTTGGCGTAATTATGGGAGTATTGTGTTGTAGCTATTCAATTGTAGCTGTAAAAAGGATATCAAAAATGACTAGACTATTTTTGTGCTTACGTCAAATTAGTGGGTGCTTAAATGTGACCTTTATGGTGACAGTAAAGTATATGTGTTTGTTAAATTTGTTGGACTCATACTAGTCTCACACAAGTTTATATAGGGCATTCCATGCCAATTCGCACATTTCTACTTGCAATTTTTGCGATTTTTTTTTTTATTTTACTAGTTAAATTTTTTTTTTTTTTATCAATACGTTTTTAAATTTTTTTTTTTTGGAAATGCTCCGCCACTTTTTGGCGACTCTTTTTGCTGTATCCCATTATGTCTCTCAAGCTGTATAAGCTGTTTTGACGAAATTTTGTAGATATGTGTAGAACGTGATTACAAAATGGAAGTGATTAAAAAAGATAATAATTTTTTTTTTTATGATTTCAGTGCAATTGTTCATTATAACACTTCAGTCATTGTAAAAACAGTAGCCTTTGGGCAAAAAATGGGCAAGATTTTATTTTTTACGTCTATTCTATGAGTATGTATGCTCATCCTGTATGCTTTGTCATAGCCTAACTACGCCCAACTTGTAAGTTATAGTCTATGAAATATTTTGATTAAAATACTTAAGTGGAAATGTAAAAGTTGTGTATAGCAAAAATTTTTAGTAAAAGTATTGACCTTTAATGCAAAAAACTTTCATACTTTTTTTGTATAAAATTTATATAGAAGTTCATATAAAAGTATTTTAAACCATTTTATATAAAATTCAAATTATTTCCATATAAAGCAATCTACTTAAGCACAATAAATTCCATAATAAAAAAATATCATTCAATTTCCAATAATTACATGTATTAATTTTAAGAGAATCAAATTTCATAACTTAAAATATTTTCAATTACATGTTTCCTTAAAGCATACGAGTATGGTTATGTACATTTTGTTGTTTTTCTATTACATTATCATTTTGTTATGAGAAAATTGCTTACCTAAGGTAATAATGAGTTTAATAATAATAATGGGATATGGAGTATAGAAATGGAGTTTATGGAATAATGGAGTTTATAGATTCCATTCTTCGGAAAACTCAAGTGCACGTTTTACTTAATGCAGGTGCATTTTAAAATTTTTATCTTGATCATCGTTATAGGAAAGTTTAAAATCATATAAAATTTGTAGAAACAAATAAGATTATGTGTGTCGTTAAATATCAAAACTGTCTAAGTCCCTCTCAGATATGTAAGCAAAAAAAATTTCATTAAGTTGTTTTTAATTTATTTTATTTTGCAAATTAGGATAATAAAATAAAAATCTTTATTGAAACAAAGAAACGTACGTCTTTATGTAGTTATACAATGTATATAACTAAAGACGTACATATATTTTATACATATGTATAAAATCTACAAGTGCAATCTGGTAAAATAGAAAATTTAGGAAACCAAAAGAGAATACAAAATCCAATTAAAGCTTCACGTAACGACCAGTTACATCGAAGATTTTAACTGGACATCTGGTGCAAATGCTACTACCACCTTAAACTGTCAAGTACCATAGTCAAACAATGCAAGGAAGCTTAAAAAATTTTCACACAGCACAACATACACATAAAAAGATTCACTTCTCAAGGATGCCTGCAGAAAGAAACATAAGACAAAAAACTTCAATTAAATAAAAAAAAAGGACTGCAATATGCTCTAACATTTTGTCTGCTTTCTTTTTATTTTATTTATCTTTGTTTTACTTTTTATCTTAATTCTATTCAATTAAGCTGTGAAGGACACTGGCGTATATGGCACAAGGTAGAAAGTTCAAAAGCAAAAAGTGTCACAAGATTTAACAAAAGTAAAGGATTTTTCAAGATTGATATTTACTTGAAGTAGAAGTACATTTTTCTCACATCACAGTTTTACAGTCGCTCCATAAAACTTCATTTATTTAAGCATCTTTTTTAAATGCAGAATATTTTTTAATAAAATAAACTTTAAGAAAAATTACAAAAATTAAAAAAAAAAACAGTAACAAAAACTACGACATAAAACTACGGCACAATTATTCGTTTTAATTAGCGTGACACCAGATTGACGTAGTACAAATAGAGCAAATGTAACTGACAGGCAGCGTTTATGTTGGCATTGTTTGTGTTTCTACGCAAGGATGGCAAACTAATTTAAGGTGTGACAGATTGGAAAGGGTTAACTGTACAACATACAATATTCAGAAGGAAAACAAAGAAAGTTTTAAGTCATAAAAAAGAAGTAAACTGAGTGAGCTACTAAGGTAACCAAAATTGACTTTCAAAAGATCATCAAAGCTTATAACGTTAACTTTCTTCGGCTAAACCTTGACCTAAGTAGCAAATTTTTTATATGAATAATAGAAATATATTTAACAGTTTGTAGTGCATGCTATTCTCTAAAGTTAGCACTTTTATTTGTTATCGTGCGACTAAACGTTCATGAGTTGATCGCAATTTAGGAAATCAATCAACCATTTATTCATTCATCCAATCATTCGTTCATTCATTTATTCGCTAATTTGTTTGTTCAATCATTCTTTAATTTTCACACTTTTTTATTCTTTTATACTATCATTCTTTCATTCTTTCATCCTTTCATCCTTTCATCCTTTCATTCTTTCATTCTTTGATTATTTGATTATTTCATTCTTTCATTCTTCCATTCTTTCATTCTTTCATTCTTTCATTCTTTCATTCTTTCATTCTTTCATTCTTTCATTCTTTCATTCTTTCATTCTTTCATTCTTTCATTCTTTCATTCTTTCATTCTTTCATTCTTTCATTCTTTCATTCTTTCATTCTTTCATTCTTTCATTCTTTCATTCTTTCATTCTTTCATTCTTTCATTCTTTCATTCTTTCATTCTTTCATTCTTTCATTCTTTCATTCTTTCATTCTTTCATTCTTTCATTCTTTCATTCTTTCATTCTTTCATTCTTTCATTCTTTCATTCTTTCATTCTTTCATTCTTTCATTCTTTCATTCTTTCATTCTTTCATTCTTTCATTCTTTCATTCTTTCATTCTTTCATTCTTTCATTCTTTCATTCTTTCATTCTTTCATTCTTTCATTCTTTCATTCTTTCATTCTTTCATTCTTTCATTCTTTCATTCTTTCATTCTTTCATTCTTTCATTCTTTCATTCTTTCATTCTTTCATTCTTTCATTCTTTCATTCTTTCATTCTTTCATTCTTTCATTATTTCATTCTTTCATTCTTTCATTCTTTCATTCTTTCATTCTTTCATTCTTTCATTCTTTCATTCTTTCATTCTTTCATTCTTTCATTCTTTCATTCTTTCATTCTTTCATTCTTTCATTCTTTCATTCTTTCATTCTTTCATTCTTTCATTCTTTCATTGTTTCATTCTTTCATTCTTTCATTCTTTCATTCTTTCATTCTTTCATTCTTTCATTCTTTCATTCTTTCATTCTTTCATTCTTTCATTCTTTCATTCTTTCATTCTTTCATTCGTTCATTCTTTCATTCTTTCATTCTTTCATTCTTTCATTCTTTCATTCTTTCATTCTTTCATTCTTTCATTCTTTCATTCTTTCATTCTTTCATTCTTTCATTCTTTCATTCTTTCATTCTTTCATTCTTTCATTCTTTCATTCTTTCATTCTTTCATTCTTTCATTCTTTCATTCTTTCATTCTTTCATTCTTTCATTCTTTCATTCTTTCATTCGTTCATTCTTTTATTCTTTCATTCTTTCATTCGTTCATTCTTTCATTCTTTCATTCTTTCATTCTTCACATCTTTCATTCTTTCATTCTTTCATTCTTTCATTTTTTCATTCTTTCATTCTATCATTCTTTCATTCTTTCATTCTTTCAATCTTTCATTCTTTCATTCTTTAATTTTTTCGTTCTTCTCCGGATCGTCAAATGCATTTTTTCGCATAGCCAAGCAACTCTTAAGCCTTTAATTGCATTTTCATGTATTCAAAGTAAGTCTGAGGGTGATTTAAACTTTCTTTACTGTCATTCGATAATCAATGTGACTTTAATTTGGCTAACAGGACTCAAGACGTATGTACTTTTTTGTTACAGCAAATTCTTAGTTATGTCTTGGTTAGGGCATATAAGTAATAACTGTTCTCTTCAGATTCTGAAGACAAAAACCATCATCTTCCATTTTGTCTGAAACAAGAGCTTTTTCCACAACCACACAACAAGCAATTAATTTGGCAAAATTTCTAACCCCAATCAATTCGATTGTTTACCAAGTGGCTTATCATCATTTAGGATATCTAAACACATTATAAAATGAATTTCTATTTCCTTTTACCTTTGGGATGCCATCAATATGTAAAGATGATTATCAACCGCAGTTGCAAACCACTGCAACCGAAACAATCGGAAATACAAATGAAGTAACAAATAACAAAATTTCAAATCCTTTCAAAGCAGACTGCAGCAAAAGGTTAAAATAACGAGGGCAACAACAACAACAACAACAACAACAACAAAAACAATAAAAGTTGGAATAAACTGAAACAATATTGTTGACAAAATATAAAAAACAACAACAACAAAAACAAAATTATCAACACAATGGTACCTACTTAAAGTGAAATGCAGCAGCACCAGCATCAGCAGGAAATACAAAAGTTTTTCAAGGCCAATAAGAAAACAATGGATGTCAGCAGCAGCACAGAAATAACAACAACAAGCTTATTGCTACTAGCAACAACATCAGCAACCAAACAATAGATGTCGGCAGCAGCAATAACAACAACAACATATAGTAAAGTTATATTGCCACTAGCGACAACATGAAGGACTCAATTGTAATATGTATGTGTTGGAAAGACTCATACATACATACATAAAAGTTAACCCGGTTCATTGCAATGCTTTTGTTATCGCTGGTTTTGTTATTGTTCTAATTGTTGTTGTTGTTGCCCTGAGATTAGAAAGCAACTAAAGTTTTGCTGCAACTGAATTTTTTGGTTTCCGCAATGCCGTTGCAAGGGTTTCACTTTCACTTTATTTCTATGTATCCTGCTGTGCAATTTAGTGTTACCAGACTAAATGTTGGATTCCCAGAAAGTTGTGCATTTTAGGTAATATATTCTCTCGAAATGAAAATACAATGGCTTTAGAGCTAGAAGACGCTGATAAAGAATTTTAGGCCAACAGCAAATGAACGGAAGGAAAAAATTGGAAAAAATCTACACCGGTATTCTCGACCAGAATACAAAAGGATTCTTGTTCCACGTCCGCTTATAGTAATATAATACATTAGACGCATGGGTTACACTCAACACATGGTCAAAATATAAATACCTACAGATCGGTGCCAAAGGCAAAATGGTACATTTCGATCTTTACTTATGTAGCTTATTGGCGTTGCTATTAATATTGCGCTTTAACAAAGGAAACGCTGGAGGCAATACAACTCAACTTGATCGCCAGATCGCCATACCATATTCGTATACTCTAGAGATAGCTTGGCTACCACAAGGCTATCGTTGGCCTACAAATAGCGTTGATTATTCAACTCTTTTTATACCCTACACCCAAGGTATATTCACTTTGTCCTTCCGTTTGTAACGCAGATATAAAAAAGTATATATGAGCCGTTCAAAATGACAATGGTGCAACTCCAAAACGAGGCAAAATTAATGTCATATAAATTATGTGCCATAATGATCAGTCATTTGGTCGATCTCATTTTTTCAACTTAATTTCAACAATTCCATATCATCAGGTAAATTTTTTGTGAAAATAGAAATCAATTTTATTCATCCCTAACAAAGTGCCAGCCAATTAATATTATGACATTACTTTTGCTTCGTTTTGGAGTTGCACTATTGTCACTTTGAACGGCTCAAATATTCTCAATCAGCGTCACCTCCTGAGTCGATATAGCCATGTCCGTCTGTCTGGCTGGATGGGTGGCTGGCTGGATGTGTGTGGAAATAAATTTTTTGGGAAAACTGAGCAAGATAATTCAATGAAATTTGGTACACTGCTTCCATTGTCAAAGTTAGCTCGTGGGATAGAAAATGAGCAAAATCGGTCAACGGACACGCCTACCACCCGTACAAAAAATATATTCAAAATGCAACTTTAGGAGTATTTTCTACGACAATGCAACCGAAATACACATAAATACTACGAATTGCAAGCGCCAGCTCTTAAAAAAATGAGCAAATTTGGAAAAGAGGGCGTGGCACTTCCCATATAAGCAAAAGCTTCAAAACGCTTTACTGAAAATATTTTTTGAGGTAATCAAACTAAATTTTACTCATGTTCTAAAAACTATAAATGCAAGCTCTGAGCAAAATCTGGGTTAAATTGGGTAAAAGGGCATGGCACCTCCCATATAAGCAAAAGTTCAAAATGCTATAATGAAAGAGTTTTTTGAGATAGTTCAACCAAATTTCACTCAGACACTATGAACTATAAATGCAAGCTGTGAGCAAAAACTGAGTGAACTAGGAAAAGAGGGCGTGGCACCATATAAACAAAATTTTAAAAACACTGCAGTGTAGGGTATTAAGTATTTGGCCAGGCCAAAGGTTACACCCTTACTAGTTTATATCTACATACGACTACTTTATTGCCAAAATAGATGAAGATGGAAAACATTTTATATATTTTTGATTCATCTTATGACCACTGATTTTTCAACTTTTCAATTTTGGGTGTCAACGAATATGGCAACCATATCCCCATTTTTTTGAAGTTTTCTATAATACAGTGCGACAGATTTTCTAAAAGAGTAATTGAAGTAAGTCTGGTCACTCTGTATTTGTGATTTGTGTTTTATTTTATTTTTCTTTACAACAAAATAGCGAAATCTTTTTTTTCTGTTGTTATTGTTATTTTTTTCTGCAAAATCCTTAAAGTTCTAAATTGCATTGGCGTCTATTGTAGATTGTAATGGAAAACTTTAATAGGTTCACAAGCTTTGATGTTTTCAAGAAATTGCTAATATAAATTGTTATAAGGCAATGAAGTAATGTGGTACATAAACAAGACACATCAAGAAACATACAAGTGCAGTAATTTGCCACAGTAGTTCTGATTTAAGGTTAAACATTTAGGTTTTGTGATGAAATTAATTTAAAAAGTAATAAAATTATAGAGATCCAGTCACAAAAAAAAATTTCTTAATTGACAAAAGGTATAAAAAATTGAAAATATCGAAAAATATATAAAAAGGATAATTCATTTTTATTGTCAAAATGATTATCATATGCTGAACATGTCTATCTACTTTACGACATAAATTTACATGTAAATTATTTTGGTTACATGATTTAAACATTCAGTGAAGTTTTAAACCCTCATTAGTGAAATGTCGTATCAGTTAACCAATGAACAACACAATATTTAACCTTTTGAATTAATTTCGGTATGGGTAGAATTTTTAAAAATACCATATATACCTACATGCCACAATAAACATACACACATACATATAAATATATTTCAATTACTCAAACCCTCTTTCAAGCCAAAATATAAAAACCATCATATTCGCCAGAAGCTTTAATCATTAAAATGTTACTTGATTAATATTAAAAAATAACAATTTTGTGTTTGTGGGCCTGTTGACATAAAAAATGAACCGGACTCATACCTATTTTTTTAAAAACTTTATCAACGAAACCAAGTGTAGATTATACTCAACACAAGTGACCCATTTTGAGATTTATGACAGGTATTGCTAAGAAAGCTGCTTAAAATTCTTGTAGTGCATAATCCATAATATATGAAAGCCTAAAATTTAAGGTAGGAATGTAGGAAATACGAAAATGAAATAAAAATGAACAAAAGGAATGAGGAAAAAGGTTGCTTGAATAAAATCATACAAAAAGTATATAACACAGTTTTCCAAAAACGCTCAATATAATGCACTTCATTCATTGTGTTCTTCCTTTTACTTCTGTTATGCCTCATTTTAGGTACACCCAACCAGGATATGATTTTTTTACAAAAAGTACTTAAATGTCCAAAAATACAACAAATAATATAGAAACATAATTTCCATTATAATAATTTATACTAATGGGTTTATTTATAAAATAATCTACATTGGTTTTGTACATACTTAGAATATATGGTAAAGTAGTCCGGTATGTAAAGTTTTTTATTAAATTTATTATCAATCAAATTGCCCGGCTCCAAAACACGTTAGTTAGAAATTTTTAGATTGGCAATTGCTGTAAATATGGAACATGGAACATTAGCTCTTGTCTCCACAAACCTTGGCATTCAGATGGCACATGGAAGACGCCACATACACCTACCGTAATGCAAACAAAACTTGCATAAAATGATCCCATATATCGAAAAAAATAACGACAAAATGCTTAGAACTTACGAAAATGAAAATGTCTTTATCATTTTTGAGAAACCTTCCAGTAGCTGAAAAGGCGGAAAAATACCGCGGAAGAGATGGCCGGAACAAGAAACATATGAATCAGAGAAATCTTCAAAATTGAGTGCACCGAACACAATGGAGGGGTTTCAAAGGGCTCTTATGCATCAAGAGTCGAGGACACAGAAGAATATCAAACAAGTTTTATTTAGATTTCCTATAAATTGTACACGGTCTTAACTAAAGATTAGAGCAAGAATATAGGGGAAGGGTGCCATCTGCGGGCATGGTTCGGGTGTGGGCACCCCCCGTAACTTTTGACAGAAGACAAATGTGGCTGTTCTGACGCATGCTAAGCGAGTATTATGACAGCACAAAGTTTCTGTGCATAAATTTACCGGAACAAACAGACGCATTTGCTTTATGCTGAGAAGAAAATAATTTTTGAGTAGGGGAAAGACAACATAAAAGTTTTTTTCAATCATTTTCCAAGTGCGATAAATCAAAGTAAATCAATCGAAAAGCTGAGTGCAATCTATATTTATGCAGTAATTTTATTATATTTTGTGATTCAAAACCAAATGCAACCAAAATGTTCACACAACACAATTTGCTCATTGCTTTTCAATGTGGCAGTCAAAGTCGAGTGTGGGCCCCGAATTGGTTCGGGTGTGGGCACCCCTTTTTTTTATTTAATGTGTGTGCTTTACTTAAATATTGTCGTGGATGCCAACAATACTTATTTAAATGGCGTTCTTATGCCTTTTTTAAGGTTTTTTTAGTGGAAAGGAGAGAAACAATAGGCCCTTTAAAGATATCGCAGACAAAAAATTGTTTTCATTAAGTGTGTGTGGGTTTTTCGGTATTGAGTTTCCAGACAAGTGAATCGAGAAGCAGCTGGCGGGCATAGATTGGTACATGCTTGGCAAAAGAGCAATGTCAACGAGGGCTACAAATAAATTCACCTAGCCGGCTAAGGTGCGAAACAGTTGTTCTGGCATTGACACCTTGATGCCATTCGATTCAGACGTTTCAGGGACGCTGATTTTGTTGAAACCCTTGGGCAGAATTTATTGAATTTGTGCCAGTCAATGTTTCCAAAATAAATCAATTTTGCTTTCTTCTAAATTTACTTTATATTTTCCCATTTTTAGACGTGCCCACAGCAAAACTTTTTTTTTGTCAAAAATGATTACTTCACTATTTTTTTGATATAATTTTTCCAACTGACGAAATCAATTTACTTTCTCCACCAGTAGTTAGTTTAGATCTCTAGCCTTCCATTAATATTTACATGTCTGCATAACATACATTTGGTCAAAAGTTATGAGACGAAAATCAAAAGGTGCCCACACCCGGCACCCGGAAAGGCAGAATAGGGTAAGCTGGGGTACATTTGACGCCGGGGCACATTTGACTTTGCCATTTTCGGTGTGAACACGCCTTTCGAACCAAAAACCTGAAATGCAGAAACATAACTAATTAGAGTGGAAGCAACGCAATGAACTTTGGTAGTTCTCTTTCAACTTCTCCCGCGCTAATACGCTTTTTTAACTTTTTGTGTATTTTTTTGTAATTTTCGGCATCTTGTTCGTAAGGGTTTTGCAAATAAAGTTGTATTGTTTTTTAGAAGTAAGTATGAAAATTTGGTAGCACTAACCTTTACAATTAATAGAATAAAAGTGTATTTTATCAAGGTCAAATAGTTTAAATTTTAAAATATTTTTAATTCTTCAAGAGATATTGGGGCACATTTGACTTTTGTCCAAGGGGCACATTTGACGTTCTTCCAGACATATGTGTTTGTGTATTTTAGAAGATTTTCTAGGGTTATCTTTTAAAGATATGGTATACCATTATAAAATGAAGACGAACAGACGCGATGGCGATGAAAAAAAGTTAAATTCGCTATTTCTAATATCGGAAACCAGAGAGAAACTCCGGCTTGCGACACAGAATCTATTTCATTTGATTTAATATAATTTGTTACCTGTGTTTTATCTACAATTCAAGATTTTTGAATAGGTGCTTTCGAGGACCTCTACCACTTATTTTAATTTGAAAATCTGGATGGATGCGAAGTTTTTAATAATTATCAAATTGACTGGAAGTATTCCCCATCATCATGTGAAAGCGCATCTTGACGATGGTGTTACCCAAAATCCAGACCAAAGAAATTTCCATCAAACTGGCTCTTACCTAACATTTTATGTTGATGTTATCATTAGGGGTGTTGTTGGAAATTGTACTTTATACTTATATATTGTCCTTGGGAAATTTGGCGAAAAATCCAAAAACCCATTTTTTATGTGGGAGATATTGTAGAAGTAATTAGCTTGATACAAGATCAGTTATTTGAGAAGAGTTTCACCATTAAATTGGGTTTTTATAAAACCGGAAGTGGAAGATGTTTGCCTGACTTTAAAGAGTGTAATTGAGTTTAAATAACCAACTCCAACAAATCCAGCCTCAACTTCACGTTCACGCACTAAATACGTATTTGACATCGACTTCTCACACTAATATATAAAATAAGTCTTCGTTAGTACATACATAGGTACTTATAATTTGTATTTATATGAAAAAAATAAATGTATGAATTTTTTGTTTAATGTTTCTGTGTTATTTTTGTGAGTGTCAAATGTGCCCCTTGCAATGTCAAATGTGCCCCATACCTGGGGCACATTTGACAAAATGACTTATTTTGAAAAATTTAAAAAAGGACTCTTAATACAGTTTTTTTGAAATTTTTTTTTCTTGGTTTTCATCTTAAATAATCAATGTTTCAGAAACAGTAAAGAGTATTAAGATCGTGTAATAATTTTCAAAGATACAAGTCTTTGAAAATTTAGTGTCAAATGTGCCCCAGTCTCCCCTATTGTAGAAAAATTAAGAATATCGCAAAAAAAAGGATTTAAATATGCGAGATATGTTTCGTTCTTTTCAATAGTACACTATGGTTCCAGTGATCACATTTGGTGTTAAAAACCCAAATTTTAAAGTTGTAAAAATTCAATTTTTTTTAATTAATCATTAAGTACACATGAAAAAGATAATAAAAACATTTCTTTTAATTATTTTTAACATTGCTTAACTTTGAATTAAATTTTGCTTTGTTTATTTAACAATATGCAACAATAGTAAGTCCACGTGGTTTTAGTGTAAGCTAAATAACTTTTTTTATTGTTAAGGGTGAATTAAGAATTTAAAAGATTTGAATTATAGGTTTATAGCTTTGGTCATAAAATATCCTAAATGAAATCATTTTGTAGTGGTGTTCGACTATCTCGAAGATAAAAAATGTCATATTAAAAATTAACTAACACTTTGCAACAAATAAATAAAATTTGTCTCAGTTTTCACGAAACGTTTTACCTTATAGTGTAGAATTGATGGCATCAAATTGGAAAAATGTTTTTGGTCAAGTAACTGATTCTATTGCACATATGACATTATTATTGCCCGCAAATGGACTTACGCTATTATTCAAATGAATGACAATATTGTTAATAAAAGTCTAAAAAATTTACAAACTCGAAAAATTTTGAAAAATTCAGAAAATTTTAATAAGATAAAAAAAAAATGTCGAAAAATCGAGTAAAAATCTTGACAAAAGTTAAACATAATGCAGAATTGAAGTCATTGAAAGTTCACATAGTGGAAATGTATTGAAAAACTCATAGTATGTTGAGAAGTTTGGGAAAAACATCGAAATATCGTCACTTCTTCTTTTATACTCGAAGTAATTTTCTCAAAATTTTTTTTTTTATATATATATTTTTTTTTTTATATGCGTTAGCTGCCCATTCAATTATACAGATTTTTTAAATAAATCACTTAACCCATTTCCAATATCTACCTTTTTGAAATTATACATTTTCTAAACAATTTGGAATCACATGACAGCGTTAAAGCGAAATTTTTCATAATCTGCAATAAAAATCATGTGAGTGTAAGTAAATGGGTAGCAGTAATGGAAAAGGATATGGATATTTTTTAATACCTAATAAAGTAGGAGTTGTGAAAAAAGGCGACATATGAAAGTATGCCGCCTGACTAAATGCCGAAAAAGAGGAAGAGAATAATGAACAGCTCTGACTGGAATACACTCAAACTGAAATAATTGTTTTTGCTGTAAAATTTTGTTTATGCTATTAATTACATAAGGATAATATATAGAAGTTATAAAGAAATTAACAGGATTCAATGAAGAAATAAACTAAAATAAAAGTTTAAAACTTAGCAGGGTTCCGAAATTGGTGTTTTTTACGGAATCTTGGTGAAAGTAAAATTTGTGGGGAAGTTTAGCGGAAACAAATAATAGAAAACTTGGAGAAAAAAGTTAACTTTTTTTTGGCGAAAATTAGGGTGGAAAATAATAAGCTAAACAGCCTGAAAGTGTTAAAGCATCAAAATGAATTAAGTATTTGCTATTGAATTATTTATCGGTTATTATATAAATGGAACTTATTTAAGTTTCTGAAAGCCATAAAGAAGCATTCCGGCTTGTCGTGAAATCCGATTGAAATCAATTTGGGAGGCTTTTTGATGAAAACGATGAGTCGAACGATAAAGAGTATAGGAATCTCTTTTGTGGAGAATAACAGGTTCTACAAATATAGTAGTATTTATTTGCATTAACGAAAAAATAACCGTTTAGGAAATATTCTTAAAAAACCGCAAAAAGTCGAAAAATTTGATTTTATCGAATATTTTCTAAACGGTAATTTTTACGTTTATGTAAATCAATACTTTTTATAGAACCTGTTTTTCTCCACAAAAGAGATTCTAATACTTTTTATCGTTCGACTCACCGTTTTCATCAAAAAGCCTCCCAAATGAAATCCGGTTGCAATCAATCGGATTTCACGACTTTCCTGATTGTTGTTTTTTGCCTTACTATTCATACGAACTAATTAAAAACCAACCAGGTTGTAACCTTTGGCATGGCCAAACATTAAATACCCTACACACAGAATTTTTTAAAAATTTGCTTGTATGGAAATTGACACGCCTTCTTGTCCGAGTTCACCCAGTTTTTGCTCAGCGCTCGCATTTATAGTTTTTGGTTTCTGAATGAAATTTGGTTGGACTATCTGCAAAAACGTTTTAAGTATAGCGTTTTGAAGCTTTTTCTTATATTGGTGGTACCACGCCCTCTTGTTCGAGTTCGTCTAGTTTAAGCTCATAGCGTGCATTTACAGTCCATAGTTTTTGAGTGAAATTTAGTTGGATTATCTCAAAAAAATCTTTCAGTATAGCATTTTGAAACTTTTGCTTATATGGGAGATGCCACGCCCTCTTGTTTGATTTTACTTAGTTTCGTTGAGAGCTTGCACTTATGTTCTTATTGTCTAAGTAAAATTTAGTTCGATTATCTCAGAAAACGATTTCAGCATATCGTTTTGAAGCTTTTGCTTATATGCGAGTTGCCACGCCCTCTTGTTCGAACTTACCCATTTTTTGCTCAGACCTTGCGCTTACAATTTGTAGTATTTATATATATTGTGGTTGCATTGTCGTGAAAAATACTACTAAAGTTGCATTTTGAAAATATTTTTTGTATGGGCGGCAGGCGTGTCCGTTGACTGATTTCACTCATTTTCAATCCCACGAGCTTTCCTTGATGATGGAGGCAGTGTATCAAATTTCATTGAATTATCTTTCTCAGCTTTCCCAAAAAATGTATTTCCACGCACACCTATATCTACCACGCCTCCTTCTCTGCGTTACAAACGGAAGGACAAAGTGAATACACCCTGGGTGTTGGGTATAACAAGGAAAAATGCATAAAAAAAATAATTCATGTTTGTTAAAAACTTGTCTGTTAAAATTTTTAGGGTGTAGTGCTGTTTGGAGGAAAAAGTTTTTTTTTGGGGAAAGTTCCTCCACTCAATATGACAATAAAGCCCAAAAATTTTTGAAAAATGGTGTTCAAATAGCTAAAACAGCATCTAAGTAATATTTTTCAAAGATATTTTTTTTTTACGTTGATCAAAAATAATAGAGTTACTCATAAATTTTTATACTGCTTTCACTAACCTTTTTTCTTTGGGTGTTTCTAATGTTAATGCATACTATGGCACACTTGAATGATTTGCTTTTATGAACCAAAATGAATGAATGAAGGAAACCTAAGGAAAATGACGTAAAAATAACCGACTAATGTGGTGGATAAAAGGTGCCGCCGCCACTTTAACACAAAGCAGATTGAGTGAATGAATGAGTAAAGTAACGTTGTATTTTTCCCATTTCTACAGTGGTGGTATACAGGAAAATATTAAACAAAATAAGTGCAAATATCTGGATAAAAAAGTTTAAATCATGATATTGCAAAAGTGAAGGAAGAAAAATCTTTGCACAAAAGCCATAAATGGACTTTTATTTAGCTTATGCTTTATTGACATAAAGGCTGTGTACGTGTGGGTATATGTTTGTGGGCTATTTTTGCTTGTATGTGTGCCATTTTAAACTGTATATAGATATTTTATAAGCTTGAATAATGCATTTAAAATTAAGTGCTTTCATTTTATTTATCGCAGAGATGGTTAGGCGGCTACTTGCTTGGGGGTGCTTGGGTTATTTTATCGCATGCGAATATTATTTTTGAACTTGGTCATTCAAGTAGAAAAGGATTATACATACATATGTGTGTGTGTAGTGGTATAACCAGATGAATTGAATGTATATACGTATACATGTATGTATGTAATAATAAACGTTTATGTATGTGCCTAGTTGCATAGCCAGAGTACCGATATAATTATTTGTTGTTGTGTTTAACCTTTCCTAGTGCTCCATATTTTTTCGGAAGTATCTACAGCTTTTGATATGAAATTCAAAATTCATAAATCATTTTTCATTTTACAATATGTAAGCATTCTCATACATACATATGTAAACATGGATATGTATATCTACATAGTTATGTCATGGAACTTTTAAAGTTTAATTGGGTTTTGTGGTTGACGGAGGTTCCATGTGAAATAAACTAAAGTGTTTCAATGATTTATTGATTACCGTAGCTGAATTGTTGAAAATGTGCTTAACAATACATATAAAAGTGAAGTGTTAGAGTGATGTTTGTTTTGTGTTATTTCGGAAATTCGTAATGCAAAACTCTTAACAGAGTATGTATAAATCAGATACAATTTACAGGATACACGAAGTCTTTCACATTTTTTGAATCTTTGATTGAATTCGTTATTTTAATACAAAAAAATAAAATTATTTTTCGTATATAAACTGTATTTGGATGTTTCATCGCATAATAAATTTTTTGACATAATTTATGTGTTGGACAAAGAAATAGCACACTTCAAAAATATTCTGTTTAGTTTGTTGCTCAGTTATTTTCAACGATATATCATATATGAATAGGATCACCAAGCAATACCAAAACGAACTGGTAAATATATGAATACCCTACACTTTGTACAAAAGTTTCGAATAATTCTGTCCGTATTAGAAGAGTGCAAGGGCGGTTTCATGTTTTTTTTTTCCAAGAACCATCAGGAATATTAAAGAGGTTTGTGTTAAACAGTAAGTAAATATCAGGAAGATTCGTGTATATCTGAAAGTTCATTATAAATGGTGTCCCATAATTCTCGCACGATTTGAATAAATAGAAAATTTTTTTCTTTTAATTGTATTTTCTTTTTGTTGAAACGTAATGTATTTACAACAGAGTTATGTATGGAATAACAAATCAGGCAGATGTCATACCGAAAAATTCAAACCATGCGTAAATTATGGGACACTTTTTACATAGGGACATTTTCATAGCAACGGGTGCGACAGTTTAAGAACAATTTTTAAAATTAAATGTCAACTATCTCAATCTTCTCAACTAATAAAAAGATTTAAAAAAAGTTAAATTTCAATGCTTTTTTGTACTAAATAGATGGTAACGGTTGCGACGTTACAAATTTGCTATTTTTGTTTTATGAGATTTGATCCCTCAGATCTGTAAAATTTTGTATAAAACGGAAAAAATCAATCTCTCAAGATAATTCATTGTAATATTTTGAACAAGAATTTTCTTAGTTTGCTGCATTAAGAGAGTAACGAGTGCGACAGCAAAAAGTAACGGGTGTGACATTGTAAGAAAATATAACGATAAGTATAATTATATCCTATACATTTAATAGTACTGAAAAGAAATTATGAAAAAATTCAATAAAGTGACGTAAGATTTATTAAAATTTTTTTGAAGTTCATTTACATATAGGTCACTCAAGTTTGATTTATGCAAAATCTCGGTTTGATGTTGTGTTCATTTATGTATTACGATCTCAAGAATGCTGGAAATGATTCGTACGATATATCAAACTTTTCGCCTTGAATCAAGGTACATAATAAAACAAAAATTGGAACCTAAGATCAATTTCATTCTGTTTTTCTAGCTAAAATACCCGTTTTTTCGAAATTTTACTCCACAGTAAAACTCTAAGTCTTGATTATACAATAGTTAAAACTTATTGTTCGAAAGTCATCATGAAATTACGCAAGGAACAATTTTCTCCAAAAACTTAAGCCATTATGACCTGCTATTATGGGTCTTTTCGACCCCTTTAAAAAACATGTTAATAACGGGTTAAAATGTTCGAAAAAAATATTCTACAAAAAATTTCTTCAGGGGCACCAAATACGAGAAATGCTTAAAATTTTAGAACAATGAGTAAAAAAGTACAAAATATACATAGTGGAGTGCCTGGAGCTTTTAACCTAGGATTTCTACAGGACCGAATGAATTTATATGGTTGGGATGGGATTTTGTTTTAAATGCCATAAAAAAAAAAGTTTACCCAAAATTTTTTTGTGCTTTTGATTTGTGTATTAACTATAAAAAGTTAGTTTAACACTGCATTAAAAATAATTGTAACAATTTACAAACCATTTTTTCTAAACTAATTTGAGGTCGCTGAACACGAAAAACGCAATTTCTTTTTTTTCCTTCTAACCGTTCCCGAGTTATTCGGCCATTTTTATTTTCGAGATTATAGCATCATATACATCAATATATTTGTATAACGCCAAATCCGATCAATTTTATTTTACCACGATTACAAAGAATGGCTAATGGCGTTTTTAATGGGTACACCAATGATTATGCTCCGAATAAAATTAACTGAGTTATAGCACGAAAAACTTAGATTTTTTAAAAAAATTTTGAAATTTTTCAAACCAACGTCAAATGAAAAACTTAGTTTTTCGCATATATTTATTTAAAAAAAATTTTTTTAACAATTTTATTCAATGGCACATTTAATTCCAAACATTTTAAGTTAACTTTGAGCAAAATCGAATGAAATCTCGTGAAGATATTAAGGTTTTAGTGCAATGAAGGCATATCGTTTTCTTTCAAAAATTTATATTTTTGATGCAATTGCAACCCGGTCCGAAATGTTCTTCTACAAAAAATGATGAGAGCTTCTTTAAAATGTTCAATGAGTGTAGAATGGCCGATGTGGAAGCTGAAAAATTGGATCTGTTGACTTAGGATGAACATTTTGAAAATGCTCTGGACAACTTCTCATCATTCTTATTGCACCAAATCCTTAATATCTTCAAGAAATCGCATTTGATTTTGCTCAAACTAGGCTTAAAATGTTTGGAATTAAATTTGCCATTGAATAAAATTTTTGAAAAAAAAATTTTTTCAAATAAATAAATGCGAAAAACTAAGTTTTTCATTTGATATTGATATGAAAAATTTTTTAAAATTTTTAAAAAATCTGAGTTTTTCCTGCTATAACTCAGTTAATTTTGTTCGGAGCATAATCATTGGTATACTCGTTAAAAGAGCCATTACTCACTCTTTGTAAGCGTTGTAAAATAAAATCGATCGGACTTGGCGTTCTACAAATAAATTGATGTATATGAAGCTATAACCTCGAAAATATAAATGTCCGAATAACTCGGGAACGGTCCAAAGAAATAAAAAATAAGTGGGTTTTTCGAGTTCAGCGACTCTAAATTAGTTTAGAAAAAATTGTTTGCATAATGTTACATCTATTTTGGATTTAGTGTTGTATTAACTTTTTATAGTTATTGTTTAAATAAAGAAAAAATCAATTGCACAAAAAAATTTTTGGTAAACTTTTCTTTTTATAGTATAAAAAACAAAATCCCACCTCAACTATATAAATTCATTCACTATAATAAATATCCTAGGTTAAAAGTCTCAGTCGTAAAACACATTTAAAATTACTATTTTTATCTCTGTAACGGGTACTTCTAGAGAAAAATTCTAGTAAATTTCTTCGTAATTGAAGTTGTTTCTAACGCCGACTAAGGTGTTTTGTCCAAAAAGGCAAAACGAAGAGGCCTACTGCGTTTGACTTTTCATAAAACTATGTTCATTTTCAAATCGCGATATCTCATGAACGGTAAGTCGGACGGAAAAAGTGTTAGTAAAGACATTCATAGAGAATAACATGTTCTGCAAAATCCAAGAAAAAAATTTTTTCTGCGGCATATCGTTTCGGAATATTTTGCAAAAACAGTTTTTTTTCTAAATTTTAAGTTTGTCAAAAGATATCTCTTAAACTTTAAGTCGTACAAAAAAAAAAACCTAAAAGCTGTTTGTAGAACAAACAATTCCCTATAAGCTGGTAGTTTTGTTTTATTGCTGCGACGCTCCGTTCATGTATTATCACAATTTAAAAGAACAAATCAGTCTAAAAAACTTCGAAAAACTTTCCAGGTAAATCTACCAAATGACCGCACTACAAAAAAGATCACAACTTTTTAATAGGTAAACTTTTTTGTTTATATTTTAAGCTAAGCATTTCACTTTTAATAATTAAATTGCATGCGGTCTTGTAGAAGTCCTACGTATACAGTGTTTTTAACTCCCTGGGAACTCTACTAACAATAAATATGAAAAATGAGAATTTTTTTTTCTGTTACTTAGGGGAGACTGGGGCACATTTGACACTAAATTTTCAAAGACCTGTATCTTTGAGAATAATTGCACGATCTTAATACTCTTTGCTGTTTCTGAAACATTGATTATTTAGAATTAAAACCAAGAAAAAAAAATTTTTTAAAAAACTGCATTAAGAGTCTTTTTTTAAACTTTTTCAAAAAAAGTCATTTTGTCAAAAGTGCCCCGTACCAGGGGCACATTTGACAAAAATAGCACGAAAACATTAATACATATATTTTTTTTATATAAATACAAATAATAAGTATGTATGTATTAACGAAGACTTATTATTATTATTATTATTATTTATGTAAAGGTGTGAGAAGTCGATGTCAAATACGTATTTAGTGCATGAACGTGAAGTTGAGGCTGGATTTGTTGAAGTTGGTACCTTAAACTCAATTGACCTCCTTAAAGTCCATTTCCGATCTTATAAAAACCCAATTTAATTTAAAATACACAAACACATATGTATGGATGATTGTCAAATGTGCCCCATCGGCAAAAGTCAAATGTGCCCGAAAATCTCTTGAAGAATTAAAAATATTTTAAAATTTAAACTATTTGACCTTGATAAAAACAACTTTTATTCTATTAATTATAAAGGTTAGTGCTACCAAATAGCCCAGGAAAATAAGACATTTTCTGCGAAAAAATTCCCAGTGGAAATTTTTCACCGGAATTGTCTTTATTTATGCATGATACACAAACTGTGAAAAGTCCATTGCAAAGTCGTGTGCGCATAAAAAGTTATTCGGGCTCAAAGGTCGCTAAAATCAGTTTTTTGCAAATATCTCGCTAATGCTAACTTTTACAGAAAAATGTTGGTCTCCAATTTTGTAGCACAGGAAATTTCCTACAAAAATACGTTAAAAGTATTTGCGTACGACTTCTAGTTTAGGAGATTACCCAATTTAAAAAGTTGTTAACAGTTATGACATGAAATACTACCTATGAGTTCATATTAAAATATCTTACTTTTTAAATTGCAATAACTCTTCAATGAAAAGTTGTACAAACAAAATTAAAATGCCGTTTGAAGGATAATTTAATTTTCTATATACCGTACAAAATTTTTTTTTTCGAACGGCTCATGACCTTAAAAATATTCTTGAATAACCGTTAAGGCTTCGAAATTACTGGTTTTTTAAGGATATCTGCGAATTGGTAAGTACTACGATAAAAAGTAATGGGACCAAATTTGTAGAGAATTACAAGATCTACAAAAAATAAGCGATATGTGTACACATAGAAGTAACCGTTTAGAAGATATTCCAAAAAAACCCTTAAAATGGCAAAAAACCGGTTTCTATTGAATATCTTCTATACGGTTACTTCTATGTGTACACATATCGCTTATTTTTTGTAGATCTTGTAATTCTCTACAAATTTGGTCCCATTACTTTTTATCGTAGTACTTACCAATTCGCAGATATCCTTAAAAAACCAGTAATTTCGAAGCCTTAACGGTTATTCAAGAATATTTTTAAGGTCATGAGCCGTTCGAAAAAAAAAATTTTGTACGGTATATAGAAAATTAAATTATCCTTCAAACGGCATTTTAATTTTGTTTGTACAACTTTTCATTGAAGAGTTATTGCAATTTAAAAAGTAAGATATTTTAATATGAACTCATAGGTAGTATTTCATGTCATAACTGTTAACAACTTTTTAAATTGGGTAATCTCCTAAACTAGAAGTCGTACGCAAATACTTTTAACGTATTTTTGTAGGAAATTTCCTGTGCTACAAAATTGGAGACCAACGTTAAAGACAATTCCGGTGAAAAATTTCCACTGGGAATTTTTTCGCACAGCAGCTCTTTTTTCGTCTTATTTTCCTAGGCTACAAATTTTCATACTTACTTTTAAAAAACAATACAACTTTATTTGCAAAACCCTTAGAACAAGATGCCGAAAATTACAAAAAAAAAAAAACACTAAAAGTTAAAAAAACGTATAAGAGCGGGAGGAGTTGAAAGAAAACTGCCAAAGTTCATTACGTTGCTTTCACTCTAATAAGTTATGATTCTGCATTTCAGGTTTTTGGTTCGAAATGCGTGTTCACACCGAAAATGGCAAAGCCAAATGTGCCCCGGTGTCAAATGTACCCCAGTTTATCCTACTTAAGTACTTATTTATTGCTCTTATTTTATTAAATTTTTAACACATTATTCTTAAGTTTTAAGCATTTTTTGTTTTTGGTGACCCCTAGTGAAATTTTCTGTAGAATATTTTTGATAGAACTCTTTAACCCATTATAACCCATTTCTTTTGAAAGGGGATCGAAAATCCAAAAACCCATGACAACAGGATGTAATGGGTTAAGATGTTGTAGAAAGTTGTTCTTGTTTGGAAACTCCATAGTTGTTTAACCAAAAGTAAGTAATACGGTAAGGGAAAATAATAAAATTTTAACGGTTGCGAAGTCGAATGAATGAATAATGAACTATTTTTAGGGTATTTTATACTTTTGATGTAAAAAGGTATCGGGCGCGATAGAGATTTTTTATTTTTCAAAAAACTCCCAAACTTCATTTTAAGGGTACAAGTACAAAACTGCTGCTCGACATAGACAATAGTCGGCACTTTCAGCTGATAATGGTTTTTGTTGTCTAATAGTCATATAACAGTGTTACTCAGGTATCAAAAAACGACTGCTTATAGTAAGGGAGAAATTGCAAAAAAACACCAGATTCAAAGTGATTTTTTTCATGAATAAAAATAAAAATTCATTCAATCTTTCTTTGATATAGCATATGCATGTTTATTTTTACTAGAATCGCCCAATGGTCTAAATTCGAACACAAATGTTATTTAATAAATTGGTACTTTTTGTACACATAGTACTTTTTTTGTTATTTGGTACAAAATAGAAAAGCTCATTTACCATCGCTGGTACAATGACAAATGTGAAACATAAACAAAACAAAAACACGAACAGTGCTATACTTTATTTTTTTTCTTTGTGCTTTATCCTCTTTTCAACTCTGTGTGACTGCGTATTTTGTTGTTGTTAAAATTTGAAAATTTGTATTTAATTTTGGCAGGCTTAAGGGCAACATATTCGAATAATTTTAGCATTGTGCACATCTACATACAAATATCTTTCTAATGGTGTGTAACTGAAAGTCGTACTACGTTTCTTACATAGTAAAAAAGGGGGACAAGTTCTTGCCTTACGAATTAATATATAGATATTTAAGCATTAAAATTCAATTAAAATGTTGATTCTATTTTTGAGTTGAGAAGGGTATTATCTCGTGGAAATACCCATAGATTTTGCTAAAAGTGTCATATTTATACAGCAGAATGTGCAATAAAAATGCCGTCGAATTATTTATATCCGCATAAAGTAAAAAGTAAAGATATTTTGTGTAAAGAGCACATCGAAAAATCTATAAAATAACCCATTTTAAAAAATAACGGAAAATTACCAAATGACCATATTTTATGTAGTTATATCATGGTTAGAACTACATTTTTTATAGAAAATTCTTACAATAAAAATCATCTATTTTCATAGGATACTATTTTAAAGATAAACATCAATACAAATGTTTTGTATTTAAATGCGAAATGCGACAGGCGCGTATTTATTTGCAAAATTTATTGCAAATTTATGCAATGCAGTCAATGCTGCTTCAACTATGCCATAATTAATAATGGCAATTGAAATGGCAAAAATTGCTATTTATTATACCAATGGCAAAAATTATAATGCAATTGTGCTACGTTTATACAACAACAACAATAGCAACAACAACAACATTATAAAAGCTTTAATTATTGGCCATCTAGCTAACACCACCACCAACATAAAATTGATTTCGAATAGGGCAATACAACCGTATGCTGGAAATGCTACTCTTCAAAGGAATTGTAGCGATGGTTTAATAGCTTTAAACTCAAAAATCCTTTAAAATATCGCTATAAAACAGTTTTACCCTAAAAAATAAAATATAAACAAAAATCAGCGATACTAAAAACGTGCACGCAATATTGAACGTTTGAAAATCGTTCGTTTGATTCAAAATTTTCTTTTTATTTCATTTTATTTTATTTGAAAAATTCCCCCCATTTTCAGTTTTGTGCATTCGATTTTAATTCGTGCATTTGTAGTTGAAAAATGCCAGAAAAAACGAAAAAGAGGGGGCGAAATTCAAAAGAGAAATAAACAATTTCCCGTGCTAAAGTCAAATCCGTATGCCGCATTTGCCAAAGCAATTATTTGACGCAGATTTATCGTTATAGAATTTCCGTTTCCGTTATTTGCATTATGCAGCAGACAACAATGGCGGTCGCTGCCATTCGTCGTCTATATGTACATATATACCGCCACTAACACTAAAGCATTAGCGAGCATTGAGTGTCGTAGAGCATAAAATGTTGCACGCTTTTATTTATGACTGGTAGATATGGGGTATGAAAGCGCAAAGCAAAGTGCTGCTGTCAATGTCATTGATTTTTTCATTCAAAGCATTGCGCGGCAATAATTGGTATGCAATATTTTGCTGTTTAAATAGAAAATAGAAATAATTTTGATTTTTTTTTCTCTTTTTTTTTTGTATTCCGCATTTCAATTTGAATCGTTTCGCGCAATTGAACGGAAGGAAAAGTGGGATATTTTGATTGTGAGCGAGGAAATTTCGATTAGAAAAGCCTATGTGAAATTAATCGATTGAAAATGAATTTGCGGCATTGCATTCAGGGAACGCTGTGTTTAGTGCTGAATGCATTTGCTTGAAAAAAAAAAAAAAAATAAAAATTTGTAATGCCATGTTATTTGCTTTTATTGAAAATTTAATGTTTGTTGCGCATTCTTTCGCTGCAAATGAAATTTAAAGAATTTATTTATTTATTTAGAAAACCGAATTTAATTTTTGGAACAAACGGCAATATTTTTACATTTTTTTTTTTTCTCTGAAATGCTTAGTATAGCAAATAAAGGCAATAATATGGTAAGTTTTTGGAAAACAAAGCATTTTAATTATTATACAAAAATCCAATTTTTAATAAAACAAAAACTGTGTTTCTAGCAACTGCTCCGCCTCACAATGGGAGACAGTGGCCATAAATAGGTAAAATTTGAAAGTACTATGGATTTAAAAAAATTTTACGCCAATCGTCAGATAATACTTAGGGACGAAAAAAAAACTATAAAATCTTAAAATTTTGTTTGCTTTAGTTACACAGTGGGCTCAAAGTTGGACTTTAAATAACAAAATGCTCTATGGAAGTTTTTATATTTATTAGAAAGTATTGGATAAACGCCCTAGTTAATTTGTTTTAAGCCGGATGCACTAATGAGGCATATCGTTAGAAAGTATATTGTTTTTACTTTGTTTCTTCTATTTTTTTGTGCAGATTTTATGTGAATTATAGTGATTTTTCAAATATTAAAAAAAAAAATGGTAAAAATGGAAAAATTGCAAACTTTGTTTGACATTAAAAAAAAAAAACACATTTTCTGATTTTCATTATTTTTCAATATACCTAATATGTGGCCAAGTATGCTCAATCAAAATGCAAGTTCCCTACGGCTTTTTTGAGAACTTTTTTTTTATGAACTTTTTCGTGTTGTAGTTTTTGACAGGACAAAATAAATTGACTTTTTTGGAACACTATTATTAATTCATTTGCATTGAAATATGTCAAAACAGCATTTTGGCCAAAAGTACAAGCATTTAGCTTTTAAAAAAACATTTGTTTGTGCTTTTATACGTAATACGTGTATTATGGTGATTTTTCGAAAACTTAAGCTCAAAAATCCAAAATCGATAAATTTTGAAAACTTTGACATTTAAAAAAAACACATTTTTCTGATTTTTATTATTTTCGAATGTAATATGTGGCCAAGTATGCTTAATCGAAATGCAAAGTCCCTACTGCTTTTTTTGAGAACTTTTTTTTCTATGAAATTTTCCTGTTGCAGTTGTGGGAAAAAAAAACTATTTCTATTTCTTTATATTCTTCAACGTTTTACAACAGATTAATCAATTTTAAGCTTACAGTGTACTTAAATTCAGAAGATGTTTTTTTTAACGAAAGGATAGTAGGTAAAGAGTATTTTCCCTCCTTTTTAGCCCCTTGGAAATTGCACTCTCTTTACTTGGACATACCATAGCGAAGCATTTTACCAAATCTTATAATTTGCGCTAAGTAGCGTTAGTAATATGACAAATTTTATTTTCGTAGGGCGTGACACTACCCATTCTTCATTGAAAACTATTTTTTTAAATGCCTTTTGCAATGTACCAGATTTCGTCTTACTACGTCAAGCAATTTCTGAGATATGATGAATCAGCCATTCACAGGGGCGTAGCACCGCCCACTTTTCTAGTGAAAGCTACTTATTCTAATTGTTTTAGTAGGTACCCAATCATGTCTAAGTGCGTCAAATATTATCTGAGAAATAATGAATTTATAGGTAGGCGTATCCGTCGGCGGATTTTGTTCGTATTCACAGAATTTTATTATTTTAATGTAAAAAACATCTGCTCCAAATTTTAATAGCCTAGCTGTATTATTACTATATATGACCGCCGTTCCATACAAACCCTCCCAGTGTGCGCCCCTTAGAAAATTATGGAAAGTATATCAGCCTTCCGCGTAAATTTGGAAGCCACATTCCGAGGTAAAAACTTTATTAACTGATATTGGTTCATATTCTATTGGATTGCAAAAATGTCTTGGTCGCAGCACACTAGTGCTCCGAAAAAGTATGCTATGTGCACTATAAAAAAAATATAACTCTTGGAAAACATATGCCCAACAGAGCTGTTAATTTGCATCTATTATGGGATTTTTAACTCAAAAAATGGTGTACGAATTGGCTTGTTGGGGAAGTGCTAGTCAAAACAAAATAACGCCACTTCTAACGGCACAAAAACATATAATCCGTTTTATACTTATGCAACAAAAACCGCCTTGAACATAGCTTTGGATTATTCAAGAGTCTGGGAATTCTTCCATTAAAGCATCTGTATTTTTATGAGGCTTTAAAGGTATCTTTTCATAATAAAGGTCACTTGATAGAACAATATCACCCTAACTATAATCTAAAAATAAATAAACTAAGAAAAACCTTCATTCCACCGCATAAAATGCAGCACTTTCTACAATCTCATGCAGCGATTGCTCCAAGACTGTTTAACGAGTTACCCGCCAATATGCAATGCATACGTAACAAATTTGCGTTCCTCAGAGAGGTGGCTTTTTACTTTTGATTTCAGTGAGGTAGATTTACTCCGTCATATCCAAGTATAACTTGAAATCCAACATTTACTTTGTGTAAGTTATTAACCTAATTTATTTATACATAAGTATATGGAATTCGCCCCAATTTTGAGCTCGACGTGCTACCATGTACAGAGGTTACATTTGAATGTCAAATGTACATGGTAGCACGCCGAATTCCATATGTTTCTACCAAAAAATTTAATCCACATACTTGTTAATGTTTGAACAATATGAGCGCGGGCCAATATTCACAAAAAATCATTACTATTTTGAGTAATTACAACTTTCACTTTTGACAAGGTTCCTGAGAATTGTCCATATACTTAACCAGATATTTGAGAAAAATAAAAATTTTTTGAAAAATAATTGATTATTTCATCAAAAAATGGATGGCTTAGTTGAGAAATTTTTAGCCAAAAGGCATTTTGAATTTATAAATATGCCACTGGTTGTTTGAATTTGACCATTTTAATGTTTTAAATCATCTTTAAAAAAGGGTGTAGATGATAAACCTATGTAGATTTACAATATAAGTAGTGCACCTGGGGGGTCTCAAATGTATTCCTGAGGAGTTATTGGAGAAAAATTGTTTTTTTGCCTTGTTTTAGAAAAATAATTTTCTTGAGTCACTCTAATGCTTTAGAGAATAACCTTTTTATATGAAACTTTAAGCTAATTTATGATACTTTTAAGAATGTAATTGATGTTTAGGGCCTAATAAAATTTCACAAAATTCTGAAACTTCATAGTTGGTATTTTAAATTTTTGTTCCTACTTTTGACTTTGGCGGCCATTTTAATATGAAGAAGTTCCCAATGACATAACCTTTAACAATTTTTTTTGGGTTCTCATTAAATCTTCTGTAACTCGGTACTTGAGATCAGAAAAAAATACTTTTATGCGCTGCGTATGATGCATGCGGTGCCTTTTATCTACCTGGAGCCATCAAACGGATTGCTCTTAGAAAGTTTTTTTTTTTTGACTTCAAATCAAAACATTTGTGTGATAAATATGCAACCAAATTAAGGCAAATTGAACAAGGAATCCAAAAAATATCATAAATGGGTATGTTAATGTGACCTTCTTTAAACTAAAATTCCCGCTACTTAAATTCAAAAAATATGAAAAAAATAAATTGAAAATATCAACTTTAAAAGGCCAGAAATTTGCGGAATTCTTTTTAATCCTATAAATTTAATACACTATTGAAAAGCCACTATAATTAGCTAAAAGTTTTCTTTAAAAAAAAAAAATTTCTCTAAAACGTAAGGGTGACCCAAAAAAAAAAATGTTTTTGTAAAACAAGTTAGAAAATCAGTTCTTCCCTTGTAACTCCTCAAGGTTATATTTTAGATCCTCCCAGAGCTACGAGAAGATCGACCAAAACTTCAACCGATGAGAGAAAGAACAGCGCACAGTGGTCTGGAATGCTATTCTAGCTGGTCATAACTCTTTTCTGGTTATTTTTTATAAAAAAAATATCAGTTTCTATGTTTTGTGGATCGCTGACTCTAAATCTGAAAACGATTTTTTAAAAATCAAAATGGCGGATCCAACATGGCGGACAATTTTCTTAAAAATTATTTGTATCATGACAAAATTGTGATTAAGGGGGTTTTTGAGGTTGCTGATTTCGAATTCGGCATCATGTTTTTTGTAAACAAAATGGCGGATCCAAAATGGCGGACAATTTTCTAAAAAGTTGATTATATCACGACAAAATTGTGGCTAAAGGGGTTTTTGAGGTAGCTGATTACGAATTTGGTATCATCTTTTTTGTAAACAAAATGGCGGATCCAAAATGGCGGACAATTTTCTAAAAACTTGATTATATCACGACAAAATTGAGGCTAAAGGGGTTTTTGAAGTCGCTGATTACGATTTCGGTATCATCTTTTTTGTAAACAAAATGGCGGATCCAAAATGGCGGACAACTTTCTAAAAAGTTGATTATATTACGACAAAATTGTGGCTAAACGGGTTTTTGAGGTCGCTGATTACGAATTCGGTAATAACAAAATCACTGCCGAATTGAAAAAACTCGCTCGTTTGTTGATTGAAAGACAAAGTAATTGCCTACTTAACATGATTTAACGCAATGCAATTTTGCCTAAGTTTTTAAATTAGCAACAAAAATAGTAAATAGATATTTGTTACTGATAATATCTCAGATATAAGACATAATTTTTGTACTTGAAATATTCGCGAAGTTATGGCAATTTAAAATGTTGGTCCCTTATGGAGGCAGGCATGTCCTTGACCCAAAAACGCCCATTTTCACCAAATGACTTAATGCTATCAATACTAACTCAGATATTAAATATTATTGTTGTATCTGAAATATTCACAAAGTTATGGCGATTTCAAGATTTTGGTTATATAGGAGGTGGGCGTGTCCTTAACCCGATCACGCTCAATTTCACAAAGTGACCTAATGCTATCTATACTAACTCAGATATTTAATATAATTTTTGTACTTGAAATATTTACGAAGTTATAGTGATTTTAAATTTTTGGTTATATAGGAGGCGGGCGTGTCCTTGACCCGAACACGCCAATTTTCAACAAACAAATAGATGCTGCTAATACTATATCAGAAATAGAATTTTATTGTTTTACCTCAGACACTTTGGTTGTTATTAGTTTGACGAAACTGGAGCGTTGCAAGAATACAGAAAAGTCGCTGAAGAAAAACTCACCGTAGTCCATGAAGGGGAGTGATGGGGGAATCAAATAAATGCGTAGAGCCTTCAAAAAATCTGATATTACACACTTAAATGATTAAGCCGTTGCAACTCCATGAAACATATTAGTTATAGTCCACAGAGTGCAAAATTCGTAAATTTGAGAAATGAAATTAAAGATTTTTTGTGATGATCCGGATATCCTTTTTGTGTTAAAAAAAACCAACTTCTAAGTATGCAAATCTTCAGCAAATAGATCAAATTATTCTCAGAATAAGTTTCATGAGGTAAGACCACTTAGTTTAAAATATACACTCATTTAAACTTTCACATATTTTAAGAGATTTTTGGAAAATATTACTATTTTCTGAATTCATCAAGTTTAAGTCGCGAAAACTCAGAAATGGTATTATTTCTTGGTATTCTGGTACTTGAAATGTGTTATCTAGATACTTAACTTTAAATTTGTGCAAAAAAAATATAACTTTTAATACACAAATTTTCGGAGTTATGACCGGCTAGCGCTCTCTTATAGACCACTGTGCGGCGTGGTCAAGGCTTAAGTTGACGCGGACCGACGATTGGAACGAGAAATGATTTTTGACGATTTGGGGTTGAATGTCATGTCTGCACGGAGAAAAAAAATAGTACCTGCTACTTTATTTCTCATAAATTTTACCAGATTTTCAAGTCAGAATAGTGACAACTTTACACCGAAGTAAGATTTACCTTACTGTTTTAGTCAATTCAGATTGTTCGAATGACCTCACAGTCTAGTAATTTTAATGAAAAAAGTGGCGTGATATTTACCTTACTGTATAGTTCAAACAACAAAAAAAAAAAAAAAATGAACTGACCGGCGCCGGGATACGAACCTTGGCCCTTCCGAATGGTAGTCAGATACATATCCACTGGGCTGCTTCCGCATATGATTTAGAAGCAAAAAAATTTGTATATGAAGAAAATGTCTGTCCAAAAATATAAATTGTTACATAAATTATAAAAGTCAAAATGACTCTATATTTTGGTGGTGCTTACCTTACTCGCGTAAGGTGAAAATTATGATACTCATTTTTGTGCGTGAAAAAATTTAAGTTATTTTGACTAGAATTTTAAACTCAAATTGACCACACATTTTTTTTCTGAAAGTGCAAATTACCTTACATATAGTCAAATGTAGGAAATTTGTAGTAAGTATTCCTTTATTATTTAACTACATTTTATTTGTAGATATGACTTTACGGACCCATCAAATAGTTCATACGTAAGGTAATTTATACTTGAAATTTAGTGTTGATTACTTTAATTTTTCGACTAGCCAATATAGTAAAAATTATTATACGTATTTTTCTCCGTGTGTCTTGCGAAATTCAATTGAGATACAAAATTAAGCTCAAGTACATTTTGTCAGTTTTTAATAAACAAATACGGAAAATGTTGCAATTTCAATAAAATTGTAACAGGTTATGATGCTTGGTTTCATAAGTTTGACTCAGAAATCACACAACTGTCCATGGTATGGAGCCCGGAAAATCTTCCCATTCAAGCAAGACAAAAAATGTCAGCAACAGAAGTGCTGGTGTCTATTTTAATTATGAGAGCGAAAATTGTATCTCTTTTTTATCCTGAATACTTGACCATTATTTCGATATGGTATACTGAAAACTGTTTACCTAGAATTTTCGAAAATTTGTTAGAAAAACAAAAAAAAAATAAACATGAAGCGCCATGTTTTCCGAATCTGGCGGCTTGTGAATTGTGGTTATTTCCAAAAACAAAAAAAAAAAAAAATTGAGGGGGTAGCAAGTGAAGTTAATTCAATTATTGCAGAAATTGAGAATCTTCAAAAACACAATTTTGACTCTTTTAATAAGTGGATCTTTGGGCTGAAAATATGAGTTGAAATGAATGGCGATTATGTAGAGAAGATAAAAAAGGATGAAGATTGAAAACAACGTACTCAGCGAACTTTTTTTAGATCCTACGTAGTTGCCAATTTAATTAAGCTGTAAACAGATTAAACGATTTGGATTTGAGAAACATATTAAACAATTCTTCGCTGAGAAAATCCATTTTGTTGAATTGCAACAATGTGAACCGAAGTTATTTTTGCACTTGATTACTAGACACTCTATAGTAAAAAAAAACCTTCTCAAACGAGACGAGTTTTTGACCTCTGAATGGAAAAAGAAGGATCATACTTCCAACAGTACGAATTTCGCGCAGCTTTTTTGATTTTTCGACCACAAAGTTTCGATAAAATTAATAACTCCAAAAATATTTCAATATGAAAAGGTTTGAAGTAAATCTGCGTTTGAGTTAAAAGCAGATGTTATAAAAGAATATTTTATTTTCAGTATCACCACGTACACCACCACATAAAACCTGATCATTACTTCTGCACTTAAAAACTTCGTATGGTATGTATGTATGTATGTATGCATATATGATACGTCTGTGTGCTTAAATTTGATATGCATATTTAAGCCTTTACAAGCGTACGCTGCTTACCATAATACTTATGGCAAATACTCGTTCAGTACTTACAACATGCATTTAATGAGGTAGATTTTTAACATGGGGTATCGATTGGAAGCATTCAATTCAAAAGCAACATCCGTAATCATTGCACGTAAAAGTGGAATTACATACACACATACATACAAACATACAGCTACTGTGGCTGAGCATTTACAACATCATTAATGTTAATTGCAACAAGCGGAGAATGGATGTATCGTTTGCATCCTCCAACATTAATAAGAAGGATAATGAAGGAAGTATTGGACGAGTTGGTGCTGCTTATTTACAGAGAAGATAAATTAAATTTAATTTAATAAAGCATTATCAATTCAAGAATATCAACCTACTGGCTATCTGATTTTGAAACTCAATAAATTGAAAGAGTTCGAAACTTTTACTTTAAAGTTTATTTGTTCGATAGAAATTCAATTGAAAGTTTAAAAAAGTAATAAAAATGTTGTTATTTATTTTTTTTACTGAGTTGACACTGAAAGACTTACAAATGCCAGTAAAATATGAACACAAATTGTATGTAACAAAATTGAACGCGAGCAATACATACACATTTTGCAATTGCATTTGTAGTTGTGACTTGGCTGGCATTAGTACCCCCCATGAGTTTGTTATGCTGCACAAATAACAAACAACACAACGACAAATATCAACTCATGCATGCGAACTGTGAATAAATAGTTCGAAATTTGTTTAGGGAAATTTGTTGGCAACGTTACAATTTCCTGGCAAAATAAAAAGGATATTTCGCTTTATATGTGAGAGTTTGTTATTTTTTCCTCTTTTTAATTTTGTTGCCTTGTTGACACTGCACAGGGAAAAATGCCAAACAAACGTCAGACTGAAATGACAGCAAAATACGTATATTTTTTACGTCTAGCAATAGCGCTTATGCACCACTATGATTTGGATGATAGATAAGGGTTCCGTAAAAGTGAAAAAAAAACATACGATTCGCTACAAAATGGTTTGGGGGTTAAAGCGTGAAATTTAAATTCAAAAATTGATAATGCTAGCAGAAACTTTGACATATTCTAAATTTAAAATACATACATACATATATCAAATCAAATTGCTGTCAAATCTTTGTGAGTGTCATATTCAATTGAGCGCTGGTTGACAATCATACGCTCACTGCATATGTACCAACTATGTATATCGATGCGGGAATCATTTTTGTTAAATGTTGAAATTTCTTTTCTACAAAATTTCTTCAATTAAAATCTTGTACTTTTTATATTTTAAAATGGTTGCAATAGTTAACTTCAACCAGGGTTGCCGTCAAGTGATGATACACCAAAAGTGATCTGAGCATATTTTATGCAAAATCTGGCTGGCTGGGTCTGCGTGGAAATACATTTTTTGGGAAAATTGAGCAAGATAATTCAATGAAATTTGGTACTCTGCCTCCGTCGTCAAGGGCAGCTCATAGAATTGAAAATGAGCGAAATCGGTCAACAGACACGCCTACCGCCCATACAAAAAAAACATTTAAAATACAACTTCAGGAGTATTTTTCATGTCAATGCAACCAAGACACACATAAATAATACGAATTGTAAGCGCAAACTCTGAGAAAAAATTGGGCGAATTCGGGCAAGACCGCGTGGCATCTCCCATATAAGCAAAAGCTTCAAAACGCTATGCTAAAGGCGTTTTTTGAGATAATCCAACTAAATTTCATTCAAATACTAATGACTCTATATGCATGCTCTGAGTTGAAACTAGACGAACTCAGACAAGGGAGTGTGGCACCACCCATATAAGCAAAAGCTTCAAAGCTCAATACTGAAAGCGTTTTTGAGATAGTTGAACTAAATTTTGCTCATACACTAAGAACTATAAATGCAAGCTCTCAACAAAAACTGGGTGAACTCGGACTGTTAATGGGCAAAATCGATTCATGCCCTTTTGTTAACTCTACGTACCATCTTTCTTAATAAATTAAAATAAGAAAAGTGGTTTTGTCATACAAACCTTCTTAAACTAAAATAAAATTTTTTTCTGAAATTAAAATGAAAATTTCAGAAATTGAAATGAAAATTTCTCATATATAAATGAATTTTTATGAAATATAAATGAAAATTTCTCAAATATAACTGAAAACTTCTGAAATTAAATTAAAAAGGTGTAGTTTTAGGTAAACTACGCACATGAAACTCGAAATTTCACCCAACGTTAAAACTCTAAAACTGCCTTTTGGATAAAACTTGTCGCAAAATCATAGCAAAATCGCACAAATAACATTTTGACAAAACATATTAATTCATTACGTCTCCTTTTCCAAAAACTGTGTTGTAATGGGTAAAAATGTTCTACAAAAATATTTTACAAAAAACTTCACTTTGGGTCACCAAAGACTAGAAATGTTTAAAACTTAAGAATAATGCAAACAGCACCTTTTTTGAAGAATGCAAGTTATATTTATCCTTTTTACACCAATAAGATGAACGGCCTTAGTACTCAAATGAAATTCTTTAAAAAATAATCGATTTAAAGTAAAGTGCAGCAGCAACAACTGAGCAATGTCATTGTAAATGTTAAATTCTCAAAGCAACTAACTCTATTGCAAGCAGACAAGCAGCTGCAAGGATTTGCATAATTTCAAGGATTATCATAACAGGATAGAAAATTGCGGTCCATTGAATTCAATATGCGGTGGAGCATTAAAAACACTGGCAGTAGAAAAGCAACATAAGAAAAAAAAAAATGAAAGGCAAAAGGAAACGGAAACATGAAATGAACTTGAATGAATGCACGTAAGAGTGAAAGTGTTAGTGCAGTGCAGTGTATACATATACATTGTTATATATAAATAACTCTTTTCGACAAGTTGCATTAGTCGGCTTTGCATTATGCAAGTTGAATGTGCTTTTACTTAGTCCTTTTTTCAACAATGCGGTCAGAGTGAAACAGATAAACTTACCATTTTTGTAGTTAATCCACTTTAGAGGACTGCGCATTTGCTCTTGCATTTGCAAAAGTTTATTTTTATTGGAAAACTTTAGTGATAGGGAAAATTATATCGTTGTCGGATTTGAAAGGTTTTCTTCAATACTTTGAAAAAAGAAAAAATAGAGAAAAAATCTGAAGTAAAATTTTAATTTGCTGTCATTTCCATTTTGTTTCGTTTCATCCTTATGATTTCAAAGTGCAAAATGAGTTTAAGTTAGACAATTTTTTACAAATATTAACTACATTCCGATAAGAGTTTCAAGCTATTTATAACGTTTCTCATAGACATTTTAAAATTGGTTGTAAAATAGAGTAAACGCATGTAGTAAAGGTAAAGTAACAGGTAGCCGAGATGGAGAAAAAACTTATTTTTAAAACAAATGATCTCAGACAAATTTAATAAAAAACTATAAAATGGAAAGTTTAAGTATCTAGCCTTAACTGAGGAATCTGCGATGTGCTGAAACGTTTAGGTACCACAACTATTTTTGACGTTAATTAACATTAATAGGATTGCAGAAATATCTGTTATTTCAGCTCAGGTTGAAAATAACTAGTTTTGTTTTTGTCTACTGATAGGAATCTGCTTTGTTTGCACCTGCTGACGTGTTTCTCGGCCGGATTTTAATGTTCTTAATGTTTTGTTAATCTTTTTTAAAAGATCTGTTAATAGCTAATGAACTAACGAATCCAAAAGTAGGAATAACTCCAATAAAAAATATTTATTCTTTTAACTGCTTTTGCATATGGACGACTCATACATGAGCTACTGACTGCACAATTCGAAAACAAAATATAGAGAGAAACTATAAAAAAGTACACAGAGCGAAGAAAAAAAGCATAAGTTAAGTTGCCAAATGAGTTTCTACCATGTTCGCGAGTGTTTTAACTACGTTTCGTTGCTGATTCGGATTTAACAAAGCTCCAAAATCATATTTGTATGGTGCGTTGCTAAATCACTTACGAACGTAGTAGAAACTTATTTAGATACTCTGGTTGCCAAGCGTTGTTAAATCCAAATCAGCAACGAAACGTAGTCAAAACACCACGAAACGTAGTTAAACCCAAATCATCAACGAGACGAAGTCAAAATACTTACGAACGAAAACAAATAGACTTTCAGTCAACCTCACAATAATGATGGCAGTGGGTGAGTTCGTTAATGTCCGCATCTATCAAACGACAGGTTCCAGGTTCAATCTCTCCAATACCAAAATAAAAAAAGATTTATTTATAGCAAAAATTAAATTAAAAAAGAAAATAATATCAGGAAAAAATAAAAAAATATTTTTTTTTTGTATTTGATTCACGAACGTAGTTGACACTCATTTAGCAGCGCGCGTTGCTAAAATTGCTACGAACGAGAAGTATTTGGGTCGAAACGTTGTTAAAATAATTACGTTTCTGCCACGTTTGACAATGTTGTTTTCTCTGTGTATACATCGTTTATTCAAGAAAGTCCTTCTTATTCTGCTGTGTGTGACTTATGACTTCTCCTTATGACTTCTGAAACAACCTTTTTATTAGCCGATAGCCAAACAAATTTTGTCGATTAATGATGGTAATCTCATTTGGGGAATTTATTAAATATATTACAAGTTATGACTGAACCAAGTGCCATCACGCTTAAATTTTAAATTTTTGGAAAACTAGAGTTAATCAAACTGTGCTGTGAACGGCTCTTACAATAAATATAATAATAAAAAACATAACAAAAATAAAATCACTGCTTTTGACAGTACAGAAAAATTCTCATTTAAAACTGATTTTTAAATCTTTTGCCATTTTTCCTCAGTTTTCTTTCTTTTTTTTTTTGTTTAATGCTTCCTGTCAATGCAAACAATTTTATTTGACTTGACAGCAATTGCTGTCCTTTTAAGCCTTTAGCTTTGTTGTTACGCAAAAAGTTCGATTGTTTGAAAACTTCAAGATTGACAGCGTTAATCCTTCAATATTCTCTACTTTAATATAAAACTTTTGAATTTGAGAGCTACTGGTAGCCGTAGGAGCAGCTATTCCTATCGCTCTCTACAACTGCAGTTGCTGTTGTCTTTATAGATTTTGTATTTTTTTATATTTCTGTTTTTTACTTGGCATTATTTTCTGAAAGTTTTGTTTATTTACTGCATAAATATCTATAAAATATGCAGTCAGGAAACTAGAAAGCAACAGAGCAGCATTGGCAGCATCTCAATGGGGCTCTGATGAATATTGTGTTTTTCGATATTCTGTGTATTGAGAGCGTAATAAAAGTTTTGCAATTTTAACGTTCCACAATTGTCTGCCTGCTTTCGTGCGTTTTCATATATTTTTTTTTTGAAAAGCGCAACGATAAAATCATTTTCCATCGCATAGATTATTTCCTTTTGCATTTTCCTTTTATTTATTTTATGCTTTTTTTCATTTATTGCTTGGTCTTTTCAATCTGAATTTAAGGCTACTTTGCATTTAAAGATACTATTTATTTATTTATAGTAGATGTATTGCTGCGAAGCAATCGTTGAAACTTTTGTACATTTTCTCAAAATTCATTCAAATAAAAGTTTTTGAAGGCTTCCATTTTTAATTTGAAGGACTTTTTTGAATTTTATTATATTAAAGATATTGACTTGCGATATTAAAAAAAAAACAAAACAAAAGAAAAGCTTGCAAAAAACTTTTAAACAGATGAAACCTGTTTTAACACTTATTTTCCGAATTCACATTTAAAAGTTTTTTTTTTAGAAATGAATATAGAAAGTTCAAAAATATATGTGAGGCAACTGAAACGAAAAGAAACCCCATTCAAAAATACTTTGGATAGTTAATCAATGTATCCAAAAACTAAATGTGCCCTGTTTACAAATCATTACTAAGTCTTGAGTTTCGCTCAAAGCTGCGATTTATTCCCAGGCATTTCCTATAGATAAGTGTAATATAATAATAACCAAGAAATGGTCATTTCTGGGATTTAGTCTAAGATGGACTCTTGCAAAATGTTGGTAAAAAACTGTAGAACATGATGATGCCGAAACTTTATTTTTAAACATTCTTATCGATATGTGCCAAGTGACCGTGACTATGTCAAAAATTCAATTCCGAACCATGTCCAATATTAGACTAAATGTTTGCTCTTTAGATGCTTCAGACAAACACTGTGGTGAAGTAAAAAAATAAACTTAAATTACCGATAATTGCAAAAAACTGTATAAAAATTGGCCAAAAAAGGCATTTTTGAGTTTCGAAGCAAGCCCTGCTTGTGTTCTAAAATACATTTTTGAAATATCAAAAGTGATACGTAGGTTGCCTTTTATATTTCGGGATTGGGCAACACTAATGTCAATAGCTAAAATCTGGCAACACCATAATAAAGTTTGACATTTTTTAGCATAAACGTGCTCACAACGTTTTGACTTAGGACAATCATTTGTGTTGTTTACAGTGACTTGAAAAAATCAATTTGGCAAAAAAATGGAATTAACTCGTGAACATTTTCGTGCGATAATTTTTCACAACTTTCGACGTGGATTAACTCAACAACAGTACATCGATGAACTTAATTCAATTTTTGGCGATGAAGCTCCATCAAGGACCAGTGTTTATCGGTGGTATGGTGAATTCAACCGAGATCGTAGTTCACTCCAAGACGAATTTCGTGAAGGTCGTCCAAAATCAGTTGTTGTTCCGTATATGAAGCAAAACACGCCTATTCGCTCAAATTTGGCAATAGGTAGTTCCGGTGTGCAAGATTAATCCTGGATGATTTTGTCCTAGTGCTATTTGTTGTTAAATTACAGGGTGTTGAAGTTGGCGTTTTTAGTCATTTTCATAAAAAAGGGTGTTTTTTTAAAAATTTATAGCTTACATCAAAATTATCAATGCATTTTTCTAACACATAATTATGACAAATCAAGGAACGGATTAAAAACACGGCTATAGTGACATATGTTTCGTCTTTCGCCACAAAGACTCATCAGACTATTTTTGTTGTAATTATAATTATATTTATTTTACTAAATTAATTATAATTGAAAAATTGCAAGTTTGAAAACTTTTTGTGTTTTTGGCCTGGGCGTGAGTTGAACCAAGGAACTCGCGGTTGGTAGCAGAAGTCGTTACCACTGCACCAGCCTTGCCCGGCTGCGAAGCCGACTTTTGCCAGTTTTGTTTGTGTGTTAATACGTATTGATATATCATAATTGTTGTTTTGTGTTATTTATTGATATTTGGTATATATGACTAAAAGTTCAATTAAAAAAAAATCAATTTTCTATATATAAATGTCATTAAGTAACACACTTAAAAAATTCTTAAAGTTACATCAAAATTTGTAAATTGATATAACTAAGTAACTACATAGTCCCATTAATTTTTTAGTGTTCGGTAGCTAGATGAGAGTTTTTGGCTTTTGAACGCCCGCGGCAGGCAAAACTCTTTATTTACTCAAGAGGAAGGCATCTTTCGAAAAAAGTGTTCTTAGAATTATTCGAAAAATATGTGTGAAATTTTTGGGAATTTTTTGGAAAGTTAAAAAATAAATTTTTTTTTTCTTTGAATAATTTTGAAAAAATTTTCAAAAAAATTTAAAAAAAAAAATTTTCAAAAAAAAAGTTAACCCTCTAACCGCCAATGTAGATAAACTTGAGCAAGGAAAGTAAGAATTTCGGGCTTCAGTTAATATTGGACTGGACAACACGAATCTAAAGCCCGTTTGTTGATATCTTTTCTTTTTGTTGCTAAAAATTAAAAAAAAAGAAAGGCTGCCTGTGGGTTGCTATATCGGATAAAGCGTAAGAAAATAAGACAGGTGTACATTTTAAACATAAGATAAAATTCAGTTTCTATTGAACACAGGAGACCAATATTGTAGGTCTGGTAAGAAAATGTAAAAAAATAATCAGGAAAATTATCAAAACCGTCATACTGTACATCAGCTACTGGATATTTAGCTTTGTGGCCATGACGATCAGCGTTCTTATGGTCCCCACATTCCGGTTTTTTTTGGAATATATGGGGATTCTGCGGAGTATAGATACAAGCAACCGCGGTTTACCAGATGGGTCACAGGTTGCGGATAGTGAACGGCTTCTAGATATAGAAGTTAGGCGCAAATACACGAATAAGGGGTCCGGACAAGTAACAGGTAACCAGCGTTGCGTCTTGAAAGAAAAACCCACAATGCCCGTAGCTGGCGCTGACGAATCGAGTTGATGTAGCCTTGAAATAAGCATTTTGTCACAATTTCCCTTGAAATCCTGAAGAGCACCTGTCCAAGAATGGACAGCTTCCAGGTCAGCGTCTGTTCCAGATTAGTCGGTTGAAATTGAAAGTGAATTTGACCACTATTATTTGCAGCGCTTGCCGGATTCAGCCTTAAACTTATAACTTACTGCGTGGGGAGTTGCTGAGAAGATTATACTAATGAAACTAATTCTCCAAGGGGTATCCATCAGAATGTGGTAAATCTTTTTACCTCGGCAGTATGCACGTTGCATTTAGAGGTGCAAGAAACATGCATAGCTAAGAATGATTCTCCTATAATTGGAACCAATATGGTTCACCAAAATTTAAACAGTACATCGCAAAGTAAGCATAAAACTTGATTTGGTCATCCGAAAGCAACAAATAAGATTCAGGCAAAACCGATCACTATCTCAAACGCCAAACTACACCAAAAATGCAATCAGAGGGCTATAGCAAACGAGAACAGGCTGCGAAAGTGTAGATGGATTGGTCATATTCTCTAGAAAATACGCAGCGAAGTCTGTCGCCAGGCCCTTAAGTGGAATTCGCAAGGCAGTAGAGAACGTAGTAACCGAGAACCACCTGGAAAATTTCGCAGTATAATAAAATCCAAGAATCGGGAAAGTCGTGACAAGAGATAAAAGTCATCGCACAGGATAGTGACAAATGGAGACATTTAATTTATGCCTTGTGCTCCTTCTAGGGGTTACGGGAGAACACACACAAAGGTAACACAGCCGTAAATAGCACCTTAATATGTAAAATCGTATGGTACATATGAAAATATAGAACAAAAAAAGTTGGACTTAACCGACATAGCTGCCTACATGCAGCCTTCATTGATATCATAAAAAATCAGAATTTGGTTATGGTTTTCACTCCTTTTATTATCTAATATAAAAACATAACTAAAGCCAATAAATTGCAAAAATTTTGAAGCCGAAACAACGATTAGAAGAAATTTTTTTTATTTTTTTAAAAATTGCAAAAATCAGAAATAATTTTTACGAGTTTTTCACCGACTTCTGACATTCAATAAAACATAACAGCTCAACGAATAAACTTACAAGGTCCAAACTGGCTTTAAAATGTAGAAGAGAAAAAGTTCTAAAAGCTTGTTAAAACATTTAATCTTCAAAAAAATTAACTTTTGAACTAATTAAAAAAAACGCATAGCTGTCTCAGGGCAGCTTTATCGGTTAGAGGGTTAAAAAAAATTCCAAAAAACTTCACCCGTATTTCTTGAACGATTCTAAGCATTTTATGCCAAGTACACTTTTTTCGTAAGATGCCTTGCTCTTGAGTAAACAAAGAGTTTTGCCTGCCATGGGCATTCAAAAGCCAAAAATACTCATGTAGCGACTGAATCCCATCTTGAGTCATACATCATTTTAAAGCTCATAAATTATGCTTTAATTTAAAGTACTTTTAAAAAATAACCTTTTCATGAAAATTACTAAAAACGCCAACTTCAACACCCTGTGTTTTAACATCAAATGGTACTAGAACCAAATTCTCCTGTATTAAAGTTCTGGCACACCGGATTTACGATATTGCCAGATTTGAGCGAAATCGGAGATAAAAAAATTTTCAGCTGGTACACTTGGCGTGTTTTGCTTCATATGTAAAAAAGTACTCCAAAAACTCAAAAAACCAGTACGTTTGATGTTCTAAGCTGATGTCCAAAATACTTTTCCGAAATATTTCAAGAGCTAAGGGCACTCAAAACTTTTTACCATTTTCGAGTCCAATACTTTTGATATTAAAAACACTTTTATGAACCTTCATAACATGTTGGAAACAAAATTTTCGAATAAAGTTTCAGTCCTTAGAAACAGTTCTATACAAGTGTTTTATGTCATGCTGTGTTTATCTAAGAACGAAACTGTTATCTCCGACTTTTTAAAACAAAAACCGGAGGAAAAAATAAAAAATTTGAATTATAATTTTTAAAAATAAAAGTAAAAGTAAAGTAAAAGTTATTTATTTTAAGTTTTTATTTATGCATGCATATGTCAAGGAAATGTTTATTTTCTAATGAGTAAGTTTTATGTGTCTGACTTTTTCTCAAAATTAATTTCAGGGTCTGCTTCAATGTCATCAAATACAGTTTTACTTCAAAGAAATGTTTTTTAACGAAATTTTTATTTTTCGTTTGCTTGTAAGATATCTTTATTTTAAGCTAAAATTCACTTGTCATTAGTTAAATTACCTAGAAATTTTAAATTGGCAAAACAATATCAACAACAAATAAGATCTTAATGAACACTTCACTATTTTATTTAATATCTTGTATATTTGCAAACACTTTCTAAAAGCTTAAAAGGTTCTTTACTTTAAAAAGTTATAAAAATTCATTTTACTAAATGAAATGAAATGAGATGCGAAAAAACAAAAATCATAATCAGAAATTGTCGCAAAAGATGGAGAAAACTGCAAAAACTTAATTAATTTGCATGGAAAACTTTTGCTGTGAACTTAATTTATTTCATTTGCCTGTTCTTTCTCTCAATAATTCTGCTTCTCTTCCTCTTTTAAATTAAAAAAAAAGAGAAGAAACTTTTTCTTTCTAATGCTTAAAGAGCCTAAAGCAGCAACAGGCCACGGTGTGCCTTAACCCGTTCTAAATCGGACGTCGTAGCACATCAAATTTTTTTCCAGATTCTGTTTACTTATCGTTCAAATGATGTATAAAAAAATTTTCACTCGTGACTCCTCGACTAAATTTTGAGATAATCGCTTTTCCAATTGGGGCATTTTCCCATACAAAAAGAAAAAAAAAATTTTTTTAACTACATCAAATAAAAATTAAAATAATCACAATCGATGTGTTTTGCGATACTAAACGCGAATTTAACCTCAAAATTGCTCTATCATGTATAGTTTATGAGATATTGTAACCTAAAGACCAAAAAAAGTCGTTTTTTGCCATTTTTTGAAGCTATATAACTATGTAACATATCATTTATTCGTCAAATGTGGTTAAAATACTTGAAAGTCATGATCTTTTCCTTTAAAATCTAATTTAAATTATGATTATATCTTCATGCTTCTAAGAGATATCGTAGACCGAAATATTGGCTAAACGGGTTTTTTGCACTTTTGTGTCTTTTTAGGTTAAGGTATCTTTGATTACAAAAAAGATATCAACATAATTTAAATTAGGTTTTAAAGGCAAAGATTAGGACTTTAAGTTGCTTACCAGATTTAACGAAATTAAAATTTCTTTTACATTTTAAACATGTTCAACGAACCGACTACTTCTAAATTCAGCCGTTTGACCCCGAGTGTTGTTTTTACGTGTATGGCATACGGCTGAATTTTGAAATGGTCGGTTCGTTGAACATGTTTAAAATGTAAAAGAAATTTTAATTTCGTTAAATCTGGTAAGCAACTTTAAAGTCCTAATCTTTGCCTTTAAAACCTAATTTAAATTATGTTGATATCTTTTTTTTCCTCATAGATATCCTAACCTAAAAAGACACAAAAGTGCAAAAAACCCGTTTTGACAATATTTCGGTCTATGATATCTCTTAGAAGCATGAAAATATATATATAATTTAGATTAGGTTTTAAAGGAAAAGATTAGTACTTTTAAGTATTTAAGCCACATTTGACGAATAAATGATATGTTAAATAGTTATATAGCTTCAAAAAATGGCAAAAAACGACTTTTTTTGGTCTTTAGGTTACAATATCTCATAAACTATATACGATAGAGCAATTCTGAGGTCAAATTCGCGTTTAGCATTGCAAAACACATCGATTGTGATTATTTTTATTTTTATTTAATGTAGTTAAAAAAAATTTTTTTTCTTTTTGTATGGGAAAATGCCCCAATTGGAAAAGCGATTATCTCAAAATTTAGTCGAGGAGTCACGAGTGAAAATTTTTTTATACATCATTTGAACGATAAGTAAACAGAATCTGGAAAAAAATTTGATGTGCTACGACGTCCGATTTAGAACGGGTTAAGGCACACCGTTAGGCGTAATGTAGCACAAAATGCTTAAAAACTTTATAAAACTAAATAGTAGATATTGAGAAAGTTAAATTGACGTATATTGCGTTTTCAATAAAATTCATAAATCTATTACAATTGTACTCGAGAATTTCCCGCATCTTTGCCCCCGTGATTTTGAGTATTCGGCGAAATTTTTTTTCAAGGTCCTTTTTCAAGAAATTTAAGGTTAGATACATATGAAGCAAAGCATGCCAAGCATACCAGCTGAAAATGTGTTTGCCTCAGATTTCGCTCAAATTTGGAACTATGGTAGATCCGGTGTGCAAAAACAATAATCCGGGAGGATTATTTGTTGTTAAAATACAGGGTGTTGGATTTGGCGCGTTTGGTCATTTTCATAAAAAGGGTGTTTTTTCAAAAAACTTATAGCTTACACCAAAGTTTGTAAATTGATATATCAAAGTAACTGGTCTTAATTATTTTTAAGTGTTCTTTTTATAAAAAAATATTACTTGTTGAAAAAATTTTTTCAACAAAATTTTTTAAACTTGAAAAAACTTTTAAATTTTTTTTAAAAAACCCCATTAAATTTTTTTTAAAAGTACTTTAAATTAAAGCATAATTTATAAGCTTTAACCCTTTCGACCCGGCTGGGACAATATATCCCAATTTACATACATATATTGTCCCAGCCGGGTCGAAAGGGTTAAAATGATGTATGACTCAAGTGGGGATTCGGTCGCTAGATGAGAGTTTTTGGCTTTTAAACGCCCTCGGCAGGCAAAACTCTATGTTTACTCAAGAGGAAGGCATCTTAAGAAAAAAGTGTGCAAGGCATAAAATGCTTAGAATCGTCCAAGAAATACGTGTGAAATTTTCTGGAATTTTTTGAAAAGTTAAAAAAATTTTTTTCTTAGAATAATTTTTTAAAAAATTATTAAAAAAAAATTTTTTTCAAAAATATTCAAAAAAATTTTTTTTTTTAAATTCCAAAAAAATTCACACGTTTTTCTTGAATAATTCTAACCATTTTCTGCACTTTTTTCGTAATATGCCTTCCTCTTGAAAAACAAAGAGTTCATCCTGCGCGGACCAAAAACTCTCATCTAGCGAGACCCATCTTGAGCCATACATTATTTAAAAGCTTATAAATAAATGATGGTTTAATTTAAAGTTCTTTTAAAAAAAATTTAAGGCTGTTTTTTTTTAAAAATTTCAAAAATATTTTTAAGTTTAAAAAATTTTGGTGAAAAAATGTTTTCACCAAGTAATATTTTTTTATTTTTCATGAAAATGTCTAAAAACGCCAACTTCAACACCCTGTATTTTAACAACAAATGGTACTAGAACCAAATTCTCCTGTATTATTGTTCTGGCACTTACCATATTGCCAAATTTGAGCGAAATCGGAGACAAAAAAATTTTCAGCTGGTACGGTTGGCGTGTTTTGCTTCATACTTATCTGTGGTTTTTCAACAAAACAACCTAACTCGAAATTGGCAGCTTCATAGGGTAGCTAAAACACTTCTTCTCTATAATATGGGTGAATTTCTTCGATGCAGTGTTGAATCTCACTTTTCAATACATTTTTATAAATATTTAACTATCAGCTGTGAAACTGCTTTCTAGTTTTGGTTCACAACACCTATTACAAACGGTGGGAAGTTCAAACCTTGCATGAATTATGGGACGCTTTTATATCTCTGGAATTAAAATTCATTGAGACGTTTTCTAGTGTTTATCTGGTTTTATCATGTATTTTGAGGAACAGCATTTCAAAAGCTGTGCACATTATAATTGTTTCATAGTGTTATTGAAAACCGACAAAAAAGTCGAAAGGTACCTAGGAAAAATTTCAAATGCGAAATGCAACACTCTATCCCACTGTTAGGCACCCAAACAGCCAGTGCAGATTTTCAAAGGTTGTTCATTATTCAGCATCCTGTTGGATATTTCTTCCTCTGTACTTTAACTAGCATTATGTCGTGTAGTATAACACTGTGTTGTCATCACTGGATTTGATGAAGTTTTTAACAGAACTCTGGGCAAAATTGTGCGCTTTTTTTGTGTGGTCTATTTTTCATTTTCTCTTTTGAAAATTTATCGTATTGTCGTCGCTTTACTTGCGATTTGATCTTGCGTACGCCCTCTTGCGGTATTTCAATATGGGTCAAAGCATTAGAGTCAAATGCAAATTGCTGCGAGCCAAAAAAGCGGAGTAAAACGAAAAGAAGAGAGAAAAAAAAACGTAAATATTTAATTATACTTAGTTGGTCCATCTTCACTCCACTTGGTTGCACTTAAAAAGTTCATGTCTCGTGGAACGATGAACAAAAAAAGGTAGGTCTGTGGAAAAAAAGTATTTATTTTTACGCTTTTTGATTTGTAATTACGTCTTAAGCTGAAATTGATGATGTCCTCCGTCGTATCCTGCGGTTGAAATATAATGTGACGGTGGGCGATGATGATGATAATGATAGAAAGATAACAACCTTAATTACAACTGACCACGAAGTTTTTATTTTTAGTTTTTTAGCAAAAATATTTTTGTTTAATTTTTTTCTTGTTTTGTTTTTGTGCAGCTTTGGGGGCTCAAAACAAAATGCGGCAAAAAATTGTTATGAGATTTATTTAATGACATTTTCATATCGCTAATGCCATTAGGATGTTATTGTTTTTTGGAAAATTTTTGAAATTTTAATTAATTTTCCGAAATCAAGGCATTTTATTGACTTCGAGGATTTTGTAATGAAAAATTTTCATAAAAATGTAATTTTGCTGTGCAAACCACTCTTTTTTGTAATTTTATTTTCCATTATATGCTATATTTTGTACATTACAGTAGCCCATCACTGTTTTCAGAAAAGATAACAAAAATTGATATTCTGTCAATTTCTTGCTCTCCCTTCAATCTCTAATATTTTACAGCACTTTTTATTCCCTCAACTAAAAAAGACGCTTCCTGTTTTATATGCTCAGTGCAATTATGTGCAAATCACTGTAAAGTTTTTATTTTTCATTTCCAAGGAAGCATAGATTTTTCACAATTTTCTTTTCATGCAGTGCTGCCAACATTTATCAATCACAGCACGTTGGCCAGCATTGCCAACAAATGACCTGAACAGCAGCAGTGACAGTAATAAAAATTGCTGCACGAACATCATTTCTTCTTGTTTTAGATGCTTCTCTTTTCCTTATGTTTTGTCTTTTTCTGTTTTTCTTTCTCTTTTTTCCTCCCTTTATGTTTTTCTTGGCTAAAAGACAAGCTGCAGCTTAGTAGTGACATTTTACTGCTAGATTACTGCCAAGTAATTGAGGGGGTAGCAGTTTAGATAAAAAAGAAAGTGTAAAATACTTTAAAAAAAATGACAGACAGAGTTGACAGCTGAGTTTTTATTTCTTTAATTCAGTGATATTTTAAGAGCAAGAATTACTCTATTGTGACACAAGAAAAATTAAAATGTACTTATTTACTTTAATTAATTTTACTAAAATTAGTTTTTTAAATTTAAGTACATAATAAAAGTGTTCATCATAGCATAAGATTTGAAATAGAGCATCCAACACTCAAGTTAAATAATGCTCAAACGGCAACATTGTGCAACAGCTGTTTTTATCATGCGGCTGACAGCTGTTAAATGGAAGTGAATATATTCTGGCATGTTCTGAAATCCGATTCACTTCGGAATCGGAATGAAAGCAATCTTCAATAGCTATGCATTTCGACAATTAACACCAAATCGGATTTATGTTTCGGTAAATTGAATAGGAACCATAAGTAAATTTTATTTTTTGAAATACAAATCCGATTCCATCTTGTTTGTCGCAATGCAGAGCTCTTGAAGATTGCTTTTATTCCGATTCCGAAGTGAATCGGATTTCAGAACATGCCTGATTAGCTATGTTCCAGTGGTAGTGGATCTGTTCCGTATCAGTTTTGAACTCACTGGAACGCACATGGATTCAATTTAAAAAACTTGGTAGCATTGGCTTGATTCATAGCTTTAGCTTCATCATAATATTGTTGATTCGCAGAACACCGACCTTCATCTCGGTATGGAGGAAGTGTTTCAATTAAACGGTGCCACTTTTCATTTGGAAGATCAGATTTCTTCAATCAGATCCACGTTTCTTCGTGGAGACATCCAAAAGAGCATTGATACCTTCGTAGAGCGAATTATATGAGGTTTTCGATGCCAAGACTGCTGATGATTTTTTATGATAGTTTAATCAATATTTTTTTATGTTTTTTTTATTTAATGCTTTTTATTAAATGTTTTTAAATTATTTTTTTTTACAGTTTATGACAAACCGTCAAGTAATAAGCCAAAAAAAAGGTTTTCGAACGCATTCATGGATCCAGAAAATGGATCTAAGCTCTGAACTGGTTCTGAATTTGTTTTTGTTTAGCTTAAAAGTGGAACTGATCCGGATCAGATTTGGATCATTATTATATTATATGAACGGCTTTGATAGCCTTTGTGTCAATACCAGTTTTCACAACGTCTCATCTATACGAACACACCCGTGCATTATGATCGATATGTCAAATATGCTATAACTGTGTATGTACTAGGGATGTCATTTTGGGTTCCCGGCCTATTTTCATCCCGGGATAAGTCGCGATGAATCCCGGGATTTTCGGGATTATTTAAAAGAATAAATTATGCCAATTTAGTGCTTCTTTAGTATATTCAAATTATATTTACAAAACAAGTTATCGATATTGTCAAGCACCGCGCCTTAATGTTGTTTTAAATTGATTGGAAATCTTTTTGTCCATGTTATAACAGGAAGAGTCTTATTTTGAAGGTGATGAAAATATCAACAATAAACAAGCTATAAAAAAACCAAATAATTTAAAAGCAAAGTTGCAAAGAGCTTTAGAAAATTTTATCCAAAGTGCGAACAGAAAAATTTATAACATGTCTGGAAGCTTAAATAAAGAATGTTGATTTACTTTCTAATGGAGATAATCGATGCTATTGTCTCCAAAAAGCTTTTAATTTATTTTCACGATTCAACCTTTTCTTCTTTTGTACAAATATATACTGGGTGGTTGGAAATCGGTAGAACACCGGGAAATGTAAGATTCCTGGGGCTGTTCTGAACAACTTTTCTTTGTACTATTTTTTTAATTTTTTAACTTATTGCCATTAATTTCACACCATCACAAAATGTGAGCCAATTTATATTATGACATTACTTTTGTCTCTTTATGGAATTTCTCCAATAACTTCGTTGATTTTGCGAATCTCAAAAAATGGATCTAAGTAAAGATGTTCAGAATAGTCCTAGAAATCTTACATTACGTTCCCAACTATCCCGTATACATATGTAGCAAATTTCGATCCAAGTTGGGATACGAAATTCTGAGCGTGTTAAATTTTTAAGATCTATTTTGATGAAAAAAAAACTAAAGATTAAAGGCGATACATACATTTCCATTTGAATTTAATTGATCTCATTAAGAACGATGAACACTCATTGTTTTATTTAATCAAAGACTTAATTTTTTATCTAAGTACAATCTTATTTCAAAAATTCTTTCGTCCCAGGACTGATCCCGGGATTGCGTTTCAAGATCCCAAAAATCCCGTGATCAGTAAAAGCCCGAAAATTGACATCCCTAGTATGTAAGTATTGCGAACACTGTAAAAAAATATAATATATCTCCCAGACCCAAAAAAGCTCCAGTTTAAAATTTTAGATATATATTTAGATATTTGCAAAAAACTAATTTTTGCAACCTTTTCAGGTCAGTCCCACACTTAGGCAACCGATTCAGTACGGCATATTGATGGACTCGTAATAAACATATGCTGAGCTATAGATTCCAATAAAAATTTCCCATACACCTACACAGAGCGAAGAAAAAAAGCATAACTTGCGTTGCTAAATGAGTGTCTACCACGTTCGTGAGTGTTTTAACTACGTTTCGTTGCTGATTTGGATTTAACAACGCTCCAAGATCATATTTGTATGGGGAGTTGCTAAATCACTCACGAACGTGGTTGGAACTTATTTAGCAACACTGGTTGCCGAGCGTTGTTAAATCCAAAGCAACAACGAAACGTAATCAAAACACTCACGAACGTGATATTTCAAAAAATATAGACTTTCAGTCCACCTCACAATAATGATGGCAGTGGCTGAGTTCATTAACGTCCGCATCTATCACATGACGACTGGTTCCAGGTTCAAATTTCCCCAATGCCAAACGACAAAGTATTTATTCAAAGCAAAAATTGAAAATTAAAAATGAAAATAATATCAGACAGGAAAAAATTAGAATTGAAAAAATATATATTTTTTTTTTTGTATTTTAGTTAGCAACGCGCGTTGTTAATTCACTCACAAACGTAGTTGAAACTCATTTAGCAACGTTCGTTGTTAAAACTGCTACAAACGAGCCATGCTCAAAATTTGGGTCGTTTCTGCCACTTTTGACAATGTTGTTTTCTCTGTGTAGTTTTTCCAAATTAATGTGCTCATCTCTTAGTCTATTATATTTGCCAAGTCCAAAAATGGTTAAGAAGAAAGACTTGTCTTTGTATTCAGATATGAGTCCAATTTTTTGCAAAATTTTTTCGGAACTTTGTGGTTGACAAAACCATTGTACTGCTTAAGTTCTGGCATGGCGTTATACATGCTATGTCTTTTTCTTTCGAAATTTTTACTAAATTCAAAATTTAAAATTTTATTCGTGTTTGAAGCTCTAAGCAGCATTTTTTTTTTTGGCTAATTAGGTTGTAGACACCGATGCCCAAAATTTGTATACAAAATTTTCATTTTATTACCAATTATATAGCAGCGCAGGGTTTTCGGTTTGCGTAAAATTTTGTTTAATTCAAGCAAAACTTAAATTTTTCTCAAAGAGCTCAAGGCAAACCCTAACCAAAATATTTAACTTGTTGGCAGCTTAGCGATATATAACATGAAGCAACGACTGAATTATCATTGGTGGCACGTAAAAGTTGTGTTCTGTCTCTTGTTTAAAATGTCAATCGCACCACTGACTGACAAACTGTTCAACATTCAGGCAACTGCCACTTTTTTGCTTTAAGCTGCCTTAAACTATGCAAAGGGTTTTTTTTTAACTATGCGAATAGGAGTTCTTTTCGAATGCATTAGATAGACACACACATACTGTTGTATATGTACTCCTGCATATGTATCCACTGCATTAAAACAAAAAGCAAAAAACAAAAAAAAAAAAAAACTAAACAAAAAAATTGGGAAAAAATCTCGTCGCTATAAAATGCAAGTGAAAATCCGATTAAAAAAAATGCTACTACCACAGTGACAACGACAATGGTATAAGCGTGCTAGTATATTTTACAGCTTACAGCACCATCTTGCGGCTGCATTGCAAACTAACAGCGCTTAAATTGAACGCATATTTCAGGATTCATTTCATTGACAAGACCAGCAGCAGTTTCTACTGCAGGAGTAGCAGGAGCAGCTGCAGTGGAAAATCAATGGTGGCTATGCAATGAATGACATAAAAAAGGGAATTGACATATAAAAAAGTGCATTAAAAGTATAGCTGTGTAGCGTTGAGTGTGTGTGTCTGTGTATGAGAAAAAAATCTGTAGTACATTATGGCTGAGTGGATTATGGTAGGGTAAATTTGCTGAGCACCGTTTCGGCATTACGATTAGTCATATCAACCTTTTTGTGATATCACTTAAATGCACGTAGCACTAAAAAATTGTTTAAAGTGAATGAAAAAGTACGTTAAAAAGAAAAAATCACCCGCAGTACACATGCTAGATTTAGCGGAAATTGAAATATTGAATAAGCTGCTACTTGAAGACCGACATGGTAACGGATTTACTTATGCCATTTTATCAATTCAAAACCACTCAAATCCTTTTGCGGAAATCCACTGACTTGCGCTAAGAACTCATAAACATAAATTACTGCTTTGCTCCTTAAATGTGTTTTAGGTAGATAACGACTCTTTCGGATTAATGTATATGTTAGTTTAGTGATGTCTATGTATATTGTTTTATATCCTTAACAACAAAAAAAGGCTTATCACAATGTTAAGTCCTTTTGATTTAAAGTCGAAAAGATTTTCTTAATCGTTCGTATTTTTCAACATTTCATTACACGCATGAATAGGTTGTGTGACTCATAATAACTGTTTTGCTTTATATCAGAATTTTATTAATTGGAATCAGTCTTAAGTAGTATTCCTGGCATAGTTCCAATACGCTAATAATAATAGCACAGGCCTGCAAATTCGACACTTTTTTTCTCTCTTGATTTTTGAAGCCAATTTTGGTGGTTTGGGATCTCCTAATAACGAATCTGAACTTGGTTTATTTCCATCACGTCAGGATTTTGAGATATTCCAATTTTCGTAGCTTAAGTAAAACTTGAATTACTGACAATTGTGATGTGCTGGAATTTTTTCACTATTTTTCACGTAATCAACACACTTCAATTTAGAGGAAAAACCAGGCGGGACTATGTAATCCAACCCCTAAGATTGTAAAATCAAATTTTATTCATCAACTAAGTCTGCCTGAAAAAGAGTGGATTCTTTTATACGCTTCACTAAAATTTCTGTGGCTTTCTTATAGAAAATACGTATCAGTTTCGGAGACATCATCTCAAACAACTTTCAGCTCTTTTCGTTGAATTTTTTCTTGTTTGCAACTTGCGACCAGGTAACATTCGCTGAGGGCTATGTCTATGCATTGTCTTGCTCAAAGGATAAATGTGGTAACCATTCTTAAGAGGTTTACTCATAGTCGAATTTTCATGCAAAATACCGAATACAAAAATAAAATGCTTAGAATTATATAAGGAATACGTGTGAGTTTTTTTGGAACATATCAAATTTTTTTTTTCGGAAAATTTGAAAAAATTTTGAAAAAATTCACACATATTCTTTAGATAATTCTAAGCATTTTATGCCATATAAACTATTTTCGTAGGATGCCTTGTTTTTCTCTAATGCTGAAAAAAGACTTGCACGACATCACTATATTGTTAATAACTTTTGAACCAATATCGATTACCCCAATTTTTTTTCTGGAATATAGTTTCTTGACAAGTGGAGAGTGCTTACCTATTTTTTATAGTTTCTCAGAGACGAAGAAGTTGCTTTATTTTTATGTACCTATTTGAAATAGGGATTTTCAATAGTAAATGAAACATTTTTTTACAAATCAAAAATACCATTTTATTCCCCGACCTAAATATCTCTAAAAAAAAACATTTTTAAAAAATCTTTACTAGTTGAATAAAACATCATTTTGTTAAAGCCTTTTTTACGTTTGATTTCTTAGGTGGCTCACTTGAGAAATTTTTGCCCATATACCACATATATTATATCAAAGTGTTTGTATGGATCTCAGCTATAGGTTAAAAGGCATAAATCCACCACTCGGGTGAATACTATTGAGCCGAATGTCATAAAAGGCGAAAAATATCACTTTTTTGGGAATTTTGTGCTCTAACTTGGCAAAAGTGCATCCAAAAATACTGATTTGGTAATGAAAGAGTTGATATGAATTAGACAAACCAAGCCCCACCACTAAATGCAATAAAACTCAGTTAACTTACGAGATATAACGAAAAAACCACATAGTTCAAGGTGCAAAATTCAAACGGCCTTTTCTCGAAAACTAGAGCCAATTTGAACAAACTGAGCCAAATAGTCTTTTATTTTGGCCTATATTTTCACCCCGCAGCGTCAGATCCGAGTAAACTTTTGTTGACCAAATTTTGTTCCACAGTGTAACCTAACAACTGAATTTGAGTTAGCAGAGATTTCAGCAATATTGTAGTGTTCATAGAAACGTTTAAGGCCTGAGAATTACTTCTCTACTTCAAGGTATTCCAAAAAAAAGTTTGTATATTGTTGACCAATTAAAAAAAAAAAGGTAAATCATGTATCGAAAACGAGTTTATTGTTTATTAAAGTTTATAGTTTAGGAATTTACTTTTAAAACAAAATATTGTTCAAATGTGAACCCTTGCGGTTACGGTACTCATTTATTCGTACACTAAAATTTCTTATGACGGCGCGGCAGCTCATTCGAATATGGACAAAGAAGTTAGAAAAGACCAACATAACATTGGAAAAACTAAAAACGGAGGAACCAAGATCATCAAGATCGGCAGAAAACATGGCAGTCTTCTAAGTCACAGTTTTTTTGTAAAACACTTGCACGCGCAATGCGCAGTCCGTTCCCAAGGAACGCTTCATAGCACAGGAATTCTCAAGAGCCAGGCTACCAATTGAGATACCCCGATCACTCCTCAAGTTCGTTGCGTTCACACAGGAAGCTAAACAGGAGATAAACTTTATTTTGCAACGCCTTGCAATTGCCTCGATTGATCAGAGTCCGAATATTCCTTTCCAAGGCATTTCCTTGATTGAACGATGTTTTGGCGTAACTAACTTTGAGTTCGATTGAAAACAACAACAAATTGTTGTTTGATTGTGCGTTTGAAAACATATGCCCTTTTATCATTTTAGATAATTTGGTTTTGGATTGTACCGCCTACTAAAATGATTTTCATATCTTTGGCCGTTAAGTTTGTCTGATCTAGTTCCAGGATTGAGGCTGAAGATGACATTACATTAAAGATATTATTCTGCATTTGCTACCAAACAAGCATGAATCAGATGACATTGTTTGTTTGAGCTTACTGTTCAATGTGTAAAACACCAATAAAATTACAAAATCAAAGCAAAATGCATAAAAGAAAAATAAAAAATTCATTAGAAGGCCGGTTCAGTACCCACCACAGATCGTCCTTATTAGATGTGTTTGCCTACATCCAAAATAACTTTCAAACATACTATTGTATATTTAAACTTTACCATAGATTTGTTCAGAATCATGCAAAAAGTTCGGATTTTTTTTTCCTTTTCTATGCATCACTTTACTGTTTCATTCAGCATTTATCAAACAAAAATTATCTGAACGACTGCAAAGATTCGATTTAACATAACATGGTGGAGTGCTTTGTGGAAGATTAGGCAGTTAAGTGATTTTCCTTGATACTTTTCAAGTTGACAGTTAAAATGGTAGAACTCACATCCTGTCATGATCTTTCAATAATTCGGGAAGACATGGGAAATTTTGATACAGAAATTATTCCCATTGGGCTGCTTAAAATTTTTAATGTAGGTATATGGACTGAGTCTCCAAAAGTGACTTTTACTACACTTTTTGAAATATCTTTTTTCAGAAAATTCTTTCTTTCCTCGGTTGAGTGTTAACCTTAAATACAGCGAAACGTACTTTGAGGTCTGACAGTCTACAAACCTGTGTATGATGCAGGTTTTTCATAGTTTTGAATGATTATAATGTTCAAAATGTACTGCAGTCGACTCACTCTATAGAGAATGGAATGTTATGGCACCATTTGCCGATACACGCGGCAAGTAGTGCTAGAAATATTTCTGGCTTAGTTTAAGGATATTTAAACGAGTTGTAACCTCTTACGCTTTCTGTCCTCTGAATGCAATCACGTAAGGTTGATATTGTTTTGAAGGCAGCAAACTTAAGGGTCATTATACCAAATAGCTTCATATCAGTCTATATTCAGTACTGTTTAAAACTTTTGAAAAATTCTTAGATTGCTATTTGTATGACTAGACAATAGATCATGTGCACATGATACAGAAAGCTTAATAGAAGCAAATCTATTTGGCAACTTGTCAAAAATTCAGAGAATGACTGGCACTAGAGTTAGTGGAGCAGTAAATACATACTGTTCCTTCTAGCAAAAAGGAAATTATCTTATTTTTCACAATTCATACACAGGACACATGTCCGTAAGCAATTCCAAAACCTAAACACATGTGATGACTACTTTTCCTGATCTAACATTGATTAAAAAACTAAAAGAAATTGAAAAGAAAACGAAATGAGTAAAAGCCAAGTCCAAGTGAAAGAGAATATATATGGACAAATAGAAGCACACATACGCTTACATATCAGCCATGACAACGCCTGAATGCTACGTGGCTCACAGTCACATCATTTAACATACCCTATTGGTTCTTTTGTTTTGAATTCTGTACATTTGGGGTTTCTCCTCTTCCATTCAATGCTTCCGTTGAAATCGCCTTAAAGCATCGAGTAAAACAAAAGACAAAATCATGAAGTGCTTGGGTAAAAATGTGCAACCACGTAGGAAGTAGACTTGACGTCCTTTCTAGTAGGAATCTCATACAAACGTATGTATGTATATGTACGTCGTATACGTGTAGCTACCAATTTTATAACAAACATGGATGATGGTAGTGCAAACTGCATCAAAATGCATGGTGAAAAGTTGAACTGCAAAACATTCAGTGTTCAGAAGTAGTCAGTTCGAAATGACAACAACCGGGTTCGACGTTGTCCCAGTTTGCAGTACAACAACAGCAATGGCCACAACATGCCTCGATAGTGGCAACTACAATAGCAATAAGAGTTGGTCAGTTTGTTTGTTTTTATGTTGCGAGAACGTGTTTCGCCTAAGCCCAATGCTATCGGAAACCATACAAGGCGTAGAAAGTCATTGGAAGGGGTTAGCGTTTTCTGTTTTTAGTTGCATTTTTCATGTGGCATTTTATGAAAATATTCGTAGCATACAGTGGTTTAGGTTAAGCAAATTTTTGGCGGAAAATTTGACTTTACAGGTAAATGAAAATAAATATGCGGAAATACAATATATGTGATTCTTCAAAAAGTTAAGGTGTTTTAGTCTCGGTTGGATATTTAGGAGAGTTCAACACAACTGGACGATCGTGCTAACGAGAGTAAATGCTTTTCATCTCTCATCCGAAAAAGAAACCCAAAAGGTGGTAGGTCAGACCACGTACATTTCAATGTTGCAAGTGTTTTTTTGTTGTTTTCAATGTCTTAACAGTTTAAAAACAATTTTTTTTTTTGGTTTCTCTGTTCATTTTTTTTAGAAATGCCCTCTTTTTAGTTCATCCCACTGTATGTACGAGTTCAATATTAAGGTCCAACATTGATCAACTTTTGCTACTTTGTATGGCATGACAGTTCTTTACATACTTTGGTTATTCTACCAACGTTATACATATACTTCTTATACATATATATGTGCATAAAAATATAGTAGAACAACTAGAACACTTATAATTTCACATGCATGCACATGTATGTGTATTTATAAAACACTACCCACTAACTCATCTTTGGCTTTGGCATTTAATTTCCGCTTGAGGTTGGCTAAAAAACACTCAGCACATGACCAAGAAAATCGTACGTTCAGACAGTTAAAAAGGCAAACACATGGACAGACGGACAGTCATTTACACAGACAGAAGTATAGACAGTCAAATACCAACACCCGCTAAGGATGTAAAGCAGGAAACTGAAATAAATTTAATTTACTTGAAACTATGAGAGGGATAGTGTAAAGTTTAGAAAATAAACATTGAATGCGAATGTAATAAATTGAAAGTAGAAATCACTTGAAATAACAGACATGAATGTGATTTCCTTTTAGTCAGCTTATTACATAAATACATATGCATGCATACATTTATATTGGCAAGCGTTAACCCAACAGGAAATCAAACTATTGGTAAGCAAACTATTTATTAAAAAAAAAAAAATTAACAAAACTTGGAATGCCACGCTACTCCTTGGAAATTAAAATAATAGCAGAAAATTTACTCCTTAAAGTTTCTTTGACTTTGGTTGTGAGCGCTTCCACATTCTAGCCGATTTAATCGCTGTCTACATTAAACTTTGTTTGCTCCTGCTGCTGCTGCCGGAAGGCGTCAAATGTTTGTGCTGTCAGCATTCTCAACATAAGTGATTTCACTTACGCGCACAACTTTAACTAATGGCGACTGATTCACGCACACACACACACATTTGCTTACCCATCCATTTATACATATTTACATATGTATGTACATCATTAGCATGTCGTATAACAAAATGTGTAGCTACTAGTTACTTGAATTTATCTCCCCATTTATTCAGCCATCCATCCATCCATCCATTCTCGGAGGAGACATCTGCTATCAAACCATCTACTGAACATTTCTGTTGTATCTACTAAATGTCATGTCATGTTGTCGCCGTTGTCATGTCATATTGGTTGCGTCCTTTTATGTACTTCTGCCTACTGCGCCTGCTGATAATCAACTAAATGTGGTGACGTTTTGACGCTGATTTCTTGTGCGGTTAAGTGGCGGCGGTTAGTGCGGGAACGTTTGGCACAAAAGTTCTTCAAGATACATATGTTCATAGAGGCTGTGCAATTATAAGATGTTCTTCGCACGATATCTACGCTCAGATTGTGATAAGTGGCTTTTACATTTACATTATTATATACACTGTTATATGTATATTGAACAAAAAATATTAGATATTCCGCAAGATGAAACGATAAACATATATACAGATGTTCAAAATAATACCCATGGAAGTATGAGAACCCAATAGGAAACATGTAATAAAAATTAACATTATCACGCTTTGTGCAGTTAGAATTTTTATTGAAAACTTTTATTGGTGCTCGTTATTTCTAAAATGAATGGGAGCACATACCCAATGGGGAATTATGAAAGCTCCTTTCAAGGAATATGAAAAAAAAACACGTCTTTGGTAGCATCATATATTGATTGATACGTTTTATCGTTTTAAGAAATTGACTTTTTTTTTCTGGAGTTCTCGATAATTCAATATTTTTGGAGGATCTCAACATTTTTTAACTTTCTTCTGCGTTTTTAGAATTTTTTTCAACTTTATCAATATTTTTTGAAAACTTCTTGGCTATTTAACATTTTTCAATATATATTGATTATTTCGATACGTCCAACGTAAATGTTGGTAACTCGAAAATCGTTGTTTTGAGTAATGAGCATTTTTGAATTTTAACTTTTTTTTTTTTTGCATGAAAACCTATATAAAATAAATTCAGGTTGTGACTTCAAAAATATCTCCCAAGCCTTCAAATTTCAAGCTAGAGGTACCAAAATTTGACACAAGATGGATTCAAATGTGTAGATTTCGAAAAACGATGTCTCGTAAAAAGTTGGTAGCTCAAGTTACCAACAAAAATCGGGAAAATCGTGGCAAGAGATCGAAGTCATCGCTAGGGATCTCAACATATTGACCCTATGCACTTCCTAGAAGTTAAAATTTCACCATAAACGGCTAAAAATACAGAAAACCATATTTATACTGGACGGGGGGCAGGGGTTAAAAAACAAGAGGACCACCGCAAATCCTGGCAACATCCATTTTCTTGTTACTTGTTACTACCTATAAGAATCTGAGCTCAGTTTTCGGTAAATGTGTTTAAAAGTGCTTTTTTATCCGAAGTGAATTTTCAAATAACACAGAACACACAAAAAGGTATCAAGAAGCACTCAAATGCAATTGACATGCTCTTAAGAGTTGTCCAGTTTAGTCTTGGCTACAATTTCGTTTGACAAAATATGGAAAGGTTTGCTAGCTAGGACCAACAATGTTATAATTTGTCAGCATTTATGTGATTTTGAGGCCCAGATGCAATTTTTTCGGGTCAGTTCGTGGAACACTTTTTGTCCTTTAGTCTATAGCCAAAACTATGTCGAAGACAAAAAAACAAATTCTCGAACGGCTTACAAGATATAGCTGAAAAAACTTTGAAAAAAACCGTTTGAACCCAATTTTTAAAGGGCCATAAAATCCGACCTGGAGCCAAACTAGTAAAATCCAAAAATTTTTTTGCTAGGAACATTATAAACTTTCAGAAACAGCAATCGGAAAGTTGTTTTTTTTTTTCGAAGACCCATAAAATGTTGCACAGTGCAATTTTTAACTGTTATTTTTTCAATATTTTACGATTTTGTCCAGATTTTTCGAATTTTTCGCAAATTTTTCAACATCATTCTACTTTATCAATATTTTTCAACAATTTTTTGAATTCTTAAGGTTTTCGACTTAGTCAACATATTAAAATTTTTGACATCTTCTACTTGAACTTTGAAACTTTGGTCGGTTATATAAAAAATAAGCCATTACAACACATTCAATCATTCCTCAAAATTTACATATTCATCAAAATTTTTTGACAGTGTTTTTAATTTGGAACTAGAACAGATTTAAAAATTATATTTTTATTTTTAAATTTTTTTTTCTACGAGGTAGCAAAAATATATAATAACAATGAGGGGATTCCTGAAAACGTGTAAAAGCCTCGAAAACCTCGTAAACTCGTAAAACTTTCAAATTTCGTATTGATTTTGACAACATTTACGAGTGTACGAGGTTTTCGAGGCTTTTACACGTTTTCTGGGATCTCTTCAATATAATCAACTCGTTGCTTGATTTTCGGAAGAACAGGGCTATTGGGAAAAATTTCACGCAAAGTGACAAGAGGATAAGTGTATTGCTGGATTTTTTTTTTTTTTTTGAATTCAAAATATATTTTTATTGAGTTTATTAACTTCAAAAAATTTAAACGCAGCAACATTTTATACGATTTATAACCTTGCCAACATTTTTTCACATTTTGTAACATTTTTGATTATATTTTTATAATCCTGCTGTATATTTTATACATTATTTTAGCTATCTTACTGACCTGCTTTTATGAATGAATGTATATCAACCAATGATGCTGCCTTTGCCAAGACCTCCGCACATTCTGTTGTAATCCCCAGCATTATAGACTAAGAGCTAAACACATAAATTTGGACAAACTGGGAGTAGTAGAAATTTAAATGGAAATCGATAGCAAAGGATTTGTTTATTAAAAGTCCATGATTCTGCTGTGTTTAATCGGTTGCCTACGTATGTGACCGGCCTGAGAAGGTTGCAAAAATCAATTTTTTGTAAATATCTAACTAACGGCTAATTCTATAGAAAAATGTTTGGCCGCAAATTTGTAGCTCATAAAATTTCCTGTAAAAAGTTGTAAAAGTTGTAGTCATACGACTTACAGTTCCTAAATTATAGTATTTTGAAAATCAACACTCTGCGTAGTTGTACCCAGCATATATCTTTAGTTATGATATCTCTTTAACTATAAGTATTATGCAAACACTTCTCACATCATTTAACAGGTAATTTTCCTAGTAACGAAATCGTTGCCCATCATTTTTCTATAAAAGCAACCGATAGCAAGATATTTGCCAAAAAATGATTTTCGCTACTTTCGGAAAAATTTATTAAAAATGATGTTAAAAAAAAAAATTTTTTCTAAAACAAAATAAAAAAAAAACAATTCACACTTGTTCCTTGCATGATTCTAAGAATTTTATGCCATGTGCACTTTTTTCGTAAGATGCCTCCCTCTTGAGTAAAATAGCGTTTTGCCTGTCACGGGGCTGCATCACTATGTTTCAAACGTTATATCATCGAGCCTGCTAGCCCAAAAAAGTCTTAACATGTCTTGTCTTGAAGGTTTTTAAGAGCTCTTTTGAATGAGATCTTGTATCCACCTATCCACCTATTAGTGAGTCATATTTCGATTCAACAGTTTTCATTACAAAAATGTTCTTTTATGACTTACGATTTTAGTCTCAATGGCCAGAAGCTATGCTAAAATTCTCGCTGGTTATCATGGCCACAACTGAAAATATCACCGCAGCCAATATCATTAAAGTCTTCGGGATTGGTGCTTATTATGGTAGTGCAATATTCTTAACATCGTTGTCAATTTGAAATTCGAACTGCACCGTTGGGCAATAATTTAAGCCCACACCTGCTAACTAGCCCCTCAAACTCTATATCCTAAAAATTTGCTAGATTTAGGAACAAAATATCAAATTCGCAGAATAGTTATCGCCGTAATGATAATAAGTTTGTGGAAGCATAAAGTGTAAACTTAGCGCATGTTGCAGACCCAATTTTGCGGTTGCAATGAAACGACCACCATCATGTTGTTGTTTTCACTGTAATGATTACTATCGGTTATTGTAGTGAATATTTTTGTTGCAATGTTTGTTGCCATTGGCGGTGTTGTCGGTCATATGTTTTGCGGTGCTTTGTTATTTTTAGACTACCGGCTATCCAGCGGCTAATTTGTGTAACTGTCACTATGTCACCCGCCGCCATATTTGTGTAAGTGTAAATTCATGCGAATGCGGCTGTCGACTAACGTGGCTATTTTATAATTCCAATTACAACAATACACACATACATATGAAAATGTAGTTGTAGTTGCACATAAGCACAAGCATTCAGATAGACAAATGTTAATTTTACTGACATACACACTTATATATAAGTAGTACCTGCCTGTTTGTGACAGCTACTAAATAGAATTAAATGTGACGCTCATTATAAATGCATTGGAATACTTAGAGTTTGTTGTTTCTTCGGGGGTGTGGGGAATAGAGGGTTGCAATTATCTGCTGTGAACACTTTGAGAATTAAGTAAAAACTTTAAGTTTGATTAAATGCCCAATTTAACTAAATTTGTTTTGCAGTGTTTTATTAGGCGAAATATAAGCATATTTTTAGGCCTACCCATTATATGGTGAAATAATAAAAAGTTTATTTGCGGAAAAATGTTATATTTATGAGGTGGGGGCTGCAGAAGTTACAATATATTAATGCCAGGTACTAATACAAATTTTTCTTCCAAAGGTTTCGTAGAAGTTTATGGGTGATTCTTCGAAAAATGTACGAGAACATGCTTTATTTAGGTTTCGCCTATTTTTTATATTTTTATTCCTAATTGGAGAACGGTATATAATCTTATAGCCTTTACTTCTGAACTTGGTTAAAGTTAAACAATTAAGAAAATGCTTACTTAACTGATTCTTAGCATGTTTTGAAAAATTAGGTTAAGTATTTAAATACTGAAGTAAACTACACAAGAAATATCAGCCAGAAGAATGCTAAATTTTTGCAAAAATATAAGTATTACAATGACAAAGGCTGCAATTCTTAAAAAACTTGAAACTGGTGGATAGGAATAACAATGGTTAATTGGTTAACTTACATAAAAATAAAAGAATGCGCATAATAATAATACAAAACCCTTTCAGGAGAATGTTGCTATAATTTCAAAGTAAAAAATTTATAAATTTTTTATAAAGAAGCTGTTGTTACCTTTCATATGACCTCAATACTTTCTAAATACATTCAGGGGTTCCCAACTTATAGCGGTTTTCATAGAAGATACATCCGGATCTTCCGGTGGCTATATCTCCGAAACTAGGTATACCCTTTTTGATCACATATTCTTTTTAAGACCTAAGAACTCAATGATAAAAAACTAGTTTCAGAATTTTAGCGAATTTGTCACTAAACGACACATGAACCCTACTTTGACCTCCATATGACCTTGAAATCTTTTTTCTCAGACGTTCTGAAAAAAAAAAACGGACCCGGGATTCGGATTCAAGACGTCAAAGTCCTTAGGAAACATATAGTCTGGTCAAAACGCTATTACATTTTCTTATATTTGTAAACCTGTGTCATCCAATGAAAAAAAAAACATTTTTTTAACTTTCCGAAAAACCCCAAAAATTTCACACGTATTTCTTGATAAATTCGAAGCATTTTATTCCTTGTACACTTTTTTCGTAAGATGCATTCCTCTTGAGTAAACAAAGAATTTTGCCTGCAGCGGGCGTTCAAAAGCCGAAAACTCTCAACTAGCGACTGAATCCCATCCTGAATTATACATAATTTTAAAGCTTATAAATTTTGCTTTAATTTTAAGTACTTTAAAAAAATTTAAAGAGTTCTTTTTAAAAAAAAAAAAATCAAAAGTATTTTTAAGTTTAAAAAATTTTGGTGAAAAAATATTTTATTTCACCAAGTAGTATTTTTTTATAAAAAGAAATCTTAAAAATAAATGAGACCATTTACTTAGATATATCAATTAACAAACTTTGGTGTAAGCTATTAATTGTTGAAAAAACACCCTTTTTATGAAAATGGCTAAAAACGCCAATTTCAACACCCTGTATTTTAACAAAAAATGGTACTGGAACCAAATTCTTCCGGCTTATTGTTCATGCACACTGAATCTCTCATATTAAAAAGTTTGAGCGAAATCGGAGGCATAAAAATTTTAAGCTGGTACACTTGGCGTGTTTTGCTTCATATGCACAAAAGTTTTCCTATGAAAATATTTTCTGATTTTGTTTTTGTTATTTAACTCAAATATTAGCAAAATGGAAAGAAAAAAATACTCTCTCCCTTTATTACTCATTTATAATTTTTTATCAATTTCATCTCTTTTTTTAGCCCAGGAAAATAAGACATTTTCTGCGAAAAAATTCCCAGTGGAAATTTTTCACCGGAATTGTCTTTATTTATGCATGATACACAAACTGTGAAAATTCCATTGCAAAGTCGTGTGCGCATAAAAAGTTATTAAGGCTCAAAGGTCGCTAAAATCAGTTTTTTGCAAATATCTCGCTAATGCTAACTTTTACAGAAAAATGTTGGTCTTTAATTTTGTAGCACAGGAAATTTCCTACAAAAGTACGTAAAAAAAGTATTTGCGTACGACTTCTAGTTTAGGAGATCACCCAATTTAAAAAGTTGTTAACAGTTAAGATATGAAATACTACCTATGAGTTCATATTAAAATATCTTACTTTTTAAATTGCAATAACTCTTCAATGAGAAGTTGTACAAACAAAATTAAAATGCCGTTTGAAAGATAATTTAATTTTCTATATACCGTACAAAATTTTTTATTCGAACGGCTCATGACCTTAAAAATATTCTTGAATAAACGTTAAGGCTTCGAAATTACTGGTTTTTTAAGGATATCTGCGAATTGGTAAGTACTACGATAAAAAGTAATGGGACCAAATTTGTAGAAAATTACAAGATCTACATAAAATAAGCGATATGTGTACACACAAAAGTAACCGTTTAGAAGATATTCCAAAAAAACCCTTAAAATGCCAAAAACCCGGTTTCTATTGAATATCTTCTATACGGTTACTTCTATGCGTACACATATCGCTTATTTTTTGTAGATCTTGTAATTCTCTACAAATTTGGTCCCATTACTTTTTATCGTAGTACTTACCAATTCGCAGATATTCTTAAAAAACCAGTAATTTCGAAGCCTTAACGGTTATTCAAAAATATTTTTAAGGTCATGAGACTTCGAAAAAAAATTTTATACGGTATATAGAAAATTAAATTATCTTTCAAACGGCATTTTAATTTTGTTTGTACAACTTCTCATTGAAGAGTTATTGCAATTTAAAAAGTAAGATATTTTAATATGAACTCATAGGTAGTATTTCATATCATAACTGTCAACAACTTTTTAAATTGGGTGATCTCCTAAACTAGAAGTTGTACGCAAATACTTTTAACGTACTTTTGTAGGAAATTTCCTGTGCTACAAAATTGGAGACCAACATTTTTCTGTAAAAGTTAGCATTAGCGAGATATTTGCAAAAAACTGATTTTAGCGACCTTTGAGCCTTAATAACTTTTTATGTGCACACGACTTTGCAATGGACTTTTCACAGTTTGTGTATCATGCATAAATAAAGACAATTCCGGTGAAAAATTTCCACTGGGAATTTTTTTTGCACAGAAGCTCTTTTTTCGTCTTATTTTCCTGGGCTATTTTCGTAAAATTAATTTCTTTTTCATATTTCGAAAAATTTAATTTTTTACCTTCTTCGGGGTTATTCTGTACACATGTGCACAAAAGTTTTCTTTAGTATTTCTCCCAAGTATAAGAGCAATAGGAAGAGAAAACTTTCTCTCTCTTTAGTACTCTTTTAATTTTTCTATTTGTCTAAAGGAGTGAGGTCGAAAAAATCTTAACACACGTTTTACCTAATAATTTCTTTTTGGGTGTAAAATAATAATTTCTTTTTGGGTGTAAAATTTAAAAATTTCTTCGATCTAGTTATCTTTGAAAAATATGTCAGTTATTATTTTTCATGACAAACATGTTGATTTGTTGTGAGTTTGGTCAAAATGAGTGAAGAAAAAGAAGTATGTCTCAAAATTATAAAAAATTTTTAAAAAAATCCAAATTGGTCTTACAAAAAATTGGCCCAAGAATTGAAGGTCTGCCGTCAAACTGTTTCTAATGTTATTAAACAGTTTCAGGAGAATTTGACCATCGACAGGAAACCTGGTTCAGGAAGAAAACAAGGACCACATGATATTGGGAAAGCCAAGAAAATTTAAAGCATATTGAAAAGATCTCCAAGCACATCTGCTAGAAAAGCTGCCCGGTTAGCCCAGTGCTCTGACTATTTGGTGCGAAAAGTTAAAGCCAATGCAGGTTTGAAAACATACAAAGTCAAAAAAGTTTTCCTGTCTGAAACTTTTTTGACTTTGTATGTTTTCAAACCATGCAAAAAATTTAGACGCAAAAGTAGGGATCGGAAATTAAAATCGAATTTCATACAAAAATATTCATGTTGTATATTGGACGACGAAACGTATATACTGGAAAATTTTACGCAGCTTCCGGGTCAAAATTTTTATGGTGCTGATGCTCGAGGAAATTTCGAAGGACAATTTAGAATCCAAAAGCAGTTGCGGCAAAAGAAGCAAATCATTTGCTACAGTGGGCTTTATAAATACCGAAATATACATCAAAGAATGTTTGAAAAAAATTCTTCTTCCTGTTATAAGAGAGTTCAATGTGTCCACATATTTTTGGCCCGATTTGGCATCATGTCACTACGGCAAGAAAGCTCCGGAGTGGTACCAAAGTAATAACATAGTTTTTGTACCAAGAGCGGCCAATCCTCCAAATTGTCCGGAGCTAAGACCAGTGGAGAGATATTAGGCTCTTGTTAAAAGAAACTTAAATAACACAAAAAGGTGTCCCAAAATATCGAAGATTTCAAAAGAAGATGGGTAAACTGTTCCAAAAAAAATCGTATGTGGGTCTTGGCGATAAAATGGGTTAAAATGTCGAAATCGCTCATTACGGCCACATAACAGTCATAAAATTCTGAAAAAATTCTATCAAATTCTCTGATGAAAAATAAATTGATTTTGTTATGATTTTTTTTTTTAATTTAAGCGCCCCCTGCCGAGTAAAAAACGAAAAACGAACAATTTGGGGTAAAAAACTTTATTTTTGACGGAATGCAAAATTTAGAGTTTTTTCGTTTTTTACTCAACATGGGGGGCTTAAATCAAAAAAACATCAAAAGCAAAGTCGATTTATTTTTCGTCAAGGAATTTGCTTGAAATTTTTTAGAATTTTCAGACCTGTTATGTGGGCGTAAAGAGCGATGTAGACTTTTTAACCCATTCTGTCGCCACGACCCACATACGATTTTTGTGAAATCTATTACGGAATATTTGTTAGATATCATGCTATCTTGCCTTATGTGTCGCTATGGTGTGCTCGATCGCATATCGCCAAAAATCGTATTTTTTTACCCCAAATTTTTCGTTTTTCGTTTTTTACTCAGCAGGGGGCGCTTAAATCAAAAAATATTACAAACAAAATCAATTTATTTTTCATCAGAGAATTTGATAGAATTTTTTCAGAATTTTACGACCTGTTATATAGCCGTAATGAGCGATGTAGACACTTTAACCCATTTTGTCGCCACGATCCACATACGATTTTTCTGAATTTTACTTCGGAATATTTGGAAAGGTGCCCAGAAATATATCTATTACTTTTGAAATATGTGCTCTCCCGTATATTATCGGAAATCTTCATTTTCCCAAAATTTTTAGATAAAACGACCTCTTGACACCATCTCGGGTCGAAAGTTTTCTACTTCATTTTATACGTCTAGAAATATATTCCACCACATTCGGTTATTGAAGATGGAAAAAAAATGTTTCTTAAAACCTGGGCCATATAAGAGGAGATTATTTTCGGATATGCCCATATATATATATATACTTTTCCATACCTGTCACACCTCCTTCTCTGCGTAACAAACGGAAGGGCAAAGTTAATATACCATCGGTGTAGATTAGAAAAAGAGCAATTCCTATGTACTCGTATTTGTCGATGTTGATTCCAAATCTAGTCACAGAATTTTTTTTTATCAGGTCTGGATTTTGAGAAACTCTAACCTAAAGACTGCAAAGAATATTTTGTTGACCCTTAGCTCAATAAATTAATTTAATTTTTGGTAGATCGTACTCTTGGTAGTTTTATTTCTTTTTTTGGTGAGTTAATAATTAAAAATTAAATGTGAAATAATTTTTCAATCAAATAACATTCTTGGATTAGCTGGTCGACAACAATGTGGTCGTTCAATGCCGTTTTCTCTTATCCAGCACGGATAGTATGGATTTTGAGCTACAGGCAAACCAAGGTCTGAGAACAGAAAAAAACTTTAAAACATCAAAGTGTGAAAGCGGCTTTATTAGCTTACCTGGATTTAAGCATAAATTGGCTAGTAGTTTACATTGATTTGGGTGTGCGTGGCCGTTGCCATCGCAAACAGGATTTAACTCTGAAACAACTATCAAATCTCTACTTGAAAGCCTACCAAAAAAGGTCCACGAGTTCATAAATAGTGGTTAAAACTATAAAAGTAATATTTTTCTGTAATTTGTAATAAATTTTCAATTAAATAAAAAAAAATCAAAACTCTAAGATCAACCGTTTAAAAATTATTGAATTTTACATATGTTAAGATTTTTTCGATCTCTCTCCTTATTTGGTGCTATTTTCATATCCAGGCCTGTTCCTTTATTCGTGTGGTTTCAATTACTTTTCATTTTGGAAGCTTTTCGATGAAACTGGTGAGTCACACGATAAAAAGTAATAGAATTGCTTTTGTGGAGAGTTATAAGTTTTGAAAATGATATTGATTTGCATTTACAAAAAAGTAAACGTTTTGGAAATATTCCATTAATTCGAATTTTTCGACTTTTTGAGAATATATACTGAAACGAGTACAACCGAGCAACGTACACATAAAAATGTGTACTTTTAAAAACTATTATTAACAATATTTTTAAATTTTGTTTTTCGGAGAAATGTGTTATTTAGACCCATTTTAGTAAAAATATTACTTGTAAAGTTATTTTTTTTTCATTTAATTCTGAGTGCGGTATCCAAGAGGTTAAATTAATAATATATCAAATTTAAATCTTAAACGTTGTTTTCAACCCCGAAATATTTATTTATTTAATATCTTTGGAAAAAAATCATTACAGAGTAGCACTCGGGTACATTTTTCGGAGAATCGCCCATATACAGAATTCAGGTGGCGGCGATTGATTCCCTTCTCCCTTCGCATGGCTTTCATTACACAACACAGATATTTTCTACAGAATTAAGTATCCCCTTAACACAATTCTCATACAATATTTCTCTTGAAAATAACATTTTCTGAAGTATCTACTATACATACATACGTCTTTTTCAGCTTAACCTCAGCAATACTTCAGCTCAACTTAATTACATAATAAAGCACGCGTAATTCATGCCACTTACCTGAAAAGAGAAGAAAAGAAGTAGAACCATAAAATAAATTAATTACAAAAAACAATAAATACAAAAAAAGAAACCACTTCATTTGTTTGTTGGCCCATGTGCGCCATACCATAAAAACCGAAGCGTCAAGAGCAACAACAAAAATAAACTCTCTACTTATGACTGTCAATAATGGAGTGTCTGGTCTTAATATCGGTCTTAACAAGCACATAAAAACCATAGAAACTACTGCTGCTGTTGTGTTGCTGCCTACACTGTTGCTTTTCGCCTAAAATGCTGCTACTAATCTCATTATTTTTTTTTCTCATTTTACTCATTTCTTATAAGAGTGACAAGCTCTATTAAACATTGCGAAAATTCTTAGTGTTTGCCAGAAATTGTCGCCAAATTTTGTGAACCCATAGCGATTTATCAAATCACTTTAACAATGGCGTGAAGAAACCAAGCAGACAGTGCGTTCCAAAAAAATTAAAACTTTGTCTTGGGACAGCAATTTTTTTCATGTTTTTGTTTCGCCAAAGTTCTAGCGTCTCTTCATTAAAATTGCGTCTTTGAGATATTCATCTTTTTATACCCTACACCCAGGGTATATTCACTTTGTCCTTCCGTTTGTAACGCAGAGAAGGAGGCGTGGCAGGTATAGAAAAGTATATATATTCTTGATCAGCGTCACCTCCTGAGTCGATATAGCCATGTCCGTCTGTCTGGCTGGCTGGCTGGCTGGGTGGCTGGCTGGCTGGCTGGCTGGGTGGCTGGCTGGCTGTGTGTTGAAATACACTTTTTGGGAAAACTGAGCAAGATAATTCAATGAAATTTGGTACACTGCCTCCGTCGTCAAAGTTAGCTCGGGGGATTGAAAATGAGCAAAATCGGTCAACGGACACGCCTACCGCCCATACAAAAATTATATTCAAAATGCAATTTTAGGAGTATATTTCACGACAATGCAACCACAATACATATAAAAACTACGAATTGTAAGCGCAAGCTCTGATAAAAATTTGAGCGAATTCGGAAAAGAGGGCGTGGCACCTCCCTTATAAGCAAAAGCTTCAAAACGCTATACTGAAAGGTTTTTTTGAGATATTCGAACCAAACTAACACTAAGAATTATAAATGAAAGCTCTCAGCAAAAATTGGGTGAAATCAGACAAGGGGGCGTGGCACCTCCCATATAAGCAAAAGATTCAAAATGCTATACTGAAAGAGTTTTTTGAGATAATCCAACTAAATTTCACTCTGTCACTAAAAACTATAAATGCAAGCTCTGAACAAAAACTGGGTGTACTCGGACAAGAGGGCGTGGCACCTCCCATATAAGCAAACTTTTCAAAATACTGCAGTGTAGGGTATTTATTTTTTGGCCAGGCCAAAATTTACACCCTTACTAGTTTATATATAGAGTTAGCAACAGAATTTTATTAAGTATCGATGTTAAATTTTCATTTTTCACAAAAGTATAAGACTAATTCAAGTTGGTTTAATTAGCAACATCTAATTTTCAGTCATTGCTTAACCGTTAGTTAAACCAACAGCTGATACTGAAGAAAGAGAATCCTTATCAGTTTTGTTAAAATTCTAAATCTGTAAAATCCAAAGCGATGCCATATTTTTTCTTGGCATTGTCTTAGTTAACCAAAATACTGTGAATTCATATTCATTAGTTAAATTCTTGTCACCATTTTAGTTAACTAATTGCTTAACTAATGACTGTGAATCCATTCCTGAGAAAACTTGCTTTGATATTTGGATTTGAAACCCGATTGTATTAGCCGACAACATTAAGTATTCGCAAACAAGTTAATCAAATTTACGAGGGCCTGCTGCACCTCAAAAACAAAGTCCTAATTATCATTACAATGTCCAACTGGAATTGTATACTTTCTAAGTATTACTTATGTCATACGTTGCATGGATAAAACAAAAACTTAGCAAATGTGACTTTTCAATGAAACCAAAATGACAGCTGGCGAAAGTGTCGGTCGCAATAAATTATCCAAAATTAGATATTTCGCCACCAAAGAAGCTTTAGCAAAGCAAGGAGCAACGCTATGTTTATTTATGCAGTTTGTAAAAATAGATTATATAAAATTCGTATGCAACACTTTGGTCAAAAAAAAAAAAAAAACCGAACCGATTTCAAAAATTTTCTTTTTAGAGAACATTTTATTGCTAAAGAAAAGACTGGTATAGCTAATTTTAATTTTTCAAATCTAAATGCCATTCTAGGTGTGTATTTTCCACATTTTTAAAGGTCTCAAATGTTTACATATCGGCATTTCCATAGAAAGATAAGCCGTGAGCCAAAAATTTAAGTCATCACAGCTCTGAAACTATTTAGCATACATGGATGAGATTTGGTGCATATCGCTCATTTACTTCAAGAACGGCTTAAGTCAAAAAACTAGATTTTGTGGAAAATATGTTTAAAGATTTCAATTGAAAAAGTAATTTTGTTCTCAGACGGTGACGTAAAAGATATTGATATGAAATTTTAAGCTGCTGGAAAAAACGCCATAGGAAATACCGCCACAAAATTTTTTGGAAATAACACCAGAATTTCGTATGCAGATTTTTGTGGCGTTATTTCCAAAAAATTTTCTGGCATTATTTCATATAGTGTTATTTCCTATGGCATTATTTCCAAAAATTCTAGCGTTGTTTCCGAATTAGTTTTTGGGTTTATTTCCAAAAATTAATGCCAAAATATTTCTGGCCGTTATTTCCTATGGCGTTATTTCAGGGAGCCGAAGTTTTAACACAATATGAAGCATGATATAACGAATAATTCTGCATCATTAACTCAAAATTTGCGTTTTTTGAGCTGTACCGTTCTTGAAGTGAATGAACGATATGTAAAAAGCACCAAGACGAATAATGTGTACTAGAGTTCGCCTTGTGGCCGAAATTCGACCATTTAGATTTGACTATAAAGCAAAAAGTTTTTATAAACTTCCTTCGTGGATAAAACACAAAAAGCTTTTAATATTCTTCCTTAGGGTTCTGATTACCTGCATTCATAAAAATCGGTGCTTTCCATTTAGAGGCGTGTTACTCCTACTAAAGAGCACAAAGTTGTTGATATCTTTCTGTCCTGCTCATTCTATCCCCATACCAAAATTCACAAAAATCAATGCCGTGAGCTCGTGGCACTGCCCACTTAAAAATATAAAGGTCATGTTCTCATCCCTTAGTGTTAGCGCCCTATCTGTATACCCGATTTTAAAAAAATCAATGTAGTGATTTAGCCGTGAAAGCGTTTTCCATTTAGCGCGTGGCACCTCCCACTGTAAACCATAATGGGCGTGTTATCATAGCCTAGCGTTAATCCTATATCAAATTTCGTAAAAATCAATGCAGTGGTTTAGCCCAGGGCGTCGTTTCCATTTAGGGGCGTGGCACTGCCCCCTGAAAAACATTATGGTCATGTTGTCGTTTTTTAGTGCCTACCCTATCTTCATACCAAATTTCGTAAAAACCGATGCAGTGGTTTAGCCGTGAGAGGGTTTTTTCTATTTAGGGGCGTGGCTACACCCACTTTAAAAAAATATAGTCCTATGCACTGCTCCTCTTCACAGCCTTTCCAACAAAAAAAGAATTAAGCAAATCGGTTGAGGTTTAGATATAGAAACAGGGACTGAACTGATTTCGTTTGGCTATTTATATATAGATAATGTGTATTGGGAAAAATGGGGGTATCACGTCTCTACAAAAATCACTTCATCAAATCTCTGAAAATATATAACGCACATGAATGAGTTTTGATACATGTGTACAGAGCGCGAGGACAAATTATGTTCACTGGAAAAATGGACGATGCCACGCATAAATGTTCACATGTAAAATGGGTAGGGACAGATGACATCCACTGGAAAAATTGGTGATGCCACATCAACTTAAGATAAGGTAAACCAAAATTGGGAAATCCTGGTTTTTTTGAAAGATTTTCAATTTAAAACTTATATGGTGGAAAAAACTGTCACGTGCAACACGTCTCGTGCAACTCTGATTTAAATTAAACTGAAAAAAAGGCATAAAGCATTTTTGGATAAAATCAAAATAAATTTAAGAGACATCAATGCACAACATTCTAAAATTAGCCACATTGAAATGTTCCCTCAGGTTTCCCTGAAATTGTCGTTTGAATTGTTGGCCATGAAAACCACTTCTGTTTTTGTCCCATGCGAACGCCTTCGGTTCTTGCAACTATCTTGAAAAAGAAAAATTGCCTATTGCCAAAAGAAAAATCCGTTTTGTTTTGACTTTTTTTTTACTTCAAATGTGTTCGACGATCACGTGCGACATCATGGAAGTGCCGGTATTACAAATTAAATATAAATTGGACACACGCTTCAAAATTGAAAGACTAATTAGTAGCAACAAAACTGAATCCATCCGGAAAAACAAGAAAAAAAATGTTTTTTTTTTTGGTAGTCACAAGAAGACAATTTCAAGAAACTGGGATTTCAACAGTCTTAGTTGACTTCTTAAGTTCAAAAAGAGTCTGAGTTTAGTTAACAGTTTCGTTTCCAAAATCAATCGTCAAAATGCATCATTTCCATTGAATGCGATCTTTTAAAATGATATGGATTATTTTCGCTACTTCCCGATTCTCGGATTTCTATGCCCAATCACTTTTTCCAAGTGATCTGTGTTTACCACGTTCTTTCCTGCTTCATAGGTTTTGGTCAACATTTTTGTAGATAACTTCGTTGATTGTTTTTTCAAAGATTGGACTTATCCACAAATAATTGCAATGTTTGATTCCATTTGGTATATGCCTTTGAATTTTATTTTAATTTTAAATTGAAGCGTGAGATGCTGTGAGGTTACCTGTTTTTTAGCATGTCTTCACAGCGTGTAAGTTGCGGTTGTTTAGAGGAATCGGATCTATCCACGTAGCCAAAGATAAGAAAGAAACGAAGAATCTTTTGCTCCCATTTTATTTGAAGCTCCAAGTAATTTTCACTTCACACAGAGCTACAAAAAATTCTAATCTTCGTATAAGATTTTTCAGACATTTACCTAATCTGGATGGGTCTGAAAAAATAACACTGTGCAACACAAAACTCTGAATTTGATCTCGATACCTTTTTTTGACTAATTCAAAGTCGCTGATTCTGAATCTGGCAACTGTTTTTTCCTATCACGTCTGAAATCCGAATTATCCTTGAATTAAAGTGCAGAAAAGTATATTTTCAGACATATGGCGTACACCCAGGGAGTAGTGTAGTTTAGTTTTTTTAGTATCATTGAATAGCCCAGATCTTCTTCTTTAAATCACAACTTTTATTTTTCAAATTTCATCATTACTTTGCAAGATATCATCTTTTGAAGTTAAGCTATAAGAATTTAATACAGTCCCCAACCTTTCACATATTACTTAACGCAGTTTAATTAATTAGTTTCTAATTGTTTTTCTAATTTTTTCCAGCAACTTTTGAATCAGTTTCTTCTGCGATATCTTGAATGGACATTTTGGTCCTTTCCTTTCCGCTAAAAAAAAGCCATAAGAAAACCATTTAGATTAGTAACGTTGGCATCCACGAAAACACATGTTTTAAATAAAAAAGGAGGGGTGCCCACACCCGAACCAATTCGGGGCCCATACTCGACCTTGACGGCCACTTTGAAAAGCAAAGAGCAAATTGTGTTATGTGAACATTTTGGTTGCATTCGGTTTTGAATCACAAAATATAATAAATAAACTGCATAAATATGTTATAGATTGCACTCTGCTTTTCAATTGATTCGCTTTGATTTGTTGTACTTGGAAACTGATTGAAAAAAACTTTACTGTTGACTTTCACTTATTCAAAAATTGTTTTCTTCTCAGCACAAAGCAAATGTGTCTGTTTGCCATTTGTCAGAACAGCCGCATTTGTTTTCTGTCAAAAGTAACGGCGGGGGTGCCCACACCCGAACAATGCCCGCTGGCGGTACTCTTCCCCTACTTTCTTAAAATAGTTTAAACTGTCACTATTAAGTTATAACTTTAAAAGTATCGGGTAAGAAATCTGTGAAACTCTGCGTCACTGTGCTTTAATACGATGCCCCACACAAGAGATATTCGCCAATTTTATTTAATGTTTTTTGCTGCTGTTGCCAATCGAATAAGGGGCAACCAACCCCACTTAGTGCATTAATGTAAATTTTGTTGTTGTTGCTGTAGCTGCTGCGTATACTCTTGTCATCTTCATCGACGACGTAAACTGTTACGCTGCGTTTGCTTTCGCTTATGTGGCATGAAAAATTTCAGTTGTAATCGCCGTATAAGACGTGCGCTACTCTAATTAGCACAAGACGAAAGACGCGCACAATGTAACAGCGTGACAACTTTTGTGAGTTGTCACCGATTTTGTTGTTCGCGATGCCGCAGACAACACAACAGCAACACCAACAACACCAAGATAAAACGTGTCGAAATTTATGTGCGTATTTTATGAGGCTGGCTTTTAATGAAAAATGTCGCTGAGCGCCTAAAAACACACAGCATTTGCTGTGATTTGCTAAAAAATAAACGAGCAAATTTTACAAGAACTAAACAAAAAAAAAAATAAGAATAAAATTTTTTGAAGCGGCTATGCGTAGAATTCTTTTGAAAATTATCTGATCCGAGGGTATGTTTTCTTTTCCTGTTCTTGCTTCACTTGTGTATCTCATTGGGGTGCCGGTAATTAGTTGTAATGTAATGCACTTAAATTACACTAAAATTTCATTATGTTCTTTGTTGTTGCAACATTAAAATATGCCCAATGTTGTTAAGAAAACAACAAAAACATATATAAAAATCTCTTTTTTGTTTTTCTCTCACATGCCCTCAAGCGAAAGCTAAATTTTATTAAAACTACAATTTTTTGGCATAAATTTTCTTTTCACATAAATTTGATATCCTTGAAATGTGAGTAAATTTATGTTAAATAAGCCAACGCTTTCAAGCGTCATAATACACTGAACAAAAATTACCAGCAAAGTACTAATAATCGCTCATTAATTTAATGGGACTCCTTAATAAAATAATCAGTTTTCGATAAATTGAATACTTTGGTTACTGGCGACTAAAACCGAATTGTATCCATACTGCAAATTCTTGGCCTCAAAAGCACTGGATACAAAAACTAGAATAATTTCATTTAACCTTCTCACTATAGTATTGAAGATATTGTATCTTTTGCGAAGGTCGGTACAATTCAAATAAACGTACTCCAAAAACATAAAAAATTAATAGAACAAAAAACGAGACAGATAAACGTTGTTTGCGATATTGAGGCAACATACGTTGAATATACAAAAACGCAGCTGAAAATGATACTGAAAACGCTTTTTTTTGCCTGTCAGCGATGGGCGAGTCTAACCTTTTAACTGCAAAGAATTTCATAAGGAAAGTAGTAGGGAGTGAAGAAAGCTGACTGCTTTTATCGAAGTTGGCAAAAATTGGCATGGAAACTGAGGAAAATCATCAAGTACCTCTCTTCTAAACAAAACTGGCCAGTCGGAAATAACGGCCAATGAATAATGCAAAAAAAAAGAAAGAAATAACTGCCGAAAAAATAAAAAAACCTAATAATGCCCAATTACACTGTACTAGTTGAAAATTTGGTCCGCCGGGAAATAGGTCATTCTTCCCTAATTCGGGCGTGGGGAATTCAGAGGTGTTAACCGTTTTGATGGATTGGTTCATCGCCCCAATACAAAAAGATCAAATCAAAATTTCGTCCAGAAAGTGGTGTTTTTCATAAAAAATCTTTTATTAACCCTTTTGACCCGGGAAAAAACTGTGGGGTACACAATATTTGTGATAGGTTAATCTTTTAAACTAAATTTAAGTAAAATGTTTGACCGTCTCTAAATTAAAATTTTCACCGCCAGAGGCGCTTTCGGTCTATACTCCCAACAGATGTTTTCGATTTGAATTTTTGGGATGCAATGTCCTTGGAGTGGTTATAAGAAAAACAGTGGCTACTAAAAATTGCATTAATTTCATTAATTCATTCAATTTAAGTGAAGTTAATAACCGAGTTATATTATTCAAAAGTATTTATTAAAAAATTTTTGGGATATATTGTCCCAACCGGTTCGAAAGGGTTAAATTGTGATGAATCAATGATTTTTCATCAAAAGTATGTTTTCCTGTTCAGGATGTATTAATTAGCAATGGAACTGCTAATTTTTTTTATCAATTTATCGAGTACTTCTTAACTTAAACGTTAATTCTTACCGAAATTTCTTATAGCATGCAAAATATTAGTACCGAAAACTGATCTGAAATTCTCATAAGTTTGACTAAAAGTAACAAGAAAGTGTACACTGTCAGGATTTGCGGTGGTCCATGTTTTTAAGCCTCTAACCCGGTCCAGCCTAAACATGGTTTTCCGTTTTTAGTTTTTATAGCAGTTTATGATAAATCGAGACCTTTCTATTACGAATATGATCTTGGTTTTTTTCTATCATGTCAGGATTCTAAACTATCCTTACACAAAACTGAAAAAATCACTGTTTTGGGGTCTTCTAAAAACTATATAACAAAAACAGCAAATAGCAACATTAACTTTCGTTAATGACAACGGATAGCAAAAATTTCCCTTAACAAGCCATACTTTATCAATTTTTCAATTGGATACAATACATCCTAAGTTATAAGCCATTATAAAAAGGATATCTCCCAATAACATTCAAATGCTATTTCCGGACCGAAAAACTAAAAACTTTAAATTTTATTATTTTTACTTTCAAGGCTTTTGCAGAACAAGATCGTATGACAAATGACAGTTATTTTCTAGATTTAGTGAATAAACCCACATATAACTGAGAAAAAAATAAAATTTTAAGAAAATTCGGAAGAAAATAACATTTAAATTGATTAAAAATTAAATTAAATTGATTAAAAGGTTTGCAATTCGGATGCTCATTAATTCATCATGAACTAGAGAATATTCTTTTGATGAAAAATCATTCCTTATGAAAAACACCTCCTTCTAGACGAAATTTTGATTTGAACTTTTTGTATGGGGTGATGAACCAATCCAGCAAAACGGATTGCACCACTGAATTTCCCGTACCCGAATGACCTAGGCATTTGAATCATAACTGGTAGGTTTAGTCAGCTGATAAGATTGTCGACTCATAACTTGGAAGTCGTAGGTTCGAGGTTCCCGTATGTAAATTTTTTGTTCAAAAGGAATTAAGTTGGTTATTCATGGTCCAATCCTTAAGTTTTTGGTACCAAAATAAAGTTAAAATAATGACGCATAAGCTTGCGAAGATTTGTTTTTAATTTTGTATTGTTTTAGGCAAGATTTATGTAATTAAAGATGGTTGGTGTTTGGTTTTTTCAGTATATTTTCTCAATTAAACGGGCATACAAAAAAATCTGCGGGCCGATTTAAAAATTTTTCTCAGATTTGAAATTATTGCTATTTTCTGGATCGTATGACATTTTTGTTTTTAAATTCTAACAGATAAAAATTTTTTAATTTATTTTCGTCGTAAGTCGTGATTTTGGATTTGTCAATTTATCTGAAAATTGATATGTGATGGAAAAATTTTGTAAATGCAGTTCTATTATGTCAATAGCAAGGAATAATAATTTTATGGTTTGATCTGAGATAAAAAAAAACTGAAATTCCTTGAACAGTGTAATAAGTTATTTTCCAAACATTTTTGGTTGTTGAAAAGTTTACAAATATAACTGTATAGGATAGAAATTTACTGAAGAAAAAGCAACAAAAGTCGACTTTGCAAATATTCTTCGAAAATGTATGTACTATATTGAATTAATTATCACAGACTATTCATTCGGTGGTAGAAATATGCCATTATTAGAATAATTTTGATAATATTATTTTGAATGCACTTTGGGTAGATTTAATAGTCAAAATTGTAAATAAGATTACTATTTGAGTTAAATTTTTCTAAGTGTACTCGTAGTACCACTTACACTTTTATATGATTTCATATTATTATTTCCTTCATTAGCTCTGCGTAATTAAACTGCAGGGCAATAAAAAATTTGATAAATTTTATAGCATACTCATGCATAATGATGAGTAACTTAAGCATAAGTTTTAGTATTAACGTACTGCATTAGATTGTTAACCATAATATGATAATAAGTACTATGCATACTGCGATGAAGACCAAAATTTGGTGTACAAGTGGGAACAAGCACTAATGCTGGTCGTAAAAAATATCACACATACTTGTCCCCTTCACCACCACATAATATTGGTGTTATTTTTAATGTTTAAATAAGTACAGTTTTAGTAAGTTGATTATTATTATTGTCTTTTTGTTTATGACGTAAAAAATCAACATTAAATTTTTTATGTTTTCCAGATATTTATTATTTTTATTAAAGACTTGCAGTCGAATGAAAACGTCTTTTGAAAGTTGGTATTGCAGTAAAGTCAAATAGCGTATTTTAATAGATTAACTTAGCAAGACTCTCTAGATGGTCATACATTTTTAAATTAAAAACATATATGTATTACAAAATAATGCATGCATTATTATAAAACAACTTATTTATCTTGTTTACTGAATCTATGGTCTATGGTCTATGGTCTATGGTCTATGGTCTATGGTCTATGGTCTATGGTCTATGGTCTATGGTCTATGGTCTATGGTCTATGGTCTATGGTCTATGGTCTATGGTCTATGGTCTATGGTCTATGGTCTATGGTCTATGGTCTATGGTCTATGGTCTATGGTCTATGGTCTATGGTCTATGGTCTATGGTCTATGGTCTATGGTCTATGGTCTATGGTCTATGGTCTATGGTCTATGGTCTATGGTCTATGGTCTATGGTCTATGGTCTATGGTCTATGGTCTATGGTCAGTTCCATAAGCTTTCTAATTATGTATATGATTTACAGTGTTCAAAAGAATTTCACAAAGTTCTGGACATATAAATACTTTAATTCCAATTTATTTTTCTATTTTTCTAAAATTTTTTTAGAATCCTCGTTCAATTTCCTTTAATTCAGTTGAACAACTAACACACAAATTTTTTAATTTGAGGTCAGAAAAAAATATTTTTCAAGAACAATCCGTAAAAAGTTGATATAACAAATGTGCTACTGAATTAAAGGAAATTCATCGAGGGCATATTAACAGGATCTTTTTCATACTGAAATGAACGCCAAAGTCAAAAAATAGGAAAAAAAATTTAAAATATCATATTTAAAGGTCCAGAACTTTGCGAAATCCTCTTAAGTCCTATAAGCCGAATACATTCTTAAAAAGCATACAATAAGTTGAATGTTTCCAATCAAAAAGTTTTCTTTAAAACGCTAAAGTCACCAAAGAAATTCTTTTTTTTTTTGTGTTTCAACACATAAAATCAGTTTTAATCCTATATCTCCTCACCGATACATTTGAGACTTCTCCAGGTGCATTTTTTTGTTAGTCTAAGCCTCCTCTATCTTCTTCTGGAAGCTTCGTTACCTTATGCAATGCACTCTGTATGAGCGCAATTTTCTACGTAGTCATATTTTGACTCAGTTTTCTCAGTAACACTCAAAAATAATTAGAAGTTCTCAATTATGAAATCTCAAAAAAAAAAAATGTTAGTCAGAAAGAATGTCTCGCTTACATGAGCTTTATGCTTCTTTTGACACAAACTACAGCAAAGCATTTCTAAAGGTCTGCACTCATCTACTTATGGCTACTTAAGCCAATTAGACATTTTTTGCAGTACCACCGCGCATTTGACAGCAAGTCATTTGAATAAGTTTTTACAAATGAAAACGCAACTACCAGTGTGTAAAAAAGAAAACAGGATCAAATACCCAACCTAGTTTCATATGTTCCCAGTAAGCACACTTGTTCTTTTTTTCTGCTAATGAAATTGTGAATAAAATGAGCTGCTTAATTAAAACCAATCATTAGCGAAGTCCTTTGAAATTGAATTTTTCAATTAGTTTCGTTTTTCATTGCGCACGGATATGACAAAGGTCCTTTCCTCTACATAAGTACATATATGTATGTGTTCCTGTATATGTATGGTCTTTAGTAGCTTATATGCTTAAAGAATATTCAATCGTTTATTGAGAGAACACAGCAGGAATGCATGGTGGAGTGACTTAAGGAATCAATGACTTTTTTAAACTCCATAACACTTTCAACATACATTTCCTGTCGACCAACACAAGTGCATGCATGCAATGCAAAAATTATAGCAACAGGAACAAACAGAATTCAACATTGCGGGGAGTAAAAGAAAAAAAGGGAGTAAAAAAGGAGCAGCAAAAAAAAAGTGGTACTACATTCGTAACAAAAAGACGTTCATTAACTTTAGTGCTTTTAACTTTTGCTGCTACTTTGCCAACGCTTGTAGGTAGCTGCAGTAACAGAAGCAAGTAAAACAACAACAACAATAATTATAATCAACATAGCAACAACAACAAAAACAATAAGAAAGACGTTAGCGCAACATAAAGTTCACTGCAGCATGGGTAAAAAAGCTGCTTCTGCTCGTCATCAGCATAAAAAGAAAAACTGAAAAAAAATAAAAAATGCAACATGACACAAAGTGACGTGCAACATTTTTTTTAAGCAGCTCTAACCGAGCTACTTGTGTGCGCGCCACGAATTAAACATGGTGCCACAATTTACGAATTTTCTTCGAAGGATGCAACGCCCGATACGACTGCCTTTGCTTCCTCATCAGAGCTGCTGCTTATAAGTTTTTCATTAAAAATGTAACGTCAGTGAATGCAAAAGGGAATTTTCTTTATGCGACATTTTGATAATCTAGAGATGTGGCACATACATGGGTACTGGGTACTTAATGCTATTCGAAAATGCAGCTTAAATATTGGAAAACATTAAATACAATCCATTTTACAAAGTACGTACCACATACAAATCCCTCTTATGAAAATAACGAAATGTTTCCCTTTTTTTGACGAAAACTAGAGTGTTTCCTAATAAAAAAAGTAGGATTTTTCAAGGTTTTACTCGTATGTCCAAAGATATTGTAGGATATTCCAGATTTTATTTCAACTAGTAAGGGTGTAAATTTTGGCCTGGCCAAAAAATAAATACCCTACACTGCAGTATTTTGAAAAGTTTGCTTATATGGGAGGTGCCACGCCCTCTTGTCCGAGTACACCCAGTTTTTGTTCAGAGCTTGCATTTATAGTTTTTAGTGACAGAGTGAAATTTAGTTGGATTATCTCAAAAAACTCTTTCAGTATAGCATTTTGAATCTTTTGCTTATATGGGAGGTGCCACGCCCCCTTGTCTGATTTCACCCAATTTTTGCTGAGAGCTTTCATTTATAATTCTTAGTGTTAGTTTGGTTCGAATATCTCAAAAAAACCTTTCAGTATAGCGTTTTGAAGCTTTTGCTTATAAGGGAGGTGCCACGCCCTCTTTTCCGAATTCGCTCAAATTTTTATCAGAGCTTGCGCTTACAATTCGTAGTTTTTATATGTATTGTGGTTGCATTGTCGTGAAATATACTCCTAAAATTGCATTTTGAATATAATTTTTGTATGGGCGGTAGGCGTGTCCGTTGACCGATTTTGCTCATTTTCAATCCCCCGAGCTAACTTTGACGACGGAGGCAGTGTACCAAATTTCATTGAATTATCTTGCTCAGTTTTCCCAAAAAGTGTATTTCAACACACAGCCAGCCAGCCACCCAGCCAGCCAGCCAGCCAGCCACCCAGCCAGCCAGCCAGCCAGACAGACGGACATGGCTATATCGACTCAGGAGGTGACGCTGATCAAGAATATATATACTTTTCTATACCTGCCACGCCTCCTTCTCTGCGTTACAAACGGAAGGACAAAGTGAATATACCCTGGGTGTAGGGTATAAAAAGTAGGATATATTAGCATTTTTTGGATAAAACTTTAACATTTCGATGACTCTTACGAGAAACAGTTTGATTCATCTAGTATATATCAATTGGGAAATACCCTGGTTTTGCTTAAATATATAAAACATCATTATTTCATCAGAGGCGTTGTGAGAAATCCTCCTTTTCGACGACATTTTCAAACGTCTTACCTTTCTATTACCTTTTTATTATGTCTTAGTTTTAATAGGACAAATGAATCATCCTACTTTTCGTATGGCGCATCGATATAAAATATGCGACTCTTTTAAGAGTTTTTTAAGCTTGGAGCCAGATCTAACCAAAGTCACTATTTTTTAAAATGTTGGCAATAACTTGCTATAACCTTCTTTTCAACTGCACAAAAGAATAGCAATACGATTACCAAACAACTAGGGCTGATTAGAATAATTGCACAAATTTTTAAAGTATCCCCGGAATTTTATGATGAATTTATAAAACCGACTCTTTTGAATCCAGCGCTACAGAAAACCCAAAAAAAAAAATTCTTCGTACTAAAATGTATGTTATATTAAAGTTGTTCTTTGTAAAACAATAGCCAATCTCTAACAGATCGTATATTCGTGTTTAAAAATACTTATTGTTCAGATTATCGTGGAACCAGGTTCTCCATATTTGACTTTCATTGACAACTGTACCGCTATTAGCATCTAAACCAAACGATTGTTTTCAATATACCCTTGAAATTTTGTGGATTCAGGACTGAAATAGTGATAAGATACTGCTGAAGAAGACAACGCAACTGGAAGTTGAATGAACCGCGTACGGAATTCTCTGCCGTCAAATATTAAAGCAAAGACATTGTGGTAATATTCACAGGAAAAAGAAATAAGAGATTCGGGAAAATGCCGTATAGAATTGACGGCACTAGCTACTTTTGGTGCAAACGATGGAAGATCTAGGCCTCCATGCTCCAAGAGGAGATTAGGAAGGTTAGCATAATGGCAACATCATTGTTTAAGGACGGTCTCAAAAAAATTTGATACTTTTTTTTCTAAAGATTAGCAAAGCACCTTTTTAAGCAGAATTTTAACACTTCAATACGAGAGATGGCTGCTAGGGTAGGTACCTCAAAATCTTCTAATCAAAGACTAAAAAACAAGTAAACTAAAGACTTACACAGCTCAACAAGTACCAGAGAGTTCCGATGAAAAGCAGTTTGAGTTTCAAAAACGAGCTCGAAAGTTAAATGAAGTTTATGAATCATACGTTAAGGCAGATTTTAAACAGCTACCAGGATACGAATTTTATGCCTATTCGGAGAAGGAACAGGTACAGAACACATTCAAACAGAAGAAAATTACAAACTTTCCCAAGCAGAATATGGTTTTATGCGCCTGCGGTCTGAGAAGAATATTTTTTTTTTTTTAACACATGGCACAATTAACTCGAAAGTTTGTATTGATGAATGCGTTGGAAAACGTCTTTTGCCATTTATTAGTGGGCATGGGAGCACTGTTATGTTCTGACCTGATTAAGTAACCTTTCACCACTCTAGAGCCACCATGGAATGGTACAAAAGCAATAATGTAAATTTTGTTCCCATAAATGCGAATCTACCTTACTACCTTACTTCGACGTGCTGAAAGATATTGGGCTTTAATGAAATCAGATCTTTTTAAGAGTAAAAATTCTACAACAATTTTACAAGATTACAGAATTAAGTGGCGAAGGTCGTACGGTACTGTCGACGAAACAACTGTACAAAACCTAATGAAGGATCTTACGAAAAAAGTAAAATATTTTTAAAGAAAATAAATTGTTGTCCTAAAGTCGCAATTTGTTAATAATTTTAAGGTTCCTTATATTCGTTATACTACTCACTCATAAAGAAAAATTGAAAAAAAAAAAAATTTCATTGACTATTTTTTTATTGATGAAAAACAAAACATAAAATTTTTCTAGGACAGACCTTAAATATGCAAACGAACTCAGTGCAACCCTTGTTTCTATCCCTTAGCCCCAACATATTCGCTTGATTTTTTCTGTTGGAAAGGTTGTGAGGAAGACCTGTCAATACATAGAAATAAAAATATGACCCTAATGTTTTTAAGTGGGCGGTGCCACGCCCAAAAATGCAAAAAAGGCTCTGATGGCTAAACCACTGCTGCGATTTTTATGAAATTTGGTATGGAGATAGGGTGAACACTAAGGAAGGATAATATGACCTTAATGTTTTTAAGTGTGCGGTGCTACGCTCCTAAATGGAAACTAGTGAGGGTGTAAAATTTGGCCTGGCCAAACATTAAATACCCTACACTGCAGTATTTTTAAAATTTTGCTCATATGGGAGGTGCTCCGCTCTCTTGTCCGAGTTCACCCAGTTTTTGTCTAGAGTTTGGATTTATAGTTTTTAGTGTCTGAGTAAAAAACGTTTTCAGTATAGCGTTTTGAAGCTTTTGCTTATATAGGAGGTGCCACGCCCTCTTGTCTGAGTTCGTTTAGTTTAAGCTTAAAGTATGCATTTATAGTTTTTAGTATTTGAGTGAAGTTTGGTTGGATTATCTCAAAAAACTCTTTCAGTATATCATTTTGAAACTTTTGCTCATATGGGAGGTGCCACGCCCACTTTTCCCATTTCACCCAATTTTTGTTGAGAGCTTTGATTCATGATTCTTAGTGTCTGAGTCGAATTTGGTTCGAATATCTCAAAAAACGCTTTCAGTATAGCGTTTTGAAGCTTTTGCTTATATGGGAGGTGCCACGCCCTCTTGTCCGAGTTTGTCTAGTTTAAGCTTAAAACGTGTGTTTAAAGTCTCTAGCATTTGAGTGAAGTTTGGTTCGAATATCTCAAAAAACGCTTTCAGTATAGCGTTTTGAAGCTTTTGCTTATATGGGAGGTGCCACGCCCTCTTGTTCGAATTCGTTCAGTTTTTTCTCAGAGCTTGCACTTACAATTTTTAGTATTTATGCGTATTTTGGTTGCATTGTCGTGAAAAATACTCCTAAAATTGCATTTTGAATATATTTTTTGTATGGGTGGTAGGCGTGTCCGTTGACCGATATCGCTCATTTTCAATTCCCCGAGCTATCTTTGACAACGAAGGCAGTGTACTAAATTTCATTGAATTATCTTGCTTAGTTTTCCCAAAAAGTGTATTTCAACACACAGCCAGCCAGCCACCCAACCAGCCAGCCACCCAACCAGCCAGCCAGCCACCCAGCCAGCCAGCCAGACAGACGGACATGGCTATATCGGCTCAGGATGTGATGCTGATCAAGAATATATAAACTTTTCTATATCTGCCACGCCTCCTTCTCTGCGTTACAAACGGAAGGACAAAGTGAATATACCCTGGGTGTAGGGTATAAAAACATACTGTTGTAGCTAAACTACTGTATCGATTTTTATGAAATTTTAAATACAGATAGGTTTAATCCCATGGAAGTAAATTCATAACTTCTTGTGTTTTATTGCAACCTCAAGGAGGGTCATTAAAATATTTTGTTTTACAGTGAGCAGCGTCACGCTTAAATGAGAGTTTTGTTGCTTAAGGTGACAGTTGTGTAGTCTCTTTAGAGTCAAATTGAAGTGATGGAATTTCGGCTACAAGTAGTAAAAAGTAATTTCTGACACAAAAGTATATCTTTAAGATACCAAGTTCTATCATTCGGGTACCACTACAATTTCCAGTTACTACTAATTGTTCAATATTGTACCTCTTGCTTAAATTTTTTGCTTACCTTTTTTAATGAGCCCCATAGAGTTTCTCCTCTGCACTTACTGTTGCTGTTGCATGTTGGTAGCGCCGCGAACTCTGTAAAACTTTGGGTGTTGTCGTTAATGCAGTTGGATTGTGTACTTAACACACATACATATGTACATTCACATATGCACCTGTACATTCACATGCAAACATGCGCGCACTTTAACATGCACACCTGCTGGCATTTTCGTTACGTATTCCCTGGTATCTTCTCTCTCGTTGGCATGTGGTTAAACAGCAGTTTAGTTCCACCAAAACGTAATTTCAGGTTAACGTAATAAATTAAGTAAATTGATTTTTCGCTACTTTTTTGCTCAGTTGCCAGAAAACCCAAGCAGCTCGCTTCCTAACTGAATTGTACACCCAACCACATGCAACCGGATGGGGCAACAGGAAACGTTTTTCTTACGTTATTATAAATGTTGATGAAATTTGAATTTACGACACACGTAAGCTACTTGGAATTTACGAACTTGCAAGTGTCAGTTGTAAATTTTATGCTCTCAAAATGGAAAAAACTACATATTTTGTGTAAAGTGTTTTATTTTGGGAAGTTTGGTAAATTTGCGCTTTTTATTTTGGGCTTTCGGTGAAGCAAAAAGTCGATTAAGTTGAAAAAGTCAAAAAATTGATGAAAAGTTCCAAAAATTATGACAAAAATTCGCAGCAGTAGAAAAATTTTGGAAATTTTATTGCGTAACTCTAAATGAGACCAAATACTTATGTTAAAGAAGGAAAAAATTGTTGCAAAGTTCGAAAAATTTTGCAGATTTTAAAAAAAATTTTGAATGTCTCAAAAACATTGGTAGACTTTAGAAAGGACAAGAATGTTGCTAAAGTCGAAATATATTGAAAAGTTGCAAAATGATGAATGGTTCAAAATATGAAATAAGTCAAGTCGAAAAATTCGAGAGGTGTCGATTAGCCTGGCTTTAGTGATGTATGAAAAAAAAAAAAATACTGCGATATTGATAGCTGTAAGGGTCCAATTTTGTTAGGTTAAGAAAAAAAATTATTTTGTCAAAGTTTGGTCTCGATCGGAGGGAGGTAACACCTGCCCCATCGGACCCAAAGAGGGGCACCTTAGCGAAAATTTCACGAAAATAATTTATAGCTCCTCCGGGGTAACCTCTAGAGGGGTGAAATGTGTGACCAGGTTCCATTATTTCTTTCTTCCCAAAATTTTTTCCAAGCGCACCTACCCCCTTGTTATCACCCTTCGGGGGTCCCTACAAAATCCACATTTCTGAAAATTCGCTGTGACTGTCCCAGAATGACCCCAACATAAATAAGATGTATGACCAGGTCCTATTATTTTTTTCTCCCCAACATTTTCTCTCGACACACCTGCACCCTATCTACCACCCTTTTAGGGGCCCCCTACAAAATCCACATTTTTGGAAATTTGCTGCATTTGTCCCGGGATACCCGCAAAATAGGCTTAATATCCGAAGAGGTCCTATTATAGTTCGTCCCCTATATTTTTCGTTGACACACCTACCCCTTAAAAGCCACCTCTTTGGGGGCCCCCCTACAAAAACGCAAAAAAATTAGGAAAAATATCGAAAATAATTTTTATCGCCCCTGCAGTGTTCCATAGAAGAGTAAAACGTAAAACCAGGTCCAATTATTTTTTTCGACATTTCCCCCAAGCCAATCTACCTCCTATCTGTCACCCTTCTGGAGGTCCCCCTACAAAATCCACATTTTTGAAAATTCGCTGTAACCAACCCAGGTGACCACTAGATGGGACAAATGTATCACAAGATCCTATTATTTTTTATCCCCAAAATTTTCCCCTCATTCACCTTCCTCCTATCTGCCACCCTTTTGAGGCTACCCCTAGAAAAAACACTTCAATATGGGAGTTCACTTATAAAGTGCCATAGTTTAACTGTTACATATCATGCTCTGGCGCAGTTAAAAACATTCGTTTCATTTCATTTACTTATGTGCATTTATTTCATAAGCCATCGAAAAATAATAAGTAATCAATTAAATTTCAAAAGAATTAAGAGTTAGATAAGCCTGTTTTGGTTGGTTGTTGGGAATAGTTTTTTATAACTAGCGATGACTTATAGGAAGTCTTAAAAATCACATTGATTTCACCAGTAGTAGTCTTGAGCCATCTTTACGCCACTTTCAGCCATGTCGTTGACGAACTGCACTTAACTCGATTTTATGAAGTCGTCTATCAGCTTTTTTACGCTGCTGTGACTAATTACGGTAGAGTGAGCTGAAGGAGAAGGTCCCTCTTTATCATCTCATCAAAGAAAAAAAATTAGTAAAAATGCAACATCTTCTTCAGACGATCAGGCACGAAACTTTTATTAACATTTATTTATTAGTGTTTTAAAGTGCAATAATCCTGCACACGCCGAATTTCGCGTGGTTGCAATCAAACTTTATTTTGGTTAAGGCTCGCCGTGTGTCTGTGTGTACCTTGGACCTATGCTTATTGACCATTGAGCCTTTTTCGACGAGCAACCAGGAATCCATAATCGCCTTTCAATATAATATTATTGTTATTATTATTTACGTGGTTTATGTTTTTATTTACAACCAGTGTTTGTTGAATTAATTGTTTTTTTTCCAAATGAACTTTTTTGTGTTATAATTTTTGTTTATGATTAATTTTTTATTTTTATTAAAAAAATGTTATTTTTGATTACATAATAAATGGTTCTTTCATTATTTGTCTTTTATTTTTGACAGTCCAAAGTACACTTGAATGGTGTACCTTGGACCGTTTGAGATTGGAACGGAAAAAGTAATATTTCTACTTAATGATAAGACATAGCATTGAAGGAATGTAACTTAATCAAAAAACTGAAGAAACTTTTTCGGAAAATCCAGCACATGTTGATAAAATCAAAAAATTTTGCTAAGGTCAAAAAATAAAAAAAAAATGTTGCAAAGGTCATAAAGTCAAAAAATTGTAAAAATTTTAATGCTATCAAAAAATGTTGCAGAGTTCAAAAATAGAGGTAGAGAAATGGGGGAAAAAAAAAACACAAAATATTGCAAGCTTTGATAACACTGTGGAACAAAATTTGGTCGACAAAAGTTTACTCGAATCTGACGGTGCGGGGTGAAAATATGGGACAAAATAAAAGACCATTTGGCTCAGTTTGTTCAAGTTGGCTCTAGTTTTCGAGAAAAGGCCGTTTGAATTTTGTACCTTAAAGTATGTAGTTTTTTTATTATTATAGGATTTAGTGGTGGGATTTTGTTTGTCTCGTCCACATCTACACTTTCACTACCAAATCAGTGCTTTTGGATGCATTTTTGGCAAGTTAGAGCACAAAATTCTCAAAAAAGTGATATTTTTCGCCTTTAATGACATTCGGCTCAATAGAAATCACCCGAGTGGTGGATTTATGCCTTTTAACCTATAGCCAAGATCCATACGAACACTTTGATATAATATATGTTTCATATGGGCAAAAATATCTCAAGTGATCCACCTAAGAAATTAAATGTAAACTAGTAAGGGTGTAAATTTTGGCCTGGCCAAAAAATAAATACCCTACACTGCAGTATTTTGAAAAGTTTGCTTATATGGGAGGTGCCACGCCCTCTTGTCCGAGTACACCCAGTTCTTGTCCAGAGCTTGCATTTATAGTTTTTAGTGTCAGAGTGAAATTTAGTTGGATTATCTCAAAAAACTCTTTCAGTATAGCATTTTGAATCTTTTGCTTATATGGGAGGTACCACGCCCCCTTGTCTGATTTCACCCAATTTTTGCTGAGAGCTTTTATTTATAATTCTTAGTGTCTGAGTCAAATTTGGTTCGAATATCTCAAAAAACGCTTTCAGTATAGCGTTTTGAAGCTTTTGCTTGTATGGGAGATGCCACGCCCTCTTGTCCGAATTCGCTCAAATTTTTATCAGAGCTTGCGCTTACGATTCGTAGTACTTATGTGTATTGTGGTTGCATTGTCGTGAAAAATACTCTTAAAATTGCATTTTGAATATAATTTTTGTATGGGCGGTAGGCGTGTCCGTTGACCGATTTTGCTCATTTTGAATCCCCCGAGCTAACTTTGACGACGGAGGCAGTGTACCAAATTTCATTGAATTATCTTGCTCAGTTTTCCCAAAAAGTGTATTTCAACACACAGCCAGCCACCCAGCCAGCCAGCCAGCCAGCCAGCCAGCCAGCCAGCCAGCCAGCCAGCCAGCCAGCCAGCCAGCCAGCCAGCCAGCCAGCCAGCCAGCCAGCCAGCCAGCCAGCCAGCCAGCCAGCCAGCCAGCCAGCCAGCCAGACAGACGGACATAGCTATATCGACTCAGGAGGTGACGCTGATCAAGAATATATATACTTTTCTATACCTGCCACACCTCCTTCTCTGCGTTACAAACGGAAGGACAAAGTGAATATACCCTGGGTGTAGGGTATAAAAAGGCTTTAACAAAATGATGTTTTATAACAACTAGTAAAGATTTTGTAAAAATGTTTTTTTTTAGAGATATTAAGCATGGATCGGGAATAAAATGGTGTTTTTGATTTGTAAAAAAATGTTTCATTTATTATTGAAAATCCCTATTTCAAAAAAGTACATAAAAATAAAGCAACTTCTTCGCCTCTGTGAAAACTATAAAAAATTAGTAGGCACTCTACACTTGACAAGAAACTATATTCCAAGAAAAAATTGGGGTCATCGATATTGGTTCAAAAGTTATTAACAATATAGTGATGTCGTGCAAGTATTTTTTCAGCGTTAGAGAAAAACAAGTCATCCTACGAAAAAAGTGTCTATGGCATAAAATGCTTAGAATTATCCAAGGAATATGTGTGAGTTTTTTCAGAATTTTCGGAGGCATTTTATAATTTTCGAAAGGTCCGAAAAAAAAATGTTATATGTTCCAAAGAAACTCACACGTATTCCTTCGATAATTCTAAGCATTTTATGCCACACACACTTTTTTCGTAGGATGCCTTGTTTTTCTCTAATGCTGAAAAAATACTTGTACGACATTACTATATTGTTAATAACTTTTGAATCAATATCGATTACCCCAATTTTTTTTCTGGAATATAGTTTCTTGTCAAGTGTAGAGTGTCTAAGGTACATTAAGCTAGCAGAGCGAAAATGGCAGAACTGAAAAACTAGTAAGGGTGTAAATTTTGGCCTGGCCAAACATTAAATACCCTACACTGCAGTATTTTGAAAATTTTGCTTATATGGGAGGTGCCACGCCCTCTTGTCCGAGTACACCCAGTTTTTGTTCAGAGCTTGCATTTATAGTTTTTAGTGTCAGAGTGAAATTTAGTTGGATTATCTCAAAAAACTCTTTCAGTATAGCATTTTGAATCTTCTGCTTGTATGGGAGGTGCCACGCCCCCTTGTCTGATTTCACCCAATTTTTGCTGAGAGCTTTCATTTATAATTCTTAGTGTCTGAGTCAAATTTGGTTCGAATATCTCAAAAAACGCTTTCAGTATAGCGTTTTGAAGCTTTTGCTTATATGGGAGGTGCCACGCCCTCTTGTCCAAATTCGCTCAAATTTTTATCAGAGCTTGCGCTTACAATTCGTAGTACTTATATGTATAGTGGTTGCATTGTCGTGAAAAATACTCCTAAAATTGCATTTTGAATATAATTTTTGTATGGGCGGTAGGCGTGTCCGTTGACCGATTTTGCTCATTTTCAATCCCCCGAGCTAACTTTGACGACGGAGGCAGTGTACCAAATTTCATTGAATTATCTTGCTCAGTTTTCCCAAAAAGTGTATTTCAACACACAGCCAGCCACCCAGCCAGCCAGCCAGCCAGCCAGCCAGCCAGCCAGCCACCCAGCCAGCCAGCCAGACAGACGGACATGGCTATATCGACTCAGGAGGTGACGCTGATCAAGAATATATATACTTTTCTATACCTGCCACGCCTCCTTCTCTGCGTTACAAACGGAAGGACAAAGTGAATATACCCTGGGTGTAGGGTATAAAAATATGGCAGAATTATAGGCTAATTATAGGCTAATTTTGGGCCCAAACGCCGAATTTTAGGCTCCTCATTTAAAAAAAAAAAATAGCTCTGCCAGCTTAAGTGTAAGCCAGCAATGAAAAGCTTTTCTTTTGGCGATGGGGCATTTAAATAGCCTATAATTAGCCTATAATTAATGACTACTTACTTTAGTTCAATATACGTCCCGTATGTGTTTTCTCGAAACAGCTCTGCTGGCTTACACTTAAGCTGGCAGTTTATTTTTTTTGTTTAAATGAAGAGCCTAAAATTCGGCGTTTGGGCCCAAAATTAGCCTGTAATTAGCCTATAATTCTGCCATATTTTTTTTTCAGTTCTGCCATTTCCGCTCTGCTAGCTTAATGTACCTGAGTGTCTACTAATTTTTTATAGTTTTTTTAGAGGCGAAGAAGTTGCTTTATTTTTATGTACCTTTTTGAAATAGGGATTTTCAATAATAAATGAAACATTTTTTTACAAATCAAAAACACCATTTTATTCCCCGACCTATGCTAAATATCTTAAAAAAAAAACATTTTTACAAAATCTCTACTAGTTATTATAAAACATCATTTTGTTAAAGCCTTTTTTACATTTAATTTCTTAGGTGGCTCACTTGAGACATATGTTATATCAAAGTGTTCGTATGGATCTTGGCTATAGGTTAAAAGGCATAAATCCACCACTCGGGTGATTTCTATTGAGCCAAATGTCATTAAAGGCAAAAAATATCACTTTTTTGAGAATTTTATGCTCTAACTTGCCAAAAATGCATCCAAAAGCACTGATTTGGTAGTGAAAGTGTAGATATGAACAAGACAAACAAAACCCCACTACATACAAGATGTATCGAAAAAACCACATACTTCAAGGTGCAAAATTCAAACGGCCTTTTCTCGAAAACTAGAGCCAATTTGAATAAACTGAGCCAAATGGTCTTTTATTTTGGCCTACATTTTCACCCCGCACCGTCAGATCGGAGTAAACATTTGGCGACCAAATTTTGTTCCACAGTGTAATTATTGCTATGGTTGGAAAATGTTGAAAATTTTTTGATCTTATCAAAATTTTAAAAAAGTTCAAAAAATTTTCAAAAATCTTGAACAAATCGAAAAATGTTGCAGTAGCCAAAGTAAGAAAGTTGAAAAGTGCTGCAACGGTTCAAAATTATTAGAAAAGTAGAATTTGTTTCTTCATATAATGACTGTTTCACCATTTTTTAAGGATTTCAATATTTTCTAACTTTTATAACATTTTTCAACTTTATATATCAAGCTGTCCCTACACAAGTGAAAAGTACTAAGACAGTTTTTCAAGTTTTGAAATATTTGATGCTAAAAAATTTAATTGTGTTTTTTTTTGCATGGAAATCGATGTTTTGCTTTTACTTTCATGATGAAAATAACCACTTTTTATTAGAGATGTGTGTGATCACAAATACCAAATAACTCAAAACTAGAAGGGACGAAATATTTCCATTTTTTATAAGTCTCTTAAACATTCCAATATTTTGCAAATTTGTAAAATTGCATTATTAGAAAAATGTTGCCGAGGTCAAAGAATGTTAAGAAATCGATAAACGTTGAAAAAATTCAGGTTGTCAAAAATGTAGCTAAAGTCGATTTGTCAAAAGCCAAAAACTAAAGTTTCAGTACGGATAAATCATCTATTGTGGAGATTTTTCAAATTTGAAAATCGTTGCATGGTTAGAAAAATGTAGCCGAGGTCAAAGAATGTTAAGAAATCGATAAACGTTGAAAAATTTCAGTATGTCAAAAATGTAGCTAAAGTTGATTTGGCAAAAGTCAAAAACAAAAGTTTCACTTTGGGAAAATCATCTATGGTGGAGATTTTATTTGAACGGTACTTTTAAAATTTTTGCATACGATTTTGTGATATATCTGAAAAATGTTAATTTTTTTGTGAAAACCTATCTAATGGTGGAAGAAGCACATGCTTAAATCTTTTTAATTCAATTGAAGTTTTGTGAAATATAATTACAATAAATATGTATTCGGACGTTTCATAAATCCCAAGGTATCTTGATAGAAACTTTAAGCAAAGCCTTGCTTTGAGAGTGAAGCATTCGTGCTAAAAAAGTTCGAAGGAAGATCTTTTTGTTATTTAAATAAGCTTTGAAAAAAGTCACACTTCAGCTTTAAACTCAAAGTTATAATTTCATTTATTTGCTTGGATGTTTTATGTCAATTCTCATGAGAAGTATATTTCCAAAAATGTGAAATCTGTTCAGTTTGTTTCAAGCTCGATTGATTGTGTTAGACGAGTGTATGACTCTCATCTACATATTTTGTCAGTGCTCTGAGATTTAAACTGATGCAACTGTCTACCAACTATTCTTATTAAAAGGAATACGCGAGAAATATTCAAGATCATAATATTTTCTGTGGCGTCAAAACCAACTATGAATTCATGTGCTGACTTATTAAAAATTCACCTGCATTCGAAGAAGAATTGGAAACATAACAATAAAAACTATTCAAATACATATGTGCAAACATTTGAACACACAAATGCACATTTAAATGGTCACAAATGCAAGTCAGCGCCATTAAATTCAGAAGCAGGATCACTAAAATACACAGCAAAGATTACCAAGCAACTTCACTGCTATGCTTGCACAGTGGCACAAATTAACAGCTGTTGTTTAAAAATTGCTACTGCTAAAAACTTTTAGTTTTTTTTATTTTTTTAAAAATTCAACTCAGTCGTATCTCGGCGTTATCTAAAACTTCACTTAAAAATAAATTTTTATTTGATATGGGAATTTGTTTTTAGTGGATTTTAAAATTGGCACCAAATTCAACAACTGAGTGTAAAACTTTCGTGTCTAAGGTAAATTTCTAAATATATTACACGGGGCCACAAAGGTGTGTCTGGTTAAACTGTTACTTCCATTTCATGAAGCAGCAGCAGACAGGCAGCACAATGTAAGGATATACGGCATAACGGTAGGATTAAACGTGGTAGCAGGAATGTTGGAGATATAAGGATGGAGAGCAATGCAGGCACATAAAAGCGAGAACATATACGCGATTTTTATGCAGTCACTTGTTGTTGCTGTTGTTATTTTTAGTACTCTGTTTTTTATGGGGTCAACTTTAAAGTATTTTCGAGTAACCATGTTGCTGTTTATGATAGTGTGCGTCCGTCCGTTCGTCTGTTCATTGTGCATGTGCACATGATTTTGCTATTTTTTGTGCAAGTTTGTGTTGTTGTTGCAAGTTTTGTTGTTAGCCGCAATGCACAATGAACACATCTCAATCTGATAGGAGCAGCGAGTTTTCGTGTATTCCAGAACCAGCAGCAGACTATTACTTTTTTTCGTTCTGCTCTGATATTTTTGTTTACTTCTTGTACCCTTATTTTCACATTGTTTTCGTTTTTAGTGCCAAAACAACGGAAAAAAATGCATTTTAAATGATTTGGTTTGTTGAAGAAAATGACTTCTCTAGGATACCATGCTGGAAATTTAGTTAGTTGTATGATATGCAAAAATTAGAGGAAAGCTTCTATGATAACAAAAAGGTTCTATAAAAAGTAATTTTGCTTGATATTGCTCATAATTAAATGTAAAAAAGTGTTTTAAGAAGCTGGTCCATCTCTTAGCTGAAGCCTTAATTGATATGTTTCCTATCTATGAAACAGGCAGGATACCCTTTCAATTATTACCGTGTGGCAATATAGAACAAATTATAGAAAAATAATTTTAACTAAAACAATAAGCTATACGAAGGTAAGTGCTGCAGTAGCTCAGTAGTTAGAGCGCCGTACATACATAGAGCGTCCAAAACTAGTAAACCTTATCCGATTTTGATGAAATTTTGCACCGTGTTGCTTTTTGATAAGAATAAGAAAATTTTAGAAAACGGGCGAGGTCCGACTCTTTCTAGGCTTCCTCCAAGTGGAAAAATGTTAGGATCGGGTCATTCATTCAGATGTTTTTATACAATTAAGAAGTTTATATACGTAGGCTGCTCGATATATTTCTGGCCTAGGCAACACTAAGTGTTGCCAGGTGCAATCTGACATTTCTATTGGAAAGTTTGATATTTTTAGCATAAACGTACTCAGAACGTTTTGACGTACGACCATCATTTGTGTTGTTTACAGTGACTTGAAAAAATCAATTTGGCAAAAAAATGAAATTAACTCGTGAACATTTTCGTGCGATAATTTTTCACAACTTTCGACGTGGATTATCACGACAAAAGTGCATCGATGAACTTAAATCTTTGTATGGCGATGAAGCACCATTTTATAGCACTGTGAAAAACTAGTTTAATGAATTCAATCGTGGCCGACGCTCGCTCAAAGACGAATTCCGTGAAGGTCGTCTAAAAATGGCCGTTGTGCCAGAGAACATTGATGCCGTGCGTGAACTGATAATCGTCATGTGACGTACCGTGAGATAGAGGCATCCTTGGGCATTAGTTCCACTCCAATACATTTGATATTGCATGAACACCTAGCCGTAAAAAAGGTTTGTTCTCGTTGGATCCCGCACAATTTGACAATCGCTCAAAAAAAGGCTCGTGCCAATTGGTGCAAAGAAATGTTGAAAAAATAAGATCGCGGCGCTTCAAAAGACGTTTATAAGATCGTCACAAGTGACGAATCGTAGATCTATGCGTATGAGCCCGAAACAAAACAGCAATCGACCGTGTGGGTCTTCGAAGACGAGCCAAATCGAACGAAAATTGTTCGTGGAAGAAGCACCTCGAAGCAAATGGTCGCCTGTTTCTTCGGCAAAACTGGTCATGTGGTGACTGTTCCTCTTGAGCAACGTAGGACGGTCAATTCTGAGGGGTACACCACAATTTGTTTGCCTGAAGTCTTCGGAGAAATTCGAAAAACGAACCAGAGAAGACGAATCATTGTTCACCATGACAATGCGAGCTCTCACACATCGGCTCAAACCAGCGCCTTTTTGACCAGCCAAAACGTCAAATTGATGGGTCATCCGACGTACACCCCTGACTTGGCATCCAATGACTTCTTTCTATTCCCGCACATCAAGATAAAAATGCGTGGTCAATGATTTTCGTCGCCAGAAGAAGCTGTTGAAGCGTTCAAAAACCATGTTTTGGAGGTGTCTCAATCGGAGTGGAAAAAGTGCTTCGACAATTGGTTTGAGCGCATGCAAAAGTGTATAAATCATGCTGCAGAATACTTTGAACAACAATAAAACCATTTTTGATTATAAATATTCGCATTTTCATTATTAGGCCAGAAATATATCGACAGCCCACGTATTAACCTTTTAAATATTTTTGACCTTTTACGATCGGATAAGAAACAAAAAAGTTAAGCAGTTATAACTTAAAATTAAAGTGAAAAATTTCAATTTGGGAAACTCGCTCATTTTAGAAAGCGAAATATAAGACTTTAATAAAAATATTTAATTTAAAAACTAGACAATTAAAAAGATTAAGTATTAGGCTTACAATGCTTTTTCGTTTTTTCTGATCGGTTAAAAAAGATATAGACGCTCGTGTTTTAAATTAATAAAAAATATTTACAATTTTGGTACTCGCTCGTTTTAGAAAGTGAAAAAAGGAGTCTTAAAAATTACTTATCTCGGTCAGTTTTTATGCCAGGAAGATTTTAAAAATACAAAACTGCGCAAAATAAAATCAACTTCAATTTCTATGCATGTAATTTTTTTGTTCGACGAATAGTTTTTAAGTTATTTTTCAAAAAATTTCTTTTTGACCTTTGAACCCCCAAACAGAGCGGTTAGACCCCCATTGAGCGGTAAATTTTTTTTGTAAAGTTAATATAGTCCTACTAATCAACTGCGCTAAGTTTCACACCCGCAGCAATTTTTTCCCTTTTAGATATTAATTTTAATATACCAAGCATATTTTTAAGAATTTTTAATTGTGTTACTTAATGACATTTATATATTTAAAATTAATTTTTTAATTGAAATTTTAGTCTTATATTTGCAAAGATCGATTTACATATAAATCTATTAATGCATTTTCTAATACATAATTATGACAAATTAAGAAACGGATTAAAAACACGACTGTAGTGACATATGTTTCGTCTTTCGCCACATACATAGATGAAACATATGTCACTATAGCCGTGTTTTTAATCTTTCACCACCAAGACAATACATATGTCACTATAGCATTTAAAAAAAAAAACATTTATGGGGAACTATCAACCATTCCTGCGACACCCGAAGGTTTCCGAAAGCCTCCTGAAGAATTCATAGTCAAAAAGAAGAATATATAGATATACTAAAGGGAAAACATCTAGGTTGGATTATCAACAATATTTACGTGATACATTTCCTGGGACACGCGAAGGTTCCCGAAGGCTTCATAGTCCAAACAAAGAAGACCTAGGTACACTAGAAGTACCGATGCTAGGTAATATTTTCAATTGAAAATACGACTAAAGTTGAGCGTAAAAGAATGATTCCTTGGGCATTTTTTCTTATAATTAAATGGACTTTCCCAAACGGGGGTAGCCGAAGTTAGTTGGCAAATAGGCCTTCCCTAATATATATGTACAATTTTTTAGCGTCATTATATGTATAAGTGCGTTAAGTCAAATGCAAACAATTTATTATGATACTCAAAACCTGCTACGTACATAGCAGTAATAAAATGAAATGAAATTTTATACGAAAGTTATTAAGGATTTTTTGCACTTAAGCAGATATTTTGTTGCAAATGTAGTTGTTGCTCATTGCGAATTGTTCGCTTTATTGTTCTTGGAATTACACATATAAGCCCGTTGTCGTTAAAAGTAAAACATACTTGAAATACAAACATCGTTATCATTGGTTGTTGTTTTTGTTATTGCTTTTATTATTATAATTACAGTTAGAGGAAACAGTTTTGGCAACATAACGTGCTGAAGAGGATAATGCATTTAACTTTGAGAGGTTATAGTTTCAAGCAACAGCAACAACAGTGGCAGCAGTAACAGAAGTAGTATTTGAGGCATGTGAAAATCATAAATAAATGAAATACATTTACACATACAAAGACATTCATAAGCAGTTACCCAAAGTAGGCTCTGAATCAAACAAAAATTAGGGTGCACGCAAAATATACCATAACATTATAGTTCAAAGAAAATTTTCTGTTTTTTAGTGAAATAGTATTTGATAAAAGTCGTTCAGTCATCGACTACCTTTCGAAGTGTCCAGTCGTGTGTTAGTTTCTCTCTCGTTGTTCTGTTACACCGCAGTTAGTTACGTACGTTCATTTCGTATTCCGTTCTTTTGTTTTTTGTTTTCTTATTTTGCATTGAGTGAGTCCTCTATTATACATAATTAATATAAAACTTTTTTTTTTTTCTTGAGTGATGAGTGCTGATAGACCGATTCCCTCGGGGAATCGGTTTAGTGTTCTTCTGGATGAAATTCCAGAAACTAGCCGCCGACCTAAGAAAAAGAAATTAAGCTGCACTAAAGAACCTTTTCCAATTATATCCAATTTTGCTAAAACTGCTAGTAACCCAAAGTTCCTAACAATAAAATCTACCGACGAATCCAAACCTCTTTCTTCCTTCAGCGTCTTTGCAATAAAGAAAGCCTTGGACTGCATAAGCACTGAATTAGAAAAAGTTAGTATACTTCGTGATGGTAATCTTTTGATTCTTACCAAATCAGAAAAAGTCGCTAATAAATTTTTAAAAGAAACAAACTTCGGTGGTCTATGCACAGTGTCTGTTAGTCTTCATGAATCTTTAAACTCTTGCAAAGGTACAATTTATGACCGCAACCTCATTCCAACTTCCGAACAAGAAATTCTTGATGACTTAAAAACTCAAGGTGTCACTAATGTGTACAAGTTCACTAAAAAAACTAATGATGGGAGTCCCACACCAACAGGCGTCATTCTTCTGACTTTCAACGCATTCCAACTTCCAAGCCAAATCGACATTGCCTGGTACACTGTAAAAGTTCAAGAATATTTCCCAAATCCAATGCGGTGTAAAAGTTGTCAATTAATTGGCCACACAACAAAATATTGCAAAAAATCACCATCATGCGGTACTTGCAACCTACCCCCCCACCATCAAAATAAATGTACACGAGTAATGTGTGCTAACTGTTTAGCTTCACACACTTCCTTCTCTAACGACTGCCCAAAGTACCAACAAGAGAAAGAAGTTTTAAAAATTAAAACACAAAATAAATGTAGCATTGCCGAAGCTCGGCGTAAATACAAAGAACAATATAAAAATTTAAACCCACAGACATCATTCTCTGATGTCACAAAAACCTCAACTCAAAACAAAAAATTATCACAAAACGAAAAATTAACACAAAACGAAAGTTCAAAACTCTCTCCAAATCGTGAAAAAACAACAAACTCTAGCAATGATTTCTCACAAGAAACAGAACAATCAACTACCATTAATCCATTCTTGGACACTGATCTCGATGCCTCACAACCTCTTCAAACCTCTCTTTCTTCCGATAATCAAGTAAACACAAACGCCAATAACTCAATGCATTCCCGCGCTCTTTCCTCACCAAATTCGTCAAAAAATTCAGCCACTCATCAACAAAACTCACTGTTTCATAAAAATGATCTTCAGCAACCTTCTCAACTCCCTCTCACTTCCACAACATCCACTTGCTCTAACTTAACTATTAAGCACTCAGTTTGTGCAACTAACAACAATACAATTCTCATAGACTCTCCCGACGAAATGTGTTAAAACACACGCATTACTCTTTTTATTAGAAGTAACGATCAGTGTGAAATCATATTAATTCAGCTGTCATGATACTGAATATTCTACAATGGAATATGAAAGGCTATCACAACAACTACATAGAATTAGAAACTCTCATAAAAGCCCACTCTCCCCACATTTTTTGTCTTCAAGAAACTCATATCAAACATAATATTGTTCCATACACTCCAAAACAATATACTGGTTATTTTCATAATTTTTCCCATAATAATTATGCAAAACAAGGCTCCGGAATTCTTGTGCATAAAAATGTGCCACACAAACGCGTTAACATTCAATCTGCTATCTCAGTAGTTGCTCTAGAATTCAACATTAAATTTCCCATAACTATTCTTTCTGTTTATATTCCACCAAATCAAACAATAGTCATATCGGATCTTCACAATTTAATTTCTAATGTTAACACTCCAATCATATTAACAGGAGATTTGAATGGTTGGAGTCCCCTATGGGGCTCCCAAACTTATAATCGCATAGGCCAAGTTATAGAAGACTTTGTTTTAGTATCTAGTGTTGCGGTTTTAAATGATGGGTCTCCAACTCATTTTTCCACCCACAAATCATTCACTAATATAGATTTGACTCTATGTTCCCCTCAATTCCTTCCAAGCTCAACGTGGACCACACTAGAGGATCTTCACAACAGTGACCACTTTCCAATTTCGACTAAAATAACCCTCTCTATTCCCCAAAGTTCTTTCTTCAGTAAACCTATTAAATACAACTGCAATCTTGCAGATTGGAAAAAATTTCAAACTTATATATGTAACAATCACTATAATATACCGGCAGCAACAAATATTAACAGAGCAGCGGCGCAAATCCAAAAAATCATTCGCTCTTCAGCAAACAATTCCATTCCTCTAACATCTCCTAAAAGAGTGACGCGTAACGTTCCGTGGTGGAACAGGAACCTTAAAAAACTACAAGAAGAAAAGCAACAGGCATGGAAATTTTTTCGTAGAAATCTTACTACAGCAAATTTAATAGAATATAGAAAAAAAAACGCTATTTTTAACAAAGAAAAAAGGAAAGCTAAAGCTGATAGCTTTGAAAAACTAACAACTATTATAAATCCTAATTCTACTACTTCTACTATTTGGAAAAAAATTAAAGTACTTACTGGAAACTATGTTCCTTTTACAATAAATTCAATTAAATCTCAAAATAGTATTATAACTAGTCATGAGTCCATATCATCTAATTTCGCCCAATTCTATTCAAATAATTCTCGATTCGAAAATTTTCCACCAGATTTTAAAATCAGCTATGACAATATCTTATCGGCACCTTGCCCCGAATACCTCAATCCAAAAGCAAGATACCTAAATATTGACTTCAACCTTAATGAAATGGAATCTTGTTTAAAATCTCTGACAGGAAGCACCCCAGGTTTTGACAAAATTACGTACAAGATGATAAAAAACTGTCCCCTACAAATGAAATTAAGAATTCTTTCGTTATACAATAATATTTTTAGAACAGGATCTATACCACAAAGCTTTAAAACTGCCATTGTCATTCCAATACGTAAGCCTAATAAAGCACTAGACGAAATTTCGAGTTACAGGCCTATTTCTCTTTTGCCCTGCATTGGAAAACTTTTGGAGAAAATGGTCTCTAAAAGGCTGGTGTGGTATCTCACATCAATAAAATATTTAACAGCAAATCAAGTTGGCTTTAAAACTGGTACCAACACAACTGATATTTTAATGTATATTGACCATCTTATTTGCAAAACCCTTTCCAGCAAAAACCATATCTCAGTTCTATCGATAGACTTCGAGAAAGCATTCGACAAAATAGGTGGTCATATTGTCCTAAAAAAACTACAAGAACTTAAAGTTGGTCCAAAATTATATAACTTTATAAAATCTTTTCTGACCCACAGAAAATTTCGATGTAGAGTAAACAATGTACTGTCGTCAACTCATTCATTATTCAACGGAATCCCTCAAGGATCTCCATTGTCTGTCACATTATTCTTATTAGCCTTTGACGATCTAAGTCGACTTTTATTGAACAACAAAAATATACACCACTGCTTATACGCTGATGATCTCTATGTCATATGCAACAAAAAAGAAACAAATGAAATAAATTTACACTTTACAGAGGTATTAAATACCATTAACCAATGGTCTCAAGAGTCGGGAGCTCTAATCTCGAAAGAAAAATGTAAACACTTGCATGTTTGTAGGAAACTCAACTGTAATAATATTAATGTATCTTTCAATGGACATAACATAGAAAATGTAAACTCCTTAAAAATTCTAGGTTTAGTTTTTGATTGTAAAAATAGTTTTAAGAACCACTGTTTAGATTTAAGAAAAAATTTATCTGCCAGGGTTAATATTATCAAATATCTTTCATCAAGCAAAAGCCATGTTCATACAAACTCACTCTTAAATGTAACAAAATTAACCATTTTATCAAAAATCGATTACGGATTACAGATTTATGGCAAATGTTCGAAATCACACTTAAATAAAATTAAAGCCCCTTATCACACTGCCATTAGAAGAAGCCTTCGTGCTTTTAAAACCACTCCCATAAAGAACCTTCTAGCGGAAGCAGGCTTTCTTAGCATAGAAGACAGAACTCAATACCTGAGAAACCGTTATACTCCTAAACTGTACTGCGATTCATCACACATCCTCAGCAAAGAAATAAGTCTCATGAAAGTACGTAAGAGAAAACTTTCAATGGATTCAGGCTTGGCAAAAGTCATGGAGCTACAAAAAAATCTTTCGCAAAACACACCAATAAAGAAACCGACAATTGGCATTCCCCCCTGGAGAATTTCAGCCAGTTCATTTATAGAAGACCTGACAGCACTTCCAAAAAACAATACAACGCCCACAATCTACCAGCAAAGTTTTTTAAGAGCTGTAAGCCAACTGAAAAACGAAAACTGGAAATTAATGTTTACGGACGGATCTAAAAACCAGTATGGAACTGCATTTGCAGTAACAAACTCCTGCGGAAGAACTCTAATTAATGGCTCACTACCTTTTAATGCAACAGTCTTTGAAGCTGAGCTTCAAGGTGTCTTATCGTGTCTTCAATTAGTAAAGCAGATAAAAGACAAATTTATTATTTGCACTGACAGTTTGTCGCTGTTCGAAGCGGTGAAAAATATCTCCAACAACGACGAAGTGAAAACCACAATACGGCAGTTAACTATGAAATGTATAGAAAAGTAAAATTAATGTGGATACCTGGACATGCAGGCATCAACGGTAACGAGTCTGTCGACTTGGCTGCTAAACTTGCTACAAGAGCACCACTGATCACATTCATGCCATTTAGTACAAAATCAATTTCCAGTCAAGCCTCAAATGATTTCTACAAATCTGTTCTACAGCAATGGAGTGATTACAACCATAGCTACACAAGATTGAATCCATCACGATCTGGACTCATCCTTCCTGTAACAACTTCTACTTGGATGAATAGATGCTATACTAGACTTCGGCTGGGACACGCAACCTTCTCTCACGAACACATTTTAAGGCGCGAACCACAACCTATGTGCCAATTTTGCAACAGTTCTCCAACGTCTACAACCCACATGCTAATAACCTGCAACGCTATATCCTCAATTCGACAATCTTCCTTCCAAAACACCAATCCTCTAGATATCCTCTCTCTACCAACTGAAAATAATGTAAAGCTACTGTATCAATACCTTAAGAACCTAAATCTGTGCAATAGGATTTAAATTTACTTTCTTTTTTTATCTTGATTTAATTAAAGCCGATAGCCCTGGCAGCTAGTGCTTATGTTAATTATTAGTTATAATTTTAATTGTAATTAATAAAGAAATAATAATAATAATAATAAAAGTCGTTCAAAATGTTTTGTTTTCGTTTTTAATTCACTCTGCATATAAATTATCTAATCTTTTTCATATTATTTTTTCAGTCATACTTTTTCTAATTAATCATGATACGTATATTTGCTAGCACATAAGGTCCTATATTTTTGTTTTTTTTTTTTTAAACCACCCAATTATCTCAATAAACTTGTGTGTGCACACTTCTAATGTTGCATTGAAAATAAACTTTATTTCCACTTCATTTAACTTATACTTATGTATGTATATGCTTAATGTGTATTTGTAACTAAACACTAGCAGCATTTGCTGTGCCATGTGTGTTTTGTAACATAATTTAATGTTATATGTGTCTGTTTATTTGTTATAAATTATCTACTTCATAAACATAATGCAATATGATTTTGTTGCATATCGTGTCATTTCGATTTGGTTAAGTTTTGTACTCTGCATAAATTTCCCGTTGACGTTAATGCTCGACATTTCTTACTAATTGGAGGCACAAATACTCGTTCATAGAAACACATACTGATGCACCGCGTGTGAGCATTAATTCGTTTACTAAGTGCAATCATATGCAAAAATTTTGCGTAATTTGTTCTCGCGTTGTGGGATCTAATTTGTGAATATAAATTCGAATTTTGAATGAAATCTGCTTGCAAATACTTTTCAATAAGTTCCATAATTAAAAGCATAACTACGTGTGTTCAGCTACAAAAAGAATAATATGACGTATGTGTGAATTTTATTTTAAAATTGAACTTCTTATGAATTTCACGATGCGTGTGACATTTTAAATAAGCGGTCTTAATAAATTGAATAAGTTTTAAAAATAATAATATCAATTTCGCCGAAACCAATACTTTATGATATTTCGCCAAATTAATATGGCAAAATAAACGAAGCCAAAATAACAAATGTGGCATGAATTGAAAACCAATGCTTATTAGGGGAAATAATGCTATTGTGGTATACCTAATGTTTAGGTGGAATTTGAAAGAGAACAGTTAAATCAATTTCAGCCAAATTTTTTTATGCTGATCATTGCAGTATTGGCAATAAAATGTGAGCAATTTCATTAAAAAAAGTTATTAAGCAAACTCTGAAAAAAGTCAAAAAAGCTGTTTTCAAAAAGTTGGCAGGAAATGTGTTATATATGGTGGCGCAATGTGGTATATATACTGATAAGTAATTGTAAAATGAGCTGGTAATGTGGTACACATAAGTAGGGTAATGTGGTAATAAAAATTGAAAGGTATGAAATAACCCAGTTGGGCCAGTTTACAAGAAATCATCAATGACGGGTGCACGACCATATGAAATCATTGATAACGGATGCATATTTTTGTATGGCAGTCATTAATGAAATTTTCATACAAGTGTCCCATATTTCATCAACGACTAAAAGAGCGACAGTTTCCCTTACGATGTCGTTGATGTCATAAAGGGCGACAGTTTCCTTTACGTTGTCATTGATGACATTCAGGGCGACAGTTTTCCTTACGTTGTTGTTGATTATATTAAGAGCGACAAATTTTACATATTTTCATCAACGAAAACATCAGCGACTGTGTCCAAACATTTTGATTAATGACAATTTTGTGTAAAATTTTGCAAGTATTCATGTCATCGAATCAAATCCATTTGAAGATGCCGACCAAAATCCTAATTTCCATATGGTGAGTAAACGCATGCGTATTTGGATTCTGGAAGTATATTGAAACGATGTAGAGGGCTTACGATGTGAATTAAAACTAACGAAAATAAGTGTGATTGCTTTGTTTCCCTAAGACCTTGATAAACCCTCTTCGTCATTTTAATATGCGACCCTCAGAGTTCAAATGTTAATGTATATTTTACGTTTATTCATGAAATTAGGATTTACCTTCAAACTTATTTGATTCGATGACATGAAAAAAGCCTGATGCTTCCAAAATGCAAATTTCGAAATAAGGCGCCGATAAATCTACAATTAAAACGCCAACGGGAATAGGGGTGATAACAGCATATAATTTTTAATAAATAATTAAAAAATTTAAGCTTCCAACGATGCATTTTAAAATTTTTTTTTTTTTTAATTTTTGATTAAGAAATTAAAATCTCCGCGCTCTGAAATATTTTTGAATTCATTGCCGACATCTTACAAGACTTTGTCATCTATTATGTCCCCAAAGTTCTGAATGTAGTCATTTTAGATGACATAGTCGTTAACGAAAATGTCTTCGACGGCTATTGGCCCAACTGGGAAGTTCATAGTAACATTTACATTGGTACTCAAACTCATAGTTCTTATAAAAAAATAAACAGCCATCAAATAATGGTAAGAATATCAAGAAATGTTCATATACCACATTAGCGAAGCCCGACTATACCACACTGGCCATTTTTTAGAAATTACAAAATTGTAAAAATTAAATTGGAAACTTTGTGAGTTTGCATAGTTAAACACTTACTTCGCAATATTTTTCACTTACCTTAATTGAACTTCACCAAAAAGCAACTTTTTCTTTTTGTGCAAGTTATGAGCATGGAACTTCAGATTGTGATTGCCTTTGCGAAAAATTGATGCAATTTTTTCTTCTAAGTTCCGCCATTTTGTCAAAAATAAATTTTTTTTAATTTTTGTTTTCGGTTTCTTGTAGCATTTTAAACGTTATTCTGATTCAATTTTTTGAAGTTCAGAAAATTTTGAAAATATACAAAATAGCGGCCATTTTTTTGAAAAGTCTTCAAAATTGATTTTCTTAAAATGAGCCGTTCAAAATTACAATGGTGCAACTCCAAAACGAGGCAAAAGTAATGTCATTTAAACTATGTGCCATAACGATCGGTTATTTGGTCGATATCATTTTTTCAACCCATATCGTAACATTTCCAAATCATCAAGTAAATTTTTGTTGAAAGCAGAAATCAATTTTATTCATCCCTAACAAAATGTTAGCCAATTAATATTATGCCATTATTTTTGCCGTTTTGGAGTTGCACCATTGTCATTTGGATCGGCTCAAAAAATATTTTTTTTTTAATTTTTTTTTACAGAAAGGTGGATGAACAACAAACGTTATGTAGATGACTTGTTTTTCTCTAAGTGGTTGTGAGAGTCAAGGGAATGTTTTTTTTTTAAAGAGTCACGTGACAATTTTTTAACTTTATTATATGCTTTGATATACCGTAAGCAGGGGTGACTTTGATACAAAAAAACAGAATTTCCAAGTTAAGGAGCCTATAATTTCAACAATTTTTATAAAATTAATGGTTTTATTACTTTTAATTTTTTGTGGGGGTTTCAGCTTTCATGTCATGTAATATAGTTTATACGAAGTAATTACAAATATTTTAAAATAATATTTTTGTAAGTGGGTTAAAGTCACCTCAAGGGTGGGGCGACTTTAACCGAAAAATTTCATTCCTTGATTTTACTTGCTATACCTTTAACGATCCATAATCAGGGTATCAGGTTTTGGAAACTTAAGTTCACTTTTTATTTTGGTATATTTATATAGGCAATCTGCCTAGGCAATGGGATGTTTTCAAGGACGAGATTAAAAAAAAAACTAAAATTTTTGATAAATGCGGTTTTAGCCTTTGGTGTGCTTTACTTATTGGTACATAAGTTACATAAAATAACAATACTAATATTAAAAGCTAAGCAAAACTTAATAAATCCACAAAAACAAGCTTAAAATCGATTGAAAATTAGAAAACAAAAAATACTTGATTGAAAAAATTTAAAAAACGAAAGAAATTCTTAGTAGGTAACTTTAAAAATGCTTCATTTGTTAAATGGCTTCGGTGGCTTAATTGTTTGCAAAATTTCGCTAAACAAATAAAACAAATATCCTTTCTGAGCAGCCAATTGTTTTACAAAGACAAAAAGGAAAGTATAATTTCACTTTGGCAAAAGACTAGACTTTATTTTAACTAAAGTTCACCATACCTGGTGTTTTGGGCGTTAATTTGGCCCGAGTTTGGTTTATTTTAAGCCAGCAAATACAAAGTTTTTTGGGGGTGACTTGCGACCGGTCCAAAGTCACCCCAAAAACATTGTTTTCTAACATACTCTCATATAAAAATGCATTAAAAATACTTAGAGGCAAATATATCCACCAAAATCGATGGATTAGGGAAGTAAATTAAATAATAGTTCTAGTTATATCACTTATCTAACGCCAGCAATTTTCCTCCTAGTCAATAAGTAGTAATTTTCTGAGTGTTAATAAATCCGGCATAAGACAACTCTTAGAAAATGCAACAATATATCCGAAAGTTCGCGCTCAAATCAAATATTGAAAACAGACGCCATAAGACAATACCTCAAGGATACTGATTGACCCAATACAAATCGATAAATAGTCTTTGGGGGATAATATTACGATTTTAATCATTTTTTTCTAACCGGTTAAAGTCACCCCTGCTTACGGTACACCCACTAGGTGGCAAAAAAAATTTCAAAGTACAAGAATATAACTTTCATTGCTAAGAAAAAGCAAGGTATAGAAAAAAACCAATATTTCCTATATGAATCATGAATGACGGCATGTTTTGAAAAATCTTAAAAATTATTTTTTCAAAAAAATTTTTTTTTTTATGCTTAAGTCTTTTGAAAAACGAATGTTTTTCATCCACCTTTCAAAAGATTACCTTAAAAAATTTTAAGAAAAAAAAATTGCTTTTTCGGAAAGTTGATTATTAAGATTTCAAAACATGGCCGTCATTTTGTCAATACTTATTTTTATGATTTATATAGGAAATATTGGTTTTTTTTTTTTTTTTTTGTATACCATGTATTTTCCAAGCAATGGAAGTAATATTCTTCTACTTCTACCTAGTGGGTGTAAATCAAAGCACAAAACAAAGTTAAAAAAATTGTCACGTGACTCCTTGGAAAAAAAATTCCCATGGTTCTCACGGCCGTTTAGCGCAAAACAAGTCTTCTACAAAATGTTTGTGTTTTATCCACTTTTCTGTAAAAAAAAAATTAAAAAACAAAATATTAGTTTGAGATAGTAAACTTTCAAGATTTTTCAAAAAATGGCCGCCATTTTGTAAATTTTCAAAATTTTCCAAAATTGGAAATTAAAATAACGTTTAAAATGCTAAAAGAATACGAAAACAAAAATTAAAAGATTTATTTTTGACAGAATGGCGAGACTTAGAAAGAAAAAATTGCATCGATTTTTCGCAAAAACACCTGACACTCTGACTCTGAAGTTCCATGCCCATAACTTGGAAAAACATTTTTTTCGCAAAAAAAAAAAATAATGAGAAGTCTCCATGCTGAGCACTTAGAACACCTCTGTGAATTTTTATAAAATTCTGAGAATCCAACTGCAAATTTCGAGAATGCTACTAAGAAGATAATAAAATAAAAATATGATTTCTTGTCTTTTTCAATAAAATTGCACCAATATGACTTAAGATGTATTTATTGATTCAACTTGTCATATTTTGGATCCAAATTTATGTATTCAAGTTTTTAGTTAAAAAATAAAAACATTATGCGTTGGTATATATTTTTCATGTATGACATTGCAAGTACGGAGTCAAAAAATTAATCACCAGTTGCGCTTTGTAAGATTCTAAAACTCCAAAAAAAAATGAAGAGAATGTGCTTTTGAAGTGTGCTTAGTATTTTTTATCAAGTTTGATCATTATGTTTATATATATTAACATTTATCATGGTTTTTAAAGTTTTTGGGTTACAAAAACTTTTCTAATTACACTGAAATGAATTAAAGCAGTCGAAAAAAAAAATTATCAGCTCAATTACACATGTACTTAAAAGTCGGTATTTAATCAACACTGTTCATTAGGTAGGGTCAAAATTTAGATTCATTCCGAAGCCAACTCAAAAGTAAGAAGGACTCTTAGAGACGATAACTGCACCATTTTTTTTTTTTTTTTTTTTTTTTTCATTCCGAGAAAACCCAATCGGAAAAACGATTTTTACTTAAAAGCAAGGCATCTAAAGAAAAAATTGTTCTAGGCAAAAAATTCTTAGAATTGTCCGAAAAATACGTGTGAATTTCTCCAGAATTTTTCGAGATATGTTATAATTTTTCAAAAAATTAAAAAAAATTTCCAAAAATTCTGAAAAAATGCACACCTATTTTTTGAAGGATTCTAAGCATTTTACATCTCTGAAAAATTTTTCGTAGATGCCTTGGTTTTGAGTAAACTCAGCATTTTTTTGACGTACGTGAGCTTAACAACTGAAAACTCTCAATTTTATAAATTTGTGAAAAATTATAAACTATTTTTAAAAATTCTGAAGGAATTTTTTGCCCAATACACTTTTTTGGTACGATGCCTTGCTTTTAAGCATAAAATCGTTTTTCGACCGCGTAATTAAAAACATTAAAAAAATTGATTTTGCGTTGCGAATATTATCTAAACCTAAAAAAAAATTTATAATTTTTAAACGCCAAAATTTTTGTAAGAATACAATGTTTATTTCTATAGAACCATTGGGTATCCATTTTGTGGTGAAAAAAAAGCTATGACCAACAAAAATGTATTTTAGCCAAGATGGGCCTTCACTAGAATCAAAAGTTATCGATTAGTTTTTCTCGGAATGAAAAAAAAAAAAAAAAAAATTATGAAGATATCGTTTTAAAGAGTCCTTCTAACTTTCGGAATGATTTTTTTTTTTTGCTTCATACAAAATAGAACCGGTCTACTGTTCATACCAATAATGCAGTGCAACGTGGCGTATGATTACTAAATAATACCCATAGTTGAGGCTCACAGTGATAGTCGCTCATACATCGTATTTAGCTTCTAGTTTGTGTAAAGCCAAATGCATAAAATAATATCTGACTTAATATTAAAATTCACAAAAAAAAAAAATTAAATGTCACTTATGTAACACATAACACCAACACTTCTAGAGCTATTTGCATATAAAAAAATATAATTAAATGTAAACATGCAAAGTTATATTTAAGTTACTAAGCGCTCTAATGCAAAAATGTCAAATATAATATGAAGTTAAAAAAATTAATTACCACTGCAATGGCAGGAACACTATGCTAACAAAATCCTTTATATGTTTGCTAGTTTTAGCGCACCCATAACTGATACATACACACAATTGGAAACACACTCAGACACACACACACATATCCTTTCTCATTTTACAATTGCAAAGATATGCACGCAATGCGTGGCACCGTGGCAAACAAGTGCAGCATTTGCTGAAGGTGTGAAAAATTACGCTCGTTTGTTGCTGCGTTTTTGTTATTTGAAGTTGCTGTTATTGCAATTAACATATTTAGCTGCAGAATATGAAGAAAAAATTAGTATAAACTATAAAATTTTACAAAATTAAAATGATTTATTCCATTAGTACGAACTTTTATTCAAAAATAGCAGTCTTAAAAAGCAAAATAAAAATCATTTAAATTTGTGAGAAATCATTTAATAAAATGGTTTATGTTGACTTTTTGAAAGTTATACTAATTTTATGAACTTTAGTCATTATTTACAAAAATCGAAAATTCCATGCATTTTTCGACTTAGAGTATTGCGACAATCGGGATTGGAAGAAAAAAAAACCACTAAACACGGCTATGGTGACATAGGTTTTGGTTACCGCCACGTTACCATAGTCATAAATTAAATTAAACAAAAATTGAAAAATTTTATTTTTTTTTGTCTGAGGTCCGGCTTGAACCAGGAACCTTTGAAGTCCAAATCTCTACATAGCGCATTTATCAACGTACTGCGCTATGTGCCCTCAGCAAAATTGGTAGCTCTACCCCAATCGCCCTGGTGTGTCCATATGGCAACATATTATAGATATGTGTGTAAATGATCACAGAATTCTAACAAAAGTAGATAACGTTACTTTTATGATCTCGATGAACGCACAATTGATCCTTTTTTTGGATAAAATCTTTAGCGCGAGGATGCCTTTTTGTTTGTTATAGCAAGTGCGTAAAAAAAAATTACCAAAATTTGAGCTCCCTAAAATGAGTCATATGAAAAATTATATGCTTCTAAAATACGTACTAATTATTTTAAACGGGATATAAAGTCCGTCATCCAAATAGTGTTTCATATGGAGAATAATGGTACATAAGCGTATTTACTTATAAGAAAAAATTATTTTGTGACATTTTTTTAAGTTTTTCGAGCGTGTGTCCATATGGCAACGCTAAACAGGATAGGGCACTGGTTTACGGTAGTATGTTTTTGATAAAACCAACCAACAAATGAAAGCAGCAAAAGCCATTTTTGATGTTTTTTTTAATACTGAATCCGAACCCGAAAAGATAAAGTTACAATTGAAATTAGGTTTTTAATGAAAAACATGTACTTTTATTTACGATATTATTTCAATGCTAAAAATGCGTTGTGTTATTATATAACCTCAAATATAACGAAATGCTCTATTTCTCAACAGTTTTAGACAGTTTAGATTAAGATATCTCAAAATCTTGACGTGGCAGGATTCAGGATTGAAAGCCACATCGAAAACCAATATTGAAGTTTTAAATTTTGTACCCTTTTTGGTCCAACCTTACCAGTCTCCTATCCTGAATGGTGTGTCCACATGGCAGCAGGACATTCTGAGAATCCTGTGGCCAAGGTTTATAAATTAATGATGCGGTTTTTTTAATTGTGCTTTACTGAGTATGCCTCTAAAAAATCTTTTCGAAACTCGTAGAATTTTCGTGAAAAATACTCCTAAAGTTGCATTTTGAATACGTGGGCTGCTATATATATTTCTGGCCTAATAATGAAAATGCGAATATTTATCATCAAAAATGGTTTTATTGATTTCAAAGTATTCTCCAGCATGATTTATGCACTTTTGCATGCGCTCAAACTAATTGTCAAAGCACTTTTTCCACTCCGATTGAGACACCTCCAAAACATGGTTTTTGAACGCTTCAACAGCATCTTCTGGCGACGAAAATTGTTGACCACGCATTTTTTTCTTGATGTGCGGGAACGAAAAAAAGTCATTGGGTACCAAGTCAGGGCTGCATGGCGGATGACCCATCAATTCAACGTTTTGGCCGGTCAAAAAGGCGCTGGTTTGAGCCGATGTGTGAGAGCTTGCATTTTCATTGTGAAACAAATTATGGTATACCACTCAAAATTGACCTTCCTACGTTGTTCAAGCGGAATAGTCGTTACATCACCAGTTTTGCCGAAGAAACAGGCGACCATTTGCTTCGAAGTGCTTCTTCCACGAACAATTTTCGTTGGACTTGGCTCGCCTTTGAAGACCCACACGGTCGATTGCTGTTTTGTTTCGGGCTCGTACTCATAAATCTATGATTCGTCACCTGTGGCAATCTTACAAACGTCTTTTGAAGCACCGAGATCGTATTTTTTCAACATTTCTTTACACCAATCGACACGAGCCTTTTTTTGTGCGATTGTCAAATTGTGCGGGATCCTACGAGAAAAAACCTTTTTTACGGCCAGATGTTCATGCAATATCGAATATATGCTGGTGGGAGAAATGCCCAAGGATGCTTCTATCTCACGGTATATTACATGATGATCTTGCGTTATCAGTTCACACACGGCATCAATATTCTCTGGCACAACGGCCGTTTTTCGACGACCTTCACAGAATTCATTTTTGAGCAAGCGTCGGCCACGATTGAATTCATTGAATCAGTTTTTTACAGTGCTATAGAATGGTGTTTCATCGCCATACAAAGATTTAAGTTCATCGATGCACTTTTGTCGTGATAATCCACGTCGAAAGTTGGGCAAAATGATCGCACGAAAATGTTCACGAGTTAATTCCATTTTTTGCCAAATTGATTTTTTCAAGTCAGTGTAAACAGCACAAATGATGGTCGTACGTCAAAACGTTCTGAGTACGTTTATGCTAAAAAATGTCAAATTTTCCAATGATAATATCAGATTGCACCTGCAACACTCTGCTTTTGGAAGATATTTATTAAATTCCATTATATAACCCATTTCCACCACTCTGCGTTCAGACCAAAATGAGTTTTTTTCTTTTAGCGAAAATTTTTACCAACTTTGAGCACCAATGTAGCATATAGCCAAATTGGTTGGATGTAGCATATGGTCAAATTGGTTGGATAGGCACCTAGCTAAGCCGAACCAATAAGTTAAACATTATGAATTTTAATAAGCGTACTAACAGATAGAACTTAAAACATAAGCACTCAGGAGATCAATTAAGCTATTGATCCCATATCAAATGACTAACGACTTACAATTTTCGATGAGTGTATAAAATTAGCATAAGTATTACTTAGCGTGCAGTCACATGTATAGCAAATATATGCATTTAATTCAATGCGATAGTTATTTGGGTGCATGTGTGTGTGTAGGTGCATGTACATTACTTGCATGCATGTATTTGCCAACGCACCTATACAAATGCAAATGAGCTTAAGTTGACATTTTAAACCACGCCAATCAAGCTTTTAGTTATAACATGTACGAGTATGAGTACGGGAATGTATTGTTGAACAAGTGTTGTAAAACTATTTTTATTTAATTCAATTCAAAACAAAGTACAACTATTTATATGCATTTAGTGCGCATACACACACCCAGATATATACACACACATAAACACACAAAATTTCAATTAAGATTAATGAACTGCCATCATGAATGTGTGACTCTGCTCGGGTGTAAAATTAAATTTAATAAATGGAAAATTTTAATCATTTGGAAATTTTACAAATTCCATCATCAGCAGCAACAAACAACTTGGGCGAAATAAAATTTTGTATGAAAAATTTAGTTTTGTTGATAATGAGACATGCCAACAAGTCCGCTGAAATGTTTTGCTGTTGTTTCTGTGTTGTTTACAAAATTCACACACACAATAACCAGTGTACGGCAACCACAAAAGCGGCAACATTTTTAGCAGATGTGTATGCATGTGGAGTTGAATATTTTAAAGTTTTTTTTATTACACCAAATATTTCAATAAAAAAAAAAAAAAAAAAAATTCATAGTTTAAGGGAAAAGTTGAAAAAATCATTCCAATTAAGAATTTTTAACATATTATTTACACTTTACAGTTATAGCTTGAGCACAATTGGAGCGTACGTCAAATTTTGTCTGACGAATATTCGCTGTCAATAAATATTTGTCAACAAAGTTCGCTCTGTTAAACACAATCAGAGTGACGACAGCAATAGCGGCCTTTATGATGAATTGTTTATGTTTTCTAATGACAATTCTAGTAAATAAATAATAAATAAAAATCTCATATTCTTTAAATTTCTTTTAAAAATATAAAAATTGCTGCTGGGGGCGACAAAATTAAAATAAGATCTATCGAAACGAATTTTCGTCGGGCAAAACTCGTAGTATACGGAAAGAAAAGTTTTACAAGTTTTGTAGCGAAAAGCGTTTAAAAATTACTGAACTTTTATTAATCTTCGCTAATTTTATATATGAGAAGAGCACCGCCAGCGGGCATGGTTCTGGTGTGGGCACCCCCCTGTAACTTTTGACAGAAAACAAATGCGGCTGTTCTGACAAATGTTAAGCGCCTGTTATGACAGCATGAAGTTTTTGTGCATTTACCGGAGCAAACCGACGCATTTGCTTTGTGCTGAGAAGAAAATAATTTTTGATTAAGTGAAAGTCAACAAAAAAGTTTTTTTCAATAATTTTCCAAGTGCGATAAATTGAAGTGAATTTATCGAAAACCTGAGTAAAATTGTGATTTAAAACCGATTGCAAGCAAAATGTTCACACAACATAATTTGCTCATTGCTTTTCAAAGTGGCTGTCAAAGTCGAGTATGGGCCCCGAATTAGTTCGGGTGTGGGCACCCATCTTTTTTAATTTAAAGCGTGTGTTTTACTGAAATATCGTCGTGGATGCCAACATTACTAATGTAAATGGTATTCTTATGCCTTTTTACGCTTTTTTAGTGGAAACGAAAGAACTAAAAGGTCCATTAAAGATATCGCTGATTTTTCTAGAAATGTTTTTTGTGAAAAATTTATTTTGTTTCATTAATCGATTCAAATATATCGTTATATTGCGTTTCAATTTTAGCAAATACTATGTCTACCTCAAATAAATTGTCTACATCAAAAAGAATTAATTTCTATGCGTTACTCAAAGCCATTAAAAAATGCTTAGTTCAGAAGGCACCCCTTAAATCGACTACTAAAGCGGTTGCCATTCCACAATCCACTCTTCAACGCTACGTGAAGAACGTATGACAAAATTTCGGTTATGTCGAAGCTGGTATTTTCCTGGCGTTTTTGCGTAAATGCCACGAAAGCCGGTAAATTGATGTTTTTCCACTTTCTTCAGAAAGCTCTCCTCAAGCAGAAAGCATCGGTGAGGACAGTTAAGTAGGCGCCTAAGGCAGCCAAGGGAACGACAGCTAAAACTCTGGCAAAGGGCATCAAGAAATCCTCGGTTGAACGCGCCACGGTAGACAACTCAGAATCATCGAGAGAGGACTAATACGACCTGGACTTTTGTATAAATTGTTTTAAGCTGTTACTGCGCAAATTTACCGCCAACAACTCTGTAAAATGTAACGAATGCGGGCCGATTGCGATCTAAAGTGCGCTAACATGAAAGCCATCTATTTTACTTGCATTCATTGCACTTAAGATGATGAATTTGTGTGAATCAATGTGTCCATAAAAAATTAATTTTGCATTTTTCTCCATTTGATTGCTTTTTACTTCATATTTTCCCATTTTTAGCCAATTTTCTAAGGGTGCCCACAACCGAACCAAAAATTTTTTTTTGTCAAAAATGATCACTGCACTATTTTTTTGATATAATTTTTGCAACAGACAAAATCTATTTACTTTCATCATCAATAATTAGCTAAGGTCTCTAGCTTTCCACTGATACTTATCTGTCTGCATAATATGCATTTGGTCAAAAGTTATGAGTCGAAAACAAAAGGGTGCCCACACCCGGTACTCTTCCCCTATATTAAAAACTGCTTAAAAAATTTCAAAAATGCTTAAAAGGAAATATTTAAATATTAGCATAGTAAAACTTATCAAACACGATAGTTAAAATTATCAAGCACAAAAGTTAAATTTACAAAACAGAAAAACAAAGTTTTAAATTTTTTTTTCGAGATATGCATGAGTCTCCAAAAACTGGACCATTCAATGTCTCGGGGCTCAAAACCATGTTTACATTTAAAATTTGATATTCAAACTACTTAATATAGATATTTAACCAGAGCTTCTATACGAATTGCTTAAAAAAAAATAATTTTTAATATTTTACAATACTATTATAACATAAAGCGTTAAAAAGTCATTCTCCGTCCTGTCCGCTTCTTAGTGCACTTTATTTTTCCGTTTCGCATATTACGTTATTTTCCAAAAAAAACTAATACGACATTGTTTGTATATAATATATATATATATATATTATATTTCAGCTACTGTTTTTCTGCTTTAACTCTTCGAAAAATTTTTTTTATATAGAATTGAAAACAATGGAAGTAGATCCCTCAATTTTTCTGTGATTCTCGTCTAATTAATGCAAACATTTAATAAAGCGTGCTTGGTAGAGTTCTTCTCTGTAGGTAAATTGGACTGAAGATTCCGTATGGTTATGGATGAAACGTATGGAAAAACAACCTACCAAGTTTTTGGTTTTTTCCTATGCATTTTTGTTATGTTGGTGGCTAGTAATGTAAATCATTATCTGCTCAAAACAAAAAAAAATCTCCGCTTAGTTTTTGGTTTTACGACAGTGAGTGTTCCTGATTTTTTTTTTTTTCTTAAGATTTTAAAAAAATTTGTAAAGAACGCATGTGTGCAACATTCTCCGCACAAGTTATTTTTTATATTACGAAATATATTATTTTATCTTTATATAAGTAAAACAATGAACAATTACTGGGGCTATCCACCAGTTTCAACTTTTTAAAAAAGTTGCTATATACAGTTTTTGCATTATTTCGTCATCCTCCATGTCATCTTTCTCCGTCGTTTTTTTCAATATTTCATCATTCTCCGTTTAGTAACCCTCCACCTTTTTATTTTTATTGTTAGTTTTGCTAAACTATTTATTTAACAACTAAAATTAAAAAATTTGTCTTAAGACGCTTAAATAAGCTTTTCAAAAATCCAACATAATTTTTTTGGGTTGCCTCTGATATTTTCCAAAATCTTATAAAATTCTTACTTGTTTTGATTCAATTGAAATTTTTGTTTTCAGAGACGCTCAGATAAACATTTTCAAAATATTACAAAACTTTCGGTGTTGCCACCCGGTTTTTTGTTACTTTTGCTTGAACCATTTGTTTAAGAAATGAGATTTAAATTTAGACTTAAGACGCTTAAATAAACTTTTAAAAAATCCGACATAAATTTTTATTGTTGCCACCTGGTTATTTTCAAAAAGCTTACATAATTTTTACATTTTTGATTAAATTTAAATTTTTGGTTTCAGAACCGCTCAGAAAAACATTTCTAAAATTGGACAAAAATTTGCGGGGCTTTTTTTTGTTGTTAGTTTTGCATAAACCAAATTTTGGTTCGATTAGTTTTTAACGATTTATGCGTCGATCACTTTTAACGAATTAAACTATTATTTTTTAGTCTGTTGTTATAATCGCGAACCTTAAAAAAAGGGAAGGTTTAAAATAAATTTTTGAAAGCAACCATCTGGCAGCCCTAAAAATTTATGTTGGATTTTTCTAAAGCGTTTTATTTTAAATTTTTAAACATATATTTTAAGCGAAACTTAAAATAAAACATATACATAATGACACTGAAAGTTATGTTAATTTTTTAAAAATGTTCCAGTTATAAAAAAAAAAAATAACAAAAAATAGACATGTTTTGCTAAATTTTTCGGAGATTTTAACTTAAATTAAGAAAAAAATAATTCAAATAAAAAACGAGAACAATTAAACTTAAAACAAATAATTTTGATTTTGTTTAGCATTGGGCAAGATATGAACCGGGAGAACTTGTCGACTGATAAATCCACACAGTGTGATAAATGCGCTCATTGGTCATCAGCTCCACTGCCATCATTAGAAAGAAGTTGGCTGTAACTACTTATATTTATTTCATAATGACCTTCCACAAAATTATCACACAAAATACAAAATTTGCTATCCTGTTAAATAAAGTTTATCAGAAAAAATTTAGATTATAACTGAATCAGCTATGAATTTTTTTCAGTTGGACACATAAAGATCATTGAGTCAGAATAATTTCTCAATTTTCTTGAAATTTTTTATACGATTTCTTATAGAAGTTAAATCATTTATTATAAAAATCGATAAACTGCCTAATGTTTTCTTACTTGGCCAAAAATTAAATACCCTGCCCTGCAGAACTCCAAAGATCTTGCTAGGGCCTTCTCGCCCGAGTTCACTTAGTTTGAGTACGCTTAGTTTTTGCTCAGAGTTTTCCCTAAATATTCTTAGTATCTATGCAAAATTTTAATACATTTCCTAGGAAAATACTTGCGCTACAGCATTTTGAAAATGTTCTTTATATTAGGGGTGTCATGCCCTCTGATCTAAATCAACGGAGTTTTGAATCAGAGCTTGCACTTACTATCATTAGTTTCTGATCGAACTTTGGTTGGCTTATCTCAAAAAACGCATTCGGTATAGTATTTTCAAAATTTGGCTTATTCTCTTGGCCAAGTTCACCTTGTTTTTGTTCAGAGTTTGAACTTAATGTCTCTATGTAGTATTTATGCCTATTTTGGTTGCGTTATCACGAATAATGCATTTTGAACATTTTTTTGTGTGGGCGTGTCTGTTCACGTCTTTCGCTCTTTTTTAATCCCACGAGTGTTCTAAATGTCATTGAATTATTTGCTTAGTTTTCTCACTTTGGCCCTATTTTTCTCAAGAATGGCTGTAGCGATTTTTAAGAAATTTTATAAAATAATACACACTAGTATTGAATTAAGAATGAACTTTGATTTTACAAATTTTTATATCGAGAATGTGCCATCTTTGAATTAAAAAAATGTAATAAATACTTCCTGTTTGCAAAATTTTTTTAACCTAAATAAATATAATGCGTTCCAAATATTTACAAAACCAATTTTAAAGGCAAAGTCAAAAATATGATGATGTATAATGTATGTACTCGTAAATGTAATTATGGCTTTTTTTCGGTTTGATTATTTTTAATGTTCCTACTGAAAACATTCTGAAATGAGACCACACACAGCGGCATGCCACAAAAGCAAATATACAACACATAATGTGAGAAGATGAAGAGATTTAAGACAGCTGTGGACATGTTGCTTCAAGGGATTATTATTATTTTTTTTTTTTTTGCAATTTTTTAGTAAACATTTTCATGTAAATAAGACATAAATATATTAATGAGATAAAGAAAAACTGCTCGGGTCAACTATATGAAGTTTATTGCCTGATTTGTGAGTATAAGCAATAATTTTTTTAAAAGTTAAATAAATAAAAAGTTTAATGTAATAAAGTTATTTGGAAAAACAAACTATAGTGGTATTCACAAAGTGGGGCAGCTGGCAGGGCAGATGAGCTAAAGAGCATGGTGTAAGCCAAGTTAGTGAACGACTGTGTAACATCAGTGCTAAAGAGCTACGAAATCAGCTGGTTTTTGTTTACTTTTGAAAAATGAAAAATTATTGAGTCAAAATTTATGAATCAAATTTATGAAAATACGTACCACGGTTGAATGAAAAAAGTCCAATAGCTGTCCAACAGAATTTTAGTAGCTTATCAGCTTAACGCTTTTCCTTTTTCTGGTCCATTTGATTTTAATTTTGCAAAAAAACAAAATTGAATTTTATTTTAACACAAATGTCAACATAATTCTGACACATCTTACTGTAGCAGAAAAGCTATTCATATTTACTTTAGGGTTTTGTGTAGCAAAATAGCTTAATTGTAGCTAAATTTCTTAAATGTATTTTGTTGTTGTTTAGAGCAGATTTGCTATTTTACCCTTTTGCCACACTAGCTGCCCTTCTTCGTGAATACCGTTTATAATTCAATCAAAGGCAAGTTTTTTAAAGAAAATAATTCAAAAAAAACTTGTAAATTTCAAATCTATCTCTTTACTTTTTGAAACTTTTGCAAAACAAGAAATCATTCATCATTTTAAACATTTTGTTGCTCATAAAAACATTTCCTTTTTTAAATTTATGACTTAAGTGCTCAAAACAAAAAAACAGAAAGCAAAAAATTCAAGCAGGACGCAAGCATTTCCTGCCATTAAAACAAATCAAAAGTTTTTCTTCTGACGCGTGTTCTTAAATCATTTTTATTTCTGCTGTTTTTTTCGCTTATTTTGCAGTGCGAAAAAAAAAGACTCAAAACTTTTCTGAAGATGCTTTTGTCTGTTGCAAATTTGTACGGAAATGTTCAAGCAACTGCTGCTGCTGCAGCTGCTTCAATTAAGCGAAATTGCTGCTGTTGATGCTATTGCTGTTGCTGTTGCTGTGTTAATGTTAAAGACAATGCTTAATGCTAAAACAACACTGCAAGTGCAGTAGCATCAGTAGCATTCCAAGTAATTTCTACTGTTTGTTGCTGCTGCTGTTTAGCAAAGAAATTCAATTTTATTCATTCAACGCCACCCCCGTTAATGGTGCAACGCCGTGCGTTGCCACTTCATAATGTGAAGTCGAAAATTAAAAAAAGGGAAAAAATATCGTGAGACCAAAAACGGTCAAATGAAACGAGGCGGCAAGGAATATGTTGCACAGTGCTTGCAGCAAAAGCAATAGAACAAAATATACATAGAAACAAATTTCTATAAAAAGGCCTCATGAAAAGATTCGGGAAACGATTGCTAGAATAAGAAATAAATCTGTATATTTTTGAAACGTTATTTGCCCTTTAAGTTTCTGGAATGAAAATTTTAATAACAATGGAAATGCTCGAAATTTTTTAGGGTAAGTTTTTTCAGACCTCATCTCTCAGTTTGCATTGTAACATTGTGTTTTATTCACTTCAATAATTGAGTCCCGTCTTGGCACAGAATGGCTTCTTTGCGTTGGACAGCAATTAACATTACCCGAAGAAGCGGTTGAGGCGTTTAATACTCATGTTCTAGAGCTATCGTCTTTGAACTGGTCAAAGTGCTTGGGAAAATGGTTTGAGCGCATGATGTATAAAGAAACATACCCTAAAAAATGTCTTACTTTTCAAATGTCATACAAATTTGCATCCGAAAACACCAAGGGCACTATATTGCAGAAACTTAAAAGGCAACTTTCGGACGATTATGTGAGGTCCATAAAGTGAGCCATACAAGTGTGACGAATTTCAATGTTTTTTGGTTGGGAATTTCGAGCTATTTTCGAAGTTTTCAACAGTAATTCTGAGCTGTTTGGTAAATATCCATTTTCTGAAAATGCGGTAAAATTGTTTTGCATAGCTTAGCTTACTTTTTTAGCCAGACGAATCCGCAGATAGAGTAAGCAATGAAATCTTTTAACGCAGAAATTTCGAGTTAGTTTCAAGCTGACCTTGAATGAAGTGTTTTCCGGAGAACCTTAAATTTCCCCGGAAAATGACAAAAAAAAAATTTAAGGGCTTGCTTTATTTTTTCAGCCAGACGAATTCATGAGAATATTTGGCGATCATATAATTTGACACACGAATTCCGAGCTGGTTTCGAGCTTGGAAAATCCCAAAAAATCTTTTATTCTTATGGCAGTGCCATGACATAATACCCACGGACATTGTCCCCATTTCGTAAATGGGTGTTATTTGATTATTTATTGATTGAGTTATGGTAGTACGTTGAGACCAAAGATCTCATAGGGTACATTAATTGCATACATTTTCAACTTAAATGGGTAAAATTACATAGTAATGTGAATAAATATAAATTATATCCGCAAATTATTTTCTTTGCACAGCTCATATGAGCTTAAGCAAAGAAAATTTTTACAATTTCAAAGAGATTGGTAAAACTTTAAATTTGGCAAACGACAAAACTAAAAAATCGGTGGTTGTGGAAATGTCAACATAAAAGTTGAAGAAAATTATTTCAAAGTAGAAGAAGTCATGTACGTAAAAGATTTGAGCGCAAATTTGCTGTCAGTGTCGAAGTTAACTGACAGAGGTTTTGAAATAATATTTCGTAAAAACGATGCAGTTTTAACAAAAGCTAGTGAAAATATAATGACAAGGGCGAAACGTATTGGAAATTTATTTTATTTAATGAGCGAAATGAATAGTGCAAATGTTGCTGAAACTGAAGGTGATTTAGATATTTGGCACAGAAAAATGGGACACCTGAACGAACGAGATTTAAAATATATGGCAAATGCTGGGTTAGCTTACGGCATATATACTAAAACATACCAAAATTTGTCTCCGTACGAAATTTGTTTAACTGAGAAACAAACAGCTGAAAGATTTGCATCCACGGATGAACAGCGAACCGTCGATTTGTTGGAGATTGTTCATAGCGACGTTTGTGGTTCCATGCGGGTGCACTCACATGCTGGCTCTAAATATTTTGTTACGTTTGGTGATAATCATTCTCGTTATTGCAAAGTTAGTTTTCTCAAAAAGAATCTGAAGTTTTTGATGCATTTAAAAATATAAAGCTGCAGCAGAAATCTTTACAGGTAAAAAAATTAAATTTCTGCAAACGGATAATTGTCTGGAATACCGTAATGGAGAATTTGACAAATATTTGGAAGAGTGCGGCATTCGAAGAAGATTAAGTGCACCGCACACGCCACAGCAGAATGGTGGCAGAGAATAAATAGAACTTTTCAAGAAATGGCGAGGTGCATGCTGAAGCAAGCAAATGTATCAATGACGTTTTGGGCTGAGGCCATAAATACGGCCTGTTACATAAGAAATAATTGCCCGACGAAACCATTAAAAGGCGATCTACCAATAAAGTTGTGGTCAGGGAAAATTTCAAGTCTGATGCATATGAGGGCGTTTGGCACAAAAGCGTTTGTTAATCAAAGGACAGAACCAAAGTAAGTTTCAATCGAGGAAGTATGTTGCTAATTTCGATCTACGTTGACGATTTACTTATAGCATCAAACAACGGTAATTGAATTCAACAGATTAAGAAGTCATTATATTATTATTATTATCAAATTCTTCCGAAATGAAAGATATCGGCCCTGTTAAGACGTGTTTGGGCATACAATTTGAACAAAATCTTCAAAGTCATCAAGTATTTCTAAGCCAGAAATCTTACGCCGAGTCTGTTATAGCGAGGTTTAATATGGAAAATTGTAAGCCGTGCGTGACACCTATGGAAGTTAACTGCAAACTTGAAAAACATGATACCCGTGATGAAAATGATATGAGGAAATATCCCTATCAGAGTCTCATAGGAGCATTAATGTACCTAGCGGTCACTGCAAGACCGGACATAGCATTCACAGTAAATTTTTTATCTCAATTTAACTCAAATTGCAGGTTTGATCATTGAAAAACTGCAAAAAGAGTCCTGCGTTACCTGTAACTACTGCTTAATGTACCATAGAGACAACAAGGAGATATATGGTGTAGTCGATGCTGATTGAGCGGCAAATTTAACTGACAGAAGATCTTATTCTGGATTTGCGTTCATATTAGCTGGTAGCGCCATAAATTGGGAGGCGCGTAAACAACGAACAGTGGCACTATCCAGCACCGAGTCTGAATTATTAGCAATTACTGAAGCGACGAGAGAAGCGATTTATCTGCGTGGTCTATTATGCGATATTGGACATAACATCAAATGCATACAAATTTTAAATGACAGCCAAAGCGCTCAGCACTTGATTGATAGTTATGGTTTTCATTCGAGAGCTAAGCATATCGATGTGAGGCATCATTTTGTTCGTCAAAAGCAAGAAGAAGGTGAAATCATCTTACGTTACATGTCCACGAAGAGATGCCAGCAGACGTTTTAACCAAAAGTCTAAGTTCAGTAAAAAATTTTAAAAACATCCATGCTCTTTAAATGGTTGCCTCAATGTAGCTGCCTACTTCGAGGAGAGGTGTTGGAGAGAACGAAGTAGTATGCCACTACATACTGTACGAGTAATACTTTGCTTTATATAAATATAAAAAAACGGGCATATTCCTCATAACGATATTTCCTACCGCCTTATTTTGTTATTGACAACAGCCGCAGCTTAGGATTTAAAACTCCCAAAAATCCAATACTGGCTTCGCGGCGGCCTTCAGCCGCAATTTAAAGTTCTATCAGTCTTAAAAAACACCCTTTAGCAAACGAAAGGTAAAACTTTTAATCAAAAATGCACCGAACTAAAGTTGATCGAAGGTATATGGATCCTTCGACATGTATTCTTAGAACTGAATGAACTTTTACATAGGGAGGTAGCCGAGGTCGGTACAATTTCGTCCATACAATTTGGCCCACTCTTATATACATGTATTTATTTCAGTACTAGTTATTAGGTACTTATCATTTTAATTATTTTACAATATTAACAGTTTAGTCTTTCTTTTTGTCTGTTTCCTTAAATTGTCAATTTAACTTCTAATTCTGTTCCTTTCATTGTCTTTTTATTTCCCTTCTTTTTTTGCCCGCAGACAAAACGTCTTTTTATCTTCTCCTCTTCAACTCATAAATTCAACTATCGTCCGTTCGTTTATTCAAAAGTCTTTTCGTCATTTTTGCTTCGTTTGCTTCATTTTGTTCGTTTAGTCAGTGCTGCCAAGTCATTTATTTAGCTCCGTTATCACATACTTATGTTACATATAAAATTTTGTCGCGCATTTAAGGAATATAAATAACAGTTGATACCTGGATATATTCTACAAATTGTTTAAAAAAAAACTCATTATAATCGGCCTACAAGAACCGATATTATGAAAGTTTTTCTGGACCTGTCTGTTTTACGTTTCGAAATGCGAAAATCGCAAAATTTTTGCGACATGGCCCACAGGTCAAGAAATCTGGTTTTGGACACAATAAAAACATGTGTGTCTTGTCAAATTCATAAGATAATTTTGCTACAAACTATGAGCTCAATCGCTGATGATCGAAAGTCTGTTCCTTTTCACATCAAATCTTTCATACGTGCTCCAATTTCCAAAGTATTTTGACAACTTTCATGCAGAAATTAATGATTTATGATCTAATACCGTTTCGTGAACTGAAATATTGTCAGATAAAAATGGAATTTGAAACAAGGGCACGTTTATTTTCGAAATTTTTTCCAAATTGAAGTCTCCACCATTGTCCACACAGCAAAGACTAACGACTTACATGAACTCGTCCAAACTAAGATAAGGTTTTACGTTGACAATCAAGCATCTACAAGAAACCATACCAAGTGATGCCTGATGACAGCATACTCAAATATTGAAGAAATTTAGGGGCGAGACAAAATTACCTATTCATCTGTTCATGATTCCTTACGAGATTAGACATTATACGTGTTATTTCTCCAAACACCTCTTGCAAAGTTGGGCAAGGAAAAGAGCAGCAAGGCGTCAGCAAAGTCATCTTTAATGACTTGAGGCTTTAATTTCAGTGTAACAGCAAAAGTATCACTTACAGATATGAAACTACTTATAGGATGATCAGGACTGCTTTCGCCACATTTATTTGGTAATCAGTGTATACCAAATAGGCAAATTGCCTCTGGATGTATTTTGCTGTTTAAATAGCAACCAGATTTTGTGACCTTTCCTAAGAAAAATGTTTAATTCAATTTAATCAAAATCACTGTGCACTTCTGAAGCAGCAGCAACAAAGACAAAGCGTGCTGGTGGCAAAACATAGGGAAGATGTTAATTGAATTGCAACGCTGTTTATGCAACATCGACAAAAACACGCGCACACACATATGACATGTAGATGTATGTATGTATGTGTGAATGCATTTTGGTGTTGCAGCAATCGCGCAAAGATTTTCTTTTCTTGGTAAAAATTTGTAATTTTCCTCACTTTAAATTTCCTTTTTCTTTATGTTGCTTTGTTCTTGTTTTTCCGCTGTGCACAATTTCTTGGCAATTTTGTAGAAACGTCTTTTTTTCGCATGTTTGCACTTTGATGTGCTTTTATAAAGACCAACACATTAACACGGACTCACACACTTTTATAAAAACACTTCACTTTAACATGCAATTAAAAGTTTTTTCCCTAATTGTATTTCGCTATGCTGCATTAATGTAAAAGTAACACAAAAGCATACGAAGAAGGAAGGAAGAACAAAAATTAGAAAGAATTGCATGGATAGAAAAAAGACAAAATTTACTCAAATAAAGTGAAATACTGCAACTAATGGATACAAAGTTTGTATGTTTTTCTGGCAAAACACTACCACTTTCCTGCTCATTTGTTGTCTTAATGTTGTAAAAGTGTTCACAATGATCTACACTTACTTGGTGAGGAATGTAGAAAAAAAACATGGCTACACTTTATATACGAAAATGCTGCGGACCAGTGGAACAAAGAACAATGTGGAAACTTAAAAAATCCATGCAGGTATGACTTTTGTGGAAAACTTTATCGCAGAAGTAAAGATGCTCAGCAGTTCAAGCAACCAAAGCTCAACTGCAGTTAAATGAATGAAAGACTTCTAATATGCTTCGTACGAAGAAACTACTTACGATTATACTTGGGCTTCATACAAAGTAGTAGAAAAGGAAAATGCCACGCCCCCTTTTTCGGATTTAGCTATTGCTCTAGCTTGCATCGAGCTCACTATTAGTATTGTGAAATCCATGTAACACCCCCTCCACCCGAAATTTGTGGTATCCCTGCAAATATTTGACTCAGGTAAATAAGATTTGGTACATATCTAATTGGCACTGGGAAAAAAAATGTTCAATAAAAAGGCAGGGCCACTCCCCCTCATTCTAAAAAAAACAAATTTGTCATATCTCTAAAACAATTTGGCACAGGTGAATAAAATTTGATTTCAAATAAAGTGATGCGAACACCTGTGTCAAACAGTTTTAGAGATATGACATTTTTTTAATTCTTAGAATGAGGGGGCGTGCCGCGACAGTTTTTATTGAAAATTTTTTTCCCAGTGCCGATTAGATATGTACCACATCTCATTTACCCGAGTCAAATATTTTCAGAGATACGACAAATTTCGGGTGCCCATTTTTTTACTGGATACTATTTACTGAAGTATTGTTCATATATGTACTAAATCTCATTCTCCTATGTCAAACAGTTTCAAAGATAGGATTGATTGTTTACTTATTTTCATATATGTAACGGCCGGCGGGCACAGTCAAATAAGTTCCGATCCGGACCAAACTTGTATGATTGATACTTACACCAATAGGAAACTTTTAAGCCTCTGAGAGCAAGGTTGTTTTAATTTTTAATTTTAGCGATAGGTCTATTGCACAGGGAACTCTGCTTAGAAATTTTCATCATCTAGCCTCAGCTAGAGAGTTAGTTGGACAGAGTTGAAGGCTTTATGGCTACCTAACTTTCTATAAAAATGTAAGTATTTCTAGAGAAACAATTATTGAGGGGATTCCATTAAACTCGTAAAAGCCTCGAGAAGCACGTAAACCTTGAAAACTTTCGAGTCTCGGAAATAAAATTTAAAAATTTTTTATGAAAAAAAAGTTAACCTGGCCTCGAAAACTTTCGAGGCAAATTTTTCAAATTATATGACAGCTGATACGTTGCTTAAAAGTTTTTAGAAATGTGTGTTCCTAAAAACAATCTCGTAAACTTTCGAGTTTTTCATGGTTTACGAGTTTACGAGATTAAATGTATCCCCTAATTATACATACTGAAAAAACAAAATCTTTTCGGGAGCTGATCAAATAATTCTCAAATTTTTATAAGTATTCCTAAAAATTTATGATTTCTTATTATGTAGGTATCTAAATATTTGTTATCTACTTCTTATGTCTAAATATTATTTTATTCTAAAGATTTTTACTCTTACAAGTATTAATCTTGTTTACTTTCCTTACCTAAATATGTTCTTACTTTTGAGGGAGATTTTTCAATTGTTTCGATTCTCATTTGACTTTTTTTATTTTAATGTTATGAAACCGAAAAAGTAATGTTAAACGCTCATATTAAAAATATGATTTTTTCTCTTAAATCACTAGAATTTCACACTAAAGTCTCCTTCTTCTATTTAATTTTTACTTAATTTCAGAGTTTTTCTTAGCATTTAATAAACACAAACACATAAGAGTTCTATCACTATGCCGAAATTACTTGCACATCTATATATTGCCATTTGTTAGTTATGACTTAACATAAATTAGTTAATTTTGAGGCAAGTTTTAGTTAATTGCTGTCATTTGTCTATTTTCCTGCCTTATTTCCTTTAATTTAGCTGACGCATTAATTTTCTTTATTCGCCTTTATTTACATTTGTTCTTTTATTTATTACTCACACTAACGCAGACACATATGGTATATGGCTTCATAACACATACGTTCACATATGCATGCAATACATAGTTTTCTATATGCTACATATGGAATCTAATTAACAGTCAAACAACTATATACATTCATTGTGCAAAATTTGTTAAACAATGCAGCATCTCAGTTTATATCCTGTTTTCTTAATGAGTTTCCTGTATAATAAAAGGTTCGCTGAAATGATGTGCCATGAATACAAACAGGGTAGGGTACTATTTTTAATAGGACACTAATTGAGAAATTTACAAGTTCAGCAAAAGAGAAATCATTGAGAAACGGAATCATTGTGGTAATTTTCGTCAAAGAGGGCATACCCGCCTTGAAAATATTTCATTAAAGTCGACCAAATACGAGATAACATTTCTAGTTCCTTCGAGAGGCCATAAGCGTAAACTTAGAAGTTGGCTCCACATCCACTTTATAAAAAAAAATTACTTAAAATGCTACATTTTTGTAAAAGTATATACAAGTTAAGGGGCTTAGGGAAGTGAATGTGACAGCCCAAAAAACGAAAACACACTTCATCTCTTTAATTATACCAGGTATACATTAGAGCGTTTATAGCAGATGCGGCCAAAACTGGATATTGCTTTGACCCTTGATTTTTGGGACGAACAAATTTCCATTTAGTCTATAAAACTCAAGTATAAAATATGGTACCGATCGAATAACCCATAGGTCGTTGAAAAACAAAAACACACTATATGGGAAATTATTGGAATATTTGAGTTAAAATTCCAAATCGAAAAACGGTAATGCTAATGTCTCGCAATGGTAACGTTCATTTATGCACATTTGTGCACATAGGCGACGCACAGTGTCTCGTTTTAGTGTGCTAGACATGAAAAATTCAAAATCTAAATTTTTAATTTTTGTATGCAGAAGTGTTTAAATATGTTCACTTACTTCCAAAAAATTATTTTTATGTTTTTTGGTTAACGCTTAGTGCATTCGAAATTTATATTTTTGTTGTATATTGGAATAAAAAGCTATAATAAAGTTACTCTAGGTGTAAAGCTAAAATATTGGAAATGTTTTTTGCTTAGAGGGGTGCAGCGGCCCCTCTTTTATTTTTTGCCATGTTGCTTAAGAGATATCACGTACATCCATGCACCAAATTTTACAATGATAAAGGTACATAAATAGAGTATTTTAAGTTTTTTTGTGAAGGGGTGCGAAGCCCCATATTTCAACCCCCTTTCTATTCATATAGTATTTCGTAAGCAAAATACACGAACTCAATACAAAGTTTTGTAGTACTAACTGCTACAGGTGCAAAAATAAAGCAACTGATTTGTTTTTTTTTGTATGGGGGGTGCAAGGCGTTTGATAAACGCAGTATACTCCTGTATACAAAGCTTTGTAATGATAACTGCTACAGGTCTAGAGACATAGCAATTGATGTGTTTTTTTTTTTTTTGTATGGGGTAGCAACGACCCCTTGTTCAATTGCCCCAATTTCTGCGAAGCGATTGGTGAGCACAATATTCTCTTGCGTGCAAAGTTTTGTAATAATAACTGCTACAGGTGCAGAAATAAAGCTATTGAGGGGTTTTTTTTATGGGGGGCGTAACTCCCCTTTGTTCAATTTCCTCCAGTTTTTGAAGGGTGTTTGGTGAACGAAGTATTCTTCTGCTTACAGAGTTTTGAAATAATAGCTACTGTTATTGCAGAGATAAAGAGTTTTTTTCATTTTGATCGTATTGTGGCTACCCTTTCACCCCCACCAAAATCACTTCACTCTATTTGGTGAAGTCAATGCTCATATTTTAACAGTTCTGCATTCACGACTAGATTGTATGAAATAGTGCACTGTGCGACGCTTTGACGAACAGTCAGATGAAACTGCTATCGAAAGACGTGCATTCTGTCATGAACCTTGAGTAGGATGTTGCACCACATGTTCAAAAGTTTCCGCCGTCTTCACCAAGGGTATAGTTGTTAATTAAAGTAGTTCCTTGTAGTCCGCTCGAATTTGAGTTTACAGTAGCTATCAATTGTAGAAATGATTATGTGACCCTCTCTCCAAAAATTTGATTATAATGGGTTAAAATATTATACAAAAAATATGCTATGAAAAATTTCGCCACGGATCATCGAACAAAAATATCGGAAGTATCGCAATGTACTAACGACTCACGATACATTAAACAACTTCCAAATCGAGTTTCCTTTGGCCGCCATCTTGGAAATTTTCTGAACTTCGGAAAATCATTTTCACCAATTTTCAAAAAAATCGAGTTTTCAACTAAAATCTTGATCGATTACGCCAAAATTGGCTCTATATATCTTTTACATTATCTTACTTGATCAATGTTATATTAATTTTAAGCAACGCATAGTGCTGCCTAAGTTAATCGGCATTTTCAAAAAAAGTTTTCTGTCGAAATTTTTATGCTTATCCAGTAAGACAAAAAACAGTCCAATTAAAAATTCCTGAATTTTATTAAAAATAACTTTGTTTTGTTAACATTTAAGTGTCTTATGAAACGAATTTGTTTATGAAAATTTTTTAGTGATAGCACAATTTGAAAATTTTTACTGCTCGTCAAGTTTATGTATAATTGATGTATCCGTAAAACAAAGAGCTTTTGTAAAATATTATTATTTTTTTTTCTTATAACATAAATTAAGTAAATTGAATGAAAGTGAAACACAAAATTTGCTGACCTACACTGTTTGAACTAATATATTATATACAAATATATAATCATATATACTCAATATGTACAGCCTTTGCCAATAGTATTAGTTACTCCAACAAAATACACAATTCATTTTTAGCAATTAATCCATTATAATTGGTTATCACAAATATGATGCCGGGTAGGGAGCAGGTCTTATAACAAAGTCTGCTTGCATGGATTAAAACCCCCAAAGAAAACGACGAAATTATTCAGCCCAATTCCATATATCCAAATTTACCCAGTTTTTGCTCAGAGCTTTCATTCATAGTTCTTAGTAGCTATGTGAAATTTAGAAGGATTGTCTCAAAAGACGTTTTCACTGTAGCATTTTTAAGCTTTTACTTATATGGGAGGTGCCACGTTTTTTTGTCCGAGTTCACCCATTCTTTAGTCCAGGGCTTGCATTTATTGTTCATAGTGTTTGAGTGAAATTTAGATGGACTATCTTAAAAAACGCTTTCAGTATGGCATTTTGAAACTTTTGCTTATATGGGAGGTGCCACGCCCTCGTGTTCGAATTCGCCTAGCTTTTGCTCAGAGCTTGCGCTAACTATTCCTAGTATATATGTGTACTTTAGCTGGCTGCATTGCGGTGAAAAATACTCCTATAGTTGCATTTTGAATATACATATTTTGTGTATTGGCGGTAGGCGTGTTTGTTGACCGATTTTGCTCATTTTCAGTCCCATTTTGACAACGGAGGCAGTCTACCAAATTTTATTTAATTATCTTGGTCAGTTTTCCCAAAAAAATTTATTTCCTCACATTGCCAGCCACCCAGCCAGCCAGGCAGACGGACATGGCTATATCGACTCAGGAGTTGACGCTGATCAAGAATATATATACTTTTCTATATCTACCATTCCTTCTTCTCTGCGTTACAAACGGAAGGACGAAGTGAATATACCCTCGGTGTAGATACTTTCAGTTTATAACTTTCAAACCAAAATTTGTAAGAAAACCACTAGCCACTTTTGACATTCTTGTCATATCTCGCGAAAATATTTGGACATTAAAGCATAAAAAAGTCGCTTTTCTATGATACATGAAAAATAATAGCAAAACAGATTTTTTACATTTATTGTGGTCTTAGTATAGGTCAGTATACCGCTTTTAGAATCAAAAAAATTCAACTACTTCAGGGACTTTCAGAGGAAAAATTATCACTGCAGAGCAATGAGAAAGGAGCTAAAAATGTAGAAAATTAACCCCTTAAACAAATTTAAGCTGTATTACTGCCAAAAGTTTCGTGGTTTCTTGGGATAAGTTAAAAAAACAATAATTTTTCTCGTTTGAACCAAAATTCAAGCCCTAGGAGGGCCATCTTTTCGGAAGTTTTGATCTTAACCAAATATGCTGTCTTTGTTTTAAGACTGTCAAGGTTTTTTAATTTATGTTCGATATTCATCAGAGTAAAAAAGCTATCATTTCTTTTTTAGTGACAAGTTTGAAATCAATTTATTTACAATGCCAAAAGTTAGGAAATCAGTAGTAAACTGTAGAATATCTAACACTTTTGGCCAAGGCTGTATGTTGTTAATAAACGAAATGTTTTTCAAAAGGATTTTAATAAAATTACATATAACAAGGGCTGCACAAATGCAACAATACGCCATAATAAACTGCTGAAATGCCAAAAAAATATACAAACATGAACATTCATTGCATAATATGTACATATGAATGGTTAAGCCTTAAAGCTTTCATGGTAATGGTGATCCACCGCCATCATTGATGTTCATCATTAATTTTGTTTATTTTTGTTAAAATAATGTTTTTTTGCATTCTTCGTTATAAATTGATTGAATTTTTCGCTGAAGTTGCAATTAAATGTATGAATATTTTCATTAAAGCTGTGCATTGTGCTTTTTTAGTTTAAAATACGCAGCTATTGAAAAAATATTTTTATAACGACAGCAACAGTAACAACAACACCACAAATCCAACACAAGCGATGATGCTGATGATGCAAGTGTGCGATAGCAACTGAAAAATAACTCCTACTCCTGCTGAGATGGTGTTGGTGGTGGTAACTAGAGATGCGCTTGATGGGGAATTTTTAAGCACTGGTGACAGCGATTTTTAAGTGCAACTATTTTTAGATAAGTGCCGAAAATGTTTGGCATAGGCCAAAATTTACCGAAATAAAAAATGTGCTACGTCTTTTTTTTAATAATCTCTGGCGACAAATCAACTCAAGATTTTAGAAGTCACTGGTAGCTGATGATTATCAATTGTTGCTGGAAGCAGTCATGCTGAATTAAATATCGCTGCTTTCAGGCTACTTCAATGCCAATATATCGCTCATCTCTAGTGGTAACAGCAAAAACTGTAGAATTAACAGTAACTTTTAACCAATCAATTGAATGGCGGTAAAATTTCAATAACAAAACGGTAATATATTTTTTACAAGTAAGTATATTCAAAAGGGTTTCTGTTTAATTTGCCATATTTCATAAACTCTTTTAAACAAATTGCATTTGCGGGGAAAAAGAAAAATTCAATAACGCTAATTAGATTTGATTTATAAAATAACGTTTAATATTCGTATTCGCCTATTTTTCCTATGATTTCTTATTAGGTGGAGAATTGGGCTAAAATGTATCATCGCTTTCATTTCTCTCTATAATTTTTCTCAACAACACCCAAAACAGTACGCAAAAGTATTGTTTTTTTCAATACTGTATTGTTTTTTGTACTGTTTTTTCTAAAATTTTGTGTTGGAAAATATAATTTGCTCATCTACGTACGTAAAATACGTGACTGAATTTTTAATGAAAATTATACGTTTTGAGTGACTCTGTAAAATTTGTTAACCACTCTTACTTCACGATTGTCATTAAACTCGATTTAATTGGGTGTACAACTTAAAAACCGGAATTTTTTTGCGAAATTTGATGCTTTATTGTGGAAAAATGTTACAATATATTTTATTTAAAGTATTGTCCATTGGAAGCTACAACATTTCCCCATCTTTCAGGCAATTTATGAATTCCATCCCAAAAAAACTGCGCCGGCTTGGCGGCCAAAAATGAATCGAGCCAATTTTCGATATCTTGAACTTAAGTGAACCGTATTCCTGATAGGGCATTCTGCATTGATCGGAACAAATGGTAGTCTGATGGTGCAAGGTCTGGGCTAAAAGGCGGGTTTTCCAGGTAATTTTTGACTGGGGCAGCAATATGTGGCCGAGCGTTATCGTGGTGGAAAATGATTGACTCGTGTCTGGTCGCATACGTTGGCCGCTCTGCCTGGATTTTCTGCTTCAATCGGATCAATTGTTGACGATAGAGTTGAGCATTAATGGTTTGTCCACCTGGCAACAGCTCATAATGGATCACACCTAGCTGGTCCTGACCAGGACGTTCTTTGTCTTCGACATCAAAATCACCACTTTTAAACCGTCGAAACCACTCACGACAGCTTGATTCAGCTGGAGCATAGTCCCCATAAACTTCTACAAGAAAACTATGACTTTCCGCAGCAGTTTTCTTTGCAAAAAAATGACGCAACAGAACCTCCCGCAAATGCTGTCTTTTTCTCGAATTTTCGAAGTTATTCATCGTGAAAAAGATAAAATTGTTTTGTTGACTGATTTTGACAGCTGTCAAATGTACCTTCAAAATGACATATATATAAAGTTCGAGCTTTCACGATATTTGTTAGTACGGACATCCACCGTCAAATTCCGGTTTTTAAGTTGTACACCCAATAGAAAAAAACATTGATATGGATTTGCTTTTCAACGAGTTAATTCAGTTTGAATTTTTTCTGAAGCTGTGCAAAAATAAAAGCGAGTTGACGAAAAATGGAAAGTCTAAATAGTGGTATATTTACGAATTTTGAAAAAGTATACAATTTTATTTTTTATATACATACTTCATTTAAACGCACTCACTGAAAGAGTATTCTTTTTAATGTTTTCATATTGGAAAAAGGAACGAAATAGTCTTTTATTAAAAAATTTTAGAATGAGAACTAATTATATGGACTATCTACGGGTATAACTTCATTGTATTCAATATTTTGTTTTTTCAAAACTATAGCGAAAAGACATGGAGGAATTGTGAAATTTTTACGAAAAAGTTATAAAAACTTGTAAGATAATTTTTATTGGACAGCTAGGTCAGTGCTGTTTTCAACTCTTTTCAAATTTTTTGACATATTTTTCATTAAAATGTCCTGTATCAAAGTTATGAATTGAATTAAAAAAGTGTACTGTTTTTTTTTCGAAATGTACTGTTTTTTTCTACATGATGTACTGTTTTCTCCTATTGCAAATCTGGTCACCCTAAATAAAACCAAAAAACTAAAACGAAATAACGCCCAAAAAATAAAATGACGTGATAACGCTCAAAACAAAAATGAAATATCGCCCAAAAAATATAAAACAACGCCCAAAAATAAAAACAAAATAACGCCTAAATTATTTTCATATAAATTTGGGTGACAATCAATTTGGAAATAATGCCCAAAAATTTGGGCTTTGTTTCGGGTTTTTGGACGTTATTTCGTTTGAAATAAAAAAAACGAAATAACGCCCAAAAACAAAAATCGAAACGAAGCCCAAATAATTTTCATACAAATAAATTTTGGGCGTTATTTCCAAATTGATTGTCACCCAAATTTATATGAAAATAATTTGGACGTTATTTTGTTTTTATTTTTGGGCGTTGTTTCATATTTTTTGGGAGATATTTCATTTTTGTTTTGAGCGTTATTTTATTTTTTGGGCGTTATTTTGTTTAATTTTTAAAAAATTTTTAGGCGTTATTTCCAAAATGATTATCACCCAAATTTTCATTAAAATAATTTAGGCGTTATTTTGTTTTTGGGCGTTATTTCATTAGGCGTTATTTCCTTACGCCAAATTTTTGTTATGCCACATTATCTCAATTTTTTCTTATTATACCCTACACCCAGGGTATATTCACTTTGTCCTTCCGTTTGTAACGCAGAGAAGGAGGCGTGGCAGATATAGAAAAGTATATATATTCTTGATCAGCGTCACCTCCTGAGTCGATATAGCCATGTCCGTCTGTCTGGCTGGCTGGCTGGCTGGCTGGCTGTGTGTTGAAATACACTTTTTGGGAAAACTGAGCAAGATAATTCAATGAAATTTGATACACTGCCTCCGTCGTCAAAGTTAGCTCGGGGGATTGAAAATGAGCAAAATCGGTCAACAGACACGCCTACCGCCCATACAAAAATTATATTCAAAATGCAATTTTTGGAGTATTTTTCACGACAATGCAACCACAATACACATAAGTACTACAAATTGTAAGCGCAAGCTCTGATAAAAAACTGAGCGAATTCGGACAAGAGGGCGTGGAACCTCCCATACAAGCAAAAGCTTCAAAACGCTGTACTAAAAGCGTTTTTTGAGATATTCGAACCAACTTCGACTCAGACACTAAAAATTATAAATGAAAGCTCTCAGCAAAAATTGGTTGAAATCGTACAAGGGGGCGTGGCACCTCCCATATAAGCAAAAGTTTCAAAGTGCTATACTGAAAAAGTTTTTTGAGATAATCCAACTAAATTTCACTCTGACACTAAAAACTATAAATGCAATCTCTGAACAAAAACTGGGTGTACTCGGACAAGAGGGCGTGGCACCTCTCATATAAGCAAAATTTTCAAAATACTGCAGTGTAGGGTATTTATTTTTTGGCCAGGCCAAAATTTGCACCCTTACTAGTTTTTATTTTGTGTTGTTGGGCTTCATCGTTAAAAGAATTAAATTATATGCATACAGAGTATGTGGTTATTGTAAAGATTTTAATAATTGCATATTTAATAAAGAATTTAAATTTTCAGAAATCGATGGAACTTTGATGCAGATAGTGGAACAAGTCAAATTTTATTATGAACTGGGATATTCAAAAATATTGGTAAGCGATAACAAATTCACAGAATAAAAAAATGTAATGAACTTTTCACTTCTTATAAGCATTCTTATGTACTTTTTGACGCTTAATTTAACTGCATCCTCAGAATTGTCAGTGCACCTGCAGTATTTCGAGATATCCTTGCTTAACGTTGGAGAAAACGCTTTTTTCAGGCTTATGGCGTGGCTACAGAAAACGGTTAATTCTTTCTCTATACTAGCATCAAACCGCCACACTCTTCACCATTTCAATATGACCTCAAATTTTTCCAATGGGACTCTTATTTTCCGAGTTATGATCATTTGAAGAGAAGGTATTTCACACAGGGGCGTAGATAGGACTGTTTTTTTTTTGGAGGGGGGGAGGCGACAAGTTTTTTTGACATTTCAAAATCACGAAATAAATGTTACTCATACTTCTTTTTGCAAAGAAATTGCAATTTAGGGGATCAAGGGATAAACATAAGTACTTGGACCTTAGATATTGTGTAAATTTAGATTCCTCTCAAAACCAACTCAAAAGTTAGAAGAAAAATGATATCTGCAACTTTTTTTTGCTCATAATTTTCTTATTTTTTTTTTTACAAAATTACGGTCGAAAACCGATTTTTTACACAAAAGGAAGGCATCTTTCGAAAAAAGTGTATATGACAGCTTGGAACTTGCTCAAAATTTTATTTAAATCGGCTCAGGAGCATCGTGATCTGTATGGCTGGCCGTTTTTAACAAAATATTTATGTCCATATTAAAGTTAAAATATTTATGTATTTCTTACTGCGTAATATATCAATATTATTTGATTTTATTTATTTATATTGTGGACGTATTTTATCACATTTATTCTTATTAAAAAGATTAACCCTTTGGACCCGGCTGGGACAATATATATATGTAAATTGGGATATATTGTCCCAGCCGGGTCGAAAGGGTTAAAAAAGTTTTTGTCTTTCAAACCGACTTGCATGTATGATGCAGCATGTAAGCTTATTAAATGCTTTATATTTAAGAACAAATATTTATAACATTTCATGTCTTTTTATATTTTGCATCAACAGCAGCATGAAGCCTTAAGGATATCATGAATAATGTGAAATATTTAAATTGATATTTAATTCATACATTGACATTACACTTACACTTCGCTGCATTTTCAATATATTTGCATACATTGGCACTTACCTGAAAATAAAAGAGAAAGAATAAAAGAAATTGATATATGAATAAATTTTAATTAAAAACTTTACTGTAACACTTGAGTTGTAAATTAAATTACCAAATGGTATTTAAATTATTATCAGAAAATTTGTTTGAAAAATAAAATTTCGTTATATTTAATATAAGATGAAAATGTAACAAATATTACTAAGAAGCTTTATACATATACATATGAATCGGCAAATGTTTAAGAGACAGAAGTCAATAAAAGTAAGATTTTGGGAATTACAAAAACAACAAAAGGTCCTTTTACCATGTTTTAGCGTTTAATGGACCTGGAGACCGATCCCTGCTCGGTCAACAATCTAATCTTATTATTTTAGTCGATGTTTTTATTCATAGCTATTTTTTGTTATGAAACTTGTATATTTTCACTTCTAACGGTAATACTTTCACAATGATAAATAAGCCGATGAGAATAATATTACGAAAAAACTCGGAAAGCATTGAATGGTATAGAAAAATATCAAAAACTCAAATTTCGTCTTTTGTATGGCAGCTGAAATATCTTATCTTTAAAGGATCATAACTCAGAAAATAAGTTTCCTATTGGAAAAATCGGAAAGGATATTTGGATAAGGAAGAGTGTAACTGTTCGATGCTATTAATAAAAAGAATTTCACCCTTTCTTGTAGCTACGCTGTAAGACTGAACACAGCATTTTCTTAACCCTTAAATGCATAGTGGACCTTACATGGTTCATGAATATAATCATGGATAATTTTAACCATGGTTAATGAATGATTTTACCATGACTATGTTCATGAACCATATATGGTCCACTATGCATTTAAGGGTTAAACTTCAAGCAAGGATATTTCAAAATTCTGCAGGTATAATGCCAGTTCTGCTAATGAAGACGGATTCAGCGTCAAGAAGTACAAAAGACTGCATATAAGAATTAAACAGTTCAATCCATTTTTTTTTTTTGTGCCTGAGTTATTAACCAAAATTTTTATTTTGATAAAAAAGTGGGCGTGGAAATTATTAAACAAAGCTTTCTTTTTCTTATGCTTTAGATACTCCTGATCCAAATCCGCATATAAAATTTCATCAAAATATGTTGTATCATTTGCGAGAAGTAGCATTTAATGTGTTTTACTTGTATGGGAGATTCCACGCGCACTTTCGATATATTGCCTTATTTCAGGTCATAGGTGCCTAATAGCAAGTAGACTCCATACAGTTAAATTCAGAAACAGTTCCTAAATTTTCATCAAAATTGTCAGAGTCGTTTTCGAGTAATATTGAATGAAAATTTTCAAGGGCTAAAAAGTGGGCGTGGCACTTATTCGATCCCACCTACTTTCCGTTTGTTACAAGTTATTATTAAGCAGTACCTATATACCAAATTTCATTAAAATACCTTGCAACATTTGCGAGAAATAGCATTTAACGTGTTTTGCTTGTATGGGAGGTTCCACGCGCAACGGCGATAGTTTGCCTACTTTCAGATCAGAGATGCCTTATAGCAAGTAGGTTAATTTAAGAATGATTACTTTATTAGTTTTCTTTTTATATCGTATTATATTTTTGGGCGGTGCCACGCCCTTCAACGAGTTTTCCCAATATATATCACATATTAATACTTGTTTGCAGAGGTAACATCTCCTTAATTTTCATTAAAATTGTTGGAGTCGTTTTCGAGTAATATTGAATCAAAATTTTCAAGAGATAAAAAGTGGGCGTGGCACTTCTTCGATCCTGCCCACTTTTTGTCTGTTACAAGGTATAATCAAGCCGTACCAGCTCAATAAATTTCATTCAAATACATTGTATGGTGTGAGAGTTATGACCATATCAAATTTAAAATTTAATACAATGCCACGCCCCCTGGTGAGCAGTTACACAGTTCAAGCCTAGCTTATTCTTCATTGTATGCTAATATCTAACATTATCCGAAGTTTCATTAAAATCGCTGTAGCCGTTTTCGAGAAAAAGTTTTGCCCGTTCCAAACATTTTGTACATACAATGTACATAAGTCCATAAGTACATACAATTTTATCTCGTATAAGAAGAGAAGATTCTAATGGATCAAACATATCAATTTTTAATTTATTTTTAATTTTCTTGTAGGAGTTATGAACTGACTTCCACTCATTTAACATAAAGCGATAAATTTCAAAATATTTTATAGTGCTCACAGTATTTCGCTTCCTGCGGAAAGTTAAAAATATATTAGTTTTAAGACATTTTTTTACTAAATAGACTACTTGAAGTATTTACTTTGAAGTACAGCATTGAAAAGTTATATTGTATTTTTTTCTGAAGAACCACAGGTGGTTCCAAACTGAAACTTGGAGGATTTACAGACTACACTTATAGTTGCTTTTGGACAAGATATTAAAAAAAAAAAAAATTATTTCTAAAAATACTTCAAGGCAAATCAATTGACAGCTTAAAATTTAAAATTGGATAAGTTAAAAAAATAAAAATATATCCTTCAAAATTCAAGTAAAAGCCGGTAAGATGTTTACAGCATGCATTCTATTTTTGTTAAAAGTTCCTGAAGTTAAATAATCATGACTTCTACCTTTTTAACAAAAAATTGATATTGCAAGAGGCTGCACAGACCTCGGAAAATTTTTTTCAGGCTCCCTTACAACATAAGCCGATAGAGCTACCCTCTGGCTATAAGAGTTTACAATATGTGAAAACACTTGACTTCCGTCCAATTAACATTTTCTGATTCAATGCAAATAGATTTTGTTTAATATTTTTTCATCAAAAGAGAGAAAGAGGACCAAATAAATATATGAAAAAACGAAAACTTTTTTAATTTACAAATTTTCCATTTTACAAACAGAGAAGTCCGTAGCCTAATGTACTAAAAAGTTTATAGTTAATGTATATCCACCCCCATAGACCCTGAGTTCGAATCCCAGTACAAATGGTTTGTTTTTCTTAGCTAAGAAAATCGCTAAGCGCCGCATTGCAAATAAGTGCTTCAAACCGCTTTTTTCTTCGGAAGGCTGTGGTAAACTTCAGAACGCTTTCAAGCATTCAATGTTATAAAGAAAGAGCGGGTACAGCTGAGAAGAAGGGCTTATGGGTGAAAAAAAGGCACTCCAGGAAGCCTTTTAAAGCTGTTTTTTTTTTCCCTTGGGGTCGTTGTACTATTTGTATCATTGGCTGTGCGCAAAATGTGGTTGAAATCCTCAAGCAGTCTAAATGTTTTTATGTGGTGGTGGATATATAATTTTTGACAAGGCAAGAGACAAAACCGTTACTGTTTTCTTCACTCCTCAATAAAGACAAAACCATTGTTTTAAATTAATTTTTTTAACTTCCTTCCACAAAAAAAAAACAACCGGAAAAACAAAACAGAAGCAACAAATTAATTAAATTTTATCATCAAGGATATGCGATGAAAATCATGGTACCTACTCTTTAAATTGCAGCACAATATTATGAAGCAGCTGCAAAAACAACTATATTAAAAGCACAGCTTTAGAAAAAGCAAACAGGTCACACCAACACAGACACACTTACACATCCCTGTACGCATACGTATGCATAAGCTAAACTTGTGTAGATATATTTGCACTTGTCATTGTCATTGTTCCCCACCAGTCAGAGTACGAGAGAAAACTGCAAATGCTTCTTTGTAGCAACTGAATGGTGTTCAGTACGACATACAGGATATTTTAAAATTCATAACAAAAGCAACTGGGGAAATTCGTTTGAATTCTGCTACATTGCTGTTGTTGTACGACGAACAGTATGCGTTGCATATATGAGAGTTTGTATGCTTGTGTTAATGTACACACACGCTGATGTTAGGGAAGGATTTTAACTGACATTTTAAAGTTGTAATAAAAAAAAAATCGTTGTTTATATTGTTGTCATACAAATGTTGCAACTGTTGACAGATAATATAATTTGTATTATCATAAAAATTAAGTTGAGTTTTTAAACAAAATTTTGTATGACTTTTAGACAAAATTTGAAAAAATACGCAACTACAGAAATAAGTACCACTCTAGCATTCATGTTGTACATGTGCACACGGAGAAAAAAAATGATTAAAATCAATTAGGTCTTCTTACAATCAATATTTTTCAAATTTCACCCCACTGTAAATCTCTAAAACAATATTTTGGATAAATTTCTTTGCAACAAGATCAGAACAAAATCACACAAGGATCATTTTCCAAGTACACATCCAAAGATCATTTCCCAAGGACACATTTACCCATTAAATCCTGTTTTAAGGGTCTTTTTGACCCCTTTTTCTAAAAACTGGCCTACAATGGGTTAAAGAATTCTGTCAAAATATTTTACGGAAAATTTCACTAGGAAATACCAAAGTCGAAAAATTCCTAAAACTTAAGGAAAGCGAGGCAAGGATGTAATGAATATGCTATGTGAAAAGTCCTAATTGATTTTTACGATTTTTTGGGTTTCAGCAATTAGTAGTAAAATTTTAAAGCAATATATTCCCCTGTTTTAGGTGTCATTTTTATACCTTTTTAAGAAAAGGGTTAAAATGAGCCACATGTGGGGGTTGTAGAGGGTTAAAATTTTCTACAAAAATATTTCTCGCAATATCCTGCATAAGTTTACTGAGCACATGATACACCTCAGATGTAAAGATCATATAGTTAAAATCATCGATGCTGTATTTTTGTTTTTTTTTTTTTTCATGTACAGTACATCTACTAGAAAAAATCTGAAGTGCTGGAGAAAAAAGACGAGACATGGCACTTTTTTTTAACGTCTTCTTTATGAATTTTTTGGATTTTCTCATGTGTTTTGCAAAAAGTTTGTCACGTAATTTCTTACATAAATTACCTTACGTATGAACTAAATGATGGTTCCGTACAGTAATATTTACTAAAAAATATAGTGAAATAATATTTCCTCCAAACTGTCTTAATTTAACTATTTCTTAAGTAAATTATACTTTCAATCTATTAAAATTATTTTATGTTTTTCACATACTGTCATAATTTTTACTCAACTTGCTTGATGAAAAGATTAAAGTAATTGACATTTTACTCCTAACATAAATTACCTTACCTTATATAACCATTTTTACTGTATAATTCTAGTAAAAATATTCACATTTGCTTAATATACAAATTTTATACCTCATCATAAATGTATGTCTGTAATTTGTAATTGTAAGTAAAAATTATATTTTTCTATCTATCACACGAACGGACACTGGTTCGAATCCTAATGCGGCCTGTTCGCTTTTTTTTTTTTTTGTTACAACTTTACAATTAGGTAAATATCACTTAAATTTTTTCAAAAACATTGCTATGTATATTATAAAGTTATTTGATAATTCTGGTAGGTTAGGTAAGGTTAGATCCGGGAGATGAACATGTTGTCATTATTAACTTAGGCCTCGAGAAAGGGCCCATTGTATACCCGATACTAAGAGCTTTATAAGAGAACCACTTGGATGTTCATATATACTTCCATATGGATTTAAGAAACTCCTCAGATAGTGAGTCAAGCGATTCCAAATTGAAATGACCAAAATTCCTTCTACGTCTATGCGCAAGCGCTGGACATTCACAAAAGAAGTGAAAGACTGTTTCTTCCATATCAGGGTCTTTACAACTTCTACAAAGGTCACCAATGTTTGAGAAACCTAAACGAGATGCATGGATTCCCATGGCACAATGTCCAGTAATAGCACCGATTAAGATCCGTACATTATGTTTCTCCATTGCTATTAAAAACTTAGTACGATTTATACTATATGATGGCCAAATAGATCTAATATGATTGCAAGCTTGAAGGTTTGACCATCTAAAATTAGCAAGCTGAATACATTTATTTTCGATTTTTGCCTTGATTACGCTAACGGATTTTTTTATTGAAAGGTCAGCCCAAAGGGTATTTTGGTTTGACCCTATTTTAACCAGTTCATCTGCAATTTCGTTGCCCTCGAAATTACTATGACCTGGAACCCAGCAAAGCATTAAATTATAGTCCTCGCTTATATCGCAAAGGATATTCATACAGCTTAACACAAGTTTTGACGTGATATTATTTGATGAGATTACTTTAATAGCCGCCTGGCTATCAATGTAAATAACAACGCTTCCAAGAAATTGGGACTTATATGCATTGAGGATTTCGCAAGCTTTAAGAACAGCATAAACCTCTGCCTGAAAAACACTACAGTCGTTTGGCAGTTTGTAAGATTTTGCTAAGTCTAAAGACTTAGAATAAATGCCAAATCCAGTGCCTGTATCCAATATTGACCCATCTGAGGATATTTCGAGGGATGCGTTTAAAGGAGCCCAATTTTCCCTTTCAGGTGTTACCACCTGGAAGTTCGTTGGGAAGAGAAGGTGTGGTAAAAGGTAGTCAGTACCACCTATTAATTGGTGAAAGATACTATTATGACCAAAAGATTTTGATTTCCAGAAACCCAATTCTTTAAGTCTAATTGCACTTTTTGCGGCCATGCTTCTGGCAAAAATATCAAGTGGTTCTAGCGTTTCCAGGGCAGCAGTGGCAGTAGTTTTAAAAATTCCAGTAACACTGAGACACGCAACTCTTTGAACCATGGACAGAATATCCAAATAACTTTGTTTATATAAAGAGTTCCATCACACCAAAATTCCGTACATAAGAATTGGCCTGATGACTGCCTTATACATCCAGAAAATTATATTCGGCTTATATATGCTTAATGTACAGTTGTTAATTTCAGATTGTACAACCCTACATTATAAAAAATCAGAGCAGTAACACAAGGCTCTGTGCCAATACGACGCAGACTAGCAGTTACCGCACTTGGAAGGACGTTATTAAAAGCTCCTTCAATGTCCAAAAAAGACGCTAGAGTGTATTCCTTTTCCTGCAGTGATTTTCAACAACACCAACTACATCATGCAGTGCAGTTTCCGTTGACTTTCCTTTACAGTAAGCGTGCTGTTCATTAGCAAGACCATGGATTATGGTTTTTTCCCGCAAATGATAATCTAAAATTCTCTCAAGCGTTTTTAGCAAAAATTTTGATAAACTTATAGGTCTGGTAAGATAATATTTATTCTATTTTCGCTATATTGAATTGGAATTCAATATTTTTTTTCCCGTGTATAGTACATATGCATCTGTGCACGTATTGACATAAAGTGTGTTTGTGCGGCAAAGCGTGTTTGATTTAGCCTTAAGGCAGAAAATTCTCGGAAATTAAAAGAAAAACAAAAACAAAAATCTTAGCAGCATCAGACTGAGAAACCAAAAAAAAAACTTACCCTTCCTACCCCTTTCTTATGCAAATTGCAGTCGCATACAAAAAGGTTGAACATTTTGTATAGCAATGAAAATTTTGTAAAGCAGCTTCAGTTGTCATAAAGTTCTCACATACGCATACATGCAAGTACTGCATTCATGCAAGTTTGTATGTATGAGTATGTAAAATCAACATAAAACGATCACCACTTGGGATGCACTGCAGTGATGGTAGGCAAAAAAAAAAAAAAAAAGAAACTGAGATGTAGGTGGTATTTGATTTTGATTTGCAACGTGTTCAGAACGTCATAAAGAAGTTGTCATTTTACGGTTTAAGTTTTTGGCAGTACGGCAAGGTGGATAAAATTGGTTACGTATATATAAACTTACTACATTTGGAAAAAACTTGTTATCCCAATCATCATGATATCATAACATTTTTACCCAACATATTCTGTTTTTATGGGTCTTTTTGACACATTTTTTTTTATTTTTTTTTTTTTTCAAAACTTGTCTATAATGGGTTAAAGTATTCCAAAAAAATATTCTACAAAAAAATTTAATCAGGGGAAAGCAAATACGACACTGCGTATAATTTCCATTGAATTATTTTGCTTCCAAAAAATATTAAAATGAATTCCACGGACAGACAGGCAGACGAACATGGCTTAATCAACTAAATAGATCAAGAATATACATGGGTAAATCTCCGAAAAATGTACCAAAATATCCCTATTTTTGTCCCCAGCTATTTTCTATTACTTGAAGGTATAGAATTATAAAAAGTTAACACAAACTTTCATGGTTGCCATCGGTTTTTTTTTTTTTTTTTTTGAGTTTCACTTAAACAATACATTTCTTTCCATTTCTTTCTATTATACTTATAAAATAGTTTTCAAGTGCGCTCGACTTCAAGTTCGCTTCCAAAGTCTCTCAAGCAGAATGGAAGAGAGAGAATTAAAAAGAGGAAGGGCTACGCGCGAGTGTGTGAGCGAAGCGAGCAGGGGGCAGAGCCCCCTAGTTAACAATTAAAATAAAATTTTAGTCTCAAAACGCTTAAATAAACTTTTGAAAAATTCAACATAAATTTTTAGGGTTGCCACATGATTGTTTTCGAAAATTTATTTTAAATCTTACCTTTTTGGAATATATTTAAGTTTTTGGTTTCATAAATTTTTTTAAAATTGTACAAAAATTTTCAGCATAGCCATATGCTTTTTTTAGGTTTTGCTTTAATCATATGTATATTTATAAGAAAAAAATAAGAATTTTGTCTTAACCCTTTCGAACCGGTGGGGACAATATATCCCAAAAATTTTTGAATAAATAATTTTGAATAATATAACTCGGTTATTTACGTCACTTAAATTGATTGAATTAATAAAATTAATGCAATTTTTAGTAACCACTGTTTTTTCTTATAACCACTCCAAGGACATTGTATCCTGAAAATTCAAATAAAAAACATCTGTTGGGAGTATAGACCGGAAGCGCCTCTGGCGGTGAAAATTTGAATTTAGAGACGGTCAAACATTTTACTTAAATTTAGTTTCTAAGATTAACCTATCACAAATATTGTGTACCCCACAGTTTTTCTGCGGGTCGAAAGGGTTAAAACATTCAACATTCAACCTTTTAAAAATAGAGCAAAAACCTTTCGTGTTGCCACTTATTTTTGTTGTTTGCTTTTCATACATTTATTTTTTTTTTTTAATTTAAGCATTAAAAACTAACAAAAAATGTGTTTTATTTCATAACATTCGCCATTTCAAATTCACACTAAATAATGATAGTTCAAATCGTTAGAATTGATCGACGCTAAAATAAATGGTTTAAGGAAAAGTATCAAAAAAAAAAAAAAAAAAAAAAATGGTGGAAACACCGAAAATTTTGTCAAATTCTATAAAAGATTATCTGAGCGTTTCTGAATCCAAAAATTTTGATTTAGTCAAAAAAAGTAAGAATTATATAAAATTTTGGAAAACAAGCAGGTGACAACCCTAAAAATTTAAGTTGGATTTTAAAAAAGTTAATTTAAGTGTTTAAAGACAAAATTTTATTCTTTAAATAAATAGTTTAAGCAAAACCGAAAAAAAAAATCAGGTGGAGGGGTACTAAACATTGATTTAATTATATAAAGATAAAATAATATGCAATAATGCAGGTCAATCAATGTCGTTAGTTGTAAAAATTAGTCTTATCTTAAAAAATTTTTTTTTTGTTTTTTAATACACACGCTCTGTGAAAGAATATCCTATATTTCATACGAATAAAAAAAACAATTTTTTTAATTTATTTATGGAACAATAAAAAGCAAAAGCTTTGTTTAGTCGATGTACGTTTCTATTAAAAAAATTGTGTGTAAATTTAAAAAATTTTTTTTTATCTTGTAAAGGAATAAATTAAAAATGTACATCCTGGAACAGCACAAATAAATTAAGTTACAACAAACTAATGAATTAAAAGCCATGCAACAAAAAGTAAATCAAAACTTTAATTTTTATATGTATGTTGAAAGTAATATATTGCTATTTTTTTTTTAGTGAATATACGTTTATTTATATACATACACACATATATTCATACATACATATATACATACATTTATGTGTACTTATATATAAGTACCCAAGGGGAAAAGAAGTGCTTCAAAAATTCTTCTGAAGTGCATCTTTTTCGCAAATAAGCGCTTCCGCTCTGCAAGAACTATTCATTCTTTTTAACATTGCATGTCATAGGATGTATGCGCGATTAAGCTTACGCAGCCTTACTTCAAAAGGCCTTTTGAAGCACTTATTTGTAATGCTGCGGGAAGCGTTTTTTTCAATAAAATTAAAAAAAAAAATTGGCAGCACCAGGATTTGAATCCACGACCGTCCGTGTGATAGATAGAAACAGATGATTTTTACTTACATTTACCAACTCGTTAGACCGCTACACCAATGCCCGATAATATGAAGAGGTATTAAATTTGTATATAAAGCAAATGTTGTACAAACAGAATTTGACATACGAATGCTCCTACAGCCTTATATAGAATCATTGTATAATCAGTTTCAATTCATTTAAACAAAAGTAAATAAATAAGAGAGAGGAACAAGTGAATTAAAAAAATGTTGAATAAAAAATATTTTAATAAAAAAAAATATTAAAAAAAAGTATAAAAAAATCACCCGGACTGTGTTCGAACTCATGTTGTTCTTACTGCAGCCATACATGGAACCATTGCGTAATCAATTTCAATTCAATTAAACAAAAGTAAATAAATAAGAGAAGAAAACAAAGAAAAGTGAAATAAGAAAATGTTCGATAAAATATATTTTAATAAAAAAAAATTAAGCAAAAAATAACAAAAAATAAAAAAAAGTAAAAAAAAAAATCGCTTACTGTAGCCTTATAAAAAATCATTATGAAAGTGCTTCTAAATTTCTATGGGGACAAGCGCTTTTGAACAGCTTGGATCAGAAGCGCTAGAAATTTTTCTTCTCGGGTACATACATAAATGTATATGTATTTATATGTAGTAAATTTGTGTTTAAAAAAAAACCTTGTTATATGCGTTTTTTTACGATTATTGAAAAAATTTACCAATAATCATGAAAAGCCTATTTGGTTGAAAGTGTAAATCAAAAACACAAACATGAAATCACTACATTCTTAGTAGCATGGATTTATTTTTATTTATTGTATTATTAAAAATTTTATTAAAAAAGTTGACGTTAAGGCATAATCAAAAATCAATCAATTTGATTTCTAATTAGTGAACTAATGACGCTTTAATTAAATTAAATTCATGAGCAAACAATTAAAAGTACAAAAAAAAAGTTTTAATTGAAAATTAAATAATTGCAATTCACAAAATTTGATTGATTTAAAAAAAATGTATGCTGATGAAAGATTTAAAGTACGTTCTCATAAAATTTTAAAGCCATATACCAATTTAATGAACTAAAAAATATTCAAACGAAATTTGCAAGTTCGCTGCTTAACTGTTGCAAAAAAGAAAAATCCTTCCACAATAGGCCATAAAAATTATTTATTGCAATTTCTTTCTTGTAAAATGGTCCATCGAACTCTATTTAAAAAAAATAAGGGACATTAAAAAACCAACCCCAAATCAAATTAAATTTTCTGCACGAAATAACAACTTGGCTGATAAATATGTATTATATTAGGGTGGATTGAAGTTTTTTTTTTTTTTTTTTTTTTTTGAACGTCGCTGTGGCTAAGATAAGATGTCCATATGGAAAAATTTTTAAATTTTGAGTGAAAGAACTGCACCAAGCTCGCAGAAGCAAATATGAAAATGAGACAGAATGATATTTTCGGGTTCCACGAAAGTTAAATTTAATTGACCACATGCAAAAAGCAACAGGAATGAAGAGTAGTGCCATTTTGACAAAACATTGTGTCTGTCATAAATCTAAATTTTAGATTTTTCTATTTCTGCAATTTAAGTATTTTACTTTAAATTTGATTTTAGAAAAATAAGCCTTCAATTTACGGTGAGCCAGTATTTCAGATGCAATGATAAATACTATGATTAAAATCAGATAAATGGTCTTTGGATTTACTATATTTGTTTGTATGCTTGGGTTCCATCACACCTTTTCTACAAACCGGCTTTTTGAGATTGTAACGATTCACCCTAATGTATATGCATATGTATATGTATGTGCAAGAAACAACCGAAACAAATCGAATCCAACAAAAATCGATATCCAAACAAAATCAGAATTCAGTCTGCACAGACAGTTAAATCAGTGGCGAAATGTCTTGGTGAGATTTTAAGATACACGATGACAAATGGCCAACGCCTCAGCTGCTACGGCCATAGAGACTCAAAAGAATGGGTGATGATTTCTTTTAGTTGTAGACTGAAGCTGAGTTTTTATTTATAATATCATTTTTCTTTATTTTATTTTTAATTTATACGATATTTGTTGCTGATAATGATATTATTATTCCGCATAAATTTTCGTTTGCCACATTATAAAGAATGAGCTTTAAACATCTTAAAAATCCTTACAAGATTTGCGTGAGATCTTTTGGAACTCATCCTTTACTTCTTTCTATATTGTGATGAAATAAATTCAAAAAATCCTCAAAATAAGTAACATTAAATTCTTTCAGAACAAATTTGACCGAAGTAGTAAACAACAGCAACTTTCATAGAATAATAACAAAGGGCAACAAGGGTTTTGTGGCATAAGGTTTCGAAGTCGATTTCGATTTCGAATACGAAAATAATATCTGATTCGCCGACTGACTCTTGTTCTCTAGATATCCTTGCTTAAATACGCAAAAATAGCTGTTTTGAGGCATATTTAAAGTAGTATAACACTTACCGCAGAAAGTGTAATAAATTTTTGTTAATAAAATCGAAAAGACATAATCTTCCTCATTAAACCTTACTTATTAACTTTTCCGACTAATCAACTATTGAAGTAAAGGTATTTCAACTCCATACAAAGGACAAGTTTTTTTTTTGCGGCCTGAGTTTTTTAAGTTACTGCAGATTCACTGAGGTAATTAAATACTTAGGGTATGGATTGTTTGTCTGAAAACCTTCCTAAATAGAGCAAAAATAGCTGTTTTTTTTGTATGGAAATGATAATGGAGGTGATAGCTCAGAAATTAAGGATCTAATGTAAGGTTCTATGAGGAAGGATATGGCTTAATAATGCAGTTAACAAATAAATTACACTGTAAGTGATATACTTTTCAAACATGCCTTAAAACAGCTATTTTCGCACTTTTAAGCAAAGGTATCTGGAGAACTTAAGCCAATCCTGAAAAATAAACTATACCCTAGGTATTGGATGATTTTTCAAGAGAAAATATGTGCAAAAAAAATTATACTCGCTACTTTTAAACTTGTATCGCATTTTTTGATATTATGATAATTTCAGTAAACAAAATTCAATTGCAATTATTTATTTAGTTTTAAAATTATAAAAAAAAAATCATAAAATATTAAAAATAGACAACACAAATTTTTAGAGAAAGCAAACATTATTCTGTTAACCCAGATAGCCTTAATTTTTTTATATTCACTTCGTCCTTCCGTATGTAACGCAGAGAAGGAGACGTGGCAGGTATAGAAAAGTATGTTCTTGATCAGCGTCACCTCCTTAGTCAATATAGCCATGTCCGTCTGTCTGGTAGGTTGCCTGGCTGGCAGGCTGTCCGTCAGTGGAAATATTTTTTACGAAAAAACTAAGCAAGGTAATTCGATGGAATTTGGTATAGTGGCTTTGCCGCAAAAGTTAGGTCGAGGGATTGAAAATGAGCAAACTCGGTCAACGGACACGCCTACCGCCCATACAAAAAATATATTCAAATTGCAATAATAAGAGCATTATTTGCAATAAAATACTATGGATAGTAAAACCAACTCTGAGCTCATGGCACCTCCCATGTAAACAAAAGTTTCAAATTGTTATACTGAAAGCGTTTTTTGGGGTAACCCAACCAAATTTCACTCAAACACTCAGAACGATAAATGCAAGCTCTGAAAAAAAAAAAATTAGTTGAATTCGGTCAAGAGGGCGTGGCACCCCCGTACAAGCAAAAGTTTCAAAATGCTATACTGAAGGCGTTTTTTGAAATAATCGATCCAAATTTCACTCAAACACTAAGAAAAAAAAGTGCAAGCTCTGAAAAAAATCTAGGAAAACTCTAACAAGAGGGCGTGGCATATCCCATATAAATAAAATTTACATACTTCTGTAGTGCAAACGTTATTTGAGGTAATGGAACCAAATTTCGCATAGATACTTGGAATAATTAGTGGAAGGTCTGAAAAAAAACTATGTGAATTCGGTCAAGACGGCAAGGCACTTCCCGAACTAGCAAAATTTTCAAAATACTACAGTGTAGGGTATTTAATTTTTGACCAGGCCAAAGGTACCACCCTTACTAGTTTTTTTTTCTTTAAATTTTCCTTTTTTTTATATTGACTTCGTGTAATATGGTATGAGGTTATTTGACAATAAATATGGTGATTTTAGAATTGTTATTGAGTCAATGACTTCACAAATGGACATGTTTTCAGAAGTAGGTACATCAGGAAAGTATGTAAGCATTTTTTTTCATGGTTCTCTCATCAGCATCCATATCTTTAGATTAATTTCCAGTTTTATTAAGTTTAGACTCTAGAAGAATAACAAAAAGCTTTAAAATAAAAGTTCAGCTTGAAACTTTTCGCTGTTTACTTTCAAATTTCCGTTTTTATTGGGATTGCAGCAAAAAATGTATTCTCTATTCTGAAGTGGACAAGTCTTACCAAATTAGTCTTATCAATTTCAAAAGTTCCAAAATAGTGGACGTTGGTGATAACGTAAGCAATATCAAGAGAGTTGAGACAATAAGAAAACCAAGACAATACAGAAAAACAAAAATTAATAGGTAAATTAATAGGTAAACGAGGGTAATATGGACTTCGCGAGTAATATGGACCACACGGTTATTTCCCATTGCATACATAGGACTTCGTTATTCATGTTCAAACTTAACGCCAATATCTAAAGCTTATGTCAGTGAGATTTTAGCGTTCGGTAAAGCCGCATGTTTCTGTGAAGTGGTTTTTTCTAAAAAAGTGTTTAGTGACTATTTTTTTCTAGTGAGTAAATTTCATCATTTTACTTTAAAGACATCGTGTTTTAAATATAGTACAATAATTTGGGAGAATAAAATGATGTTACCTGGAAAGCTTTGCGGGATTTTTCCAAATGAGTTATTTTATAGATTTCGATGTGCTCTTTCAGAATTTCAACTTTGCTACCTCGAATCGTGTTCGCTCTCGCCACCATATTGCATTAATGGCGTCCAAAATCAGTTTTTTACAAATATCTCTCTAACGGTTCCATTAAGAGAAAAATATTGTAGCTTTTCTATAAAAATGAACTTTTATTTGTTTTAGTACGACTTATAATTAGTTCAAAATACAGAAAAAAATTGGTAAATTGTGCATGCCGCTTATGAGTACGAACAGTGATGTGTTGAGCTTAAAATTACGATAAATCATGAACGGTGAGTCACACGTTAAAAGTAAATATAGGGAATTAAATATAGGGAATTACTTTTACCACAAGCCACGTATTATTTTTTTTCACATGACCTATAGTTTATGAGATTTTTTTTTTCAACAAACCTGAAATTTAGAAAAAACCGTTTTTACAAAAATAGCTCCAAAACGCTTCGTCTTAGAAAAAAAAATTGTTCATGCATTTTGTAGAACTTTCAATTTCCTATAAGGATCTTTTCGAAGTGTTTTTTCGTTAGATTTAGCCTTCATGAGATATCGCGACTTGAAAATCATTCAAAATTGAACATAATAGGGAGCATAGTACAATGTTCAATTTTGAATGATTTTCAAAATTGAACATAATAGGGAGCATAGTACAATATTCAATTTTGAATGATTTTCAAGACGCAATATCTCATGAACGGTAAGTTGGACGAAAAAATAGTTCCTTATAGGGAATTGAACGTTCTACAAAATACGAGAAAAAAATTTTTTTTTTAGAACGAAAAGTTTTGGAGATTTTTTGAAAAAACGGTTTTTTTCTAAATATTAGGTTTGTTTAAAAAATATCTCCTAAACTATAGGTCGCACGAAAAAAAATATTTGTGACTTAACCCATTATACCCAAAGATATTTTACTTCAAACGTGTGTCTCACCGTTCATGAGTTATCGTAATTTTAAGCTCAACACATCACTGTGCCTACTCATAAGCGGCATACACAATTTACTCATTATTTCAAATTTTGAATTAGGATATCTCCTGAATTATAAGTCGTACGTAAACATTAAAAAGGTAATTTTTATAGAAATGTAACCGTTGAAGAGATATTTGTAAAAAACTGATTTTGGACTCCATTTTTCCAATATGGCGGCGCAAGCGAGCACGGCTCGAGGTAGAAAAGTTGAAATTCTGAAAGAGCACATCGAAAACTATAAAATAACTCATATGCAAAAATCCCGAAAAACTTTCCAGGGAATACTACCAAATGACTGTACTAATAAAGGATTAATTATATAGAGGCAGTGAATACCATTTATTATTTCTTGGCACAAATTAAAAAACCATTTAGTTCACCAACACACGCTGCGTATAATATGGACCAACAAAGAAAATTTTGAGGCAAATCTAGGATCAGTTTTCATGAAATTCGTAAGCCTCAAAGGAAAAGAAGACGAGAAATGCATATGCTGTAATACACTTTACTCAGAAGATCGCCGTGGCGAGGTTTGGGTTGAATGTGTGATGTATGTTCTTGGAGTCATGAAGTATGCGCCGAATGTGTAAGTGACATTTTTAATAAATATATCAAGCAATGTGGACTATATGATCCATAATACACTACATATTTTTTCCTCTTCATTTTGAATATTTTTAGTTTATTTATTTGGTTTTTTTATTCTGATGAAATTTTTATCAAAAAGTGAATCAGAATAAAGGTGAATTGTTTCCTTTAATGAATGAAATAAAATTAATTGTTTTATTTTATGTATTTTGAGTTTTATTTAAAAAAGTAAGATTGGTGAATCATATTTCCCTCCCTTGCCCTACTAAGCCATCTACGGCAAAATCAGGGATATCGCTCATGAGAAATAGGCATAACATATAAATTGCACTGTTCACTTGCTAACCAATAACTGAAGATAACATTGGCGATTTCTTTTCTGGTAGGATGTTAGTAGCAGATAGAAATTAAATTTAAATGCACCAACATTTAACAATAATAGAAAACTATACTAATTTTATGAACTTTAGTCAATGTTTTGCAAGAATCAAAAATTCCAATTGTTTTTCAATTGTTATTTCATTTAATTTAAAATAAATTAAATAAAACATAAATTGGTCTGATGATGGTTACGTGGCGGTAACCGAAACATATGTCACCATAGCCATGTTCAGTAGTTTTTTCTCTTCTCCTAATTGTCATAATATTCTAAGTTGGAAAATGCATGGAATTTTTGATTCTTGCAAAACATTGACTAAAGTTCATAAAATCAGTATAATTTTCATATAGTCAACATAAACCATTTTAAGTAATCATGGAGAACACGCCAAATATGTGCAACTGGCAACACTTGTCAGTCATATAATATAACGGTATTAATTCTCAGCCAATGGCTGAGCCTTACCAAACAAACACAACATGAATGATGACAAAGGAGTATAGAGAATGAAACCACGCTACATGCATATAGGCACTTAAGCTACCAATTTTTCCGAGGGCACACAGCGCAGTCCGTTGATAAATGCGCTATGTAGAGAGATTGATTTCGAAATGTTCATAGATCGATCCCTGCCTCAGACAAAAAGTTCAAAAAATTTTTCAATTGGTCTGATGATGGTTACGTGGCGGTAACCGAAACATATGTCACCATAGCCATGTTCAGTAGTTTTTTCTCTTCTCCTAATTGTCATAATATTCTAAGTAACCAATAACTGAAGATAACATTGGCGAATTCTTTTCTGATAGAATGTTAGTAGCAGATAGAAATCAAATTTAAATGCACCAACATTTAACAATAATGGAAAACATCAAAATGTTCATGTTCTCTCTGGGTTACTACTCGTACGTAGGTTATGATTTTGTACTGAGCTAAGTCCCCTTATACTAAGTAAGTAAAGGGCACTGATTACAGTTATCTTAGAGTAATACCGTAAAGTATTTCCTTTTCATCACTACGAATACGTTAAGTTTAAATTCCTTCATTTTACTCGGGAAACACAAGAAAATTTAAGCATCAGCTTGCAGCATTCCCTTTGTGTGCTACTAAATAATGATGGATGGTGGCAAAGCGTAGAAGTGGATGTCCATTATTCCATTAAATTAACTTCGAATTAAGTTCATCGCTTCTGGTCAAATGGGTTTAAGTGAATTTCAATGAACGAAATAACATTTAAAATACTAGATTTAAAATGCATATATTCCAGCTATATTTAAAGTATAAACGTATGTTCAATATGTGGTAACACCAAAATGAATGTAATGATGTTCGTGGAAGAAAAAATTTGACAACGAAATGTTCGGGTTCAAATGCATTCAATTTAATTTTACGCAAAAAAAAAAAAAAAAAAAAAAAAAAAACAAAATGGATAGTCGCCTTCGTATAAAATGTAACCCTTTTTATCTAATAGATTTATAGGCCTTCCATTGTTGATCTAGAAAAATGACAGTTAATTTTATTGCCTAAAAATATTGTCGCAATCTTTGAACTGCGTCGTTGTTGTCATTAAATTTAACAGCTTTATTTGTCTAACAGTTGAAAATGTCGCGAACTTTATGGCCTGCCCTAGACTTTTTCAAATTTATTTGCATATTTTTCACTTTTATGGTTATCCTTCCTATTAAACTTTATAACTCTTTAGTATGACAAAAAAAAAAAAAAAGTTTATCGAAATATTGTGGCTTTTGGTACTTAAAACAAGGACATATTTTATGAATACATTTTTTGTTTGTGATCTACATAAGAGAAACTATTTTAATTTGGAAAGTTTTTTTTTTTTTTTTGTTCATGCAGCATTAGCAGCACCATCAGCTTATGTTAACAGTTGATTTATCTAAATAAATAACATTTTTATGTCGAAATTCTCCAAAAAAGCGGAAATATTATTTCAAGCAAAATGCAACTTAATTTATCAAATAATTTAATAGCAATAATAAAATTATATTTTTAGTCAAATAACTGAAATATTTTCGTAAATAAAGCAAAATATTATGAAACGTTTAAGCCAAATTATGCGCATACTATGCGGTTTAGTAAATATACCATAATATTTACATACATATGTTATGTTGGTAATAAAAAATATTTAGTTATTAAATTTTACTAATACTTATACATAAAAACAAAAACAAAGCAACATAAAAATGGTGTTTCCATTGCTAAATATAAAAATGTTTTATTATTTTTGTAAAATCTTCAGCGGCGCACAGTGGATCGAAAGTATACCGACGGGGGAACTAGAGACTTTTTCGTCCGAGTTTTTTTTTTAATATTTCAATCGATAGAGCTCATTACTACCATCAATTTCTGTTGGATGGCATTTTTTTCTAAAACCAATAGTTTAGTAGAAAAAATAATTTTTTTTTATATGGACTTGTGCTTTTAGAGGCCTATTGCTACAAAGTCTTGGACGACGTATCGCTGTAATCTTCACAGGAGTGAGAACTGAGCTTTTTCAAAATATTTATGCATTTTTTACTATGTGGTGTCTTAGTTGCTATGTTTATGCCAAAGAAAAATTGATAAAATTTCATTAATTTGTCCTTAACCCATTTTCTGTCGCTGCTTCGAGTTTTCGAACAGCCAATTTTGTAATTTTCATACGATTTTTTTTCTTTGTAGGGACTTAAGTGAAACTTAATGATACATACTATGTCATAGTTAAATTAGCTTTCAGAAAAGGATGATTTTAGTCAATCCCCTTCTCCCCCTTGGGCTACAGCAGGTGGTAAAAAAATATCTTATGAACAGGCTTAGTTTTAATGGGTTAAGAGACCCATAATTATGATTAATTCTTATCCAAAGGTACTTTTGTACTGTAAATAAAGGTCGAAATTATGCAAAAAAAAAGTTAGTTTGTGAATTTTTTCAAAAAATAAGCATGGACGTACCCGAAAAAATTACTGTTCGTAAAGTCGAACAGTGTCGGTTCGTGGAAATGCAATCTGTATACATATATAAAATTCTATTGCTATGCTATGTGGCCAAAACTCGAAAATTTTTAAAAACTTCTGTTTTGTTTCTGGTTGCCTTAATACTAAAGTGGTTTGGAAAAAAAATTTTAATTTGGGTACATATTGAGGGTGGCCCATACAGAAAAATATTTTTTAATTTGCATTTTCTCAAAGACCACTTAAGTGTGTCACATGAAAATTACACCACATTATCTTTAAATTAAAAGGAACTGCAAAGGCTCTATTAGTTTTATTTAGGGTGGCCCCCATATCAAAAATTATATTTAATAACATTTTCTCGAAGGTCGCGAAAAGGATTTACACGAAACTTACACCAAGCGAAATCTGTAGGTAAAATGGGCTCCAACCCATTAATGCCCAGCGGTGCCATACGGCACCCAAAACTTAGTTATCTTCAAAAATGATTTAAAATTAATCAAAACAAGATACGAATTTTAAAACATAAAAAGTAAGAATTTCTATATTTTTCCAGCTATTGGAAATTGTTTTTTCGTTTGTTTATGTCAGGTGTTCGTGGTAGTTATCGTTATTTAATTGCTTGTTGGCAGAAAAGTGAAAAATATTTTGATACCGTATGACTTGCGGTAAGGAATCAACTTTTATCGTTAGTAAGTCATATATTTTGAAACATTTTGTAGACAGTTTTATTTTAAAAAGACTGATGAGTATTTTATAGCAAAAATCAACAAAATCCGTTTTAAAATAAACGAGTTGTGATGATTTTAAAAACCAAAGTGCAATACGGCACCGCTGGGCACTGGCTAGCAATTTTATTCTGAGTGCCGTATGGCATCGCTGGGCATTACCTAGCACGGAAGTTATTGTTTCTCTATGTGCCGTACGGCACCGCTGGGCATTATCCAACAATAAATTGTGTATGTAAGTGGCTATTAACTCTCATCACAACACAATTTGTATAGCATAAAATATACATGTTGGGCTAGTATGTTTGACTTTTAGGGAATAAGCTTTAATTAGAGAGCCATTTGAATGCTTTATTGCATTTGCTAACAAGACCTTCGACTCAAAATGATTTAATCCTTGCAGTCATTATGCTATAATCTAAGTTTATTGCTTTCTTTTGACTAGTGAGTGATAATCAATATATAATTTAATTGTTTGAAGTACATATCAGGACATTTTTTACTAAAAACAGAAAATTTTTCCTGTTACATAAAAAAAAGCAAATGTATATGATTGCCCAGCGGTGCCGTACGGCACCCAGTCATTGAGCCGTTCCTAACCAAGACTTAGTAAAATTTTTTTTTCATAAACATAGCTTAGGTCCAGGAGGCTAACCCCTGAAAATTTCAGCATCGTATCTACTGTGGTTCTCGTTGGGTATTAATGGGTTAAGTATGTTCAGGGGGCAAAAAGTAATGGGTGTTGATCTCACATATTATTCCCTTAAGAGCGACACCTGGGCAGCTATGGGGCTATTTGTCGATCATCCTCACATTTTCTTGAGCCTTGACCTTGATAAGTCGCTACTTGACATCATCCAATATTCCCCATTTTTCGCTTTATTTGATCAAACCTCTCAAAATAGAGGGTTGCAGCGTATCCAAATAGAGAAATCGTGCAGTTAGCATGTCTTACATGCATATTCAATATATAAGCTGAATTGTACAAATGGAGTTTTCGAACAGTCATTTCACGTTTAATAAAGAGCATAAAGAGATATTTAGAAAAAAGCACCAACATACTAGAAAAAACTATAAAAAGTGATGCAACGTCATAAAATAGGTATTTTCGAAATTTCATCCCCTTGTAAAACTCTAAAACTACACTTTGGATAAAACTTGAAATATATTAACACATAATATCCTGTTTATGCGTGTCTGGTTGATCTCTTTTTTCAAAAATTGGGTTATAGTGGGTTAAAGTGTTCCACGTAAATATTTTGCCAACAATTTTGCAGTGGGTCATCGAAGACAAAAAATGCTTAAAATTTAAGAAAGATGCTCAACAGTGTAATAAAAACGCAATGAGAAAAGTTTATTGGTTTTGAAGATTTTGTGGCTTTCGCGGTGAAATTTCGTCCTTAAAGTGTTCAGCTACTAGCAGTGAAATTTTAAAGCAAATACTTATTTTCTGTTAAAAATGTTCCATATAAAGAAGATGTAGGGGGTTTAAGTTTTCTACAAAAATATTTCTCGAATTATCCAACAAAATAGAGCTGGGCATGGGCCGTGCTTTTTTTCGTTGCCCGCAGGCCATTACTCTTTGATGACGGGATCGGGCCCGTGTGTTTTGTTTGTACAGTAATCTAAAAAAAAAAAATCTTGTACATTCTTATCGATAAACTTTTATTTTAAGTCCCTCGATTTTTTTTCGCTATAAATTTCCAAAGAAAATCGAAAAAAAAACAGCTGTTATTTCTGAAATCTTCACAATTTGTACGCACATCTAATTGAAACTTTCTGCACTTTACTATAAATTATCGTATTTTTTTCATACTTTTAAGAGCACAAAAGCATTTAGCATTTAGTGCACAAAGTATAGTAGTAAAAGCGATGAAGCAATTTAAAGTATTTCCCTTACTGTGAGTAATTTTTGCAATTGAATTGCAAACATCCGGCATTGCTTACGTCGACAGCGATGATGACGATGTTGCTTTTGCCACAAAAATACCAATACCATTTCTAGCACCCACAGCCTCACCCACACCACCACCACATACAACAATCCCGCCCTACATTCATGATCATTTAACAGAGTTATATTGGCCAACATTCATGGAACATTGGACGCTTGTGGCTTTTGGAAAGCAACGACGCAGCCATACGTTTTAGTTTTGCTGCTCTGTGCGCGCCGCTGTGGTTTGTTGGCCCAAATACTCGTACAATGAATTGCTTCGAAGGAAACGCTGCCAATAAATTTAACAACACCATTAGGGGTATTCAGCACTTTGAAGTCGGACAGCTAGGAATTTCCACTTTTACAAAAATGTGTATGTGTGTATGTATGTTTTCGCAACTCACGCCCCCGCTTTCTAAAATTCATTTTAGCCTCATCAATTTATCATTCATTTAAGTAAGTGAATTTTCAACACCATCAGCAATAGTAGCAGGAAGCGTAGAAGCAGCAGCAGCAACAGTAACCTACCACCTATAGTGAGGGTCTTTTTCTTTATTTTCACATTTCATTGATGCCCAAGCCAAGTTAAAAGAAAAAATTAAATGAATAAAAAAAAAAATTTTAAAATTCAACAAAACTCCTAAAGCATTTCATACAAATTTATGCCTAAAGAACATCGCTACATTCATTTTTTTTTCTTTTGCGCTTTATGAGTTGCGGCAGGCCTTCCAACCCTTAGCGATGATAGAGCGCGCAACAGTAGCTGCCCTTCATCGGTGCAGGTCATGTTATAGCGGTGTAATGAAGTATGCCTAGGCATAGGTTGAACATTCTTTAAATAAGCGTCGGGAAGGTACTTAATGCATTTTTAAGGGTTATTAAATATAACGAGAGAAAAAAGATGGATAGCATCATGGACAGTTAATTAAAATTTATTAAAAAATTCTTTGCTTAGTAGGGAAAATATATTTTCTACAGTTTGTTACTCAAAAAAAAAAAAAAAAAAAACAGGCTTTAAACTAGGAAACACATCTCATTGTTTCATCATCTGTCTCCAAATAACTTGGTTTCCCATATTGTATACGGCGGGCGACAGCAATGTATATACGTATATTATGAGAAGGCAAAATTTTATTCAAACGGCACGCAAATTTGAAATCGCAATGAAATCCCAATACTTTTTCCTTGTGAATACATGGAATTTTCCTTCACGACTTTTTGAACTCATGGATTTTTAATATTGCGTGTGCCTAATCCATCTTGACTTCGATTTTATATGAGCATTTTTGGTGCAAGTCAGCTTTGTAATGGTAGTGCATTACCATTACTTAATAGTATTCATTAATGGATATTAAACTTCACATTAGACCTATCGTTAAAATCAAAAATGTAAAAAAACCTTGCTCCTAGACACTAAAAAGTTTTCTATTGTTGTAAGTATCAAGCATACAAATTTTAGTCCCAATTGAAAAATATTTGACCTTGCCGCAAGGCCGTTCCACGTTGGAAAATTGTATACAATAAAAAAATGGGCGATACCACTCCCCCTCGACCCGAAATTATTGTATCTCTAGAAATATTGGACTCAGGGGAATGAGATTCGGTACATATGTAATTGGCGCTGGGGAAAAAATTTTTAATAAAAAAAGGGCGGAGTCACGCCTCTTCTTCTTAAAAAATCAAATTTGTCATTACTCTGAAACTATTTGACACATATGAATAAGATTTGATTTCAGGTGAAGTGAAACGAACAGGATATGGCACTGTAAAAATGTTAAACCAATTTATGGTACTTAGTTGATATATAACCAGTATTTTATCTGTTCGTATTTTGGTCTCCAAGGTATAGACCCCAAGCAAAAAAAATTTGGTTCAAATCGAAACATATTTGGACGTGCCTTCAGGCCGTTAAAGGTCGGAAAACCGCAATTTATATGAAAATAAGGAAACAATCAATCCTTCCTTTGAAAATATTTGACATAGAAGGATAAGACTTATTATGTATATGAACAATACTTGAATAAATAGTATCCAATAAAAAAATGGGAAGCGCCACACGCCTTCCACCCAAAATTTGTCGTATCTCTGAAAATATTTGACTCAGGTAAATGAGGTTTGGTACATATCTTATTGACACTGGGAAATATTGCATGGACATAAAAATAATACCTCCATCATTTTATATAGGAAGGACGAAACCAGTAGGGACCAAATGTTCCAATTAATGAATTTGTAAATTTTAAAGTCAAACTTTGAAGGATATGGAAAGTTAAAAGAAAACATCGACGAGAAGTAGCAAATGATAGAGTAATTTAGGGTAATGTGGTTACCTTTTTATTTTTTTTGCCAATTCCTACCAAAGTAATGGTAGTAGGTTAGCTTGGTCAATTTATTTGTATTAGTTATTCTATTGTTTTTACTACAGTAGACCCCGGATAATTGACTCGATGAAAAATGCAAACTTTTCGGTTCAATTAACTGGGGATCCGACTGATCAATTAAAAGAATCCCGGATAATTGGTCAAGTGAGTCAATTAAGCATAGAAAAAATTAGAATTCGGCGATTTTAGTTTTAATTTAATGGTTTTTTTCATTTTTGTTCAAAGTATTAAGAATTTCTTTAAGTCATAAGCTCCATAAGGAGATAACGAATACAAAATTATGTAAGTTTATTGTACATTAAAAAGTGCATTAGCTATATAAAGGGAACTTCAGTTCACCTTAAAATAAAATAAAGAAAATTAATACAAAATACGGAAATGTGCGTAGTAGACTTAGAGCTGAGCATATAAATTTAAAAAAATCTAGGTGTAATGGAAATTTATATGGGAATCGATAGCTTAGAATATGTTTACTACGAGTCCATCAGTCTGTCGTGCTGAATCGGATGCCTAAGTACATGACCGGCATGAAATGGTTGAGAAAATCCGTTTTTTTGCAAATATCTCCCTAACGGTTACTTCTATAGAAAAATGTTGGAAACAATTTTGTATTTGTGTGCGTATAAAAAGTTATTCAGGGTCAAATTTTTAAATATTTCTATAATTTTCAGTGGCATTAAAAATAAAAAAAACCTTTAAGGCCATCACCTCTTTTGGACATAATATGTAAAGCACGATCCATTTTCGTCGCGGTAAAAATATCAGCTTGATCAAAACACTTTCATAGTCCGGGAAGAACAAAGTTATTGTAATCATTTGCACCTTTTGCGTTTTCTGAGGATTTTTCTCCATGGACTTTACGAAAGACACCATAACGGATTTGCCTTTGCCATAGCCAGTTGGAAGTAGGATGAAAATCTTTATAGAGCTGTATTGAAAACTGTTCAGATTTTTCCATCAGTAAAATTTTTGTTACTTTTAATATTGTTGATCTTTTAAAAGGGGTATTTTACATGTATTTTTCATTTAGGAACCATTTTCATCTTATCAATTAACCGGGGAAACCAATTAAGCGGGAATCAATTAACAGGGGATTTGGGTGCCTTTTTCAATGAGGACAGTTTCACTAGGCTTTTCTTAGTTCAATTATCCGGGGAAGTCAACACTATGAAATTCATTTTTCTTTAGCATCTCAGTATATAGAATCTCTAGTAAGCCTCAAAACACAACTTCTGAGTAAAGGGTTCGGCTGAAATTTAAAAAATCTAAAAGTTATGCTTGTTAGCGCAAAAGACGCGTTTTTGGAGAGTTGTGCAACACGGAGGTAGTTGTGCAACACAGCTTTAAATAAAAGAAAATTACATATTTTAATTATTTTTTATGTAATTTATTTATGAACAATGGTAAAGTTGAAAATCATATTGAATATCAAAAAAAAAATAAAAAAACTAAGTCCAATTAATTCAATTCCCAGTGAAAAAAGATGTATTAGCTGGCTGTTAAATTGGCACATTTCACGTGTATTACAATTCTTCAGATTCGGATGGATTTGGAATTAATTTCTCTGTGCACTGCGACGGCGCTTCGCTGGTGATGATTTGACGGCCTTTTTCTTATTTTGTTGCGCAACTCCCCACTTTCTTCATATTCAGAATGGCCACCGTGGCATCGATACATCAAATGTTTATGCATCGTTACTTTCATGAGTTGAAAGGATATGCACAAAGGAATGTTTTGTATATACTGATCTTTACGATCGGCTTCAACAAGTGACTGAATACACCGTAAATACAAGAGGCCAACGAAACTTTCCGACAAATTTTTCAACACACAACGAAGAGCGACACGAAGAATATGTATTGACGTGACGAGTGCTGGTGAAAAAGTTAGATCGTAGTGAGACAAACAATTGACAGTAGTTGAACACATGACAACTACTGTTATTTGATATTCATCGACGTGTTGCACAACTCCCTCTGTTGCAAAACTCCCCAATCTCCCCTACCTAAAAATAGCTGAAAAAGAAAAGTGTCGGATAATGTGGGTCACCCTGTCCATTTCCTAAAGTAGTACCCTTATTCGCAATTTTTGTTGACTAGAAGTCTTGCAGTATTTTTTTTTTTTTCTTTGATTATATTTGGTATGAAATTGCTTTATAGGCTTATTAAAGAATATTTTTTAGTAAGATAAACCAAATTCATACTAACAAGTGAATAAGTAATAACGGTTACCGAATCACACGTAAATAGTACTCCATATTACTCAAATTCGGGTGGCCCACACATGCAATTAGCTTTTAAAGGTGTAATAGTAATCAAAGTTGATATACGGTATATAATATGGGGTAGTCCACATTAGCCGAATACATCACTTTTTTGAAATAATCATTGATTATACTTATGAAATTAACATAAAATCAGACTTGCTTATGCATTTCTTCCATAATTGCATTAGAGTTATTTGAATTTTAGAAAACAGAGTTCTGAGCAAGTTATTTAGTTATTCACAGAGCACTACAAATCAGTCAACTTGACCTCACAGCATATGCTAAAAAATTTCACACGAATAATTAGCATAATAGATAAGCCGAAGAGGGTAAAGAATATGTTTTTCGCGTTTTAATTTGCACAAATAACCATAATGGTTGTACAGTCTTTAATATGAGAAATAAAAGGGTGGACCACATTACCCGCATAGTCCACATTACCCTAAATTACTCTATATGATCTTATGGTTAAGTGTCGGGAAGGGCAAATAAGTAATATGAGAAAATATTGCGTTGTTTCTAATAGAAAGAACCTAGCCAAAGTTTGGGATATTGAAGGAAAGTATGAAAGACACCAGAAAATTCGGCAAGACAGCGGAGAGTATTAGATTATAGAAAAAGGTTTCGAATGTTATAAAGTGGAATAAACCAGAAAGATCTTCGACTGGATCTAATGATTAAATATAAAGTAGCGGTATTATAAGTATTAGGTTTAAATATTTTTAATTTACTTTTTCAGCTTGTACCTATGTCTACAAAAAAAATGTTACTTTGCTCCTTTCTTTACTTTACCTTGAATTTCAAGAATTCAAAAGCATCCAAGCAGCACTCAACTTATCTACGTATTTATTAAATTTTTTTTAGAGAACCTTGAATTTTTTACTTTCACTTTTATTCCCTTTAACATGATATGCTTTATATGATGTTGCTGACATTAAAAAAAAAAAACGAAAACAAACAGCAAAGTAAAATATGTACTTTGGGAAACACTACCTACTTAAACATAATGATGGATGTGCTACCTACGCTGGCAGCTGTATTAGGAGGGCGGCTTGTAATGTTGCCTTTGCTGCTGCTGCTGCTGTTGACTTCCTTATGCATATAAATCTTAATTTAAACAATTTAAATTTAATTTAGGCCAAAAAACTTTTCTCTCTGAACATAATCCAATAATAAACTAAATTTTACGCAGCTCAACTGCAAACAATTCAGCCACAAAAGAAACTGACAGCCACAGCGACTGCCACACCACTCCTCTGTCAATGTCAACGGCTCTGTGTTTTTTTTTTTTGGAGCTACAAAGCTGCTTTTTACTTTACGGCTGGCTGTTGATGCTGGTGACCAAATCCAATTTGCAAAAGATTTGGTTTTTCTTTTTTATTTTTTATGTCTACTCTCCTGACGTATATTAGTAGCAGGACTAAAATATGATCTAGTGCTGCAGTTTCAGTAAAAGTAGGAGCAGCAACAAAAGCAGCGACGACTAAGCCTTAAATTTTCTAAGTCATAAATTTTGTCTTGGTATTATGACGTAACTGTAGCGCTTTGTTACACACGAAAGTGCCTTACTATTCTACTTAGTGGCGGAGTAGTAGAGTAGCGTAGCAAGTGAAAAATTTTACCAACAGAAATAATAAAAGTAACATTTAAGTTTGATAGCAAAAAAAAAAAAAAAACAGCGACAGCTTTATAAACTTCACTGAGCTTGAAATCATCTTCTGGGATTTTAAGTGAATTGGGAAAAATCAGTGTTAAATTTAATGCTTGGACTTATTTCTTGAAATTTTGGAATAAACAGTTTGTCTTTAGAGGCAATTCAATGAATTAATGGTGAAAAAGAAACGGAAAGTATACAAAGAAACTTTGAATAAATAACGTTTTTGCTGGATAAAGTTCAATGTTTAAAGTTATATGAGATGAATTTTTCGAACCTAAAAACGGGTTGAATCTGTACATTAATATATCCTTTCGCTCGTTTGAGAAACCAACATGATCTTACCCTGACACCTCAGGCATAATCATACCAAGACTGTGATAAAATAGTTATTGACAACATTTAATAACAGTTACCATAAAATTTGTTAAAGTTTGTATGCTGTTTTATCAGGCTTAAATCAAAGGAATTCCAAAACAAAGCACCAACATCTCTTCTGAAATCAAACGCCTGAAGCATGCTCAAAGAAACCAATCCACACAGAGAAAAAAAAATAGTTCAAACTACTTTATTTCTAGTAAATATTACTAGAATTCAATATAGTGACAACTCCCCAATAAAATAAATTTTACCTTACTGTTTTAGTAAAAATCAAAACCTGAACCTCACAGTTCAGTAAATTTTTCCTAAGAAAAAATTAAGTAATATTTACATACCTTACTGCAAAGTTCAAACAAAAAAATAAAAATAAACGATTTGGCTGCACAAGGATTTGAACCGAGATCCGTCCGTGTGATAGGTACAAACATATTATTTTTACTTACAATTACTAACTTGTTAGACCTATACACCACTATGATGAAGAGATATGAAATTTGTACAAATATTTATTAAGCAAATGTCTGTCCAAACATAAATATTTTTACAAGCATTATAAAGTAAAATTTTTGTATATCGATACGTCCAACGAAAAAGTTAGTAACTCGAAATTCGTAGTTTTTAGTTATGATCATTTTTGTGTTGTTTCGTTAAAACAAGAAAACCAAAAACAAAAATTGAATAAATGCTTTGGAAATCTGTAGTTCAAATAAAGGTTTTTCGACCATTAAATTGTTGTCACTATTCCAAATCTATTAAAAGAGATATTAACAATTTCAACTTTTAATTTGGATAAAAATGAAGACATATGAGCTGTTACTCTAGTTACAACTTAGTTCTGTTTCAGCAACCAAATGTTCCATGAGAAAAGTTGGTAACTAAACTTGCCAACTACCATTAAAAAATATTCTACGGACATTACGTTGGTATGTAGGACTTACAATCACTGATTTTTAAAGAAAAATTAACTAATAACTTTGTAAGTCAAGTTACCAACTCAATTTCTTATTTTTGGCCCGTGCATAAGTTATCAAGTTTTTGCATGGAGACCTAACTAAAAGATACTTAGGTTGTAACTTCAAAACTTGCTCCCAGCCCTTCAAATTTCAAGTTAGAGATACCAAAGTTTGACACAACATAGAATCTAATACTCAGATTTCGAAAATCATTGTCCCGTAAAAAGTTGGTAACTTGAGTTACAAACTTTTAAGTTGAATGTATCGATATTTTTCTGATATTTACCTTTAGTAAAGCTAAAAAAAAAATAACAATCCAACTGACCGACCACACCAGGATTCGAACCGTGTGATAGATACAAACATATTATTTTTACATACAATTAATTACAAACTTGTTGAACCTCTGCACCACTGGCCCATATGATGGAGAGGTATAAAATTTGTATATTAAGCAATTACCCAAAAATAGATATTTTTACTAGAATTATGAAGTAAAAATGGTAATATATTTTTCGTATAGAAAGTATCATTTACTCCACGTATAGGAAAATTAAGTCAATTTAGAGCAAATATTACTCAATTATTTCCTTATATTTTAATTGTAAATATTACATCACCATCATAAAGTTCATACGTATGTTTATTTATGTTTGAAATTAAGTGTTAAATACTTATTTTTTAGTATCGAGTGAAGTAAAAGTTAAGACGTTTATTTTTCTCCTTTCAGAAATATGAGAAAATAGTTTTACTGCAGGTAAGTAAACCTGGTCCGACGTTAATGCTGGGCCGAAAACTCTTCAAATCAAACTTTCTAATACACAGGGAAACATATTTCGGTTAAATACGATAAAGCAATATATTTAAACATCAATACAATTCATGCACAAAAGCATGTCAACTCCTCTGGATTTTAAATTCGAATCTAAGATTTTTGAGTTTCATTGTACTTAGTAAAAATGAAGATTGTCAGACTTTCTCTTGCTGAGTTGAAGTCCTTTATCTTTTCGATTGTATTGTACCATGAACATCCTTATTTTCTTCTATCGGGTACGTATATTACGGTTCTGTCCAAATAAAATAAGTTGTCTGTCTCGTCAATTCTGAATCGAATTGGTATGATCTTTATTTAATTAGTGTTAATTTTCTTTGAGCTCAATTTTGGCTTTATTTTAGAGTGTAGGGTAACGTAAAGGCACAGAATGCCACGATTATTCAAGTCCAATGTTATGTTGAGAATATTGTCAGTTGTTATAAAAACAGGATTTACAACTCCAACCAATAACATGGGGCGACAAAATTTAAGTTTTTTTGTGCGGCCTTAGTTTTTTCAGTTAATCCGGATTTACCAAAGACATAAAGTGTAAAGAGTTTGAATCATTGACGGATTAAGCCAAATGGGGGCCCTAGGCCATTAAAATTTTTGAGCCCTCTTGTTTTTAAGAATTGTAAAATGAATCTTTATTTATGCATTTATAGAATTTAAACAGCTTATTTATATCATTTGAAAGTTGTGAACAAAATAAATCAATCAAAATAGTTTTTTTTTTTTCTGACGAATTATATTTTTTTTTGATTTTACATAATTTACAGTATAGTAATTTATAAAATAAACTTTGGACATCTCTTTTAAATATTAAAATGATGTTCATCTTTAAAAAACTTTTCTCCTACATTTCAGATCACTAAAATCATTAATGACATCTTCAAAATCAATTTGACGAAGAACATCCGATTCATATACATCAGACTTAGCATGTAAAATCGTTCTTGACCCATAACACTTTTGTGCTCGTTTTTGTGCGTTTCAACTTTGAAAAGTGCGTTGAAGCCTTTTTCGTTGCTTTCGTCGAGCATTGGGAATTCTAATTTTGTTATTGATTTGTTGTCATTGCGTCATTCGAATATTCAATTTTTATGTTTTCAATTTTTTTCAAAGCATGCTTGGACTTATATTTGCCAAATTTTGTGAGCTAGCTCTTTTAATCAGCCGATTAAATATTTTTGCTCCCAGATTTTTGTGGCGGCCCCTGCTCGTCGGGGGCCCCAGGCCATGGTCTAGTCCGGCCTAATGGGTAATCCAGCACTGGTTTGAATTAACTCTAGTTCTCAAGATATTTTTAGTTAAAAAAGCAAAAATATATGTTTTCAGTCATACTTGAAGCTAATCGCTCTTACAGTAAACAGCGTAATTAATTGTTTCTAATGGCATTCAGTAGACATAATCTTATTCTCTAAACTTTACCTTTCGACTTTCTCAATGCGATCCTTACTTTTCAAACAATCAGCCATTCATGTCAAGATAAACTCCATACAAAGGACTGACTTATATTTGTATGAAGTTGAGATACCTTTACTCCAATAGATGATAGTTCGAAAAGTAACGATTGAGTTGGATGAATTCGAATTATGAGATAGATTATCGCAATCCAGTGCATAACTTTCAAAATGCTTCGAAACAGCGACTTAAGCAAATTTAAGCACGGATATCTTGGGAACTACAGTGGATTTGGCAAATCTGGTTCAGTAGATCATAATTGCTCAAAATTAATTTCGAAACACTACGTCGTAAAATGATTGTTGTCTTATGTCATAGTTTACATATTCAGACTTAATTTGATAATCATACTTTCTGTCACATACTATAAGAAAGACTCTTTTGTTGAAACCTTGGTATTAAGTCTTGAATAAGACTTTTTTTTCACGCGAAATATATTTGTATGATTGTATGATCAGCAAGTATTGTAGTTAATGATGAACAAAAGTGAAGTTTCAGTTTCCTGTTTGCTCTTGTAAATGTTACCTTGAAAGAAATAAGAACACTGCAACATCTAACTTAAGTAAGTCGGTAATCCGGTTTGTGATAATTCACAAAAAATTATAACTTTGGTTTCATCACACAAAGTCAATTTGTGATGGTATTGCGGTAAAAATATGTAAGTGTATGTTGTAGGGTATGTGTAAAATCTTATTTACTAAACCAATTCTCATTAAACATATTTCATTGAAGCTTAGTCTTGTCAGAAAACAAACAAATAAACGACAAAATAAATAAAATGAAATTTTCTGTCTCGAGTGGTTACACTGAAGAGGCGACCTTTCCATAAATTTTGTGCGAATTTTTTTTTTTTTTTTTTTAATTTTCTGCATCTAAGTATTTGGCAACAATAAGGGCGCTTTTATTTTTGAGATTTTTATTTTCATTTCACTTTATGGTCTCAAGTATGTTTTTGATTCATATCGTTGGTTTTATGGTTTGACATACAAATACTTCTTTTATACTTTTTATCTTCACTTTGAATCCACCACACATGTGGCATCTTTTTTATGCAATCCAATTATTAATTTTTCTTCTTTTTTTACTACTATCTACCTCAAAGTGATTTTTTTCTAGAAATCCACACACATTTTATTATACAATTTTTACCTTCAATTGGATTTTTCCTGGAATTTATATTTGTTATCCGTATAGAATTTATGATTTTGTACCAAATGATTTGCGTTTTACTTGCTTTCATTGGACACTTCCAGCATTTAGCTTGTTGCCGTATAATTGTAATGGTACTTTTTCTATACAAACGTATAAGCCATGAACTTAACAACGACATTTTGGTTACCGGTGTTTTAGTGATGGCGATTTCAAGTTGTCGGAGCATAAAGTCGACGGTTTGTGAAATAGATTTTATCATTCCTTAATTCAAAAATTCGGTGTTAAGTGACCTTCAAAGACGGATAAATTAATTATTCATGTTTGGAGCTTATCATTGAAATAGCTTTCATAGTTTATAGTTATCAAAATATTCGAAAATGGAAAATGGGACGCTCTTGATTTCCCCAAAAAGCCTTCAGATTGTGAAATAAGAAATACGATTTTTGATTTTTTAGAGGACAAGTTTTACGTTCACTTTAATTTTATTTCAAAAAGTTTAACACAAGTCTTAAACACAAGCTCAATACCGATGGTCGCTGAAAGCTGCCATAGAGACCAAGTCACTGGTATCGATGTACATATTGCTCATCACTAACATACACACACATATGCATACGATTGAAGCCTAAGGCGATCTATATTTTATATTGGTATTTGATATATTTAAGCCCTGTAGTAAATTCAGTAGAATTGTGCTCACAGCTTAATTTGATGATAATGGGTTCTGGTTAAATAATTTCAAAACATAACTTCAGAATTTTTATTTTATTTTTTTTCAAAAGACTGACAGAATGAAGAACACGTTGCCTTAATTTCATGAATTATGCGGACAATTTGTCTCCTAAGCGACACGCAATGAATACGCCATATGAGGTAAGGTTTTTGAAATTTTTGAAATATTGAAGAATAAGTATACAATTTATATGCAAAACACCTCAAGTACATGTACACATGAAAATTTATGTCAAATTGAAAAATTCTTAGATGTGAAAATTACATGACAATTACAATGTTAGGCACAAAGTCAAACAAAAAAATGTATGCATACCTTCTAGGGATTTCAGTCCCGGAATCCCGGGATGAGTTGATACAAGTCCCGAGATTTGTTTTTTTTTAAAGCAATAGAAATTAAAAAAAAAATAAGACAGGTTTTTTCAAAAAAATGCGAAAGTTTTTTTAAATTTTAAAAATTTTGCTGAAAAAATTTTTTTTTTTTTTAAGTTATATTTTATTATAAGAGCATTTAAAACTAAAAGGGATAAGCTTCTACAATGTTTTATGTAAGCTATGAATTTATGAAAAAGCACCCTTTCTGTGAATATCACAAAAATCGCCAACTTCAACATCCTGTTTTTTAAGAACAAATTATGCTAGGACAAAATCCTCCCTTATTATTAGTTTTGCACACCGGAACTATTGTACAATACTGACAAATCCCGAAAAATCCCGGGATCCCGAACATCCCGGGATCCCGAAAATTCCGGTATCCTGAAAATCCCGGGATTGCAAAAAGTTCTAAAAATTTGAAACCCTAATACTTGCATATTAGACTGATTCCAAGAAAAAAAAAAACATTTTTGGATATTCTACGATTACCTTCACCCAAAAATCTGAGCTGAGATTGATGCAGTTTTTAGTTTATTGCGATCTCAAATATTTTTGGACTTGAATCAAGGTATATAAAACAAGTAATAACTTGAGCCTACCACAACCACAAAGCATGTGGTTTATTTCAGCTAAAATACGCACAAAAAACGTATTTTCGAAATTTCAACCCACTGAAAAGCTCTAAATTTCATTATGAAATCTTGCCGATCCAAGATCACCATGAATTCATTGAAGGGTAAATTTGTTGGAAACCTTAACCCATTATATATACATAGTAAGTTCGGGTAATGTGATATAGGCATTTTTGTTGTCTAAACTACACGTAATTTTAAAACCATTGCTGCTACCGCTTCATGTATTATATTTTCTTGATGCATTGTGCAGTCTAGAGGGCGTGGCTCCTCTCATATAAGCAAAAGTTTAAATATGCTATACTGAAAGAGTTTTTTGAGATAATCCAACTTTATTTCACCCAAACACTAAGGACTAAAAATGCACGCTCTGAGCAAAAACTTGGTGAACTCGGGCAAGAGGGCGTGGCACCTCCCAAATAAGCAAAAGTATCAAAGTGCCATACTGAAAGTGTTTTTTGAGACACTCAAACCAAATTTCACTCAGATACTAAAAACAGTATATACAGACTCCCAACAAAAATAGGGAAAATCGCACAAGAGGGCGTGGCACTTCCCTTACAAACAAAAGTTTCAAATGCTAGACTGAGAAAGTTTTTTGAGATAATGCAACTAAATTTCAGCCAAACACTAAAGGCTACAAAAGTAAGCTCTGAGCAAAAACTAGGTGAAGTCGGAGAAGAGGGCATGGCACCTTCCATAGAAGGAAAATTTTCGAAATACAGCAGTGTAGGGTATTTAATATTTGGCTAGGCCAAAGGCAACACCCTTGCTAGTTTTATTATAAGTTTCCTTTAATATAAAAATAAAAGCTGAAGGGGGGAGGGGGTGGCAAAAAATAAGTGCCTAGGGAGGCAAATTGCTTAAATCCGCCACTGAGTATATTATACGTATGATTAAATTATTTCAACAAAATGCAAAAAAAGGCAAAAAATATTATAAAACAAATTTGGCGGGTAATGTGATATACTATATCGAATATGAAAATTTTGGACCAACAAATTACATATTTGGCAAAAAGACTATCGTGTTATAAAATTGCTTTAGTTGTGGAGTTTTTACTTTAGGTTAGGTTTAGGTTTTTCAAAGCTTTAGCTAATTCTTCTTAAAAACTGTGGCCTTTATATAAATATATAGGACTAACAATTTGTTAATAGAGTAAAACGTTTTAGGTTTGGGACAAAAGACCATCGTTCAAAAAATTTGCATTGCAAGTGGAGCTTCAAATGTTTTGAGTTCCAGAAGTGCACTATATCACATTACCCAAATTTTAGTTTTTAAAATATTATTATTTTAGAAAAACACATTTCAGTAAATAAAAATCTCATTTCATTTATGGTTAGGTATATTCAATCACTAGCCAAATTTAGTATATCAACTTTGATATCAATTTCAATTTAGGCTAGATCCTAACACAAAGCACACACAAAAAAAGTGTTGATAAACTGCTAAATCGATTTTATCACAATGAAGGCAAAATAAGCAAAGGTGGGCGCTCATTAACTTGCAGCAAGTTTCTTCTTTTTCTGTTACTGTGGTGTTGACGAAAAAATCATTGTCGAGAGTTGCTTATTCAAGGAGATATGCTGGTATATGACAATATCCGCCTATATCACATTACCCGAAGTTACTCTACTGGTCTTATGGTTGTATTCGACCACTTTAAAAAAAAAATAAAAAAATTGTTCTGTAAAAATATGCTACGGAAAATTTCATCAGGGGTCACCAAAGATAAAAAATTCTTTAAGTAATGCGAAAAAAATAAAATGATATAAAAAATTTTTCATTGCTTCATATTTATTGCATTTTTATTACTTTTTTGCTTATTAAGCTGATGTTTGCAGCATTTCTCGTCTTACGTGACCTTTAATGAAATTTTCTGAGGAGTAATTTTGTAAAATAATTTAACCTATTATAACCTATTTTTTCATAAGTGGGTGAAAAATACCCATAAGAACAGTATATAATGGGTAAAGATGTTCCAGCAAAATTGTTTCATGATTTTATGATGACGTTGGAACAACAAGTTTTATCCAAAATGAAAATTAAGAGTTTTACACTATAGAGAAATTTCGAATATACGTACCCTGGACTTTGCACAAAATGACATTTCGCGACCTCTAAATGACCTTAAAAAAATTTTTTAAAAAATCTCAGCTCACTTTTTTGACACCGTCTTTCAGATATTGGGGAGTAAGCGTAGAATTTCCAAAAACGTTTTTTTTTTTTTTTTTGAATTAGTCTTATATCTTACGCTATGTACGAACAAACACAAATAAATAAATAATTTAAATTTTTTGCAAAAATTTGCATGACTAACCCACACACACACAACAAAAATTTCAACAATTTAAAAAAAAAAATTTAGTACAACAATAAAAGCGAAACAACGTCCTACAACATCATGGATTTAAATTATTTCCAGCAATAAAATAAATTATCATCATTCTGACATTTTTATTTTGTCGCAAGTTTAGGATGCTGCGAGCAAACAAAAAAAAAAACAACAAAAACAACCAGAACACACAAACAATAATGATTGCAATTTTTAAAGCCAAGCCAAATATTTCTAAGGAATCAGCGTGAAAGAAAACGCAATTTTCCAAAACTGGTAATAAAAATGCGAATTTGTTGCTGCAACATTTGTGTTTTACGCCAGCATTGTCATCGTCGTCGTCGTTTTTGTTGTTTTATGGCTAAGACGGGTGTGGATCTGCTTTTTTTTCTTGGTGTTTTTAGTGTAAAATTTTATTTTGCTTAGGTGGTGTGAGTATCCTTTTTTAAGTGGCGTCTTCTTGCACATTTAACACTAAAGGTACATAAGTGTTTTTGTGTTTATGGTGAATGCTTTTCACACCTACGTGAATGCAGCGGTTGTTAAAATCATAATAAAATCAAGTCCTTAGTAGACAGTACGCGTTTTTCGAGTTGGGTGTGTTTTAATTTCTTTATTCAAACAATTTCGATTCTCTGGAAAACTTTTTCAATACCCATTCTATTTTACCTGAAGATCTCAATAGTTGTAAAATCCAAAAAATTAATATTACCTATACGAAAAATACTTCGCAAAAGGATATTTTGATACATATATTTGAAAAATAACCAATAGATCCAAAAATGTTGATATGTATAGTCAAATACGATGGAAAAACAAAAAAAATTTAAAATAGTCACCTAACCTTAAGAATATCAAAACTAAGCGTAAAAGTTTCTGAAAAATATTCAAAAGTTCAAACGAACTCGAAAAGAAATGTTGCGAAATTCGAAAAAAGTTTACAAAATATAAGGTTGAAAAGTTTTTGAAAATATGAAAGATGTCAAAAGATGTTCCTATGATCGAGAAATGATTAAAAGGAGAAAAGGTTGAAATATTTTGAAGCAGAATAATAAATATTGAAGGACTTGGAAATTTTGCAAAATTCGAGATACAGTAAGTAGCAAAACTGTCAACATGTTTGCTATTTTTGACTTAGTACTGCTATAGCGTCCGTTCTGATTACATGACCAACAAGAAATATGAACCAAACGGAAGCTTAACCTTTCCTCTAGTCAAATATGTGAACAATTTTACCGAACTTCACACCATAAGAAAATAATGAACAAAAAACCATTTCGAAATCATGTTGACAGACAACAAAATCTATTGGAATCTTTTTTTAAACTAGGAAAAATTCACGTTCCAGGTTTGTACGCACATCAGTTAAAGTGGTGCAAAACTGTCAACATGCTTTCGAAATGGTTTTTTGTTTATTATTTTCTTATGGTTAAGCTTCCGTTTGGTTCATATTTCTTGTTGGTCATGTAATCAGAACGGACGCTATAGCAGTATTAATTCAAAAATAGCAAACATGTTGACAGTTTTGCTTCTTACTGTATATGAAGAATGTCAAAAAACAACGCGCATGTTGAATTAATCATTTTACAATTTAAAAATGCGATATCGTAGACAATTTTTAGAATTCTTAGATGATCGAAGTGTTTTATATTCAATAATATATTTTTTTATATGAAACAAAAAAACCTTATAGATTACAAGGACCCTTTCCGGTGGAGCATCACAAATATTGTCGTACTCGAGAAACTGTGGTAGTGTCAGAAAATTTTATAAGATTTTTCTGTCAGCATACAAGTATTTTAACTGATTTCAATTAAAGTCTTGCAATCGCAAAATTTTCATTAAATTGCGCAATATTCTTTAAACTTAAGCCAGTGAAGCCTTCATTCTGACCCAACTGACGTGAGCACTCAATCTATATTAGCCCGATAGCACTTATGATATTGTGTTAAGGCCAGGCTCATACCTCACTACACAGAAACTGAACGAAAAAAAAAATAAAAATATTCCCTCCATAAAAGCAAAAAGATGTGAACATACAATACATATTCAAGTTATCGACAACACAGCAACAATGTTCATATTGTTCTTGTTAACTCTGTATTGATTTAAAATTAGTCGAATCGAGTGAAACGCTTAACGCTCACTCAACACAACTTAAAAGCAAATACAGCACCGAATGAAATAAAAACTTGAAATGAATTTTCAAAAATTGCTGCATGCAAATTGAATAGAACGATGACTTTGCTTTGGCATAAATGAAATCCAATCGTTTGATTTGAACTGTAGGTAGGTAGGTACTCGTAAAACCTGGAATTAAGAGCTGAAGTTTTTTGCAAAAAAATAAACAAAACTCTTTTAACTAGAAATCAAAACAAATATTGGCAGCGAAACCAAAAATAGAAATTCGTTGCAACAAAATGTTAGAGGAAATTCCAATATGAGGGAATTTGTACGTAACAGATTTTTCAAATATTTTACTTACGTATGTGTAAGACGTTAATATCTTTATAATTACATTTGTCAACTTTTTACAATTTTTTTTGAAACAATTCGACCTTGTTAGAGTTTATTGAACTTTTCAATATTATTCTATTTAATCGATATATGTATAATGCCTTTATCAACATCACCTTTTTCAATATAATTTGAATTTTCTAAACCTTATGTGAGCGACAAAAAAAAACACCCGGGTACTTCTAAGCAAATTCTATGAAAATATCAGATTTTTTGACTCGAACTGTACAAAATAGGAGCATTAAATTTAAGTTTTATTTTGCCCGGGGCGAATTTTGTTTGATCAAAAGACAAAAAAAGTCATTAAAATAGTTATTTATGCCTTGTAGAACAACATTTCAAGATCTTATTTTGCTGCCTCCTAAAAGCCCGTTTTCCACCCCTTTGAGCATATCATCCGGATGGATGCATCCGGGGCGCTTGTACCCTTCGCTTCTCCTTAGGTACGCCAATGCTTCGAGAATGCATAATACTGCATTTTAGGATGAATGATATAAATTCATTAGTAAATAACTTCCTACAGTGGCTGTTTGCCATTGAGCTTGCGTTTGTGGGTTGTAGATCACTATTGCGGTCATCTACTGAACATGAAATCGAAGCCATCGATCGAAACTACTGCTCCAATTTCAGAATTTTTATGACTTATATGCCATTTTCAGTAATTTGCAATCAAATTTCGAAAACTTTATTCAAATCGGTGCAGTTGTTTCGAAGATAGGACTAATAGATACAATCGATGGTGAAATACAAAATATATTGTCTGAAGAAATATTCATAACGTGAGGTGACGAAGAAAAATAAATTCCACCGGTTGACGAAATAAGTAGCATCGAAAGTATCAGATGCTGAGCTAATAGGATGTACATCATCTGATGAGGGTTCAATGATTCAGGCAAGTGAATTCTACTAATTTCATCTTTAGCCCAAGGGAAATTTTGTGCTCCTACGTGTCTAAAAAGAGAACTTTCAATTGGATCAGCAATAAAGACGTACTAGGCAAGAATTTCAATTGAACCTTCATTGTTCCAGCGAGCAGAGTCGGGATAAAAGAATTGCTCCAATCTAGTTTGTACTGAACATTCGCATATGTGCTTCCTGAATGGAAGGTTTTTATCAGCTTTTTTTTGTTAGTATTTTCTTCTTTTAAGATATGAAAGTACAGAGGACTTTTTGCAGTTGCTTGTATCACGGAAGTCTTACATATGCCACACTTTGAAAATTTTGATTGCAACAGCAACTAAATATATATGGTACGTTTCACTTCAACTGGACCAGGTCTGCGGCCAAAAATTGTGTAGACGAAAAATCTAGTTGTGGATGTACAACTTTTCGTTTTTTTAAAGCATACAAAAGCCGAGTGATGTTTATAAAAATTCAATATGGTGACGTTGTAACACGCCCCGAAAGAGGGTGTTGAATTATTTTTTTTCAACATTTTGACGTTAATTTAATCACTCAACGACCGATCATGAATCTGAAGTTAGAATTTGAAAATTCTTAAATCCAAGATGGCAGATGCAAAAATTAGGAAAATCCTAATATTGTTAAAAGTCGAAAAAATAACGCTGAAGTTGGTCAAATTTGTCAAAACTTACACATAAAGTATTTAAAATTTATTATTAAATTTATTATATTATTTAAATTATTTAAATTATTTATTTAAATTATTATATATTTATTAATTTATTTATTTATTTAATTTATTTATTTATTAATTATTTATTTATTTAAATTATTTATATTATTTAAATTTATTTGCCTCGTTTTGGTTATAAGCCCTTTTGAAAAATAACTCCTCATATCTACTTTTTCAGCACTATTCAATTCAAAAACGTTATTCGTATTCATTTCGTTTTTCAATTTAATCGTTATTTATCCATCGACGTTACCAGTTTTTTTCGATATTATCAATGTTGGTCAAATTTGTCAAAACTTACACATAAAGTATTTAAAATTTATTATTAAATTTATTATATTATTTAAATTATTTAAATTATTTATTTAAATTATTATATATTTATTAATTTATTTATTTATTTAATTTATTTATTTATTAATTATTTATTTATTTAAATTATTTATATTATTTAAATTTATTTGCCTCGTTTTGGTTATAAGCCCTTTTGAAAAATAACTCCTCATATCTACTTTTTCAGCACTATTCAATTCAAAAACGTTATTCGTATTCATTTCGTTTTTCAATTTAATCGTTATTTATCCATCGACGTTAACAGTTTTTTTCGATATTATCAATATTTACTGATTTTATGAGTATTTCTTAACACACATAATACAAATTAATCACTTGTATCTATGAAGCAATCCACGCCAAGTGTACCTACCAGCTCTAAATTTTTTTTTTCTCCGATTTCGCTCAAATTCAGCAATATGGTAGATCCGGTATGCAAAAACAACAATCCGGGAGGATTTGACCCTAGTACCATTTGTTGTTAAAATACAGGGTGTTGAAGTTGGCGTTTTAAGTCAATTTCATAGAAAGGGTGTTCTTTCAAAAATTTATAGCTTACACTAAAATTTGTAAATTGATAAATCTAATTTACTGGTCCCATTCATTGTGAAATGTTATTTTTATAAAAAAATATTTGTTGTTTTTTTTTCACCAAAATTTTTTACGCTTAAAAATACTTTTGAATTTTTTTTGAAAACCCACTTAGATTTTTCTTAAAAGTACTTCAAATTAAAGCATAGCTTATAAGCTTTAAAATGATGTATGATTCAAGATGGGATTCGGACGCTAAATGTGAGTTTTTGTCTTTTGAACGCCCGCGGAAGGCAAAAATCTTTTTTTGCTCAAGAGGAAAGCATCTTACGAAAAAAGTGTATAAGGCAAAAATTTCTCAGAATCGTTCAAGCAACACGTGTGATTTTTTTGATTTTTTTGGAAACTTTTTTTTTTTGAATAATTTTTCCAAAAAATTTCACACTTATTTGATTCTTAGCATTTTATGCCTTTTTTTATTTATGCACTTTTTTCGTAGGATGCTTTTCTCTTGAATAAAAATAGATTTTTGCCTTCCGCGGGCGTTCAAAAGCCAAAAATACCATTTAGCGTCCGAACCTCATCTTGAGTCATACAACATTTTGAAGCTTATTAATAGTGTTTTAATTTAAAGTACTTAAAAAAAAAAAAATCTAAGGGGGGTTTTTTAAAAAAAAAAATCAAAGTATTTTTAAGTGTAAAAATTTTGGTGAAAAAAAATGTTTTAACCAAGAAATATTTTTTTATAAAAAGATGCCTTCAAAATGAATGGGATCAGTAATTTTGATTTATCAATTTACAAATTTTAGTGTAAGCTTTAAATTTTTGAAAAAACACCATTTTCATGAAAATGACTGAAACCGCCAACTTCAACACCCTGTATTTTAACAACAAATGGTACTAAGACCAAATCCTCCCAGATTGTTGTTCTTGCACACCGGATCTACCATACTGCCCACGGTGCTCCTAAACTGTCGATAGGTTTTTTGGCTATGTGGAGAAAATCTGTGAATGGGGTTTCATTTGTATTAGTTTAGTGGTCTGAAAAATGCAAACCCTGAAATCGTAGCTGATCATCCCCGCAAAATATCGCAAAAATACATATCCAATATAAAAAAAAACGGAAAAAAAACGCAACAAACAAACATCAAAATAGTTATATTTAATGTATTTTGCAATGCTGAATCTGAATCCGGCCCTTAAATTGCTATATCTCATACGGTTTTTGAGATATCTTAACCTAAGCAAGGAAGAAAGACCGTTTATGCTATGTTTTATTGCTGTGTTTTGGAGCTATATAACAGGACGTATATCCGTAAATTCTGATGCAGAAACGGAAAGCTCTAATCAATCTTCTAAACCTAATTCAAATAATGTCGATATCTTTATTTTCTCGGAGATATCCTAACCTAAAAAGTTAAAAAAGTGCAAAAAACGTGTTTTGTCGTTATTTCAGACTACGATATTTCGGAGACATATTAAGCTATTGACATAATTTAAATGCAAAAGATTGGAGCTTTTAGATAATGTATAGAATTTTGCGTATAAATGTTCTATATTCTAGTTATATAGCTTCAAAATATAGGAAAAACCGTTATTTTTCCCTTGTTTAGGCTAAGATATCTCAAGAACCATAGATTCAGCATTGCAAAATACATTAAACATAATTATTTTTATATTTGTTTGTTGCGTTTTTTTTCCGATTTTTTTTTTATTTTTTATATGGAATATGTATAGCTGCGATTTCGGGGATTGCATTTTTCAGACAAATAAACTAATACAAATGAAACCCCATTCACAGATTTTCTCCACATAGCCAAAAAACATATCGACTGTTCACGAGCACCGTGTGCCAAATTGGAGGGAAATCGGAGAAAAAAAATTTGAGCTGGTACACTTAGCGTGGATTGCTTTTTATACTTATCATTTTTCTTACAAAATTTATCAATTTTATCAAAATTTATTGAGCTTTTTCAACATATTTTGCAATTGCTATAAAGAGTTTATTTTGAAACTTTTCTCGATTGTTATACAATTTTTGTGCAATCTTTCGTTTTCTTTTTCCTTCTGTTATTTTGTGTTTTTTTGTCCAATAGTTTATTGCCTCCTATCAACCATAAAATTTTTCCATCCTAGTCAACATCCGGTTGGAAATTAATAAATTAACTGATATGTCATATATGCTTAGACGTTGTCGCAAATAGCTTGATTACTGCTTCCGGTACTTTTATCAAAACTGTCCTCGACGAAAGTCAATGAATTTCGCCCGTTTTCCCTTGTTTTTACCGACAGAAATCTATCAGTATTGATATACGCACTGATGTATAACGTTTAACAGAATAAATCCATTGATTTTTGATGATGACATTTGCAATTACGTAAATGTCAGCCAAAAATTATTAATGTCAGTTCGTCTCTCGAACTACCATAACCATCGCTTTTGTCAGTTTAGAAGTGAAGAATCCCTTTTTTTGTTTAGATTTTTCTCTATTTTCATCATAAAGTGATGGACTCTGAGCTGCGGCTCAAAGTGTCGACAACAGCAACATCAGTAGCAGCAGCAGCAGCAATGGCAGTGACAGTGGCAGTGGTGGCAAACAAAAAGTGACTGCAAGTGATGCTTGGTGTTTTTTGTTTTGTTTTTCATTTTAGCTAGACAGCGTTAAGAGCTAAACCACAAATAAGTGGGTCGAGTAAGTAATGGATGTGGTGGTGTACGAGTGTGTGTAAAAAGATATTGGCAGCGGAAGGAATAAAGAACAGAGTTTGAGTTAATTGATTTAGTGTGGTGATGTGAAGTGTACATCTTCATTATGTGAATATGTTAGAATAAAAAATTATGTATAAAAACAACAACAAAATAGCAATAAGAGTGTTAATAACAACAACAAAATGGCAAGTTTATCTGACATGAGGTATATATTGGTTTTTTGAAACTCTCATTAAATTTGTCAACATAATAAAATTGATAAATTTTGCAAATATTTAAAAGAGTGCATGTGAAAGAAAATTTGTCAACTTTCCATAAAAACATACATTTATGGCACAATTAAATAGTTCCAAGTGAATTTTTTTTTTTTAAGAAGACATACAAAAAAAATTTAAAAACCGTTCAAAAGATAATTGGATTCTCTTTGTATATATGTATGTATGTATTCTCCTTTAACTCCTAGGAGGACCATAGGGCAAATGTGAAACATCTCCAATCGTCGCGATCCCTTGCGATGACTTTGATCTCTCGCCACGACTTTCCCGATTCTTGGATTTCCTTTTCCAGCGACCTTTTTCAGTTGGTTTTGGGGTCTACCACGTCATTCTCTATACACCGTATTAATTTTTTTGTTTGTTTTTTAACACATTCCGCGTTTTTCGAAATGTTTCGAATTTTTACATGTACCTTCGACATTCCAAGGTTCTTTTGGTGTTGTTTCATATCATATCGACTGTTTCAACATACATATTTTGATATAATTTTTTAAAATATGTCTTACAATTTTTTTAAGTGCTTTTCTAAAATTCAATAATTCTCCTATCATTAGTTTCCAGGATTTAGATATTTTATATTTTTTCCTTAACCAACTTTTAATCGAGAGAACATTTTTTAAATAAATTTTCTCTCTGTAAAAAAAAACAAAAAAAAAAATAAACATCCGTTACATAGTCTACTAGACAAAAATCACAATATGTAATATGTTCTTGTGGATGTAATCCTTTCCCTGTCTGTGACTTTGGCTTATTTTCTGTAACATTTATTTTGTCTATGTGTATGTTTGGCTGTTTTTGTGACTTTCCGCTGTCATCCTCTCTTAAGTTCTTCCAGCGAAAAGTGATATGAATTGTGCATTTCCGTTGACAACTTATGGTTGTTGACGTTGCTATGATGTTGCGTTGCAAAACTGTAATTTCATTGAAAATTAAAACGCAAGATTGGTGACAAAATAGAAGAACATAAAGCAAATTACATTTGGAAAGTAACATTAAACCTGCAGTCTCATCGCTTTTGAATTTTAATAAATCAATCTTGAGACAAGTAAAGTTATGGGGATGAAGTCGTCCTTATGGCTTTTCGTTTGAAGAAGTTTCAGTAAAATTTAAGCAAAAATCATATAAAAAATTTTTAATTTTATGATATAAATGACAAATGCTGAGTGTGTATATAGCGGAGATTAAATTACATAATTTTCCCAAAGCCTTCAGAAAGGCTCCAATTTCAATACGAACACAATATCTAATTCACGGCACTATTTTTGCACAGCAGTCTTTACCCAGATGTTGCAAAAAAAAAAAAACAAAAAAAAAAAAAACAGAAGATTACATTTGACACTCTGTGACAATGAAACAATGAATAAGTTAAGAGAAAATTACCATAAAAATAGAAATGTTAACGAAATGATTGAATTTATTGATAAATTGACTTGACTTGAAATTAGTCATTTTCCTTAGGGCTTCCTATATATACACTTTTATGCCAAATTCTATAGCCTTCCTTGAAATGAGTACGCACTTGACTTTTCTTTTGCAATGTCAAGTTTGCGGCGGCAAAAATTCCAAGGACACATTTTCGATTGACAGCTTGCTGTCGATCATTGACGACAATGTATCTCAAGGGAATAAGGGCGTTGCTGTTTTTTCTGATTTTTCATGTGAAGTTTTTGCGTTTCCTTCAAGTGTTTACTGGCGTTTGCATTCCACATTCGCTATAAAATAACTTACACGTGAAAAATTTTCATAAAATCTGTGATTGAATTTTTCGGACTAAAATCTTTTTGTTAATAACACTGCACAACAAATAATGGATTTGTTATAGTTTCACGGTAGTTACTTGTAAATTCCGAAAGTACGTAGAATCTTAATCAAAGGTCAGGATTTGCTTATCAGCTCTTCATTTTGAGATATATGACGTAAAGAGCTTAAACACGGTTATTTTTGAGGTTAGATGCAGACTGCACAAATCTTTGTTTATTTTCAGTCTATGAATTTAGTGATGTCATCTTAAAACGACCATAACATTTGAAGAAAGTATCGTACGACTTCTTTTAAGGGCACTACCTGCTGATTTAGGTAACAAAAAATAAATAAAAAAAGATTTGAGCAGTCTGCATTGACCCTCAAAAATTGCTGTGTACGTGTTTCAAAACTCAAATATCTGAAAATCTAGCGCTGATGGGCCAATTTGGCCAAGGAGAAATTACCATCAACTGCTCGGTAACAAATTCGGTGTTGTGCTCATCTCATCTCATCTCATCTCATCTCATCTCATCTCATCTCATCTCATCTCATCTCATCTCATCTCATCTCATCTCATCTCATCTCATCTCATCTCATCTCATCTCATCTCATCTCATCTCATCTCATCTCAACTCTCATCTCTCATCTCTCATCTCTCATCTCTCATCTCTCATCTCTCATCTCTCATCTCTCATCTCTCATCTCTCATCTCTCATCTCTCATCTCTCATCTCTCATCTCTCATCTCTCATCTCTCATCTCTCATCTCTCATCTCTCATCTCTCATCTCTCATCCCTCATCTCTCATCTCTCATCTCTCATCTCTCATCTCTCATCTCTCATCTCTCATCTCTCATCTCTCATCTCTCATCTCGCATCTCTCATCTCTCATCTCTCATCTCTCATCTCTCATCTCTCATCCCTCATCTCTCATCTCTCATCTCCCATCTCTCATTTCTCATCTCTCATCTGTCATCTCTCATCTCTCATCTCTCATCTCTAATTTCTCATCTCTCATCTCTCATTTCTCATCTCTCATTTCTCATTTCTCATCTCTCATCTCCCATCTCTCATTTCTCATCTCTCATCTCTCATCTCTCATCTCTCATCTCTCATCTCTCATCTCGCATCTCTCATCTCTCATCTCTCATCTCTCATCCCTCATTTCTCATCTGTCATCTCTCATCTCTCATCTCTAATTTCTCATCTCTCATCTCTCATCTCTCATTTCTCATTTCTCATCTCTCATTTCTCATCTCTCATCTCCCATCTCTCATTTCTCATCTCTCATCTCTCATCTCCCATCTCTCATATCTCATATCATCTCATCTTTCGTCTCATTGCATTCATTCATTTGATAATTTGGAAATGAGAATTTTCATAAAAATTTTTGCTGTGTTTATTTATTGAAGCCCTTGCCTACTTTTTACAAATTCATTTGATGTACGGGCTTAGTAATCAACTACTAAGTCTGCACAAATTGAGTGGCATACAAAATAATAAAAGCAGACGGTAATGCAAATGTAATTTATTTGATTACTCCATTATGTTACGAGTAATACAAAGCAGTATCTACTTTAAGTCCCTATTGTATGTTACATTTTATTATTTTATTTTCAACAAATTAAAGAAATTTTAGGACTCAAGTTTGTTATGTATGGTACGATCGAATCTTAAAGTTTTTGATGTCAAAATGAAGCTGTTATCATTGGGAACAAAAAAGTGAAGAGCTTTTTAAATTTCATTTCTCTTCTAGCGAGATTTACGTAATTAAAAATAGGCGATTTCTGTTTTTTTTTTTTTCAGTTCATCTGCTCAATAAAACGGGCATAAAAAAAAATCTGCTAGACTGATTTAAAAATTTTTTCTAGGTTTGAAATTCTTGCTCTTTTCTGCATCGCCGGTGTAACTCATTATTTTGGATTTATGTTTTAATCTGAAAATTGTGAAGTGATGAATAAAAATAAAAAGCAGATCGAGATTCAGCATGTTAAACTCCTTATACTGATCATGTTTTTCTTTAAAGGAGGATTTTGTTGCCGACCAGTAGTATTGATTTCATTTTAAATTAGATGTTATTTTAGAACTGACAGTTTTTGAATATTCGCCAGGAAAAAAGTATTACATCTCTATAGTGCGGAATGGATCACTTTAAAATTTTGGCGTTTTACTTACAATATGTTGTTAATGATATTGTGTGAATTTTGAGGGTTAGAATCATTTATAATAATGCATAAAGTTAGCAAATTACACTTGTGAAAACAATACAAAAACAAACAAAAGGAACTATGTAGGTACCAGATGCAACCTGAAGCTTTTTACAGTATAACGCGAATGCTACGTTTATAGCACAAGGCGAATTCTATATAGGTGCTAAAAAATCAAAGAGGTTGCATTTACGAGGAGGTTTGCGTATCTGTTACAAGAACCATCAAGAAAGTTCAAATTGTGCCCAAAAGATTATGAGACGATGTTTGTAAGAATATGAGTAAGTTTTTACTTCAGTGTTGTTAAAGCTGAAGAGTGAATTGAACATTGGCTTTTATAGTTAATCCTTCATTTGCATTTTTGCATTGGTAATTCAATATATTTACTATTAATTAATATGGGTAATGGTTCAACAAATTACTGTGAATTATATTCAGAAACTATTTAATTTCAACTTGAGAACAAAAATTTCTCTTTTTTTACAGTAACCTATAAATTCCTATTAATTAAACCTCACCACAAAATAATACTGTTTTAAGTTCTAAGAAGAAAACAGTTTTGTGAAATTGCAACAATTGATATTTTTATATCATTTTTTTTTTAATACTGAATAAAAGAATTAACACTTTTTTAGAAGTATTAATTATACGCACACATAATTGCACAGGCATATAAAAAAAACACATACAAGCATAGTAATTGTTGTTATACGATTTTATTGCTTTGTGTATATTTAATGTAGCCATGTCGACATACATAATGCATTTAATACAATGTGAAAGATTTAAAGGATATAATTAATGCTTGGTAACCACAAGCCTTAATTGAAATAACAGGAAGGGGAAAACATGGCTGCCGCTTCTGGTCTGAACAATATTTCTGCTACAGTTGTATTTTTATTAAAACGACCGCAAACAATTTTTTCCCACTGGTTTTTTTAATTTTGAGCAAAATTTCATGTGAAGAAAACTAAGCTAAAAATACAGACTAATTAAAAAGATTGGTATTATTTTGATTGTAACACATTCCAGAGAAAGAACTCTTAAAAGGTAATAACGATAATTAATCCATTTATCCCAAAAATATTACTGACATATTATCATTAGGTACTTTATTAATTAGTGCATGCCATTTTTTGACATTAAAACCATTTTATAATTTTTCCAACATTTCAGCTTAAAATTTATAAAAGTGAAAAAGATGTGGTGGAAATTCTTATCAAATTATCAATTTTGACTGACTTCTTGTGGCATCACTAACATAATAAAATCATTTTGTGTAACCAAAGGCTAAAACGTTGTCCAAGAATCTTTTCATTTTTTGTTTATGCTAAGTCACAAAACGCTGCATAACAACAGCAGACAGTGCCGGTTACCGGACATAATCCCAACGGACATAATCCCCATTTCGTAAATGGGGATTATGTCCGAAAATTTTTCGGTCATAAACCCCATTTTGGCCATGGGGGTTATGTCCGCAAATTTTTCGGACATAATCCCAATGGGGGTTATGTCCGAAAAATTTAATTAAGATTGAACAAAATTTTTGCAATAATCCATTGAAAAAATTTATATGGTGTTGGATATTATAGACTGATCCGCGGCCGAAGGCCGCCGCGAAGCCGGTGTTGGATTTTTGGGAGTTTTAAATCCTGAGTTGCGGCCGCAGGCCGCCCACTTACCCCTACCCTTATGTAAAATTACTGTGGAATTTTTGGGAGTTGTAAATCCTGAGCTGCTTCTGTTGTCAATAACAAAATATCGTTATGGGGACTATGTCCGTTTTTTCCTGGGGATTATGTCCGAAACACTTGCGGACATAATCCCATTGAAAAAATGGGGATTATGTCCGAATAACTTGCGGACATTATCCCCATATCGTGAATGGGGATTATGTCCGTGGGGATTATGTCACGGCACCGACAGTGCCCTGCAACAAGGATGCAATGCATATTCAATGTATTAAATCCGAGTATAAAACATGAAAGAAAAAAGCAGACTTAAAATGTTACCGAAGTATGAGCCAAAAATGCAACGCTTAAAAAAAATCTTTTATCACAACATTGCTGTGGACGTTAAAATCGCCGTGGTGTTTTCGCTTTTACAACTTTATTGACAATAACAGCAGCAACAGCAACAACAACACCAGCAGATGCAGCAGCAACAATATGATGTTGATGACTACAACACATTCGTGGGGATAAATGGTACATAAGGATACTGAGCAGGTTTCAAATTGATGGTGTTATAATTTATCCGGTTATGCGGTTACAAGCAACATGCTTTTTTTTGTTATTATGGTTGGACTACTTTTTGTCTATGTCATGGGGGAGAAATAAAAAGATAGAGAGAGACTTAGTTTTTTGCCAAATTCCATTTGGTAGTTTGTGCAAAATGCGCACATAAATCAGGCTTTGTTTGTTGCTGCTTGAGTATGGGTGTCTTTTATTTTGCAGATATTAGAAAGAGTTCTCTTATAATACTGCACCACATAGGGAAAAATTTATCGTTAATTTTTTTTTTTTGAAATGCTCTCATATTAGATACGTTAGGCTATATTGGGCAATGAAACATATTGATATTTAAAAATCAGAAAAATCTGCTGAAAACTCTGACAAAAGTTTGATCTGATTGCACACGAAAATTAAGGCATAGACTGACTTCAACCACATTTTAATAATAATTATAGGATGTACCAACAGAGCATATTTTTAATTAAATTTTTTTGTTAACATTTCGTCGCTAGCATTTTACTTTGCCCCACACGGCACTTTTGGATATTTTGACTTAAAACCTTGCCCACAGAATTAAAAATATGATCTTCCTTATGCTGTTTGCAGAATGAAAATATCTGCATTAGTTTTCGAAATATCTTGAATTTTTGATGGGCGTGTTTCAGTTTATTTTCCCTCCTTATAAATAAAATAGCTGGAACAGCATTATCGAAACTAATAAATTTCGCTTTAAAAACTGGAACCTTCGATATAGATGAAAATCATGAAGCCAGAACAATGCTATTCTCCTAACAGAAGAGAGTTTTTGGTAACACTATGGACCTAGTCGGTCTATCTGAGGTACTTATTTGCTCACGCAACTACCGCCACCCTAACCTAACCTAACAAACCTTCTCCTAATCGATACTAATACACAGTAACAATTTCATCAAAATCTGGTGGAAACACCTACCAACAACTTTGTTATGAGTCTGAAAAAAGCTCTCTCAATATCGGATTGAATTCGCATACATTTAAAGTGGAAAAAAGTGGAAGCAAAAGATATTTTTATTTTATTTTTGTTTTTACTTTACATTTATGTAGCACCATAATTGGGCGCCAACGTAATCTTGATTCCAAGGTACACGCAAAAAAAGACACAAAACGAACTGGACAAGAATATGAGTAGTTTTCGTGCCTATTGGAAGAAAGTCAGAATTCAGCGAAACAGTTCAGAATTTTTTTAGTGCGACTAGTTTTAGAATCTGATGCAACATTATGCAACATTACCTTCTAATGTATTTTATTGGATTTAAATATTTTCTGTAGTTTTCTTTTCTTTATCATAAACTGAATCGATGCACGATTTTCTGAACGTGATATTTTTCCATTATTACACGTATTCAATTGTGTAATGATTTGCATATATCATATAAGTATTTTAACTTGGTTTAGTAAGGTTGATTTTAGCAAATTCAGTTTTAGGAGCGAAAATAACATTAACGCTGTTCTGGTGGTAATTTGATATGCAGCCTTCTCCTTACCTAATACATCGCTAGGAATTCCATAAATAGCAGGGAAAAAATACTATAACTGCTGTTATGTGGACTGCCATTGTGGTTTCTGTCCTTTACGATGGTCCACCAGTATCACGCAAACGTCGCTTTGCCTTTGACGATGGGAATGGCATGGCCAATTGTGGATTAAGTATCAGCTTATGACGAACTTAAGAATCATATGTAAAATATCATAGTACCTAAGGAACGAAAAAATAGCATCATTTTACGTAATTCTCTGTACTTCGTTTTATACGAGTATTTTAAATACTTATTACATTTTATGCACCATCTTAAGTTGGTGTCTTTGGTGACCACTATTGAAATTTTACTTAGAACATTTTGATCTTTTGAAAATGGTGTCAAAAGGACCCATTAAAAAGGATAAAGTGGGTTGATGTTCTCAAGGAAAATATTTCGTTTCAAAAATACGCTAATTTTAAGTTAAAAATGACGAACGTGACCAACATTGGCTTTAAAGTTTATTTTTTGCAATAGATTTTTTTTTTAATTGTGTGTATTACACTATATTGGCACTTATTTTTTGGTACACATGCTGCTTGATTTGTGACGCAATGATGACAAATTACCTTTTTCAATGATGAACTGGACAGTTCACAGTTAATCGGGATTTGACTGTTCTCAATAAATTTTTTTTTTAATATTAATGTTGTTAAAGAGATTTTGTGCACACACTTAAAAAAATTTAAAAAAAAAAATCCACATTTGTGCAAATTTGGAGTCGGTTTTGTCATCTGTATATAAATAGGCAAATGAAATCGGTTCAGTCCCTGTTTCCATACCTAAATCTTTACCGATTTGCTTGTGAGGTGGAGCAGTGTATAGCATTATATTTTTTTTAAAAGTGGGCGGTGTGTAATGCGTGTATGGGTACAAGGAAAATTGGAAACTAGATGGCTATAAATTGTCATCAGGTTTCTACAATGTATACTATATATACAAAGCTGGTTTGATGTTATCAAGGCCGAAGTAGCCGGAGCGAGAGCCATTAATACGCTAGCTTTTGTCGTTGGGGGGGTAAGTGGATACTTCGACCTACCAGGAGACCCTCACTACATAATTTTATTGTAGACTCTCTTAGTAAAAACTAAACAAAACAAACTATCTCTACACTGGACCAGTATGACCATGAGTTCAAACTAAACTAAACCCCTTCATGGTCACGTATGAGATTCAGAAACTATATAAAACAAAAAGAAGGTACCAATCTTAACATCAATAAAAAAACAACCTCTATCTGCATACATATCTTCTGGATGTTTTTGAAGATATAACGCTCTTAACCCTCCCTACCTATGGTCTCACATTGCGCAAATATTAAGAAGACCCCAAAAGCGCCCTTGTCCTTGTCCCTTACATCACAATAAGGAGAAACTATTTAATTTAGTTCAACATATTAAACATATCGTTTATTCACATAAAGAAAAATTTAAAAGGTATGCATTCATATCAAAATAGCCTAATAAAATTTACATACTAAAAAGATATGTCTTAAATTTTAGATATTAGATATTTAACAACAAGCAAAAGAATATATCTATACGATTGAGTGTTGCTTTAGTTCAAAAGCTTATTTTTTTGAATTGTATAAATTCGTTCTAGCAACACAATTCAATTTATGTTTAAAGAAATACTTAAGTATTCATTTTAAATTTAAAAGTGCATGGAATATTATTCAAAAATAATAGTTAAATTGTTCATGTACGAAATAATATAAATTATCTAAGGTATTACGAAGAATACAAAAACGTAAAATTTAGTGCAAGTAAAACTTTGATAGAATTCTATCCACTGCAATCTATTCATTGATTCGATCTTGAATGCAAAACAAAAAAAAATATAAACAAAGAGAGAGTTAGCAACTTATGTTGCACAAACAAAAAAATGTATATACCATTAATGCATATGTACTAATTTTAGTTGATCACTCAAGATGAAGTTATCCACTATTATCCGAACTTTGAGATGACAAGCACCCACGCTCTTTTATTTACGCAAAGCTTTTATCAACATAACTTTATGTTAGCAACATCTCTCATTAAGTTATAAGTATGCGTGCATGCATTTACATTATCAACATTTCTCAATTTTACTTAAGTTTCACTTTGCACTATTTTTTTTGTTTTCTTTATCAAAATTTTTTATTCCTGACCAAATTATATGAAATTCTTTTATATATAAAAATATACTGTATAATCACTCACTTTGTACAAACTCGGCGCGTCGTCCATCGATGAAGGCCTTCATGGATTTTGAGCTGATGAGTTGCTGAAGAGCTGATTTTTTTAAATTTTAAGGGTTGCTCAAAAATTTTGTGCTTGAGCAGGATACCAATTGAGCATGTTGGTATCGTGCGAAACACTGCCACTGTATATATGGCTTAAATCATTCAACATAGGAATTGCATATCCTTAATTTTACAATTTTAAACTATTTGAATTTAAGTTTATTTTTTAGGTTGCACTATTTTAAATTTTGTACTTAGTAATTTTTTGTTAACACATAAACATACGAGTATGCATACTAACAAAATTAAGTGGGTATGCAATTTCTATGCCGGAATAATTACCTTATATACTTATCCACTAAACTATTTTTAATCTTCTATGCACTTTTTCTTACACTAATTTTTTACGACAATTATTAATCTAATACAAATTTGGTTTTATTTCGCAATTCAATTATTAAATTATCGAGTATTTTTATATTGTATATAGAGACTTTTCATTGCCTTTTTGACTTTTTTTTTAACTATTTTTTCTTTCTACGAAATAATACCGATATGTATATAAGTACCGGTAAGAATATGATTGTTCCTTTTTCACGATTTTTCAATTCTGATATTATATTTTTAATGATTTTCTTAGCCAAATTTTTTAATACTAAACCGACACTTTTTATGAAATTTTTACTTGTTTCTCTTAATTCAGTTTTTAGCATGCTCTATTTTAATCAATTTTAACGCGATTTTTAATTTACTTCGACGCGACGTTTATAGGACTTCAACCCACGCTTTCAATACGGTTTCACCAACTAGTTTCTTTATTTCTTCTTTGGTGTTTTTGATGCTAAACAACCGATAATACCGCCGTTGTTTTCTCGTCTCCAAGTGGAATTTTATGAGATAAAATCTCAATGCACAGGAGAACTGTCTGATAGGGGAACTGATTAAAACTTTTTGTATAAACTTTTAACACAGAAAGTCAATGATAATCATTCAATATAAAGATGCCAATGGGATCAATAGGTCTGAAATTTATTATGCAAATTAATTATCATAAGCCAAAAAAAAATTTACCAAGTTTTATTTTTACCTGCATTTGATAATTTGGTAGGAAAATCTCGAGTTTTAAGGAGGAATCTCGGAAACCTTTTTACAAAAATGTTTTCGCAATGAGAATTTCAAACTTTTCAATTCTCTTCTGAGCCAAGTGAGTGCACGATGTATGTGCTATATTGAGGTTAAAACTTTTAATTTAGTAATGTTTGGTACGTGTGATCAAGACAACAGAAATTAACTTAATTTTCGTTTATATTCGCTGCTATCCAATTAAAGACTTTAACATTTTAACATTCATTAAAACTTTGTTTTACCAACAATTTATTTGTTTTCTATAAGAAAAACTTTGCAAATTAAAGTGTGACTTTAAATTTCAAGATTTTTATAAAATTTTCAAAACTATGCATATTGCATTTGAATTCTTTTATTTGGATTTTAAATTTAGCAGAATTTACGCAAAATTAAATTTGATTCCAAAGAACTTACTGAATTTTATGAAGTTAAATTTGGTCGTGTTACTCGTTCAGCGGCTCAAAGAGAAAGGAAGTTTAGAATTTCTTACTGAAGTAAGTTGCAGATTTCAATTTCAGAACCAGGGTTACATTTTTGCATTGGGCTTGAACAAATGCTTTCAAGCATTTAGTGCTACCAAATTGCTAACATTTTCATATTACGATTATATGAAGTTGAACATAAATTTTTAAAAATCAGAAATTATTTAGAATTTTGAGTGAACTGAAAAGTTGTTCATTACAAAACCTGATAATATCTTGTTAATTAACATAGATATTAGCCGGAAAAACAATGTTGCTACTGACGGATATCCTTGGCATGGTATGTGCCTACTGATTTGCCTTGTAAATCTTCCAGTTTGTAGTAATGACGACCTAGCTTTTCGCTAATACGAGCTTTTAAGAACACGGGACTAAATTTTGCATTGAACTGTTTCTCAAAGTTACTTTGGGCAAAGTTGCGCCGAAATACCTCTTGACCTACCACGAATGAAACTGGGCGAGATCTTAAATTATATTGTTTCTCGTTATTTTCAAATGCTTTCCTAATGTTTTTACCAATGTTTTTACGTAGAAGTGCTAGCTGATCATCCCTATTGAGCTTGCATTCGGCTTCGTCCAAGATTTTCAAATTTTTTAATAGTGCATACGTAGATCCGTGAGTGATCATATCTAGACCAAAAAGTGCGTGGTATGGCGAGCAATTAATAGATTGATGAACTGAGTTTCTGAGGGCACAGCTGATTGCAGTTAAGTTCTCGTCCCATTGTCGGTGATCATTCTTTAAATAGGCTCTTATGGATGCGATAAGTGAACGGTTAACGCGTTCTGATGCGTTTGACTGTGGGGAATGTATTGCTGTGTAAACGTGAGATATCCCAAGTTTAGTCAAAAGTACATTAAAATCGCTCGACTTGAATTGCGATCCATTGTCGCTTACAATGATCTCTGGAACACCGTATACATGGAAAATATTTTCCAAAAGAAATTTTTGAATCGCCGCTGAGCAGAATTTTTTAAGTGGGCATAGCCAATGAAATTTTGACATATGGTCAAGAACAATTAGTAAACCAATGTGGCCGTTTTTACTTCGTGGGTAAGGACCCAAAATGTCTACATATAGCCTTTGAAAAGGCCTACAAGATGGTGATTGAGCTCCCATTGGTGGTCTTAAGCACATGTTTGGTGCCTTTGTTGTTTTGCATATCTCACAATTTCTTACAAAAGTTCTTATCTCGCTTACCATTCCTGGCCAATAAAAATGTCGTCTAACCAGATCTAACGTTTTTCCTATACCTCCATGAGCTGAAACGACAGACTCATGAGCTCTTGAAATTACTTGATTTCGAAGATTTTTCGGAATCCATATTTTCCACGAATTTTGCTCTTGTTCAAGTTCGCCACTGTAATGTTCAGTTCGAAAATAGACAAATTTATCTACGATTTTTATATCGGGGTATTTTTCCTGATGAGCAACAATTCTCTGTTTAAGATCCTCATAATCAGCATCTTGAAAATGGATTGAATTTAAGTCTATCTCTGGACCTACGTCATCTAAAGCTAAAGCCTCACAATAAATACGCGACAGGGCATCAGGCACTACGTTTTCCTTTCCTTTGCGATGGCTTACAGTAAATTTATACGCTTGTAGCTTCAAAGCCCATCTCGCAAGTCGTCCGCTCAAATCTGGTTGTCGCATTAACCACACCAAACTTGAGTGATCGGTAATCACCTCAAATTCGTGCATTTCCAAATAGCAACGAAATCGCTTTATGGCCTCAATAGCCGCCAAACACTCGCGCTCTGTAACACTGTAATTTCGTTGGGCTGTGTTTAATTTCTTTGACATGTATGCAATTGGCTTTTCGGCTCCATCGTCCGAAATTTGCACAAGCACAGCGCCAATACCGAAATTACTAGCATCACAGTGCACATAAAACTTTTTCGAAAAATCAGGATTTGTGAGGACCGGTGCCGAAGTGAGTAAAGACTTAACTTTCTCGAACGCCTTTTGGGCATCACTGGTCCACACAAATTTCTGTTTCGTCGATAAAGTTTCTGTTATTGGGAAAACGACTTCGGAGAAATTCTCCACGAAACGCCTATACCAGCCTGCTAAACCTATGAAACCTCTAACCTGTTTAATATTTTTTGGTGCAGGCCAAGATAAAATTGAATCAATTTTTTCTGGATCCGTAGCGATCCCACCATTTCCGATAAGGTATCCTAAATACTTCACTTTCGTGACACAAAATTTGCTTTTGCTCACGTTTATAGTTAAATTTGCTTTCCTGAACTGTTCAGCTATTCTGACTAAAATAGAGCGGTGTGTTTCGAAGTCTTCTGAAACGATACAGAGGTCATCGAGGTAGCCGAAGACGCAGTGTCGTAAGTCTGGAGGAATAAGTTGATCTGTCAACCTAGACATAGTTTGAGCGGCATTACATAAGCCGAAGGGCATCACCACAAATTGATATAAGGGGCGTCCTGGTACGGTGAATGCTGTTAGTGCTTTCGATTGCTCAGAAAGGCCAATTTGCCAAAAAGCATCTTTCAAGTCTATTTTTGTAATAATATTGGCTTTTGGTAATCTTGCAAATATGCCCTCGATGCTTGGCAAAGGGTAAGCGTCTTTTTTCGTTACGCTATTGACCTTTCTGGCATCTAGGCACAACCGCACTTTATTTGGCTTGACAACCAACCTCATTGGTGAGCTCCAAGGGCTCATTGATGGCTCTATTACTCCTAACTGTAACATTCTGTCTACCTCTTTGAAAATAAGTTCTTCTACTGCAGGTGAAACTGGATAGAAACGTTGTTTGATGGGCTTCGCCTCACCGACATCAATTTCATGCGTTATTAAAGAAGTTCTACCTAAACCTTCAGTCTCAAAATCTGGGAATAAAGATTTTACAGTTTCAAGCTGCTGGTACTGGTTCACACTAAGTGGATATAATTTTTCTTCTTCTGAGCTATCAGTTCTTAAAGGTTCTTTTGAAATTTCACAAGATGAAATAATATTTGGAGCAAGCTTAAATTCCTTCCAGAAATCGATCCCTAATATCAAACGCTGGGATAGATTTGGTATTATAAAAAACTTCAATTTTCGTATTTCATTTTTGTATTTCACTTCTAGTTCTAAAAAACCAGAAACCTCTTGAATATTGCCATCGGCAGTCTTAACAGTGGATTTTGTTTTATGAAAATTGCTATGCTTTGAAAAGTCTTGAAGCGCTAGGTCTGACCCAATACAACTAATGTTTGCCCCAGTATCCAATAATCCATATTCTGTATAATTTAGAAACGTGACTTTAGCATAGAAACGGTTATCTTCATTATTATTGAATACTGTGGAAACTATTAATTTTTTTGTTTGACGAAGAGCTTTCCAAAACCTACGTATTCTCAAAGTCGATCTTTTAGGTTTATCTACAGGAAAATCTAAATTTGTAAAATTCTCAAAAATCTTATTTCTTATGGCTTCATATTTTTTTACCCGTTCATGGTATGGTCTAATTGGAAATAACTTTGGTTTTATTTTTGGTAAATTTTCGCGCTTTAAAATTTTAATGTTAGAATAATCAAATTGGTTAATATTTTTTGTATCGGTTACCTCGGCTTGAAGAACTGAGCTAGCCGGCAATTGGCTAAGAAAGGACTTATCATTTGAGTTTAGCGAGGTGCTGTTCGGTTGTTTTTGAACGCCCCCGCTTTCGAGTTTTCCGCTTTCTTTGCTATGCATTTTTGACATTGAGGCTTATACGTATTTGGTGCCCCGCAACCATAGCAAAAAATTCTGCGTTCATTAACACAATCTTCCCAGTGATGGCCTTCTTCCTCACAGTTCCAGCACTTCGAGACTTGTCGTTGCAATGCAGCAATGGAATTCGAATCGGATTGATCATAAATGTCGTTAATTGTAGTATCGACTTTTGAATCGACACAATCAACTTCTGAAATATTTTTTCTCTGAACATAATTATTTGGAAAATTTCGCGTCTGGTGACTTCGCTTAAATACTTCTTCAGCTAACAGATTTTCTCGTTTTTGACAAAGATTACGTAATTGACCCATGGACAAAATTTTAACATAAAGTAACTCATGCCTGATGTCGGGTCTAAGATTTTTTGTAATAATTTCTATTAAATCTCTATCTGAAACGCGCTGAGTTAAACGATCAGTAATGGCTAATATCTCTTCATAAAACTCATCAAATGTTTCATTAATTTTCTGTTTTCTGCTTCGAATCTCTTCCATGATATCAAAATCGGTTTTGAAATCTCTAAATTGAATTCTGAGGGCATCACAAAATGAATCCCACTGAATTCCTTCAACTTGGACTTGCCTGTGGTAGCGCCAGAACCAATCCCTGGCCTTACCAATAAGCAAAACGTGTAAATTACTACACAAAGCCTGGAAATCATTACCCAAACTGGAGAATGTCAAGGAACGAATTCTGTAAAGAAAATCATCAACTCCTAAACCTTTGCTTGAACCGTCGAACTTTACATTCCAGTTCTGTATGATTGTCGTAGCCTTATCTGCACGTAAATTTGAATGGAATCTGTTCTGAATATGCTCTGGTTCCTGCCTCGGAACATTTCCAATATTTAAATTCAAAGGTGGATTTGAATAAGCAAAACTATTTTGATTCGAATTTGAATCATTATTCAGCACAACAGGATTTTGTCTCTGAACATTTTCAACAGTTGGATTTGGCTGAGCATTTAAATTTCTATTCACATCAGAGCCACTTTGTAAATTCAAGTTATTTAGCATTCGCGCCAAAGAACTTTCAATTAAATTGACAACACGATCATAGTCAAAAGCTTGTGAATTGTTTACTTCAGGTATAGTACGGTTTATTTCAGGGATCACACGGTTTACTTCAGGTATAGTACGGTTTATTTCAGGGATCACACGGTTTACTTCAGTGATCATACGATCATCATTGCTTGGATGCCTACGCGAAGATTCTCGAGAAAAATCTAAGTCTAAGAGTGGTAACGAATGATTCGGATTATTTGGAATAATGTTATTACTGTGCGAGCTCGGATTCGAATATTGTGCACTGCCTTCTTCAACACGACGTCTAAATTCACGCGTATTATGACGCTTTGAGATAGCACCGCGACCTCGACTATTTGAGTTACTACGACCGCGCGCTGAATTTGTATTAGTATTGCTTGCATTATTACTAGTAGCTGGTATTTCAATTGTTATAGGAAGTAGTTCTGCAACTAACGCTGAACGCCTACAGTTAGGACATTCTGACGAATCGATGAGCCAATGCTCGATACACGATTTATGAAAAACGTGGTTACAACGCGTTATCAAACATTCAGACCCATTGGCCAATGCTTGAATGCAAATTGTGCAATTTGTTTCCTGGTGAGGAATCAAAGACGGAATGTCATCAGAGCTATGTCTGACAGCCATTATATTTTATTCACAAAAAAAAATTTACATAAAAAAACTATCAACAAAAAAAAATTTTAATTACGACCGCAAAAATAAACTTTAAAAAGTGTATTATTTTCTCCTTAATTATAGTGATGTGCTTCCAAGGACAAGGTTCTAATATTAGTTAAGATTGATATGGGATAAAAAAACAGGGCTATTGATTTAAGAAAGTATGAAATTTTTCAAAACTGAAATGCAAAGGCAAATAAATTTTAACTAAACTTTAAATTCGTTGGACAGATTTTGTTCATAGCAGAACTATCTGTATTTCCAAACAAAATAACAAAATCTAGCAAAAGCCTTTAGTAAATATCGGTCAGATAATCGCTTGAGCAATTAATCTGCATGTCCAGATGTTAGTCTAAGGCATAGCAAAACAGTAAACCAAAATGTGGAAAATAAAAAAAATTCAATTTCCTAAAAAATTCGCTTATTGGTGTTATTAAGCTAAGTTGATTTTGCCGGAATTTTATGAACGAAATTATGATTTGAGAGCTTAAAGGTCGACAGCTGATCGGACTATATTGCCAATCAGTCGAAATTCCGTAAAAGATCAAAAGATTATTCGCTCATAAAGAATTCAAACAAAGTTTCAACCAACATACACGAAATTCAAATATTGAAATTTATAGACGGAAAAGGAACAGACATCTCTTAAGGATCAGTCTGCCCCACGTTGGGCGCCATTTTATGTAATGCGTGTATGGGTACAAGGAAAATTGGAAACTAGATGGCTATAAATTGTCATCAGGTTTCTACAATGTATACTATATATACAAAGCTGGTTTGATGTTATCAAGGCCGAAGTAGCCGGAGCGAGAGCCATTAATACGCTAGCTTTTGTCGTTGGGGGGGTAAGTGGATACTTCGACCTACCAGGAGACCCTCACTACATAATTTTATTGTAGACTCTCTTAGTAAAAACTAAACAAAACAAACTATCTCTACACTGGACCAGTATGACCATGAGTTCAAACTAAACTAAACCCCTTCATGGTCACGTATGAGATTCAGAAACTATATAAAACAAAAAGAAGGTACCAATCTTAACATCAATAAAAAAACAACCTCTATCTGCATACATATCTTCTGGATGTTTTTGAAGATATAACGCTCTTAACCCTCCCTACCTATGGTCTCACATTGCGCAAATATTAAGAAGACCCCAAAAGCGCCCTTGTCCTTGTCCCTTACATCACAATAAGGAGAAACTATTTAATTTAGTTCAACATATTAAACATATCGTTTATTCACATAAAGAAAAATTTAAAAGGTATGCATTCATATCAAAATAGCCTAATAAAATTTACATACTAAAAAGATATGTCTTAAATTTTAGATATTAGATATTTAACAACAAGCAAAAGAATATATCTATACGATTGAGTGTTGCTTTAGTTCAAAAGCTTATTTTTTTGAATTGTATAAATTCGTTCTAGCAACACAATTCAATTTATGTTTAAAGAAATACTTAAGTATTCATTTTAAATTTAAAAGTGCATGGAATATTATTCAAAAATAATAGTTAAATTGTTCATGTACGAAATAATATAAATTATCTAAGGTATTACGAAGAATACAAAAACGTAAAATTTAGTGCAAGTAAAACTTTGATAGAATTCTATCCACTGCAATCTATTCATTGATTCGATCTTGAATGCAAAACAAAAAAAAATATAAACAAAGAGAGAGTTAGCAACTTATGTTGCACAAACAAAAAAATGTATATACCATTAATGCATATGTACTAATTTTAGTTGATCACTCAAGATGAAGTTATCCACTATTATCCGAACTTTGAGATGACAAGCACCCACGCTCTTTTATTTACGCAAAGCTTTTATCAACATAACTTTATGTTAGCAACATCTCTCATTAAGTTATAAGTATGCGTGCATGCATTTACATTATCAACATTTCTCAATTTTACTTAAGTTTCACTTTGCACTATTTTTTTTGTTTTCTTTATCAAAATTTTTTATTCCTGACCAAATTATATGAAATTCTTTTATATATAAAAATATACTGTATAATCACTCACTTTGTACAAACTCGGCGCGTCGTCCATCGATGAAGGCCTTCATGGATTTTGAGCTGATGAGTTGCTGAAGAGCTGATTTTTTTAAATTTTAAGGGTTGCTCAAAAATTTTGTGCTTGAGCAGGATACCAATTGAGCATGTTGGTATCGTGCGAAACACTGCCACTGTATATATGGCTTAAATCATTCAACATAGGAATTGCATATCCTTAATTTTACAATTTTAAACTATTTGAATTTAAGTTTATTTTTTAGGTTGCACTATTTTAAATTTTGTACTTAGTAATTTTTTGTTAACACATAAACATACGAGTATGCATACTAACAAAATTAAGTGGGTATGCAATTTCTATGCCGGAATAATTACCTTATATACTTATCCACTAAACTATTTTTAATCTTCTATGCACTTTTTCTTACACTAATTTTTTACGACAATTATTAATCTAATACAAATTTGGTTTTATTTCGCAATTCAATTATTAAATTATCGAGTATTTTTATATTGTATATAGAGACTTTTCATTGCCTTTTTGACTTTTTTTTTAACTATTTTTTCTTTCTACGAAATAATACCGATATGTATATAAGTACCGGTAAGAATATGATTGTTCCTTTTTCACGATTTTTCAATTCTGATATTATATTTTTAATGATTTTCTTAGCCAAATTTTTTAATACTAAACCGACACTTTTTATGAAATTTTTACTTGTTTCTCTTAATTCAGTTTTTAGCATGCTCTATTTTAATCAATTTTAACGCGATTTTTAATTTACTTCGACGCGACGTTTATAGGACTTCAACCCACGCTTTCAATACGGTTTCACCAACTAGTTTCTTTATTTCTTCTTTGGTGTTTTTGATGCTAAACAACCGATAATACCGCCGTTGTTTTCTCGTCTCCAAGTGGAATTTTATGAGATAAAATCTCAATGCACAGGAGAACTGTCTGATAGGGGAACTGATTAAAACTTTTTGTATAAACTTTTAACACAGAAAGTCAATGATAATCATTCAATATAAAGATGCCAATGGGATCAATAGGTCTGAAATTTATTATGCAAATTAATTATCATAAGCCAAAAAAAAATTTACCAAGTTTTATTTTTACCTGCATTTGATAATTTGGTAGGAAAATCTCGAGTTTTAAGGAGGAATCTCGGAAACCTTTTTACAAAAATGTTTTCGCAATGAGAATTTCAAACTTTTCAATTCTCTTCTGAGCCAAGTGAGTGCACGATGTATGTGCTATATTGAGGTTAAAACTTTTAATTTAGTAATGTTTGGTACGTGTGATCAAGACAACAGAAATTAACTTAATTTTCGTTTATATTCGCTGCTATCCAATTAAAGACTTTAACATTTTAACATTCATTAAAACTTTGTTTTACCAACAATTTATTTGTTTTCTATAAGAAAAACTTTGCAAATTAAAGTGTGACTTTAAATTTCAAGATTTTTATAAAATTTTCAAAACTATGCATATTGCATTTGAATTCTTTTATTTGGATTTTAAATTTAGCAGAATTTACGCAAAATTAAATTTGATTCCAAAGAACTTACTGAATTTTATGAAGTTAAATTTGGTCGTGTTACTCGTTCAGCGGCTCAAAGAGAAAGGAAGTTTAGAATTTCTTACTGAAGTAAGTTGCAGATTTCAATTTCAGAACCAGGGTTACATTTTTGCATTGGGCTTGAACAAATGCTTTCAAGCATTTAGTGCTACCAAATTGCTAACATTTTCATATTACGATTATATGAAGTTGAACATAAATTTTTAAAAATCAGAAATTATTTAGAATTTTGAGTGAACTGAAAAGTTGTTCATTACAGGTGCCACGCCCGTAAATGGAAAAAACGCTCTCACATCTAAACCACTGCATCGACTTTTTTTTTGAAATTTGCTATAGAGATAGGGTTTGCACTAAGGACCGATAACATGATCATTATGTTTTAAGTGGGCGGTGCCAATGATGACAAATTATCTTTTTCAATGATGAACCGGACAGCTTACAGTTTTTTTTATAATATTAATATTGTAAGAGAGATTTTGTGCAACATCCACACACACCTAAAAAGAATTTAAAAAAAGCAAATCCACATTTGTGCAAATTTGGTGTCGGTTTTGTCATCTGTGTATAAATAGACAAACGAAATCGGTTCAGTCCCTGTTTCTATACCTAAAACTTAACCGATTTGTTTGGTTGTGAGGAGGCGCAGTGCATATTATTATATTTTTGAAAGTGGGCGGTGTCACGCCCCTAAATGGGTTAGCGCTAAGGAACGATATCATGACCATTAAATAAAAAACGTTTTCACGATAGGGCTGACACTAAAAAACGAGAATATGACCTTTTCGTTTTAAAGTGGTCGGTGCCATGCGCTCACGGCATTGATCTTTATAAACTTTGCTATGGGGATTGAATGAACATATGCATCGCACAAAATGCAGTTTGTCATTGGTTTGCATTTTATATTGCAAACTTTTCACTATGAATTATCTAATAAAATATTAAATATGTATCACGAAACGTACTTTAGTTCTATATTTGAAATTTGCGCCTTAGTTTTTATTTCGATGGCACATTTTTGATACAATTTTTTCTTTTGAAGTTAAAATATTTGTTTTCTCAGAAAAGACCTTCATGCGTATGCAGCAAAATGGAAATCTGGCGACGATTTCTTAACATGTTTAATTTTTTTGTTTTTAATAAACCTAACACCTTAAAGCCAATTTTTGGCAAGAATTGCTTAAAATCAAATCGGTCTTAAGTAATACTAGCCAACAACTGTTTTAAGATCTAAAACATTTTGAGTTTAACCTGTGAAAAACTAAAAAATATAACGTCTTTTTTGATTTCAGGTGACGGTATATAAGAAATTCTAAAAATAGAAATTTTAAACAAATTTTAACCATAATTAGCATTGTTGTTTTAATATTAGATGAAATAATAAATAGAAGTATGTAGAACACATAACACACGTGCTGCATCACCTGATTGTGTATAACCAACTTTGTTGCACAATTTTGTTTATTCTGTGCAATCTTTATACCCCCATTGTCTGTTGACTTTTGTTGTCATTATCGTGTGTGCAATAGACAACTTCAGCTCTATGTGTGTACAGTGTACACACTATTGCAACATTTCATTGTTGCTGCTTTTCATTACAAATATATACTTTCATATACGTGTATGTAGGTACTGCTATTGTCTATGATTTTTATTCAGAACATACTCACATATGTACATACATAACATGCATTTTCCGAACAAGTTATCAAGCAAAGTTTGATTCAACAGCCATGTTGCATGCCTTTAACCAGTTGCTGTCAGTATAGTCTTCTTTAAAATGTTATTAGCTAAGTGAAACCAAAGAAAATATCTCACAAAATTAAGAAATAAGTAGTATAAAATTGTCAAAAAATGTTGGGCAAAATTGTAACATAAAAAATAGTCTAATTTACAAAAATAAAAAAATTTAACTTTTACTAGAAAAATACTAGAAAAAGTTGAATAGCATACAAAATAAAAAAAGAAACGAATTACCTATATATAACAGTAACAAAAATATCGAAAAGTCGATTAACAATAAAGAAATTTCACAAACAAGTAAGGAGCACGAGTAACACTGAAAAATAGAAGCTTATTAAAAAGTATTGAATAAAGTAACATCAGAAAAAATCACAAAAACCATAAAAGGTTTTCAAAAATCTCTAAAGGATGTTTAAAATAAAATTCGAAGAAATCGAAAGTTATCGCAAAATATCGAAAGTGTTAAAACATTGAAAAAATTAGTGTATGTGGAATATAACCGAATGGTTTTGACAAAGTCGTAAAGCATCAAAAAACTTGAGCACTATCAGCTAAATAAAATTCGAATAGCATTTAATCGAAGGTGAAAGAAGTGAGTAACACAGTAATAGAGAGGTATAATGATAAAGTAGAGCAATATTGAATAACATTGTGCGATTTCAAATTTCGCGATAGAAGTCAAAAACTATTAGGTATATTAAAAAATTTAATTTATTAGAAATTATGATATAAATCGAAAAGCATCGAATATCATCAAAAAGACAATTCAATTCAATAGAACTGAACAAAATTAGATTAAAGCGGTGCAGATTCGTACAGTTTTAACTTTTTGGCTAAATAAAAAACAAACTAACAACTTATTCAAAATAACTATTACAGTACAGTCGGGTATTGTGGAATACCTATTTTTTAATTCTATATTGTGGACAAACTTTTCGTTAGAATTCTCTTGGTATGTAATTTGTCTATATCTGATTTATTCAGCAAGTTTGTAAATAGTTCAGTTGAAAAGTTATAATGACTAAAGGAAAGTAACACTGAAAATCACGATTTGAAAACGGGTATTGTGGAATACATAGGGCGTCTATTCCACATTATTCAATGCAAAAACTAGTAAAATAAAAACTACACAAATCTATAAAATTTATAAGCTTTTATTATTTTAAGTATAAACTAAAGAATCAAGCCTACCTAGTTTCACTTAAATTAATTTTGTTAAGAAAAAATTATAAAAAACAAAGAACTTTGATATCTTTTTCTATAGAAAGCTCCAGTCGTGTAGACTGGTACAAAAGCTAAAACATAAAATAGAACAAACGTCCAAACTGTGAAACCGAATTTAATGAAATTTGGTAAAGAAGTAGACTGACTGAGGAAGAACATTTTCTGAATGCTGAGCTGCGTCACGCCCCTTCAAAGAAAAAACGCAGTCACGACTTAGTCGCTAAACGGTTTTTTTATCAAATTTAGAAAAACGATTAACTAAACTCCAATAACGAATATAAAAATTTGTTTTTCTTATTCAGTGGATGGTGCTTCGATCAAAAAAAAAAAAAAAAAAAAAAATTGACTGCCATGGTTTGGATATGAACACCTTAAGTTTTATTTAGTTCCGATATAGAAGAGAATTGGATTTCAAAACGAGGCTGTACTTAACGTTTTAAGAAAAACTCAAAACTTTAAAATCATCAAAATAAGAAGATCGGAATAAAATAAGATAAGAAAAATGTTGGCTTGATTAAGATAAAAGGGTTCCACTTTATGTATAATTTCTTTATTTTCATAGGTTTTTTAAAATGTGTTGCGCCCCCCACTAAACTTTTAAAATCTTTTCCATAAAAATAAGGCTTTATGGAAAAGTATAAAAATGGGTCTATAATGTTGAATTAATACAAGTCATGCTTAAAGAACATTTACGAAAATTTTTTTAAACTTTAATTGAATTAAATTTTCGTATGCTAAAATGGACACTGCTTGGAAATAGATAAAAGATCATTCAACGAAGATCAACTTACTCCTATTTACTTAAGAAATTGTAACATCTTTTACTCTTCGACTGGATATGCACAAGGGTTAACAATGTTTTACTGCTATTTAGTAAGCCCCCAAGCTAAACTTTCAAATTTTTGCGTAATTTCAGCGCTTTTGTCTTTACATCATTTTACATTGTTCTCGGCCACATCATTATTGTTGTCATAATCATCATCGCTTTATAGGCTTCATCACAACGCATGAATGTGTGAATTTATGAACACAAGCAAAGCTCATATCTCGTCGTAACATAATCAGAGATAATCTAAGTCTATGTCACCTACCAACACAAAAATATTTTGTGACTGATTTGAAATAATCTTTTATTAGAGCATAACTGCTGAAGCTTTTATGTAACATAGAGACTTGATGACAATTTTTATTTTTTACAAATTCTACAACTATTGCTGAAAGTCTCCCGCAAATTTTACATTATGTGACGCATAAGCTGTTGCAACGAAGAAAATCCTTTAAAAAAAAATTTTCAAAATAGAAATTCAAACAATTAAAAGTGTCATAGCAGCTTTACTCTAAGCTACAGCATTTTCACATCTCTTTTTCCTTTGTAAACATTTCCACATGACTGCGCTATGATTGCGTGTGCATTATAGTCTTTTCTCTTTATTATCTTCGCAACAATGGGTACATTTGTAGGTGTAGGTGTTTTTTGTCAACAGACTCGGAAAATCAGGAAACAAAAACAAAAGCCTAAAATAGACTACATAAAACAAGAGGAAAACATAAAAGAGTCTATCACTATCATAATTTTTCTTTCATTTTGTTATTTTTTTTTATCATGCATTTTATACTCCATTGTTTAACGTTTTATAAGAGAAAATTCTCTTTGGTAAGTGGCAGAAATGTCTGCTTCCTTCTCATTCTATTTGGAAACAGCATAATCCATTATAAGGAAACTATCACTCAGACACTGTTGTTGTCTAAGAAAAATGCAAGTTTTGTTATCCATCCGTTTGCAAATAAACTTTTGATGACAGCGCATTGTCTTAGAATTTAGAATTTATGTTACTCTGCGCTGTTACTCGTATTATTTATTATTTCTCTTTTATCATCAAAATATATTATGCATTTATATTTGTGACTCTATCATTTATATTGTTTTTTGACACCGTTTTTGTTTCTGTGTAATTTTTATTTGTGATAACAACAATGCCAGTCTTCTTTCATGGAAATAATTCTTCAGTTTTGCATTTAGGTATAATGCTATTCCGTTGAAAATTTCTAACCTAAAAAATTTCTTAAAAGCTACAGCGTTAAATATTGAGAGCACTGCATGGAAAAGAGAGACCAGAATGTGTAAATTGTGCAAGCAATGAAAAAAAGTTTGTACCTTTAAATAAAAAATGGTCCAAGATAGTACCACAAAAACTTTATCTAATAAGATTGTTGACAAATTAGCTTACTTTCCAAGATATTTGATAATTCATATCATATTTTTATCTAAATTTTTATAAGAGTCCCTTTAAGAAACTTTAAAATCAAACTTCATTAAATCAAAGACAGTTTTGAATGTTTTACCGCTTTAACTTCCCTTAGTGAAAACAACCAGGTATCCCTTCAGTGGGTGCCTTCGCATTGCGAAATTTTAGGAAATGAAAAGGCAGATCTATCAGCGAAAACGGGAGCTCTTTTTGAGGATCAACATATTAAAATTCCAGCACCGCTTAAACATTTCTTCTCTTTAAAGAACGCTCAAATGTTCTCAGTACCGAATAGACGCTGGGAACAATCCCCCACTAGCGCTATGACAAAGTATTTTTGGCCTCGTTTTCACAAAGCAGATTATTCCAAATATTTACTATCTCTGACGCGGAGTGAGTGCATCCTGCCGACTAGAGTTGTGACTGGTCATTGTCTAATTGGTTATCATGCTTTTGGACTGGGCATAGTCTCCAACAACTGGTGCAGAAACAGTCACGAGCCTGAGGAAGAGGAAACAATTGAACACCTTTTATGTCTTTGTCCTGCGCTTGCAAGAACTAGACTGAAATGCTTTGGTCAGCCATTTTTTAATTCCTTAAAAGAACTCACTAAAATTCACCTAAGTGGCATTAGAGATTCGCTGTGCTTACAGGATCCTTCAGTTTGGATAAAACCAAATTGAAAGGACCAGAGTTTATGAATTGACGTTAATAAGAGAGTTTGTGGTATCACTATGGACCCTTGCGGTCTATGTGTGGCAATATTGCCGCCACCCTAACCTAACCTTGGGTCCTCAAATATACGGATATGTGTACTTAATTTGAACTTCCAATTCCGATCACAGAATGTAGTACAGCAATATGTATATACTGCTTGAAAAGTTGCGTGCAAGAAGGGCGTAGTACGACTTGGGGCGTTATTGCATAAATTAGTTCGCGGTAGGAAAACGGTTTTAACTCAAAACCAAGGTGCCAAACAAAAAAGCGCATATGGCAAAAAATGCTTAGAATTGTCCAGAGAGTACGTGTATTTTTTTTTTTTTTTTTTTAGTCAACTTTTGAAGAATTATAAAATGTTTGAAAAAATTCACACATATTTTTTTGAACGATTATAAGCATTTTCTTCCAAATACACTTTTTTCGTAAGGCACCTTGCTTTTGAATAAATAGCATTTTTCCGAACGGGTAAAAAATTGCTATGTTCGAGTGGCCATATTTCGATTAAATTTTAACTTAAGAAACTTTTCAGTAAAGCATTTTAAAGAAAATTTTTTCTTTTTATTTTTTTTTTAAAATTTGTCTTCACTCATCTTTGATCTAAACAAGTTATCACCAAAAGAGTAAAAAAAACAAGAATTCGAAATTTTTTTTTTTTTTGTCTTCAATATTTTTAGCAAAAGAAATTTGTTTTCTAATATTTTAAATCAGTGATATCCAAACTCAAATACTAGCTTATGTCAGAATGTTGCTTCTTTCGCTAAAAATTTTGAAGCTTATATTATATGAATATTTGTTTTTATACCCTACACCCAGGGTATATTCACTTTGTCCTTCCGTTTGTAACTCACAGAAGGAGGCGTGGCAGATAAAGAAAGTATATATATTCTTGATCAGCGTCACCTCCTGAGTCGATATAGCCATGTCCGTCTGTCTGGCTGGCTGGCTGGCTGGGTGGCTGTGTGTTGAAATACACTTTTTGGGAAAACTGAGACAGATAATTCAATAAAATTTGGTACACTGCCTTCGTCGTCAAAGATAGCTCGGGGGATTGAAAATGAGCGAAATCGGTCAACGGACACGCCTACCGCCCATACAAAAAATATATTCAAAATGCAATTTTAGGAATATTTTTCACGACAATGCAACCAAAATACGCATATATACTAAGAATTGCAAGCGCAAGCACTAAAAAAAACTGAACGAATTCGGACAAGAGGGCTTGGCACTTTTCACATAAGCAAAAGCTTTAAAACGCTATACTGAAAGCGTTTTTTGAGATATTCGAACCCAATTCGACTCAGACACTAAGAATCATAAATGAAAGCTCTCAACAAATATTGGATGAAATCAGACAAGGGGGCGTGGCACCTCCCATATAAGCAAAAGTTTCAAAATGCTATACTGAAAGAGTTTTTTGAGATAATCCAACCAAACTTCACTCAAATACTAAAAACTATAAATGCACGCTCTAAGCTAAAACTAGACGAACTCACGGACAAGAGGGCGTGGCATCTCTTATATAAGAAAAAGCTTCAAAACTCTACTGAAAACGTTTTTCACTCAGACACTAAAAACTATAAATGCAAGCTTTTTTTAAAATACTGCAGTGTAGGGTATTTAATGTTTGGCCAGGCCAAATTTTACACCCTTACTAGTTTTTATTTTCTTTTTGTAAAAATTTCATTAATTTGATATTAAATTTCTCAAAAAATTTTGAATTAGTTCTTTGTTTTTATATTATATATAGCAGTTTACTTACTGACTTCACATTAATGACATTAATGACTTACTTCACATTAATGACAGTATCCAGGGATGTTATTCTCTAAAAATTCATTAAAATCCATTACGCTGCTTCTGTGTAATATTGAATTAAAATATTCAATTCTTTAAAAGTGGGTGTGACACTCTTACCATCCCATCCACTTTTTGATATTTATAATCAGCACTTGTCCACCAAACTTAACCACCGTTTGCGAAATATGGCTCAATAAATTTTAATTTTAAAAGATTTCCCACGCCTTTCTATGAGTATATACAAGGTCAGAACTGATCTCAGTCACAATTGTACCAAATTGTGGTTGAAATTGTACCAAATTGTGGTCAAAATTGTACCAAATTTCGTTGAAATCTCTACAGCCGTTTGCAAAAAAAAAATATTTACCAGGTACAAAACTTAGACGCAAATATATGCTTGCATTTTAAAAAATTAAAATTTTAAAGAAATAAACAAAAACTCAAATTTATAAATAATTGAAGTGAAAGTATATTTCAATACCCTCATTAAAATCGGAGCCGGTTTCCCAAACAAAATGCTAACGTTACTCCAGTAATAGTCAAATGGATATATGCAATAACGCTCTATAATTTAAATTTTCCTTCTTCGATAATTCTGTCAACATGCATAGGTATTGTGTGCTAGCGGTAATCATTTACTCATTATGTTAGTGTTAATTGAATAAATTTGTTTTTCAGGCTTAAATGATGGTTTGTTCTTTCTTTTATAATCTTTAAATTAAATTATCTCGAAATGCCATTCTTCGACTTAGGGCGTTATTGCACGCAACGCCTCAATTATATGTATGTACTTACTATTTTATTTTGAATAGTTCAAAAAATTTTTCGAATTTATATTTAATTTTTATTAAAGATTAATTTAAAATTTTGCTAAAAGAAAACTATTTTTAAATGCGACAACAATCTAAATGAATGTGAAACATTCAAATACATGGTTTTTCCTTTTGTCAAATTTATTTACTATTCGTCTGGTCGAACTATAGAGTGAAACTTGTTTATTGCCCATATGTTCCTGTCGTGTTTCGATACGATAAAAATGAATTCAAGCGGTTTTGTGCGACCGACAGCCGCGGGCCCGTCTTCGCTGTTGTCGTCACCATTGTTGATTTGCCTTAATTTGGCCTGTAGGTTAATGGCTCGTTATTTGTTTTCGTATAAACGTTATTCTGATTGTTGCTTACGTTTGCGCTTCTAACTTGTTAATGTTTAATAGTTTGGCTTTGTTTCTTTTTTTTTTTTTTTTGTTCTTGATTATTTGTTAACTACAGGGTGCTTATTTACTTTTCCTTTATTAATACAAGTAGTGGGTTGAGTTTTCTTTTGTCGTTTTGTGTTTTTTGATTTGATTTCATTTATTTTGATAAAATTTCATTTCGCATGGTGTATTTCACTGTCAATACAAATGTTTCTAAATTTTATGTGTTATTGTCACGCTTGAGGTTTACTGTGAGAGTATGTTTGTAGGTGATAACCCAGTTGGAAATTTTTAGCACTATAAAAGATGCGAAACTGTAGCTATAGCAAAGAGAAAGCGCAAAAAAAATTTGTTTTTCTGTATAGAATTTGAAAATAGTGTTTTTGATGTACATAAAAACAATTGTATTTTATTTAAATGTATTTGCATTTAGCGCTATCTTACGTCGAAAATTTTTCGATTCAATAGCAATTTCTTTTGATTTAAAAATTTTTTTGTTTTGTGGTGTAATGTTGTGTTAAAAACATCTAAGTAATGTTTTTTAATATTCAATCTACAATCTACTTCAAGCCCTCAGCTGATGAACAGGCAAAAGAAGGCGGCCTTCTCTAAAGTAAATTGTTAAGCGTATCACTTCCTACATACCACGATAATGTTACATTTCAGAAATCACTTGAGGTTAACTTAAAACTAACTTATACATTAAAAAAATAACCAAAAACTTAATGCAATCTTCTTTAAAAACAAAACTAACTACCTTCTTTCTTTATCTCGTAAAACATGTAGAACAGTTGAAAGAGTCATCACCGGTCACAATCATATTGGCTACCTTGATGGTTACATATGACGCTGATATGATGACGACGAAGAGGGGAACTTAGAACATCTACTGTGTCATTACTTGGAGCATGGCAGATTTAGATTTAAAGCTCTTGAAGTAGTGTTCTTTAACAGTCCTGAAGAACTTCCTGAGTTTTGCGTTAGACCACTTAAAATTGTACAATGGCTTCTAGAGCCTTTTTTCTCAAGCCTGATGTGGGCTTAAAACCATTAAAATACACGTGACTCAATTTCGTTTATGATGTGGTATCACTATGGATCTTTTTAGTATATTAAGCTGCCATTTAAACCTAGCGTAACTTTTTATATAAAGTACATCTTCAAATAAAAAAAGTTTGAATCAAATAAACATTTATTTATTATATACAAAAAAAAAATGCCATTACTGCTTCATTCCATAAGCAGAAGCATATTTCCTACTTAGTTATTTCATGTATTGGTATTACACAATCATTTTAGCTTAAGTGTGAGTGCTATATATTGTATTTTTTACAAAAACATATTTAAATTCAAGGCTGTCTTTCATTATTTTTTTTTTCTCTCTTTGCACGTACTTCACTAAAACCACTATTTGAAAATTCCTCGAAATTTGATTTTTCTTGAGTTTGTTGCTTTTCTTTTCGTTGTCAGAGCTTTGGCTTCAACAATTGAATTATACTTAATATTTGGAATTTGCCTTCCATAGAAAAAGAGACTTTTATAAATTTTAAGTTATCAATTTCAAGTGAAAATGCTTCAATATGTAATGTGCACAGATTTTTCAAATGAAATACAAGATATAGTGGCTTCATGTTGAAAATATACGTTCCAAGGAATAAGAGGAATAAGAAGAAACAAAGAAAGGTATGATGTTTACCATTAAGTAGCGCATACCAATACGAAATATTTTCTTATTTGAAAAGCAACTATGGATACCTTTGTAGTGCTTACTCGTATATAATAGAAGATTTGTAAGATGTTAAGCCACATGAAAGCGCAGCCACGATAATTTTATGGTATGAGTTCGTTGCTAAGAATTGTACTTAAAGCACAAAGAAATAGGAAATAAACAGAATAAAAAAATTATGTTCAAAATTGAACTTAAAATGGTCTTTGTATTGAAGTGAAAATTGTGCACCTTTAATACAATGAAAAAAAATCAACTAAACTCGTCCAATTTGAGCTGACATATCTTGAAATGAAATAATGTAATTGGTAAAGTTTAAAAATTTAATGAGAAAGCTTAAGACTATCCGCTGTCGTTTCTAAAATTAAGAAACACAGTTTACCTATGGTAAGAATGGTACTCAAAAGCCATACTACATAGAAAAAAAAGCAACAAAATGCATTCTTCAAATAGCACAGTCAGCTCATGTGCGGTCCTCAGACTATCTTATTTACACGAACTTAAAAAAAGCACTATATCATGACATGTTAAGTCCTGGATGTGTTATGGGAGTCTCCGATAAAAGAAGTAAAAAGATTGTTTTCTCTAAAAAATTTAAAGTGATCATCAATGACCGCTCCGAGTGGAAGTGAAATGATATGAATGTAAGACAGGGCTCACAATTATGGTGCACTGATGGGTCTAAAATGGTGGATGGTAGCGCAGAAGTTGCGGTCGTGAGGCCAAAAAGCAGTTGCAACGAGGAATACAGCTTCCATTTTTCAGGCGGATGTCGACTCTTTAGAGTTGTCCACCACAGAATGTATACGAAGGGGCATTTCCGGAGCGGATATAAATATATATTTATTCGGGCATTCAAGCGGCTCTAAAATCATTAATGGCTTTTTCATTACACTCAAAGTTTGTCTTATCCATTAATTATGATGTGACTATAATCTAGATACCATGGCGCGAGGGCAATGAAGTAAAGCTGGGCACGGGCCGTGTTTTTTACGTGGCTCGCGGGCCTTTACTCTTCAGCGAGTTTTAAGCGGGCTTCGTGCGGTCCTGGGCCTGACACCAAAATACCCAAATTTAGTTTCCCGTAAAGACCCAAAAATCTCGGGAATGTTGAGAAGCATAAACTTAGAAAAAATTCTGTTCTTACATAAAAATATGTAAAATTGTGTATAAATGTGAGGCTAAGAACTACAATGGAGTAAGTCAAGTCAAACAAAATCGTTCCAAAAAACTCAAATAAGCCTTTCATGCAAATGTAATTTTTTTTCTCATTTGAAAAAAAAAAAAATGGGAATATGTAATAATAATATGGTGGAATAGGGCCGGGGTCGGGCCTTGACAAAAAATATTCGTGAGGACCCTGGCTTTTTTCAAGTGCTTGTTTCGCGTTCGTGCCGGGTCGGGCTACAAAAATTGGGACCACGCACAGTGCGTTGAGCCCATACAAGCAATGGTCAAAAATAGAAGGAGTGGTTGGATATCGATGAAATTTGGTACTATAAGTAATTTGGGGTCGCTGAGCTCAAAAATGATCTCAGATTTGTTGTAAACTTTATAGTTTTGCTAAAAACCAGGTATTTAGGACGATTTTCTTAAAGTCCATATATAACGATGATGAAAAAGTAATGTTTAATGTTAACAAATGAAATGTACGTAGTAGAAATAATATTTTTTGTACTTGTGAGACCATTTGTGTTCATAAAAACAAAAAAAAAAATTTCAACATAAATTTTATATTTCATACAAATTTTTCGTTTTAAGCATTTTTTAAAAAAAGAAAAAAAATATTTGTAGGACGAAGTAGGAAAAGTTATTTGCAGTTCTTGATTATATAGAATTCGAACTAGTAGATTAAGAAAAAAAACGTCACTTATTTTTATAAGATTTGTTTTTTTTTTTTTTTCATCGAAATTTGTCAATTTCTGAAGTTTTTCATTTGATAATATCGTGTATTAAAATCACTACAATATACATCAAATTATATATTTTCCAAAATTTTTTTGTTTTATTTATTTACTCAAATATTATTTATAATAAAAAACTTTACTTCGCTTAGTTTAATCAAAAGACAAATTTTTCATAATTATTTGTTTAAGAGAACCCAAAACGAAGTGAATAAAACATGATTTTTTTTTGAAAAATATCTCAATTTTGAAGTGTCACAGCGTAGCCAAAACTGAGTTTTTCCCCCAAATATTTTGTTTTTATTTTATTAATACAATTACCTGTCGATTGATACCAATATTATTAGGTTTCGAGTCACAAAAAATTTTGATTTTTGCCCACTAGCCAACGCAGTGTGCCACGTCCAGCTCTAGCATGGAGGCAACAAAAAGGCAGATTGCTGAGCTGAGAGGGGCGCACTCAATATCTTTACAGGCCCAGAAACCTTCTGCGGAATGCAGAACAGCTTTAAAAATAACTTACTTCCGGAATGGGAAGAAAACAGCCTTAACGACCACTGGAGAGCCCAAGCGGACATGAGGCAAGCGAAAGGTTAATCAATCTAAAACGTGTTAAGATAGAAGTTGTTTCAAACCTCAGCAGAAAGGTTATAAAAATATATGAAATAATGACAGGTCACTGTAAACTTAATTATCACCTTAAAAAGATGGGTCTGGCAGACGACGATTCCTGCAGACTCTGTTGAGAGAATTTAAAAATAGCTCAGCATGTGTTATGTACTTACTCCTTTGCTGTAAGATGCAAAATTGAGTACAAAGGTGCAGAGATTTAAATCATAATAACATAGGTAATATTAATATCATGGCAGTGACGAGATTTACAGATAGTCTAGAAATGTTTTGGTAGGGAAAGAGGCTGCACAAAAGATCTTGTTAGGTCGAAGTGCAATCCAGAGCTTTTCACGTATTTCTAGAACGATTCTAAGTATTTTATGCCTTGCACATTATTTTCGTAAGATTCGTAAGATTATGGTTCTTGCACAGTGGAACTACGATATTGCCAAAATTGAGCGAAATCGGGGATATGATTCAAAATAGCATTTTTTATACATTGAAGCAAGGATATTTTGAGCAATTGGACTGCTTCTGGAAAATGAAATTAGCGAAAAAATAGCATTTGGAAAACAGTATAGAGTCTCGTGCAATATAACCATTGTTTAGCAGTGTAATTGAGCTGAAGAAATTATAAGAAATTTGTTGTGTAAAAGAACAAGATGTGACAGTACATTCATTTAACTTCCGCATTTTCTTTAATACCTGCTCGTAGGGATACATATTCCATTAAAATTAATAACAGCCCACAATAAAGATACATGTTAACGATTACTTTCAAAATCAATTTGAAGAAATCCTCGCAATTGTGTTACAATTGATCGTAATATATCTCAAGGATAACAAAGAGGGGATAAAACCAACAAAAAAAACAACTCGATCTAAAATTAGCATCATAAGCACCAAAGCAGCACAAGTGACAATGTGATGTCAATGCGCGTATCAATCAATTAAATTGAATGTCAAACGTGCGCATAAAATTGAAAATTTGTGAACCGTAAATGTAATTACTTAGCAGGGGTATTAAATTAAACACAAAATAAAAATGTCATTAATTGAAAGAGGCACTAAATTCAGGGGAAACACTGGTGCACGTAATGCCGAACAAGACAAGAAACAAACGGTATCATTATCAGCACAAAACCCTTAAAACTCCATCAATTTTTATATCCTAATTATTTTCCAATAAAAAAACAGAAAAAAAAAAATGGAAAACTCAAGCAAATTAAATGTGAAAATGAAAAACAAAAGCCTGCGAGAAAAACACGCATCATAAAAAGCATTAAAGCCAGATATCTACACTCATCGTCATCGTGGTGTTTCTTCTTCTTATAGCGTGATTCTCAATTTTATTTTATGCGCCGTACAAAGAAAACAATAAAATTTATGGCCAAAAAGAAAAAAAAAATAAATGGAATAGCGAAAATGTATTTTGTTAAAGAGCAAAAAAAAAAAGAACAGAAAAAAATTAAATGCGAATTACAATTTAAAAGCCTAACAACAAAAGCAACAACAAAAATGACTGCCAAAACAGCGCCAGCAACATTATGATGGAAACATACACTGCAAAAAAACAAAAAACCAAAGGAAAATACAAACAAACGTTAAAACATAAATGGAATATACATAAGTAAATAAATAAATAAATACGCGTACAATAAAAATTAATCTCATAGCAGACAGATGATGTATCGCACTTGGCGGGTAGAGACAACAGCAAAGTTTATTGGCACGCATCGCACACTGAAATAGAGATGGTAGGGTTTTTATGTGTTTTGAATAGTACATACACTACTTAGTTTGTAAAAAAGTAAAAACTACTTTGAAAAACATAAATCAAAAGTCATCAAAAAAAGATTCAGCTCACACGTTATTAAAAGCCGCAATATCCAGTTAAAAGCTAACTTCAAGATAAATTAAAATATTATATTAAATTTAATGTCAAAGTGCCAGTTACAGTTCCAGCTTAACTGAACATTGTGAAATCGTCCTTTTAAGGTCTTAAAGGTAAGGACTGTAGGTACTTTATTATATTATGTACTTTGCAAGTTTAATGTTCACTGTATTATTTTTAAAATTTCAATTTCCTGTTTCAAAAATTATGTTCTATCAAAAGTTTTCTATTGTATAAAAAATTTAAAAATAGAATCATCATATTATGAGATTTCAATTTATATTAAATGTACAATATAAAAATAAAATAAATAAATAAACTACTATAAGGATTAGTATTATTAAATACAATAAGGACCACAATTGGCGATCCTGCCAGGAGCAAGTTAACGAAAGCCTCAATAACAGGAACAAGACCAACGTGCTCCTCAACATTTTACGCAACAGTAACGCAACAGTTACACCTACCAACGAAGTTTAAAAGAAAAGCCACAACAGCATCTATAAAAGGAGATCATTTCCCAACAAAAGACAAAATTTAACAACAAACAAAAAAATTAGATTACAAAATATAAGTAAGTGATCCATCTACATATTTGTGAATTGCTTGTTTTTCTGCTGATCCAGTCAAACAGAAACGACGCATTGTTTGACCATCAACTTTTAATATAAGAACACTATATACTCGTATATATAAATAAAATATAAACCATATACTTATTTAAAAGTTTAATAAAATATTAAAATTTGTACACCTCCCTCCTCGATAGATATGATACGTTCCCCTGTCCATGCTCCAGCTAGTGGAGATACATCAAATCTAATACAACTAACACACCTTGACACAGATAATCCTCAAATTCACACAAATACTCAAAACACATCTACAGAACATTTAGAGATTTTTGCAACTTCGGTCAAACTTCCACAATTCTGGACTAATTGTCCAGAGGCTTGGTTTGTTCATGCCGAAATGCAATTTGCTACAAAAGGTATTACACAAGACAACACAAAATACGAACACATAATCACAGCACTACCGCAGGACGTTATAATGAACGTTCTTGACGTAATACAAAAACCACCTCAACATAACAAATACGAAAACATTAAAAACACTTTGATCGAACGTAATTCTCTAAGTGAACAACGAAAACTCGAGAAAATATTGTCGGATTCGGAAATCGGTGACCGTAAACCATCAGAATATTATAGGTCCTTAGAACTACTTGCCGGAACAAGTATTTCTTCTGACCTTCTCAAAAAACTTTGGATACGAAAATTACCAAAGAATTTAAATATCGCGTTAACAAGTTCAAATCTTGATAATATTCGTGATTTAATTCGTCTCGCGGATAATATATGGGAAGTAACTCATTATAGTGAAGTAAGTTCTATACAGAATAACTCAACTTCAAATCTTGGAAAAGTATTAGAGAATTTAACTCGCGTTACTTCGATAATGTGTGAAAATTTTCAAAAACTAAGTGTTGAAGTGAACTCGATTAAACAACAGTTTCACGAAAGAAATTCTCGGCCACAATTTAGGCAAAGATCCCAACAGCGTAGGAGATCTTCGTCTAAAAACTGGGTCTGTCGTTTCCACTATCGATTCGGAAACCAGGCTAGAAAATGCGAACAGCCTTGTTCCTTTAATAACAATAATAACAATCCACCTTCAACAAACTAAAGAAACCCATTGTCGCAGCGACAGACAATGGGAACTTGGACATTTTCACTCGTCGCTTATTTGTCTATGATAAAGACAACAAGTTGAATTTCCTTATCGATAGTGGAGCAGAAATTTCAGTTTTACCTTCCTCCAAATTCAAAAACAGTTCAAGATCTTCGGACATCATTTTAACGGCTGCAAATGGCAGCACCATTTCAACTTTTGGAAAGAAGATACTAAACATAAATTTAGGCCTACGTAGAGAATTTCCTTTCATTTTTCTCATTGCAGATATTTCAAAACCGATCATTGGAGCAGATTTTCTCTCCAAATACGGACTTCTTATAGATGTTAAAAATAAGTGTTTAATAGATCCTCTTACGAAATTAACAATAAATGCCATTTCAGTTCTTTCCAATATTTCCTTACCTCGAATTTTTACAGTAGAAAATAAATACACACAACTCCTTAAACTTTTCCCCTCCATTACAGCAGAACCAAATTATAATCTACCAGTGAAACATTCTACTGTACACCACCTTGTTACTGAAGGCCAGTTACCATTTTCCAAACCGAGACGTTTAGACCCCATTAAACATAAAGTTGCTAAGACAGAATTTGATTTCTTAGTAAAATCTGGCATTTGTCGTCCTTCATGTTCATCAGTTTCATCACCATTACATTTAGTTGCAAAGAAAGAACCAAATGAATGGCGACCTTGTGGCGATTATCGCAGATTAAACGTTGTTACCGTTCCAGACAGATACCCACTTCCACACATTCACGATCTCAATATTGACCTTCGCGACAAAACTATTTTTTCCAAATTAGACCTCATACGTGCCTATCATCAAATTCCAATGGCCGAAGAGGACATACATAAAACCGCAATAACGACACCTTTTGGAATGTATGAGTTTATCCGAATGCCTTTTGGTCTTCGAAACTCAGCGCAGACATTCCAAAGGTTTATTAATGAAGTTTTGACAGGTTTAAATTTCACATTTGTTTACCTTGACGACATCCTCATAGCAAGTCACGATGAAAAGCAACATCTTACACACCTTAAAACAGTTTTCGAAAGATTAGCGGAATACGGACTAAATATCAAACCAACCAAATGTATATTTGGAGTTTCAAATATTGATTTTCTTAGCTATAATATTTCATCCCAAGGGATAAAAGCTTCAGAAACCAAAGTACAAGCTATCAGAGATTTCGAACAGCCAAAATCAATAAAACAAATACAAAAGTTTGTTGGTATGGTAAACTATTATCACCGTTATATTCCAAATCTAGCGCATATACTCAGTCCAATTCACTCCATGATAACCGCCGCGACCAAAAATAAATCAAAAACACTCGTATGGGACACTAACACAGTAGAAGCATTTAAGCAAATTAAGGAAAATTTTGCTAAGAACACGCTGTTAAATCATTTTGATAGCAAAGCAAAATTGTCCATTGCAGTAGATGCTTCTACAATTGCAATTGGAGGAGTTCTTCAACAAGAAGTCAATAATGAAATTGAACCCCTCGCGTTTTTCTCGAAGAAACTAAGTCCCGCTGAAATGAAATATAGTACGTTTGATAGAGAATTGTTGGCAATCTATCTAAATTTAAAACATTTTAAACATTTTCTTGAGGGACGAACGTTTACTGTTCTTACTGATCATAAACCTCTAACGTATGCCCTTAGCTCCAAAGCTGACAGAAGCCCAAGACAGACGAGACATTTAGAATATATTTCTCAATTTACAAACGACATTAAGCACATACGCGGTGACCAAAATATTGTTGCAGATTTATTATCTAGACCTTTAGAAATGGAAGCAATCAAACATGAAGACATAAATTTTAAATTATTGTATACTGAACAACAGAAAGACAAAGAACTAAAACAGTTGATAACAGACTCACAAAACTTGTACAAATTAAAATTAATCAAAATAGAATCATTACACATCGAAATCTGGTGCGAAAATTCCTCTAACTCTCCCAGACCTTTCATTCCAGAGAGTTTAAGAAAAAGAATTTTTGAAAATTTACATAGTATCTCACATCCGGGAACGAGATCTTCGCGAAAGCTAGTTTCTACAAGGTATTTTTGGCCAAAGATGAATAAAATGATTAATCAATGGGTGACAGAATGCTTAACTTGTCAAAAAGCCAAAATTCAACGACATACGAAATCACCAACAGTTAAGATCGAAATTCCCTCAGGACGTTTTGAACACATTCACATGGACATAGTAGGACCTTTACCTTCTTCACATGACCATAGATACCTCTTAACGATTATAGACCGATATACGCGTTGGCCAGAGGTATACCCTCTTAAAAATATTTTGACCACAACCATTGTTGAAACTTTCCTTCACCAATACGTTTCACGTTTCGGTGTACCATTGAAAATCACTACTGATCAAGGTCCGCAATTCATGTCAAAATTTTTTACTAGTCTTATTGATTATCTAGGAACCCACAAGATAACAACTTCACCATACCACCCTCAAGCTAATGGAATGATTGAGCGTTTTCATAGACAACTCAAAAATTCCATTTTAGCAAGCGAAAACACTATGGATTGGTACAATGAACTACCACTTATATTATTAGGATTGAGGTCTTCATTGAAAGAAGACATTAAATCTACAGCCGCGGAAATGGTGTACGGTCAAAACCTGCGATTACCGAACCAACTCGTTGTTCCTTCCGAAAAATCAGTTGATCCCACTGATATTTTGATCAACGTAAGAAAACACTTCTCAAACGTTCGATCAAACATTTCACATCACAACACATCGAACAATTTTTACATACCTAAAACACTAAATGAATGCAAATTTGTTTTGGTAAGGACAGAAATCAAGAAATCAAGCCTACAAAATCCATACGAAGGACCTTACGAAGTAATAGAGAAAACTCCTAAATGGTTCACACTTAACATAAACAATCAACACAAAAACATTTCAATTGACAGAATTAAACCAGCAATTCTAGACACTAACAAACTTACACAACTCAAGCAAATACATACCAAAAAAGTAACATTTAATCTTATGCCTATTAATCTTCTTGGAGGGGGAGTATTGTAGGTACTTTATTATATTATGTACTTTGCAAGTTTAATGTTCACTGTATTATTTTTAAAATTTCAATTTCCTGTTTCAAAAATTATGTTCTATCAAAAGTTTTCTATTGTATAAAAAATTTAAAAATAGAATCATCATATTATGAGATTTCAATTTATATTAAATGTACAATATAAAAATAAAATAAATAAATAAACTACTATAAGGATTAGTATTATTAAATACAATAAGGACCACAAGGACTACCTGTATCAACTCCTATATCAGGTTTCAAAGCAAAAATTACCCTGAATTGTTAGACATAAAAATAGTGTAAAATAGCCGTTTTTTGGTTTTTGGTTAGAAGTACTGAAAAACAGATGCAATAAAGCAATTCTTAGACCGAATTCGGAATCAGAATAGACAAGTTTTTGTTTGTTTACTTTTTTTTTGTGTCTGTGATATTGGAAAATCGTACAAAAAAATAATCGAAAAATTTGAATGCCTCCTCAAGGTGACCACCAAGGATTTGCCGATTTTGCGTTTGTTTATATACATAAAGTCAGAAATATTTCTGTAGTCTCAGTTTACTCCCTGTTTTTTTGGTTCAGGAAAACTCTGGCTTATCAAAATAGACTAAATTTCTTGCATTTTGATCATATAGTATGTATACACGCTAGGGTGGGTCAGTTTGTAGGGGGCCAATAATGCGTACCCCTTTACGGTGTTCTTTGCATTATACCTCTAAAATTAATTTCAGGAAGTTTTTTTCCAAAAAACGACTCAGATGTTGTACGAAAATGACAAAACACACTTTTTTCTCCAGCCAAATAGGTATCCGGGGGTTTTTAAGGGTCGAGGAATCTATTTTAAGCATTTATTTTTATTTGTGAGTGTCCACTGAACTCACAGTAGTGCATGGGTACCCCATGGGCCATTTTGGGCTAGTCAAAATTTGTGATTGCATTATGAGAAAGTCAAATATTTGCCAATTTTCGCAACAATTCTTCAATTTTCCCCAAAAAAGGCGTAAAATCAAAAACAATGCAGGGAAGTGCCCTCTGGCGGCACTCAAAACTAAAAATAAATACCATATATGAATTCCTCAAACCCAAAAACCCCCGGATACACATTTGACTGTATAAAAAATATGCGTTTTTGTGCTTTTCGTACAACATCTGAGTCTTTTTTTGAAAAAAATAACATTTTAGAGTTCTGGTTTCTTTTGCAAAAATTCATAAAATGATTCAAAAAAAAAAACTCGCTACTCGCCAAAGAAATTTGATTCGCCTTAATGCACACGTATGCATTGGGTGTACAACTTAAAAACCGGAATTTGACGGTGGATGTCCGTACTAACAAATATCGTGAAAGCTCGAACTTTATATATATGTCATTTTGAAGGTACATTTGACAGCTGTCAAAATCAGTCAATAAAACAATTTTATCTTGTGTGCATAATTATTATTTTTCACGATGAATAACTTCGAAAATTGGAGAAAAAGACAGCATTTGCGGGAGGTTCTGTTGCGTCATTTTTTTGCAAAGAAAACTGCTGCGGAAAGTCATAGTTTTCTTGTAGAAGTTTATGGGGACTATGCTCCAGCTGAATCAAGCTGTCGTGAGTGGTTTCGACGGTTTAAAAGTGGTGGTTTTGATGTCGAAGGCAAAGAACGTCCTGGTCAGCCGAAAAAGTTTGAGGATGAAGAATTGGAGGCATTACTCGATCAAGATGCATGTCAAACGCAAGAAGAACTTGCAGAACCATTGGAAGTTGATCGAGCAACAATTTCCAGACATTTGAAAGCCTTGGGAATTTTTCAAAAGATGGGAAATTGGGTGCCATACGAGTTGAAGCCAAGGGACGTCGAACGCCGATTTTTTATGTCCACAATGCTGCCTGAACGCCACAAAAGGAAGGGTTTTTTTGCATCGTTTTGTCACTGGCGATGAGAAGTGGATCCATTACGATAATCCCAAGCGCAAAACAGCATATGTCAAGAAAGGTGAGGCCGGCCCATCACAGCCGAGGCCAAATATTCACGCTTCGAAGGTAATGCTCTGTATTTGGTGGGACCAGCTAGGTGTGATCCATTATGAGCTGTTGCCAGGTGGCCAAACCATTAATGCTCAACTCTATCGTCAACAATTGGTCCGATTGAAGCAGAAAATCCAGGCAGAGCGGCCAACGTATGCGACCAGACACGAGTCAATCATTTTCCACCACGATAACGCTCGACCACATATTGCTGCCCCAGTCAAAAATTATCTGGAAAACAACGGATGGGAAATTTTGCCTCACCCGCTTTATAGCCCAGACCTTGCACCATCTGACTACCATTTGTTTCGATCGATGCAGAATGCCCTATCAGGAATACGGTTCACTTAAGTTCAAGATATCGAAAATTGGCTCGATTCATTTTTGGCCGCCAAGCCGGCGCAATTTTTTTGGGATGGAATTCATAAATTGCCTGAAAGAAGGGGAAATGTTGTAGCTTTCAATGGACAATACTTTGAATAAAATATATTGTAACATTTTTCCACAATAAAGCATCAAATTTCGCTAAAAAATTCCGGTTTTTAAGTTGTGCACCCAACTAAGTTTTGAGGAAAACATTGGGGCAATGGGGTCTCAACCTGTATTATCAGGTTTTGCGGATAGGGGTTTTCTGGTTCTGTCATAAAACCTCAAAAATTTCCACAAACCAAACATTTATTTTGCGATTCATCAAAACCCACACCAGATATAGCCATTCTGAGACTGGTTTTGGATTCAGACGAAATGCGGTTTTAAAGAAAAAGGTTGGAAATTTTAGATAATGTATCAAATTTTGCGTATAAATGTTCCATATTCTAGTTATATAGCTCCAAAATATAGAAAAAACGGTATTTTTCATTGTTTAGGCTAAGATATCTCAAAAACCGTGACAGATACAGCAATTCTAAGGCCAGATTCGGATTCAACATTGCAAAATACATTAATAATAACTATTTTTATATGTGTTTGTTGCGTTTTTTTTTTCTGAATTTTTTTTATTTTATATGGGATATGTATTTTTGCGATATTTCGCGGGGATGATCAGCTACGATATCGGGGTTTGCATTTTTCAGACCAATAAACTAATGCAAATAAAACCACATTCACAGATTTTCTCCACATTTTCATCAAACCTATCGACTGTTCAAGAGCACCGTGCCACCGCTTGACCAAAACTCCATATGTCAATGTAAAAATGTGTGGCCACTATGTTAAAATCCGATTAATATTCAGTATAAAACGGCGACATTAAAAGATTTACTTTATGATTAAAAATTAAGCACGGAAATTTATCTGTGTTAAATCAAGCAATTTAGTTGTAGCTTTCCCATACGTTTCTCAGAAAGTGTTAAAGTAAGCACTGAAAACTTTCGTCTGAACACAGCTAATATTGCAATAGAAAATGACCAGACACGTTTCATGAAGCTGTGCTATTTATAGTGCCCCAACTGTATTTAAATTATAAGCACGAGTTTTGCATAATCCAGCATCGATACCTCTGGTATAACAAGTGCAAAAATCACATAAGTTTTTGCAAATTGAAGCAGCTTCAGTTCACTTAGTCAACTGCACACCACAAAGGAGGGGCTATGATGTTATGAAATTGTATTTCATTTGAACGTGGGTAGGTACACGCAATGCTGCAGAACGTTTAAAGCTCATTTAAAAATGATAATCTGCACTTACTGCGCAGCACAGTAGAGAAAGAAACAGCAGCAAACGGCTGCTGCTGTTGTGGCATCTCCTGCGTCAACATTGAATCCTTTGTGGCGGCGAAAAAAACATAAGGACGTAAGGATATACAAGGCTACAAAGAATGTAAAAGTAGCAGTTTAAACAACGAAGACTAAAATAAAAATGGGTCAGCATAAAAATTTATGCGCACCACATTAAACTCCAGGGGTTTTCAGGCTGCTGCGTTCACAACAGATAATGGGTTGAGTTGGTTGGGTGTGGCAACGTACTGATTTTACTTTAAATATGGTTTTTTGGGTTGGTTGGATTCTTTTTTATTCAATTCTTGTGTTTTATTTGCTTGCAAATACCTTTTTTTAAAAGAAAACTGCAAAAATGTTAAGATGCTTTAAAGCGCTGTATGTATCTGTGTGTAAACTTTCCTTCTTACAGAGTATGAGTATAAAATTAAGCTTAATTAAACCACAATTAGCTTCATGCTGATAGCTGACTGGGTGTTCTTTCTTCTCGTCTACTTGTCATTGTAATCGCTGTTGTGTTTTGTTTTCTGTTTTGTTCTCGCAACTTAATGCTAAGCACATTTTGTCATAATATTAACCCAATCTTGTAGCATTTACTTGATGGCACTAAAAAATTAAAATTTAAAAATAAAGTAACAGAATGCACTGCAATTAGTGCATTTTATTAAATTCTGTCTAGACGATGGATAATTTTTTTAATAAGGAATTTTTTATCTTATAAAACTCAAAATGACCCTCTTTCCTAAATTTCTTTTAAGTTAAATCCTAGACACTTTTGAACAAAAATAAGGCTTGTGTATGAGTCGGACGTCTAGAAAATCTGCTAACAATTTATAAAAATAAAAATTCAAAAATTACTTTATTGTCAGCATTGACTTTCAAATTTTACTTCATAGTAAAGAGCGTACAAGAATGAACATTTAAATTACTTTTTGACATTTTCTTATTTTCCACATTTTAGTTGACATTTCATATTTTTTGTCAGCCATATCAAGGGAATTTCATTTTAATATTTGTTATTGTTGACATTTTTTTTTTTTTTTCTTGATGTTGGCATGAAAACGCGTGTTTTGTCACTTTATTGTGGCTTGCTTTTTTAAGTGTTTTTAGTGTTGTGTTTTTTTCCATTGCCTTGTAAAAATTTTGTTTTGTTATAAAAAAAGAATTTGCTTTTTGCTCAGACTCGTGCTAAACTCCGTAGGGATGTTATTTTGCTTGTGTTTTATTCCCTTTTGTTCGCTAGAAGCAGAGCTCATGTCATTTCTCCAATTATAATTTTAGAGTTCTTTGACATCAGAGGCGTGTCGATGTTAAATGTTAAAAATAATTATTCGCATTCCATTTTTTGAGCTAAATATCATTAATTATTGTAGACTGTTAAATTACATATACCTTAATATTTCTTTAATTCAAGAAATTAAACTAATTTCATTTTATTTTTTTTTGAACTTGTTAATGAAAAAATTATAACTGCTAAAACCAACTGTCCTAGACTGAGTTATTTTTGGCCTTCTCCAAAGAGCTTTGTGAAAAGAATATACTATCAGTCAAGGTTTATCAACCATAATATACACCGATGGATTAAGCAGTAAGGCATTTAGGTCACAGTGTAATATTTTATTTGCTCAGACTTTTCATGTCGGACGTTTCACTTTTTTCAAATTCTTGCAAAAATCTGGACCGTTAACCCTTTCAGGACCAACGCGACATATATGTCCCATTTGAATTTTTCACTGTCAGACCCACATTTTCTTTGCGATTTTAGCCAGACAGATATAGAGATATTCAAGTGTGTCAGAAAAATTTAGCTCTATATTCTCAGTATCTTACAGGGTGATCCAAAATCCAATAAAATGTGTTTTTTTAATAAATTTTCAGTAGATTTTATCTGAAATACTGTTACATAAACGATATGTAGCGTCTTAGTAGCAAATGATAAATAAATTTTGATTCACCAGGGTGCTACAGGGTGCTTTGACAATATGGGACACCCGTGTCCCGTTGGTCCTTAAAGGTAAAAATTTAGGTACTTGTTTTTTTGCAGAAATTTTTTATTTGTGTTTTTTTTTACATAAAATACTGACAAAACTAACACAGGGTGATAAAAAAATTTTTTTTTTCTGCGGCCTTAGTTCTGTGAGCAAAATTGGAATCACCAAGATTATCCGAGTACTACAGTATACATTTTTTTTTTTAGGATTGACTCTAGTTCTCCCAATATCCTTGCTTATAGGAGAAAAATTTGCTGATTTAAGGCACACTTACAACAATCAGCGTAATTAATTTTTGTTAATGACATCAAAAAGTCATAACCTTCCTCAAAAAATCTCACCTCTTATTTTTTTCCATTTGATCCTTACTTTCCAAGTTATCATCCATTGAAAAATTTAAATTTTAACTCCATACAAAGGACAACCTTTTTTGTTTTTTATATGCTTATGCCTTTAAGCAGGATAACTTGAGAACTAGAGTTAATCTTGACAAAAAAATTATACCGTAGGACTCGGATAATCTTGGTGGATCTGAATTTACTCACAAAACTAAGGCCGTAATAAAAAACAAAAAATTTTGTCCTTGCTATGGAGTTGAAGTATCAATATTTCAATGAACGATAACTCGGGAAGTAAGGCCCTAATTGAAAAAAACAAGAGGTGAGATTTTTTGAGAAAAGTTATGGTTTTTTGATGTCATTAACAAAAATTGATGACTCTGGTTGCTGTAAGTATTATAGTACTTCAGATATGCCTTGAAACAGCTATTTTTGCTCCTTAAAGCAAAAATATCTTGAGAACTAGACTCAATCCGGACAAAAACTTGATACCGTATGAATCGGATAATAGTAGTGGATCTGAGTTTACTCACAAAACTAAGGCCGTAAAAAAAACAAAAAATTTTGTCCTTTGTGTGGAGTTAATGGACGATAACTTGGAAGTAAGGATCTAATTGAAAAAATCATGAGGTAAAGTTTCTTGAGGAAGGTTATGGCTTTTTGATGTCATAAACAAAAATTAATTACACTGTTTACTGTGAGTGCTATACTACTTTAAATATGCCTCAAAACAGCTATTTTTGCTCCTTTCAGCAAGGATATCGGGAGAACTAGAGTCAATTGGGCAAATCTAATATTATTTTCGTATTCAGTACATTATGATTACTCGAAATCGACTCCGAAACCTTGCGCCGCAAAATCAGTGTTGCCCTGTGTAATGATTATAGGTGCTCAGAATTTTTCCCAGGGTACAACAAGTTTCCTTTTGATGTAAATTAGTACCATGTAAATTTTGAAAAAATTATTTGTTTTGCAATATCTTGTTTTCTTCTTATTGTATGGATTTTGAGCTGCTTTATTCGAATCTGCTATTTATTTATTCATCGGTTCTATAGTTTGCTGATATTGTCCATTCAAGTTAAAAAATCAGGATATGAAATAGAATGACCAATATCTCAAAACTTATATAAAAAGTTTAATAATCTAAAATTTAAATTAAAATCTTACTTTGTCTTTTGATATAGATCTCGATTTTTAAAACGTATTTTACTATTTAAATCCCATTTGCTCTGAAATTTTTTACCTTTTCAATTGAATTGTATCTTACTATTGCTATGAATTACGAAATAATGTATGTAAAATTTAATTAAAAATATACTCACTTGTCATATAAAACAGCAAAGTTAGGAACGCAATCATCTTGAGGCCGTTGCACTTGGCATACGTTGAGTGACACAATAAATATCCAATTGCTGATTACACGGTAAAAAAATGTAAGAAAAACACTAACAAATTTCCTGGCAGCACCAGCGGTAAAACACACGGCGACAAAAGTTAATAGAGACGAAATTAAAGTTCGGTTTTATTTACGTTGAAACAAAGAGAAAAATCAAACTGACTTGGTTATTTTTTTGAAATTTCGTAGTGTTATTTTTTTTTTTTGTATTTTTCTTTTACTAAATTTCAGACACGAATAGCAAAAAAAATCAAAAAACAAAGACAAATATACACACGCAAAAACACAAGCGCGCTGTGATGTAAAACTAACGAACCGCAAAGATTTCTGTCAATAGAAGCGACAGTGTACAGTTGTTTATGTGTGTTCGTTGTTTTGTTGCCAACAAGTCAATATGTATATGTGTGTCTAATAGACAAACACAGTAGGCGGCCAAATAGAAAAAAATATATATACGTATGTGTATATATGCGCTCAAACAACTTCTGATTCGCACTACAGTTTTGTTTTTTTCAACTTTAATTTTAGTTTACTGCCATGCTATGGAGTGTTTGTTAAAAAAATTTTGTTTTTTTTTTTTGCTGCTGATAGCAACACCGTACTTCATCAGCAGCGTTTTGGAAATTGAAATCAATATTTATTTTTTGTGTTAGTAAATGTGAAAATCAATTTTTTTAGTGATTTTAACTTTTTGCGCTCAAAAGTATGCTACACTTTTTGTCATTTAACAAAAAATAGAAGCTTTAATTGTACTTTAAATGCTTAATAAAAACAATTAACAGTTTGCAGCTGATAAATATTTTGCTATATGTAGCTGCATTTGTGTTTGTACATATTTATATAATGCTTCATTAGCACAACATCCGTTTCCTTCTGTCAGCTGTCGTTTGTGTAACTTCCTGTTGGACTGTGTTATTTTAACTAGGCGTTATTTTTGATTTAACGTTTGTGTATTATTTACTGCATTTATTTTTTGTTAGTATTTTTTAAATTTTTTTAGTTAATTTTTTGCTTGTTGCACATTTCTATTTTAATTTTTGTTTTTTTATTCCACGCTTTGAAACGTATAATTGGTTTTTATCGTAAAGTAACACTTAGTTTTTGCACGTATATTTTCTTTCGATATTTTTTTTTGTTTTTTTTTTTAATTTTTAAAAATAACTTAGCTCAGCTCTAATTCGCTTAATTTGCGCAAATACCGTTCTTGTTTAGTTTTGTTTTCTTTTGTTTACATCATTTCTTCGAATTACCACTTTGCTACTTTGTTTTTTTCTATTTTCCGTGATAAATATGGTCAGCATAGCTAAGGCAACAAACGTTACCAACTTGCTAAATGGCAGCAACACGCAATACAGTAAAATTTGCTGTTGAAAATATTAAAAGCCATCCACCCAGTTTTTTTCCTTTCTGGCAAATTACATTTGTTCGCACTTGTTAACCTTCAAGTTTATTCGTAATTAATTGCTTGTTTTCTTTAATTATTACAAGAGTTTTCAGTTTTTTTTTTTTATAAAAAAAGCACAATACATTTATATATTACGGCAATGCTTTTGTTTAAATTTTTGTATTACATTGTATTACGACAATGCATTGAATTAAATGTTACTCATACATCATGTTATAAGATTCAGAAAAACGAAAATTTTTTGAGTTTTGAATACTTTTTTATATTTATTTAGAACAAGTATTTACGTTTACATTCTAACTGCTTAGTCTTCAACTTGATTGCTCACATACACCGCAATAAATGCGCATTTGAATTAAATGTCACTCATACGACACATCACACCAATTTGAAAAATGTTTAGATTTGCTTGATTTTACGCGTTATAATTAATTTTACTAACTTATTGTTTACAATCAACAAAAGCTTATTATGTTAAGCAGCAATATTTAAAATATTTTTATTAAAAATGCATATTCCTTTTAATTTTTAAATGTATTTTCTATTATTACGTAGATTGTATCTGCAGTTTGTATTGCCCTTTTCAAATTCTAAATTTTCAGAAGAATGAATCGCTGTTTTCATTGGAAATCATAATTTTGTATTTATTATTTATAGCTTAACCTGATTTTTTTTTATTTTTGTTTTTTTCGCGAATACTTTTCATTTATTTGCAAACTGGAGTGGTGCCTAAATATTTTGTTTTTTATTAAATTTCGTATCAATACATGCTAATCATATTTACTATTTCCAAGAGCTGTACTTTTAGAGCAAAACAAATAGTTCCGTGAAATTTATTTTGATGCTCTTTTGTGTTATAAACATCAATATGATTAAATATTTTTAATTTACTAATATGTTGTATTGAAAGTTTTATTGAATTAAATTAAGTTTTTATTCATTTCATTTGGTAATTGCAAATTAATCTGAAAAGAAAAAAAATAAACAAATATTGTATATAATTAAAACAATTTAATTTTATATGTTTAATAAAAATCAATTTAAAGACTGGAAAATATCAGGAGTTCCTAGTATGTAGTTTATTTAATTTAATTCAAATCTGAATTAAAGTTGCTAACAAAATAAAAAAGTTCATGCTCATTGCAAATTCGAATAAGCCCAATTAATATAATTACACAGTCCTGCGATGAAAAAAGTATGAGATCAGAGTAAGTGATTTTTATAGATTTTTGATCGCTGAATCCGAATATGACCTCCGATTTGCTCCATGACGTACGCCATATGTCTGAAAAAAACGTTTTTTTCACTTTAATTCAAGGATAATTCGGATCTCAGACGTGATGGAGCAAATCGGAGGTCATATTCAGATTCAGCGATCAAAAATCTATAAAAATCACTAACTGTCATTTCATACTTTTTTAACTTTTTCAAAAACGCAGGACTGTGTTATTTATTCAATCCTATTTTTTATGCTGCGGTTTAATGCACTAACTAATTAGTTACGCTCAGGGACAATTTTCAAGACTAGTGCTCAAAAGGGGTTGAAATCAAGACTATAGAAAGGGTAATATCTACTCTGTCCTCCTAGCGGCACATTAAAGTTTTGTATAATTTGCTTAAAAAGTAATAATAAAACCAACTTTGTGCGAGATCAGAATTGTATAAACTGCCGCAATATGCAATTTCACTTAGACAACTTTTTTGAAACCACAGTTTTGATCATCTAGGGTCTATTTTGACTAACTGCCCTTGGATCGAAATTTGTAGAACTATACATTCAAAAGTGTAGATCAAAAGTCACCATGAAAATATCACTGAAGAAGGAAATTGAAGAATCGGTTATGTCGAGAGATAACTATAAGTTGTTGCAATAGATCACATTAAAGGGAGACGTTTCTTTTTGGCCATATGCTCTTCCTAGGAGTTACATCAGAACACGTATGTACACATGGGGCGTTTCTTCCCTAGTGAAACACCCAACTCTTCCATCGGTGATAGAAATGCTTAATCCGGTTTAAAATTTTAGTTGAAACAATTACTTTACAATGCCGTATGGCGACTTTTCGTAGCGATTACATTGTGGAACAATTTCGAACTTTTTTTAAAACACATGAGAAAATCCAAAAAATTCTTAAAGTAGACATTAAAAAAAAACACCCGTGTCTCGTGGTTTTTCCTCAGCACGTCACATTTTTTTTAATCGATTTTTGAAGTTTTTTTATCCACTGTACATGAAAAAACAAAAATTCTGCATTCTTGTGTTAAATCGATGAACTTAACTATATGATCCTTACATCTGAGGTGTATCATGTGTTCAGCAAACTTATGCAAGATATTGCGGGGAATATTTTTGTAGAAAATTTTAACCCTGTTTGACACCCACATGTGGGTCATTTTTGCCCTTTTCTTAAAAAAGTACGAAAATGACACTCAAAACAGGGAAATATTGAGTCGGTATGTACTACAGAAATATTTGCTATAAAATTTCACTACTAGTTGCTACATTTTTCAAATGCTATTTTTTTGTATGTATGTATGTATTCTCCTTTAACTCCTAGGAGGAGCATAGGGCCAATATGAAATCTCTCCATTTGTCACGATCATTTGCGATGACTTTGATCTCTTGCCACGATTTTCCCGATTCTTGGATTTCCTTTTCCAACGACCTTTTTCAGTCGGTTTTGGGTCTACCACATCCTCTACTGCCTTGTGGATTCCACTCAAGGGCCAGACGACAAACTTCGCTGTGTGGTTTCCGGAGAGTGTGACCAATCCATCCCCATTTGCGCAGCTTGATCTCGGTTGCTATAGCCTTCTGTTTATGTGCGTGAAGTTGGACCTGCTTTTGTGGAATTTACCCAAAAAAAGAGTTGTGCGGGGGTGTGCTCCACTTGTGCCGCGTTGTGCCGTATTGGAAATCAAAATCGGTCCAAGGGTTCACTTTTTATAGGGAGGTCCTTTTTTTTGTGCGAAGTTAGCCCTGCTTTTGTGGAGTTTCCCGAAAAAAAAAGTTGTGCCGGGGTGTGCTCGATTTGTGCTGCGTTGTGCCGTATTGGAAATCAAAATCGGTCCATTAGTATAGATTTTATTGGGAGGTCCTTTTTCGGCGGAAACGTAAATTTGTGGAATTTCCCGAAAAAAAAAGTTGTGCCGGGGTGTGCTCGACTTGTGCTGCGTTGTGCCATATTGGAAATCAAAATCAGTCCAATAGTATAGATTTTATGGGGAGGTCTTTTTTTGGCGGATACGTAAATTTGTGGAATTTCCCGAAAAAAAAAGGTTGTGCCGGGGTGTGCTCCGCTTGTGCTGCGTTGTGCCGTATTGGGAAAAAAAATCGGTCCAAGGGTTCACCCCATAAAATCTATACTAATGGACCGATTTTGATTTCCAATGCGGCACAACGCAGCACAAGTGGAGCACACCCCGGCACAACTTTTTTTTTTGGGAAATTCCACAAAAGCAGGGCTAACTTCTCACAAAAAAAAGGACCTCCCCATAAAAAGTGAACCCTTGTACCGATTTTTTTTCCCAATACGGCACAACGCGGCACAAGTAGAGCACACCCCGGCACAACTTTTTTTTTCGGGAAATTCCACAAATTTACGTTTCCGCCGAAAAAGGACCTCCCCATAAAATCTATACTATTGGACCGATTTTGATTGCCAATACGGCACAACGCAGCACAAGTCGAGCACACCCCGGCACAACTTTTTTTTTCGGGAAATTCCACAAAAGCAGGGCTAACTTCGCACAAAAAATAGGACCTCCCTATAAAAATCGAACCCTTGGACCGATTTTGATTTCCAATACGGCACAACGCGGCACAAGTGGAGCACACCCCGACACAACTTTTTTATTTCGGGAAATTCCACAAAAGCAGGGCCAACTTCACGCACATCTTCTGTTTGCATTTTTGATGTAGCTAGGCATTTGATATAGTGCGAGGCCACCAAACCTTTAGTATACGCCTTAAGCATTTGTTGACGAATACTTGCAGCTTGTTCGTTAGTTGTTCAGTAACAAACCATGTTTCGCACCCATATAACAAAACCGATTTCACATTCGAATCAAAAATGCGTACTCTCGTTTTGGTGGATATAACGGATGAAGACCATATTTTGTTCAGTTGAGCAAACGTGCCTTTTGCTTTTGCTATTCTTGAGTTAATATCCTATGCTATTTTTTTATTTCTTATAAGAGTTAATAAATCTGCCAAAAGTTATAGAAAAATAGTAATTTTTGTGAAATGGAACTTAAAATTTTCAAAAACTTCCACGGAAGCGTATTTCATATGCTTTCAAATGTGTGCTTCCACGGAAGCGCAGTTGAAGCGTATTTCATGTACTTCTTGAGATGTATTAAAAAAAAAGCAGTGAGAACAGCATTGGAAACAGCTTCTGGCTTCCTTATAAGCGCAACTGAAGTTGTTTCAAGGCGTTTCCGTTTAAAAATTGGTCAAAAAATAAAATGTTAAATAGTCAAAAATTCTGTAAAATTCACAGGTATGTTTGAGGTGATTCTAAGCATTTTATGCCTTAAACACTCTTTCACAAGTTACCTTGGTTAAACATCGTGTCTGTTTAGGATTCTGATGATAAAAATGGATGATTGCTTAAAAATTTGTCAGTTTGGCAATTATTGCTGCCATCCATCAGACATGTTTTATGCTGATAGTGAAAAAAATTGAAACGAATTGGTTATTTCTGACTTACTGTGAATGAACTCAAAAAAAAAAAAAAATAATATTGTAATAAGATTATTGTTTTAATCATCGCAAGACAACTTTAATCTGACAGCTGAGCTTGCTGCCACCTTCCAGGAACCAGTTGCAGTAGCCCATTTAGAGCAAAAGACGAAGCCGATCTAACTTCAATGCTGATTCTTGGCTATCTCCTTGGTCCGCAGTTAAACTTTCTGCCAATGAATTGAATTATATTTTCAGATATTTTTGGAGTGTTGGGGTTTGATAATGGGAAACCTATATTGTTGTTGTATGTACGTTTATGTCATAAGCGTATACATATATCTCAATCAGCGGGGCAATTACTAGCGCAACACTAAGGAAAGATGAACAAACTTCTCCCTACAACATTTTATTCCTCACAAGTCTAGTCACGACTGAATTCCTAAGCCATGACTGAGTGATCCTTTGTGTTAGATGCCACGTTTATGTATTTTACATTTCGTATTGTTAATACAAATACAAATTTAATTATTCTATGAGATTCAAATTCACTGTATCAGAAATAACGCTATGCATAAATGAAATGGGAGGGTATGGGCCAACTGAGGCCGCTCCAAAATTTTAATTCTTTATCTCCATATTGGGCCCTCTTTCATTTATGGATTAATTTGAATTTTTTTTTTTTCAGTATTCTTCAGAATTGTACCAACAGGCATGCCTTTAACGTGCCACAAAATTCTATAAAGCCTTATGAGCTAAACAAATTTATTTCACTTCAAACATGTGTTTTTGACACCTAAAGACAACAACTTGAGTTGCAGAATCTTAAAAATTTATTTTTAAACTATTATGTTAATTTAAGTATAGAAATGCCTTTACCATGGACATTTAATTTTTACGGTCTTTGCGTTACTCAACGGGATTTTTCATATCAAACTTTTAGAGATTTGATATTAAAGTCTTCTAGAGGCATAGTTTCCACGCCCTAAATTCCAGTAACACAACATTTTTTGGCCTATACTTCAAGTTCTTGCACAAAATTCGGTTATATTGAATTAAGTGTTTATTCAGCATAACATTTCAAAATTTTTTTTCTGCAATGGGATGTGCCCCTGTTTTTTCTAGAATTCGAGCGCAACTTATCTCCAACTGAACTTCATCATGAAACACTTTTACAAATGGTGTTCTAATTACGAGCACTCAATGCACACACCGACGTTAAGTTGGGCGATTAAATGGTGAAACGGAATTTCTCACAACTACACAAGCAAACATAAAGGATGCAACAGACTCCTGACAGATAGATATACTACACATAAACTGAACTGACGTATGCATACGTTTTGAAGGAAGTGCACACCACGTAAGTATGCAACAGCTGTCAGTACTTTGCACTTCAATTACAATTAGTTTAATTAAAGGTATTAGTAGCTATAACTGGCTGAGAGTGGGGTAGGAGTAAACTGGGATGTTGCCACATTTAAAATTTAATGAAAATTAGTGGGTGAAAACTTCTTTAATTGCTCCGAGTAATTTCTTATTACAAATTGAAAAAAGAAATTTAGCCCGTTGAAAAATGTATTTTAATTTTTTTTTAAATTTGATTTTAATTCTGCTTCAGTTGAAATCGCATGCATAAATAATCGTAATTACAGAGTACAGGTGAGTAACAAAAAAAAAATCCACATTAACAAAGGGTTTCTAATTTGTGCAGGGTAGAGTTTTTGAATTTCATATGTTTTGGCCGCCCACAAAATGTGAGTTATTCGACATAAATTAACCACGTTTAGGAACATACACGTATGAGCCGTTTATATTAAAAGTAGGTTGAGTCCATAACGGAGAAAAAGTAATGTCATAATATGAATCAACTGACATTTTGTTAGATGTGAATAAAATAGGTTTCTATTTTTACAAAAAGTTGACTTGATATTTTGCACATTTTTGGATTCACCTCATTTTTAAAATAAACAATACTATAGACGCTTTCCAGCTAAAATTTTTCGAAATTTGCAGTTGGGTCCCCCGATTTTTATAAAAATTTTGAGAGTTGTTCTAAGTGGTCTATATGGAGACCACTCATTACTGCAAATATCCAAAAATTTGAGCTGGAAAGTGTTTACAAAACTTTACTTTTATAAAATATTCGATATTCTCTTGCAATTACTAATTGGAACGCATGACATAAATAAATCGTTTTAATCAAATTCTATCTATTCTTTACTATGAGTTTTGTCTCTCACTATAACACTACCGATTCTTTGATTTCCTACTCCAACGATCTACGCTTTGTCTAACAAAAACTGTAAGTATAACAAGAATTCACTTAATATTTCTTCTCGATTCTGAAGGTTAAGTGCCGAAAAAGTATAATCTCCATTTGCATGGACAATAAAAATTGATTATTCACATACTACGAAATTAACCAGGGGTTTTCTGCTGTCAAACATTGGCTCGAACCTTAAAGATATTTAGTTGTTTGTGAAGCTCTTACAGAACTTCGTGGAAATATTGCTTGGGCAAGAAATTTTTAAATCAAAAATGTTGTAGAAAATTCAAGAGACTAGGTAGCCAAGTTCACTTTTGTAGAAGCTCTATAATACGAAAGGAACAAAGAATAAAGATTAGAAAAAATTTACCAGTTTACTTACTAAAGAAGTAACTTTAATTTACCACACTTCAACGAAACAAAACAAATATTATTTTTATGTGTCACCCTGGTGCACATTTTAAACCACATACAATGTACATTCATGTGAATGATTTCCACTCGAAAGTGCAATGGCATTTACGACATCAGCAACAAATACCACAACATCATCGTCACCCTTAATGTCAACGTCAACATATTTTTGCTACTTATTACATCTATGGGTTCTCTTTTTTATTGACAATGACAATGCTGAAGTTTACGAGTATGCGGGTAACAAATGCATTATTGTAACAACATACATACTTACTTGCATGTATGCATCTTTAAAAAAGTGTTAGTAAGTAAATAAGTAAGTTGTATGGCACAATGTTTCAGCATGACGAAGAATGTCAACATGAGCAAATAATGCAGTATAAAATGCTTCGACGTTTTTGTAAACCCTTAGTGATTTCAGTACTTCCAACATTTTATTAGGGTTTTAATTTTACGTAAGATAAAAGTTTACTTACAATTTATTTATTGATTAGTTGAAATATATAAAAAGTAAGCGTACACCTCAGTACACGAAACTTATAATTGAAAAGTGGATGTGACACTTATTTGTGTGCATATATTTTTTGCACATTAAAATGTTCGATCTTCAAAAAATATTAGTGGCATATCTGAAAACGCCCATGGTGCGACCAGTGCATGAAATTCATGTTTGGCATACACCTACTAGAATTTATGAAAATAACTTGTATTAGTTGTGAGATATAATGTGTTAAAGTATACACTTTTCGACCTGTGAGAGCTATTTAAGATTGCAGGATATAACGTATTAAAATGGCAATTCATTAAAAAGTGGCACTTATTTAATCTACCTAATTTCATGGAAAAAACTTTTATATTTTAAAAAAAAAAAAAAAACGGGAAAATCCAGCTGAATATGATTGACATATTTGTTGCACAGAGAAAACTATTTGAGTAGATAGATCAATATAGTTTAAAATCCAGAATTTGGCCCGATTTTCGGTAGAAATTATTTTTTCATTAAGAAAATTTGAAGAATTACACTGTGCTAGTCCGAAATTCTAACATTGATGAGACCCATGTAGTAAACATAATTCAGGTATGCTGATTTCAATGGTTATAGTCATTTTTATGGTTTGGCTCTTGTTTTTGAGAAATTCATGTTTGAAAATTTGACTAATAAAAAAAAAAGTTTATATAAAGAAACGGGTTTTTTTTTTGTTCCATTACAACAATTTTTTCAGTTTGGTAAAATTTTACACTTTTGCAACCTATTGAGTGTTCACGCTTACAAAAAGTACAGCCAAATCTTTTTTTTTTTGTAATATTTTTGTATGTACATATTTTGCTTATAAAAATTTATTCTACTTCTGATGCTTCTTCTTCACTTGTTTTTTTTTTTCCTTTGCTAAGGCAAACCGACTGTCGCTGCGATAACTTGAGGAGTTACATTTGACGGTTGAAACAATTCTCTAGATGCTACTTCAATACTTTTCAATAATGGTTGCAAATATTCACTCATTGGAATTGGTCTGATCGGAATAGGAATATTTCCTGAATGCGGCAATTGCAACTGAATAAATTTTGTTGGCTCGTATTCTAATTGATATTTTTTCATCCTGACACTTAATATTTGGGGCCCATTCTACATCACGCACTTATATAATCACCAAAGTATAAATGATACACTTCCGTGGTTTCCCACCATGCTTACTTGACTATGTAGTTAATTTTCCACAAACATTGCATTGTTTATTTTGCACAGTTATGAATTTTCTTAGATTTTTAACTTTACTATGACTATCCCATAAAATTATGCACTGAAATACGAATAAATGATTGCTTTTGCTGTTTAACGTTAGAATGTCATAATTAAATCAAGAAAAGGTTTCAAAAATTGAATAAATTTGAAAAAAAAAAATTTATTTTCATATAAAAAACCCAAAATTTTGGCAATAAAAAAGATTTTTTTGACATTTTTCTTCACTTTGGTGGTTGTGAACACTCAATAAGTTACGAAAGTAAAAAATTCGATCATACTGGATAAGGTATCTGTTGAAAAAATTGTTGAAATGATAAAAAAAATACCTGTTTTCTATTAAAAATTTTTTTTTTTTAGTCAATTTTTCAAACTTGAATTTCTCAAAAACAAGAGCCAAACTATAAAAATGACTATGACCATTGAAATCAACATACCCGAATTATGTTTACTTCATAGGTCCTATCAATGTTAGAAAAAAAAGTGCTCCGATTCGAGCACAGTGTTATTAATATTAATAATACTAATATCCTATCACATGCTCTAAAACAAAACTTGGCAAGATGTTTTTTGGATCAGATTTCTTTTTTGAGTCAATATGATATTTTGGTCTAAAATAATGTCTTTAAAGGATCCAAATTTTGAACGCTTGTAGTGCCGCTTAGTGACCAAACTTTCGCAGGTTGTGCTTCTTTTCACATTTATTGGTATCGATCGATCATCCCAAATTTTGGATTGAACATGGCAAGGAAAAAATACTAAATTTAGGGTCCTTTATTATTTTTAACAGATTTCTGTTGATTTCTCTGAAACTGTACAAGATATGCTTTTGAAATCTTTTAATAAAATAATAACTAAAGTACTGTGTATGTTTAGAAAACATTATAAACAAAAAAAAATTAAGATATCATATACAAACTTTGCATTTTTAACCTAAGCACACGATTTCTGAAACTTTGAACCGTTATTTCTTCGTACAATGACCCAATTTCGAAAAATCCTTTGGGAGTGTTTTTCTACTCATTAGAGGTGTTTTAAGAATGTATGGAGATCCTTAGTAACAACATTTTGATACTTGACACCCCTCAGTTTTGTGAGGTTGGAAAAACAAAATTAATTTGCAAAAAAAATTTTGGGGGTGGGGTGAGGGCGCATCGAGGTCAAAGGTGAGAGAAAAAGAGAAAAAATTTACATACAGCAATACAAATGCTTAGGGGTCCCCTCTAGAGGGGTCAAATGTATGACCGACCCACATTATTTTTTCTACTCCAACATTTTTACCCAGCGTACTTACCCCCTATCTCTAATCCCTAAGGGGGCTCCCATACAAAGTTACCGTTTTTATATAAAATGCCCCCACTGCCCTAACTGGCCCACGGGTACCCCTAGATGGGTCAAATGTATGACCGACCCCCATTATTTTTTTACGACCTATATTTTTCTCCCACTTACTTGCCCCCTATTTTCAACCCTGAAAGGGGCTGCCATACAATTTTTTTTTTTATAAATTTTCCTAGAAATAATGGGGGTCGGTCGTACATTTGACCCTTCTAGGGGTACCCATGGTCCAGTTAGGGCAGTGGGAGCAGTTTTTAAAAAAAACCGTAACTTTGTATGGGAGCCCCCTTAAGGATTGGAAATAGGGGGTAGGTAAGCTGTGAAACTTTGGAGGGGGGATAATGGGGTCATATATTTGACTCCTCTAGGAGAGACTCCTGGGCAATTATGGGCCTATTTGGCGATTTCCTTTCCATATTTTTTATGTCTATGACGTCAATTTCGTATGGGGGCCCCCTTAAGAGCTAGAGATAGAGTTTAAGTATGGGGCGAAAAAATGTTGAAGAGGAAAAAATATTAGGGGCCGGTCATACATTTGACCCATCTAGGGGCACCGTGGGAGTGGTGGGGGTCGATTTCCTAAAAATCTCAATTTTGTATGGAAGCACCCTTAGGGGTTAGAGGTAAGAGGTAGGTATGTTTGGTAAAAATGTTGGGGAAGAAAAAATAATGTGGGTCGGTCATACATTTGAACCCTCTAGAGGTGGCCCCTCTTGTAGGACTGTAAGAATATTGTTTCTCCTTTTCTCTCATCTTTGACCTCAATGCGCCAACCCTTACCCTCACCCCACCCCCAAAATTTTTTTTGCAAACTCTTTTTTTTCTTCAACCTTACAAAATTGAGGGGTGTCAAGTATCAAAATCCAAAATTCGTGCACTAAAACACCCCTACTACTCATTAATGCCAATCGAAACTTATAGTACCCATCCAAAAAATTTTTTTTGATTAAACCGTGTTATAATTCGGGTTTTGGACTCCAAAAAGGTCGACATTTACATAATTTACACTTTCATTGTAGTTCGGTTCGGTGTTGTTTTTAATTGGATGGGCCATTTCAAACACTTTTCCAGTCAAGATTTTTCGAAACTTTTTTTTTTACCTCTTAGGTGTATTAATTAATGTCATATATGTACATTTGGGTGGTTCAATTTGTAGGAGGCCGAAAAAGTCGATGAAGCGTACCCCCTCACGATATTTTCTGGATCATTTTAAGAATTTTTGCCCAAGAAACCATACCTCTAAAATGAATTTCGAGCCTCCCTATTTTTCAATTTAGGTTTTTTCCAAAAGATGTAGGAAAAAGACAAAAACACATTTTTGTCTCCTGCCAAATATTGTTGTGGTCGAAAAATCCAGTTTTGACACTGAATTTTATTTTTGAGTGCCACCAGTGTGCGCTCTCCTATATTTTTTTGGATTTTATTACCTTTTTTGAGGAAAATTGACGAAATTGTTGCGAAAATTTACGAATATGTGACTTTCTCATAATCACAAATTTTAAATAGCCCAATATGATTAGTCTTGAAAATTTTGGGAGTACCCATGCACGACCTATATCGATTTCATTCAATTTATGACAACAACTGAAATGTGTAGTGGATAGATTTACGATTCTTTAAAAAAAAGCAAAAAGGCAAAAAATTTGGAAATGTTACCTTTTGTTCAACCTCTCTTCACTTATTTTTATAGAAGTAAGTTCATATATTTCGTGTTAACAAGCAAACTTGTTAATTAAGAAATTTATTTATAGTTGTTTTTTTTTTTTTTTTTTTTTTTTTTTTGTTAATTGTTCATTATATGGTTTCCGCCCTGAACACTAATTAAGTACTTTGGTTTAAGTTTATCATAGCATGAATATTAATTATATAGCTCCTCATACTGCAAGTAAAGTATGTAGTTGGTTTGTTAAAAAAAGACGCACAAATTAAAACATTTTATATCTGCTTGCTGAAAGTATTATCGCTTAAAAAGTTTTTAATTTTTTTTTTTTCTCTTTGCTAGTCATATGAGTTTGAGAAACTTTTATTTTTCCTAAGAAATAAAAATTAAACTTTTTAACTCTATAATAAGCATGCATATACACACTTAAAAGTTAACTATGTTGCAGCAAAAAAAAAAAGAAAATAATAAAAAGTATTTCGAAAAGTTGGATGAAGTACAAAAATGAGCTCGTCAAAAGTTTAGGTGGAGAACAGTTTTTTCTTTCTTTTGTAGACAGAAACGTATTTTGCGTGTGATGTTGGCCCCCAAAAGACGAAAACAACTTATAAGCTGATTGCAAAGGAGTGTTGACGTTTGTCCACCCATTTGTCTATTTATCCAGCTTTGGTTGAATAAATATTTCACACAAATATATAGGGTCAAATCCATGCTAGCCCTTGAAAATGGGGAGAAAGACTTAAGATTTAATGCATTCGATTATCCACAGAATGTCTGCATAAGTCCATCGCTTATTCTTGTATTTGTATGTCTAACCTTGACTTTAAGAATAATAATGAAGAAACAAATATTTTTAAATGCACGAAACTGAGCTTTGATACTAGGCTGGTTCAAAAACAAAAGATGTTCTGTAAATTGATTGTCTGTCAATAAAAGTTTTGCTTGATGCATATAAGAGCATGCAAAATTTGATTCATTTCAGAGAAATTTGATGGTACTGAAACCATTTTCAAAACCAAAAAATTCTTCAAAATATGTAAGAAAAAATTTTTATTAATTTTTTCTTTTATACTAGCTATATTATACCTTGAATGCAAAACTACAGACTTTACGGAGAAACAAACTGCAAATCGGCTTTAGCGGCTTAAGATTCAATTAATTGTTAAAATTTTAGCATAACATTTTCTTTGCATGTTTAGGAACATTTTAAGGTAGTAACAATAGTTTTGGATCCATAAAATAGACCAAATTTACATAGGTGTCATCAAGGAAGGACTGGCGGCTCATATCGGCCCGGGAATTGTCAGCGGCCCCATTCGAAAGCTTTAAAAATTTTCTACAGGAACCTCATCTTTAATTTCCGTAGAAATTTGGGTATTCATTCTGTGAAGAAAAAAAATTTTTTTTTTTTGCCAAAATGGTCCATCAGGAGAATCAGATGTGCTTCTCAAGTTTTTTTTCGGAACAGAAAAATGATGCAGATATCGTATTTAAGAGTCTTTCTAACTTTTGTTCTGTGTTCTTGAGATTATTTAAAATTTCGAATTTAGAGGTTTTACCTCCATTTTGAAGAATATATTTGGAGAAACCCAATTCCGATCAAATTTAGTTTTAAATGTTAATGCGTTTTTAGGACTCAGCGACCTGAAATTAGTTTAAAAAATATGGTTTCCAAAATGTTGCAAACACACAATTTAATCATTTAAAATGTAGTGTATTCAACACAGCGCAAAAAACACTTGTAACCGTGAACATAGCAAAACAAGGAAACATTGTTCTCAGTGTTTGCAGATTGCTTTGATGTTTGAAATTTGTTCTTAGCAAAATTCAAATAATTTTATAAAGGTTAAGTGATAATTTTTTTCATTCAACTAATTTAAATTTGAAACATTTAAAACTTCTTGCTATACAATTCAATTTTTATTTAAATTTTGAATAATTTTTTAAACCAAAAAAAAAAAAATCGTAAATCTGAACGGAGCCATTCTCTGCCTCCCGGGGAAGGAGCACTGGAAGTAGTGATTATTTTATAAATGGAAATTCCCCTTCGTGCAGGGATACTTTTTTATTTTAATATCGTTGACATTTTGAGAAACAACCAGTTTGCAACGCTGTGTTTTTCCAAGACTGTTGACATTTTTCACAAAAACAACATCTGGCAACGCTGAGTCTTTTCCATACCTTTGACATTTTGCGCAAACAACAAGTCTGAACGCTGACTTTTTCCAATTCCGTAGACATTTTGCACAAAAACAAAAAAAAATGTGGCAACGCTATTTTCCATAAATCGTTGAAATTTTTTTTCATTTTCCACTGGATTTTGACAGCTGACTTAAAAAAAAAATAAACAAGAAACAGCAATTGCAGCAGAATAAAATTTGTGTAATTTAAGTTAATGCTTTGATTTTTCAATTAAAAAAAGGTATTTTTAATCATTTTAGTGGATTTTAAAAATCAAAAGTTTGCATCAAAAAGTTACCTAAGAAAAAAAATTAAAGTAAAAAGTAGTTTTAGCGGAACCAGCATAAGTTGAAAACGCTTAGATAGATATTGAAAACTTTGGTGTCGTATGGAAGCTATTTGAATAAGCTTTAAAATTGTTGTACTAAATTTTCTAATTTGTTAAAAGTTATTTATAATTATAAGTATTCCCTAGCAAAAATCTAGGGAGCAAATTTAACAAATAAAAGTGAAAAAACTCGCTCCCAACTTATTGCCGATAGCATTATTTTTCCAGTGAATTTTTCCTTTCCACGAAATTTTTTTGCGATTGCAAGCCAGGGAGTTAGTGAATAAATAAATTCTCGAGAATATTTATTTACGATAAGGAGCAGTATACCGGCCCAAAATGTTCATCGGCCCATAGGGAACCTCGCCCTGGATGTGATATTAATTAAAATGACACTTTTACTACCTGTACGGAGAAAAATTAGTATCATTATTTTTACTTCACTAGAGTTGTAAAAAAATTAAGGTAATTGACACTTCATTTCAAACATAAATAACAATACATATGAACTATTTGATGGTTCCGTAAAGTAATATTTACAAATAAAATACAATGAAATAATAAGCAATATTTTCGATAAATTGACAACAGTTTCCTTTTACTTTTTAATTATGTTAAAAATATTTATGTTTGGACAGGCATTTGCTTAATATACAAATTTTATACCTATTCATCATATAGGTCAGTAGTGTAGTGGTTCGAATCCTATTGCGGTCAGTTTGTTTAATTATTTTTTTGCTTATTTTTTTTGGTTTGAAATTTTAGTATAGTAAATATCTCTTAAATTTTTCAAAAAACTACTATAATGTAAGGTTATTTGAAAATTTTCAATTTACTAAAACAGCAAGGTAAAATTTATTTTATTGGGGAGTTGTCACTATTTTGACTTGAAATTCTGATTAACGTTTTTCATATGTATTCTCGAGTTCCTGCAATAAAATTTTTTTTAAACTCTACCAATATCGGCAAAATATAACCTCAGCCTATATTTTGTTTCCTAAGAATATTCTTTACTTTTCTATTTCCAAAAATTAAAAATTGACAAAAAAAAATTGCGCAAAACGCAGACTCCCACTTTTTCTCACAACCTGTCATATCGGTTGCCAAGTTAAATCAAAAAGTTAGAGAAAACATTTAAAAAAAGACAAAATGACGTTGTTGTTTCTTTTGTGCCTGACAACATGTAAGTCACACCAAGTGAACAAACACTTAGACATGAGATAAATTGGGGAAAGCAAAAAAAAAAAAATAATATTCCACAGCAGAAATGTAAACAAAACGAAAGTGAAAATCGAGGACAAAAGCCATAGAAGCAAAAAAAGAAAAGAAAAGAATCCAGCATCGAAAAGATGATTTTTATTTTAAAAAGAAACACCGACAGACACTAAGTATTGTTTTCAATGTTTTTTGTTATTCTTGTATTGCCTAGCATTATATTCATACGCATACTCTTCATTTCTTGACACAAACACTCAAAACATTTTGAAAACTTGCCACAAAACATTTTGGGAAGAAGAAAGAGTCAGCGAGAACAAAAATCATACGGTTCGTGGTAAATGTACCTAAGAATATCTCAAAGAAAGGGTAGGTATGATTGGGTCGGGAAAACTTTCGAAATTAGGGTACTGCAAGTGAGAATAACAAAAACAAAATACGACAAATATTCATCTTAGAAAGTAGACGAAATTAAATTTTGAAAATTTATTTAATTCTATTTGATAAAATTGAATAACTAGGTAACTGAAGTACGTAAAAAAAAACGATTGCGTTTTTTAACGTAATTTATTGCCTTCGGTAACAGTTATATCGGTTAATGATTTAACTAATGCAGACCTTTACTTTCAATGTATACAAAGCAGTCCAAATGTAATGGTCTGGGGGGCAATAACAAGCCAATGGGTTGGAGAGATTCCTCTCTTGGAAGATTATATTAACTCCGCAGTTCTTATTGACATCATTAAAATCGGCGTTTAAGCAACGACGTATATTTTTACCAAGATACACATTTCGTCTGTGGAATTTTTTAAAATTGATAAAATGTTGCTGAAAGCGGACAAACGAAATGTCTAAATACGTCTGTTTTTCGAATTCTGCGTCTGTTTAATATAAAATTTTCAGTGAATCAAACACAGCTTTATTTGTGTCTAACCAAATTGCAGAGACCGGCGAGTAAGTCAAATGAATAAAATTTGAATATCTTAATCATATACGTCGTTGGTTTTACCTAGCATCGACCGACTAAGCGAGCACTTAGCAAAAGTCATATTTCAAGATGATTCTGCACCTTTTCATCGTTGGAAATCGCTAGATGTCCCACGAATCATTGTATTTTGCTTTATTTTTTCGATAAATTTACTATAAGGAGCTATTTATTTTTGCGTTGGCAAATAAATAAAATGATCTTTTGGGAATTAAGTGAAGTAAATGGCCGGGCAAAAGCCCCAACCTCAATCCGATTGAGAATATTTAGGCCATTTTAAAACGAAAAGTGTGCCAGAAAAAACCATATGTTATTAATAATATTAAACTTAATAATGTTGAACTTAATAATATTAAACTTAGAGCAGTTAAATCAAGGCAAATATTGATTTACACAACAATTTAAAAATATCTTACAAAATTAAAATTAACTTTTTTTACCGTGAGTGTACCGCCATTAAAAATAATCACAATGGACTCGCAGAATGGTCTAGGAAGAAGTCGTCTTACATACATATGTGCCTACAATGCGCTCATAAATTATTCTAACTTAAGGCCATGGCCATAGCAATCTTATGGTAGAATTAGCCAAGAAGTAGCGTTTCGTAACGTGACGCCTGTCAAAATCTATCAAATGGCAGAAGCGTGTAAGCGATTAGTGAAATCGTAAAGTAGCGGTACGCAACGTTGAGACCTGTTGAAATTAGATTTTCAAACGTCGCGCTACGTTGTTAGACAAAATAAATTAAATTTGGATGTTAAAAACGGAATTTTTTGAACAAATTAATTAAAATAAGTATGACAATGGATGCTTGTTTACAAAAACTGGAATTTTTCAAGTAATTTTTAAGTTGTAAGGTGACATTTCGAACGTTGCCTACCGTTTTCACTAATCGATGCTACGTTGACAAGCTACCGTGCCGTTATATTACGAAACGCTACTTCTTGGCTAATTCCAGCATTAGTCTTGCATTTGGTATTGATTTTAAAATTTAAAAAATTACCGAGGACCGCATTTTTTCAATGCAAATGGCTTATTAAGATATGAATCATGTTTGGCAGCTCTACTAACTCTTAATTATTAAACCCAGAAACCAGTCTTTATCTTGATTATTAACTTGACCATAATTGCTATGGTGTTGAATAGGTAATTTCAATTAAATATTAGAATAGAGAAATATCTATGTAATAATTTCTTGATTAAAATCGGAAAACCCTCTGTCTACCATAGTAAAATATTGATCAAGACTCCTTTAAGCATATTTGGCCCATATTTAAGGAACTAATAAAGATATCAACAAAAACTTAATGATTTTTATGTACGTATATAATGGTAACTCTTATCTAACTCCACTTTCAAAAATAATTTTAATTACATGAATGATTTGTAGGATCTCAAATACTAACATTTTTGAAGGGTTAATGGTAAACGGATAAAAAAATGGTTAGTGCCATTATATTTAGGACATCATACTACATAGGAAAACATAATTTTAATTTTGGAAATTCTAACAGTTTTTCGGAAAAAGTCAAAAACGAAGTTATTGAATACACTTGTTTAACTCCACACAAAAAAGTTTATAGCGATTGTTTTTAGTTTTAACCATACTATAATAGCGCAACCTTCTCCATACCTTCTGGTACAACGCGTGGATCTGTTGCACTGTGGCTACGTAAAGAAGTGTTTGTCTTATGGCGCAGCATATTGCTTGTGAGTTTTTTGTCAAAAATAAATTTTTTAAATTTTTGTTTTCGAATTCTTGTAGCATTTTAAACGTTATTTTAATTCCCACTTTTAAATTTGGGAAATTTTGAAAATTTACAAAATGGCGGCCATTTTTTGAAAAACCTTAAAAGTTGGTTACTCAAAATAATATTTTTTTTACAGAAAGGATGATGAAAACCAAACATTTTGTAGAAGACTTATTTTGCGCTAAATGGTTGCGAGAGCCAAGGGAATTATTTCTAAAGAGTCACCTGACAATTTTTTCAACTTTGTTTTGTGCTTTGATTTACACCCACTAGGTGGCCAAAAAAAAATTCAAAGTAGAAGAATATAAAGTCCATTACTTGGAAAATACAAGGTATATAAAAAAAAAAAAATTTCCTGTATAAATCATAAAAATAAGTATTGACGAAATGACGGGTTTTCAAAAACCATAAAAATTAATTTTCCGAAAAAAAAATTTTTTATTTTTTTTAAAAATTTTTTAGGGAAATCTTTTGAAAGGTGGATGAAAAACATTCGTTTTTGATAAGATTTAAGTAAATAAAAAAAAAAAAAAAAAAAAAAATTTTTTTGGAAAAATAATTTTTAAGATTTTTCAAAACATGGCCGTCATTTCGTCAATATTCTTATGATTTGTGTGAGATATATTGTTTTTTTTTTTTTGTATACCTTGTATTTTGTTAGCAATGGAAGTTATATCCTTGTACTTTGCACAAAACAAAGTTAAAGAAATTGTCACGTGACTCTTTAGAAAAAAAAAATCCCCTAGCCTTCACAACTATATAGCGCAAAACAAGTCTTCTACAAAATGTTTGTTTTTCATCATCCTTTCTTTCAAAAAAAATATATATTATTTTGAGATAACCAACTTTTAAGATTTTTCAAAAAATGGCCGCCATATTGTAAATTTTCAAAATTTTCCAAATTTAAAAATGGAAATTAAAATAACGCTTCAAATGCTACAAGAATCCGAAAACCAAATTTTAAAAAATATATTTTTGAAAAATTGCATCGATTTTTCGCAAAAACACTACTTGCACACTCTGAAGTTCCAAGCCCAAAACTTGGAAAAACATTTTTTTTTTTTTCGGAAAACTAATGAGAGGTCTCCATACTTAGCACTTAGATCAGTTCTGTGAATTTTTATAAAGATCCGTGAACTCAACTGCAAATTTTGAAAAATTTGAGATGATCTCAGCCATATATTCAAGATCGCCGATTAGTTATTAGCACATTGGATGTTCGAAACTTTATTGACTAACGATTAATTTGTGTATATTTACCTTTGCAATTCGCTTGAAAAACTAATCGCAAGTAATACAAACCAAATTGGCCAATAAACTTTTCAAAAAATTGTATTATACACTACATGCATCTGCTCTCCGAATGCGTGCTTACTCAAAGAATTCCAGCTAAGAACTAAGGTTTCATTGAGAAACAATTTTGAAACTTATAACCGACCGTCAAACATCTGAAATATGCCGAGGATGGAACTGTCTAACAACTTCCCAATCTCCCTACTAAATTGATGATATCGGGTGCGACCTTACAAATGTGCTGTTTTCGTTTTGTGACAGGTGATTCCACATATCTGTGAAATTTAGCTAGAAACGTTGGAAAAAAACTTATAATTTAATTTGTTGTAATATTTTGTAAAAGAATTTGTTTAGTTTTGGCATTAAGATATGTAGATAAATTAATACAAATGAACATTGAAAAAGTAACGGGTGCGACAAAAAATGTAAGATTTCGTGGAAATACCGACATGTATGCAAAATTTTCGTCATTCTATCTGCATTTTGGGATTTAAAAAAAAAAAACAAAATGAAAATTAAATTTGTTTTCCTTCAACTACTTTATGTTGTGAACTTTGTTAATTGGTTTTTGTCATATCATTTATTCCAAGTATTAAATAACCGCACATATGGGACAAACACATCCATTCTTAGAAGAATAAAATACTTAAGTGACAGTCAGACGGCATAAGCTGTCAACACTCATTTTGATGTATTTTTTTATTTCACAAAAGTTAAGAAGCTTTTACAAAGTTGTTTGCTCTCTTTTAAAAAATATAAATAACAATAAGGTAAAAAAGAATGACAAAATGAAAAATTAGTACTAAAAACACAAAAAAAAAAAAATTTAAAACCAATTTGTATTTCAACTTTTATTCAAATTTGTTTTTCAAAAAGATCAAAGTTAAATGTCACACAAAATAAAATGAATAAAATAAAATCCGCTAAAATGCTTAGCGACGGCAAAGTCACACCAAGATTATCAATAACAACAATTACAAAAACAAGAAAGTCACAACAACAGCAATGACCAAAACCCCCACTCCCCCACTCAAACTCTAAAGCAAAAAAAAAATGCTGCTGCTGATGGTGATGAAAGCTTTATCAGCGCTGTCAAGCATGCAGCCCCCAGTATGCAGAGTGGGCAGTGTAAGTGCAAACAAGAAAATAAAATAATTTATGACTGAAAATAAACACCTCGATTACTTGGTGCCCACTCGGGAGTTGAAAAAATCCGCGACTCAGGATGCTAAGTAGCAGGAACAGCAAAAAATACAAAAAACCGTTTGTTTATATTGTTGTTGTTGTTGGTGCTATCACATTTAGGTTTCAATACAAAGCACCGCTCATATTACATTAACACTCACACAGTGGATTAAACACGCACACCAAATCACATTTACCGACCGACCAAACGGAATAGTAAATTCAGAGGCATGAGGACATGAGTTTCGGTTTCAGTGTTTTACGTTCTACTACGGATTTCCTTTCGTTGATATTTTTTATTTTTTGGTTTTTTTTTTTTTATCGTAAGAAACGCGCAACACGTCGTTAAATGATCGATGACATTACGTATTTTACTTTGTATTACAATGAATTTAGTTTTCACTTTTAGAGTGCACACACTTAAAATGTAGCATTTTGTTGCATTATGCTTACGCTTACATTTACTTACGTTAAAATGCAACTTTACGTTATGTTTTGCAAATCAATTTAACACAACACCTTAGCACACCACTTGTATTAATTTTGCTACTCGACTCCACGACGTACGCGTTAATACTGACGCTGGTATTCGTTCAATTGTCACTTCGTTTGCTTGAGTTAGCGACCTCGTGCCTTTGGCGCCTGGGAGCCAACGGAAGTTACGTTCGTGTACCAGCTGACTGTTTAAGTGTGGGAAGCAGAGAGAGAGCATTTGGCTCCAACTAGTGGAGCCTAAGGTACTTTGATGCTCAAATTATTATGTTGCTGTTTTTGTTAAAATGAGAATAACGAAAGAGAGAGAGAGCGACAAAGAATTATGAATACCTATTCCAGTGTTGTAAAAAGTAAACAAAAATTTACTTTACAAGAGATTTAATTTATTTTGTGCTTATAATGGAAAAAGTTCCGCTTAGATTCAAATATATTTGGTTACTTTAACATGGCGCTGATTGAGATACAGTACTCATATAAAACAATTGCCTAGAAAAGGCGTCAAACATAATACGCCAGTATATTGTAGGAGTGTGTGGGGTAAAGTGGGAAATTTTTTTTCGAAAGAAATAAAACAAACAAAACTTTTATTTTTTCATGTTTTAACTTCATAAAGTAAAGAAAATTAAATGAGCTATACTTTTTCCGAAGACGCGACCCGAAAATATGGATTTTCTGTTGAGTATAGCGCTTTGACCGAGGATGCCCAAAATGGCAAAAATTAAAAGAGTAAATGTGAACAAAATAATTTTGCTGTAAAAAAATGAATGAAAAAGTGTGTTTAAAAAAATATGTGAAATTGTAGCTTATAGCACAGGAAAAAAAGAATTTTTCTGCGAAATAATTCGCCGGAATTATCTTTATTAATGCATGATAAATAAAGTGTGAAAAGTCCATTTCATTTCATATCACAACAGTTAGCAACTTTTTAAATTGGGTGGTCTTCTAAACTAGAAGTTGTAGAAAAAAATGTTTAACGTACTTTTGTAGGAAATTTTCTGTGGTACAAAATTGGAGTCTAACATTTTTCTGTAAAATTTAGAACTAGCGAGATATTTGCAAAAAACTGATTTTAGCGACCTTTGAGCTTTAATAACTTTTATGCGCAAACGACTTTGCAATGGACGTTTCACACTTTATTTATCATGCATTAATAGAGATAATTTCGGCGAAAAAAATTCACTTGGAATTATTTCGCACAGCAGCTCTTTTTTCGTCTTATTTTCCTGGGCTATTATTCATTGTTCTCTGTACAGTCCGAGTCATAATTTAGGCAACAGAAGAAGCTAGTAGTGGGATTGACGAATTTCAAGTGATATAGGCGTGGATAATCCTTTGTATTTTGTGAGTTAGCACACTAAACCAATTTTTCTTTGGTCACGTCACTTTCACCAATACTCTCTTCAAGTGCAGCAACGATGCGAAACAAATTGGACTTTGGCAAGTGTTAATACTTCGAAACAGCAAGGACCGGTTTCTTATCAATATTGATTGCTTTCAACATTTCCAACAAATCATCGGGATCTGGAACTATATAATTAGTTTTTACATTGTTTTCTCCTGTTAATTACTGATAATAATCAAGAAGCGGTTGAAATAAATGCACCACACTTATTTTGATCGTTATATAGTATATAACATTGACAAGTGTGGACGGGCTACAGTCAAATAACATTTCCCACTTCACCCCATATAAAATTTCCCACGACACCACATATTGCAAAAAATGTGAGGGTCGTTCTTTCGCTCTATGAATTACACGAAATCTTTTTGCGTTATCAAAATTAAGACTACAAAGAATATTTTTGTGTACTTACAATCGGTTTATCTCCAGAAATAGTAAAAATATCGATGCCTAAAAATTTAAAAATGAAATTTCAAAATCACTTTAAAACTTTACATGATTCCAGAGAGCACAAAAATACGTCTGCACGCGTCGCTATACCACAAATATTTGCTTATGGTCATTACAAGTACATGTCAGAAGCGCATGACAGCTATACTTTGCTAGTTTACCTGGAAAGGGGCGTTTCCCACTTTACCCCACTTCCCACTTCACCCCACACACCCATATGTATTTCAACGCAAGACCCATAAGATCTCCAAAACCAAAATTGTACTTAGGGGTAACATTTTTATTAATTTCTTCTTTCAAGCATTTCTTGCCTTTGGTGAATCCTAGCAAAAGTTATCGAATAACATTTTTGTAGAATGTTTTAAAAGAGTATAGCACTGTTTATTTAAGGTGTTATAAAGACCTATGAAAACAAGATATAATGTATAAATGTGTTCTAGAAAAGTTTTCCTGTATGATTTCGTTATGACTTGGAACAAAAAGACTTATCCAAAATGTACTTATAGAGCTTTAAACAAGGGTGAAATTTGGAAAAAAAACGTTTCTGGGTTCAATCATAAGTTTGCGGAAACCCTGATTTTTTTTTCAAACAATACTTAAAAAATTTTTAAAGTTCAATCTAGATGCCCCGCCCTCAAAATGATCGAAAACGGTTTTATTGTAAAAAAGCATTGCAAACATAATAAAAATAGTAATTTTCGGCGTATTTGTCGGTGCTGAATCTGAATCCACCCAGTGTGCCAAACGGTTCATATATCTTATTTTTTATCCGTTACGGATGCGTTACTGATCCGTTTGCGGGAGAAACTCCCAAAAAAAAAAAAGCGAATCGTTATTTTACTAATTTTAGTATTAGGATGTATTTGGTTTGCATTCCTAAATATTGCTCTCAATATATGATTTATTTGTGTGAGCGACAGACGCTTCCTTTGCTCGATTTTGCTGATTTTTATTTACTATCTTTAAAAAATAAAAAAAAATATTAAAAATATTAAAATGATTTCAACAGACAGCCAGCCAGTCGAACAAAGAGACAGACAAATTGGCATAGCAATATTCACTCAGAAGGTGATCTTGATCAAACGGATAGACAAGGTGAATATATGTAGGGTATAAAAGTCAGGCACTAACTTGCAAAACACCGAAACAAATTATTAAAATTCATAATCGGAATCTTGCATTGGAAAATTTTCAACTTGAAAGTTTTGTTGACTTTTTAAAATGTTGGAATTCTGTTTCAAATCTATTTTGGAGTGTGGATGAAATTGTGGACTGGGTGAGCTAAGAGCCTTTATCTTTAGTTTTTAAATCCCATATATTTTTTTTTATTTTTTCCCGGTCATTTTCACATAATTCAATCTTTATCTTGAGTGTTCTATTCTTCAACCAACTATCGAAGCATTTGCACTTTACAAAACTCCCACTCCTTATACAGAAACTTCAATAGCTAGTACTTAAATTCTTAAATTCATCAAATTGCTTTCCAACATTTTCTTGATTCAGAAATTTCTTATTTGGGATAATAGAGGATGTCTCTGGATGGCAATAGTACTCGATAGCTCATGAAGTTCTTGTAAAGAAAAAGCTTTTTACTTTTTTAGTCAAACAATCGAACCAAAATATTTTTGAAGAAATATGTTGTTCCTTAAAAGCCTTGATATATTAAATTATTTCATTAAAGAACCGGTAAAAGAGGCAGGCCCTTTAAATAATCAAAATGCCACCCTTAACATACCACAGCATCCAATGTTTCACGACAAAAATTAATAATTTAATCAAATTCCAAGTGAAATAATAATGAGTTTTTGCTCAAGGTCTTATAAATTAATGTTGACCAAAGTAAAGCATAAAGTTCGCTCTATCTCTCTTTCAAATATTAAATTTTTGTCATCATCTTAGCTGAGTAAAATGTTATGCATTTTGACATTCAAGAGTGAAGCAACATTTGGTTTTTTTTTTTATCGAGACTGTGACAACCTAAACACTATGGTCTCTAGTGAAAATACCAGTGGCGTTTGTGATATCTTTTCAAACTTCCCTAGCACACTATGAAAATCGACTCTAGGTCAGTTGTAAAATATGTAGCGTTCGCTGTCGACAGAGAGTAAATGAGAGTAAATGAAAGAGAAAGAATGAAGAAGGGCGCATGTCTTTTGGGCACACAAAATTTGGCCTCTCCGCACTCTGCGAGAAAACACTTGAAATCAACAGCGAATTCAAACTACAAAGCCATTGACGGCGACAACGTGTGTCCTATATTTTCGACGGCAATAACAACAACGACAACAAGCAGCGAACGACGACCGACAACTGACGACGACAAAGTTATTGTTTTGGAATTTATTATGCTAGTGGCCTTTCAGGCGCTACTTCCGTTTGTTGTGCTCGCTCACAAGCAAGCAAGCAAGCGAGCGATATGTATGTGTGTTAGTTGGTATGTGACACACACACAAGTGCCCACATGTATGCTTCGTACGTGGTGTTGCCGTTGTTGGTTGCTGCATTCGTTGTTAATGACGAAACAGCAACACTAAATGCTGAGAGTCTGACGTACGTTATGCCTTCTTTTTGGTCACTGCTGGTCATTTGAATGGCAATAAAAACCAAATTAACACATTGAAAGTTCCAGAGTTGATGTGTGCGGAGGGTATTTAGTTTTGTCTGCAGGGAGGTTGGGTGCAGAGCGTAAACTACGTGAGGTAGTTAACAGTTAGAAATGCATGCAAGAAAAAAAAAAACAGAAAATGAAACGAATAAATGTTTTGGTCAGAGTTTGACAAAAGTGTTTGTTAATTTGATTTCATTTGTCTGAGTGTGTGAATTGCTAGAGAGTTTTATGAGCGTTGCATGATTTTTTTGCAAAATATCTAAAAGATTTGGTAAAAAAATCAAGACTTCAGGAATTTTAATTCGTTCACAGCCAGTCTTTATTTATTTAAAAAGTAAGCTTACTATTAGTTAAGAAACATCAGATATGTAAACTTTACATTGTAAAGTCAAAATTTTAAAGGCACATAAAGCTAAAACATAATCTAGAAGTTAACAGTCCGTATTTAACTGAAAAATCACCAATGAATACAAGAGTAACAGTACCTACATAATTCAAGATGTGTTCTCGCTATCGGTAAAACATTTGTTTTGGCCGAATTTAGAAAGACATTTTTCGACAGGCACATGGGTGTTAAAGACATTATTAATAATTCCGTTAAGAAATCACAATTTCTCCTAAATAGAGCTAAATAACCAGCACTCATTCCAATTTGTCTGAGTCACTTCCTCATTAAGCAAATAAACATGTACAGAGCTTAAATCAGGACTTAAAATTATTGTTGTTTCAGTGTTATGATAAAGATTAATACCCAAAGTACATAATATCTAGTCATGATCCGAAATAGAACTAATTTGATCGAAAACCAAAAAGTGGAATGAATTTTTTCGTAATTTTTGGGGACATCTTATAATTTTTCAAAAATTGGTCAAAAAAAAAAAATTAATAAAGTCCCAAAAAATTCTGAAAAAAATTTACACGTATTCCTTGGACAATTCTAAGCAGTTTTTTTCACACACTTTTTCTTAAAATGCCTTGGTTTTGAGTAAAAGCCATTTTTCCGACCGCATAAGCAAAATTTCTATCTTCGAGTAGGCCCCCTGAAATAACGCCAGAAAATTTTTTGAAAATAAAGGGTACAAAAATTACACCTTAAATAGGGGAAAATGGAGTCAATGTGTACCACAAGAATATTTGCTATAAAATTTCACTGAACACTAAATGTCGAAATTTCATCGCGAAAGCAACAAAGTCGTCAAAACCAATGAAACCTTCTCACATTGCATTTTTATTTAATTATTTTTCGCATTATTCTTAACCCTTTCCGAACCGTAAGGAATTGGGAGCTTATGCAACCATGTTAGCTATTTATAATGGTCCAGAAAATATATTTTAAAATAAAAATTCAAAATATTTTAACGGTTTTTCTGGAATTTTCTGGGACATATGTGTCCCTATGGTCGTTAAGGGAGACTTTTTCCCCATACATTTTTAGATGGGAAAAATATGCCCTTATTTTAAAGGGTGATAACTCGGAAAGTAAGGGTCCAATTGAAAAAATTTAAAGGTATTGTGTGATAAGTAAGATTAGGGCTATTTGATGCCATCAAAAGAATTAAAATAAACCATCTCCTGGAATTACACCGCAAGATTGAAAACAGCGCTTTCTCAGCTTCAAGAACGGGTATCTCGAAATCCTGAAGTATATGAGCAATTTTGGCCTCGGATTCGAATTCAGTGTCAAAAAGTACGTTACAGTGCATATGTCAACTAACAGGTTTATTAAATTTTTTTATTTTGATTGCCTGTGAAATTGGTAAAATTGTAGTACAAAAGTGAGTTGAAAAGTTACCCTTTACGACCATAGGGACACCGGTGTCCCATTTTGAATTTTATGATTTATCAATATACTAAACTTAAATAAATGTATAAAACAACAATTTATATACATGTCAACAGTTATTTCAAACTATAATATGATTAAAAACAATTAAGCACCTATAATTTCTGCTATAAAGTATAGCAATAGTTCACCACACAAACTGTCACATTAGAATGATCATACAAAAATAACGGTTCTTCTGATGGTGTTGCCAGATTTAGCGTTAAGGAACTGATAAATGTCAAAATTATGTATATCGGTTTCTGACTTATTTAAATATAATTTATTGTTGTCTTGGGACACATATGTCCCTATGGTCCTGAAAGGGTTAAGCTTTCAGCATTTCTTGTCTTTGATGGCCCATAATGGAATTTTTTGGAAAATATTTTGGTACAACATTTTAGCACATTATATCCCAGTTTTCAGAAAATGAGGTCAAACAGACCCTCAGGATATAATGGGTTAGTATGTTTCGTAAAAATATTTCTTGCGTGATGTTCTTATGATATTGGGAAACAAAATTTATCCAAAATGTAGTTTTAAAGTTCTACAGTGGGATGGAATTACGAGAATACATTTCTCGTGTGTATCTATTTCAGCTAAAAAACCAAATACGTTTAATGTTAAATAACAAGCATTATTATTTATTTCTATACCTTCCCAGTGTACCAGACAGTTCATATCTCCGCTTTTTTATCCGTTACGGATCCGTTGGCGGAAGAGATTCCCAAAAAAAAGCGAATCGTTTTTTTTTTGGAATTTGGAACAGTCTGGCACACTGGGTTAATTCAAGGTAAAAAACATGAGATGTACGATTCATTCCGAGTATTTTGGAGCTCGTTATAAAATAAAATCGATATCAAATCGTGATTTTACATGAAATGGCTAAAGTTTTTATTTATTTATAACCTCAGAAATACTCGGAATGAATCGTTCGATATCTCGTATTTTTCACCTTGAGTCAAGGTATAGAAAAAAATAAAGTCTGTTGCTTAAAATTGAACATACTTCGTTTTTTAGCTGAAATACGCAAAAGAAAGTATTTTTAAAATTTTTTCCCAATGTAAAACTCTTAAACTGCATTTTGGATAAAAATTTTTATGCCAAGGTCATAAGAAAATCACACAAGGAACATTTTAACGTAACATATCAACCCATTATATCCTGCTTTTTAGTGTCTGTTTGACCCCATTTTCCAAAAACTGGGATATTATGGGCTAAAATGTTCAACAAAAATATTTTAAAAATATTTCACTGTGATCCAATACAAGAAATGTTTAAAACTTAAGAATAATGCGTAAAAAGTTGAAATAAATTGGTTTTAGCGATTTTGTTGCTTTCGCAATGAAATTTCAGCAAGTAGTAGTAAAATTATAGCAAATATGTTTTGGTGCACATTGACTCCATATCCCCTGTTTTGGTGTAGTTTTTGTATCTTTTTAAGAAAAGTGCAAAAATTACCCATAGAGGAAGATATAGAGGGTTGAAGTTTTCTACAAAAAATATTGCTCGCAATATCTTGCAATAGTTTGTTGAGTATATGATACAACTCATTTTGGTCGATTTAACTCAAGAATGCATTAAAAAGGGGTTTGACACCCCCTTAAGACGTAAACTTTCAAAACGCCGAAACACGTAGGTACACACTGGGCCTGAAGGAGTGACAGGTATGACAAAAATGTCAAGGTAAACTGCAAGCATACTTCGATTTGGTATTGATTCTTGATGAAAAATTCGTTGGAATCAAAATCCTATCTGATCCTATTCAAGAGTTATGCCTATTTTTCACTTTTTATACACCTATTTTGCATTCAAGCCATAAGAAAGTTTATATTATTATCCAAAATGTGTGTACATGTACGCAAATATGTTTATATATGTTTGTTTAGTAGTGTCCTAAAATGTGTAAGTGTCGATCGGATCTGGTTTCGGAGATATAGACATCGGAAGTTGGGGATATAGCTTTTCTAACAATCTATATAAGTTGAAAACGGCTGCATTGATTTCCAAAATATGGGTGTCATATGAAAGTTTATTTCATAAGCTACAATATTAATTCAAGTATTTGAAATCTGGCTCGTAGTTTTCAAGTTATTATGACTTTTCTGAAATTTAGACCAATTTTTTGAAAAAAAAATGTTTTTTTTCCAAAAAATCCGTTATTAACCTAGAGTTTTATTAACATATTTATAAAGCTTAATTCATCCCCTTTAAAATGATTTTACATTTAAACAAAAATTTTTGATATTAACCCTTTATAACCGAAAAAGTTAAAAATCATTTTGATGAATTTTGGGTAGTTTTGTAAATTTTTTTTTGATGAAATGAATTCTAATTTTTTTAACTGTGGCTAAAGAAGCCCGTGTTTGCTATACTATAAGATATAATCGATTAAATTTCATTTTAATATTCATATTTTCATAGAGAACACACCATATCAAAAAAATTTAACAAACTACCCAAAATTCATCAAAATGATTTTTAACTTTTTCGGTTATAAAGGGTTAATATCAAAAATTTTTGTTTAAATGTAAAATCATTTTAAAAGGGATGAATTAAGCTTTATAAATATGTTAATAAAACTCTAGGCTAATAACGGATTTTTTTGGAAAAAAAAAAACAGTTTTTTTTTAAAAATTGGTCCAAAAATGGAGTTAATATTGTAGCTTATGAAATTGCCTTTCATATGACATCCATGTTTTGGAAATCAATGCAGCCGTTTTCAACTTATATAGATTTTTAGAAAAGCTATATCCAGAAATTCCGATGTCTATATCTCCAAAACCAGATCCGATCAACACTAACACATTTTAGGATACTGGTACAAACCATGTGTAAACGATCAAGAAATTTGTTCATGGCATTCGATTTGGCTATAAATTGGCATAAGCAATAGTTGCATAGTGGAAAAAACTACTACCAAATATTTTTTCAAAATTTAAAAAAATGGCGGAGATATGGGACTTTGAAATTTTTAGGTTAGTTTTTTTTGAGAAGCTATAACTTCGGTTGCATTTATCCAATTTTCAATTTTATGGTGTTAAATGATTTGTCTTAAAACAGACTTTAAAATATAAACTAGCAAACATTTTTTTTTTTTTTATATATAGTTTACACTGAAAAAAAAAATTTAAATTGAGTTTCCCAAAATATGTCCTTTTTAATATTTTTTATTTTTCTTGTAAAAAAAGCTACAAGTGTAACTTACCAGTCCTCCAAAAATTGGAGTGGGCCTGCCAGTGGTTCTCTAGAAAAACAATAAAATGTAGCATCTTCCCCAATTTTTCAGTACATTTTTTTAATTTAAAATTTTTATTAAAAAAAATTTTCAAATGCTGAAAATAGTTTATTGACTGTTTTTTGCTTGTATAGAACTAATATAAGTACCAACGCACTTTTTTCAAATTCAAATTAACGTTTAATTAAAAATTTCAAATTCAAAAAAATTGTACTGAAAAATTGCGGCAAAAGCTACATTTTATTGTTTTTCTGGAGAACCACTGGGAGGCCCACTCCAATTTTTGGAGGACTGGTAAGTTACACTTGTAGCTTTTTTTACAACAAAAATAAAAAATATTAAAAAGGATGTATTTTGGGAAACTCAATTTAAATTTTTTTTTTTCAGTGTAAACTATATATAAAAAAAAAAAAAAAAATTTTTGCTAGTTTTTATTTCAAAGCCTGTTTTAAGACAAATCATTTAACACTATAAAATTGAAAATTGGATACATGCAACCGAAGTTATAGCTTCTCAAAAAAAACTAACCTAAAAATTTCAAAGTCCCATATCTCCGCCATTTTTTTAAATTTTGAAAAAATATTTGGTAGTAATTTTTTCCACTATGCAACTATTGCTTATGCCAATTTATAGCCAAATCGGATGCCATAAAAAAAATCTTGATCGTTTTGAAATGGTTTGTACCTACTACTAAGCAAACATATATAAACATATTTACGTACATGTACACACATTTTGGATAATAATATAAATTTTCTTATGGCTTGAATGCAAAATAGGTGTATAAAAAGTGAAAAATAGGCATAAGTCTTGAATAGGATCAGATAGAATTTTCCATCAGGAATCGATACCATATCGAAGTACGCTTGCAGTTTACCTTGACATTTTTGTCATACTTGTCACTCCTTCAGGCCCAGTGTACGTACGTTATTCCTTGAACCCCTCTACCAAAATCCAGTCTCAGAACCTTGTACATTTTTTCGTGTTGTAAAGTGTAATCGATTTGCCAAACCCCTACCGATTTCACTGAAATTTGGTAAAAGGATGCAAAATGTGGAAAAATCAGTAAATTGTGAAAAACAGTCCTTCATATAAGTGTACATAATTTGGACAATTTTTAATCGATTTTCATGTAAAGACTATTTTTGGAAAGGCATATGATTACGCTATAAGCAAAAAGTAAAAATTCTCGTACTTGGCAAAAACTAGTACTAAAATTACAAAAAACGCAACGTGATCCACTTTCTTGACCTTTTAAAATATATTTTGAGGAAAGAAAAAGAAATAACATTTCATACGAAGCCAAAATTAAGATGATATATTTTATGGTTCAAGAGTTATAATTTTTTGAACATTCCAAAACATGAAATTGATAATAATCAGAACAGTAGCTACAATCTCCAATGAACACAGCTGCTGTTCTTCTGATTGGCAGTTTTTGAACATAGGTATGTATTGGATAAAGACGAATTTGGTATTTTTAATTTTGCTGATCACAAGCTATCATCACATGCAATTAAATGGTTTTCATGAAAAAAATGGAGACAATTACTGAAAAAATACAAACAATAATTTGATTGCACCTCAAAAAGGCAATCCTTTTTTTCCTTGAAGTTGTTGAAAAGTTAATAGGCTCTCCATAAATAATACAAATATATATGCATATATTTATGTAAATACAAAAAAGTTGAAGTCAAAACATGCTTGATTTTCTCCACCTTTAAGCGTAGCTATTTATGCTGTACAGAAGGCATAAAAAAAAATGATGAATGGCAAAAATGCTTCATTTGATGACAACCAAAATGACAAGTTACATACCTTCATCATTGCAGACGTTCTCACAAATAACAAAAACCGAAAAAAATGTGTGCTATTTGCACTTTGCCACCCTCTTACAGTGTCACTCAAGCAGCCAGCTGACATTTACTGAAATGATGACGACGACGATGATGATGAGGATGTACGGCGTCATTGACGCACTTGCTCTTCAATTTGAAACCCATCATCAGTTGAGCATGTGAAAGAATTTTTTCCATGTTGTTTTTTTTTCTTTTGCTTAAGCATAAAAACCGATTGGAATACTGCACACTTTTGCTGATCAATCCATGATGGTCGTTTATATCTGTGTGACTTTTGCCGTTGCAGATGAAGCGGTGGTTGGGGGTGTGACCATTGTTGCTGTATGTCAATATATATTTTTCCAAGCAATTTATTATTTGTATATTTATTCCATATTTATGTTTTTATTTATTTATTTATGATTTTTTTTTTTCCTCAAATTTTTCGACCACATGCTGCGAATTGTAATGGAGTTATAATATGGCGTTAATTTTTTGTGATTTTTTTTTTTATTTAACTTAAAAATATATTCCACAGTCACATCAAAAATGTATTGATAGCAAACTGACGCACTTGAATGTTAACGTTCGTTTAATTCATATGCGCCGCAAGGTTTATGAGAGAATTGAGTTGAAGGGTTTAATATGAGCAACGATGCCATTTGTTGAACTAAATGTAGTTAAATGATTTTTTAAAATTAAAATTAATGGAATTTACGTAAAAAAATACTTTTAAAAATTTATTCTCTTCACTGAGATACAAAAAACAAATATTTACTTCTTTCATGAGTGCAATTTTGACAAAAGTTAAAATCGCAAAAACTATTCGTCACTTCAATACTACCTATACAACTAGGTTGCTCCAATTTTCTAGTTTTGAGAAAAATCAATTTATATATTTTCAAGAATTATTTGAAAATGCTAAACTCTTGACATACCAAAAAAAAAAATTCGAAATTATTTTTATGTATTTTCTATTTAATCGATATTTCGACTTAAATTTTAACTTATCATCAGGAAACCACTAATATAAAAAACAAAATTGTAAACATTAAAAACAGAAAAAATTAATTACAAAAATAAAATTACATTTTTAAATTTGTCGACCGACAGATGCCTATAGTACGATGCCTATAGTACTAGTGACTGATTTTATGTTTTATCAACTGTCAGTCGGTGTCTGTCTTAAACTTAAGTTGTTTGTTCGTCGGTGCTCAATGGGGTCAAGTCATATAAAACATGATAAGAAGTCGTTTTTTATGGAAAGCACCATATGCAAAAATAATAGGTATTCATTATAAGTACTTAATGAAATCACGCATTGAGTTGTATATTAGTTTTTTGCATATCTCTAATACTTGGTTTTTTATTATGAGTGTTCAAAGTCAGCATTTTTCACAATAAAAACGTTCTGATTTTTTACGCAGAAAGTAGTGTTTCAGTTCTTTGCTATTATACTTAAAACTGTGTCGTTTTCAAATACAATAAAATTGGAATAACATTATTTTTAATATTTTATTAAATGTTATTCAGGTCCAAAGGTTGCTAAAATTAGATTTTTTGGAAATATCACACTAACCGTTACTTCTCTAGAAAAATATTGGTCCATAATTTTGTAGCTCAAAAAGTTTGCAATAGAAAAGGCTTTGATGTTATTTTCGAACGACTTATAGTTTAGAAGGTATGTATGTATGTATGTATGTATTCTCCTTTAACTCCTAGGAGGAGCATAGGGCCAATTGTTTAGAAGGTATAGACCAGTGAAATTTTATTGGATCAAAAAAATTAGATCTTTCCTTTTTCCAATCGGTTTATTTTGTGCAACGATTGTTTTGGTCTAGGGCTGAGGTGAGTTGCAGCGGTGTCCAGGGTCAGACTAAAAGACAATCCAAAACTTTCAGTTTACAAAAATATTTATTTATTTATTTGCTGGAACTCCTTCAGCAGATAAATTAGTTTCTTTTACTTAAAAGTATGTTTTTTTTATTTCTTAATAATACTTTACAAGCAATATGTTATGATATTCAGATTGATTTATCTCCAATATTCTTTAATATATATTTCAAATAAAGATGTTTTAAATTCTTGGCCAGGATTCCGGGGTTTTTGCATTCGATCCGATGTTAAACTCCTTGATCATTTTAGTTGACAGCTACTTACGTGGATACTACGTAGTGTTGTTTAACCTGTGTCGGTAAAATTATAAAAATTATTATTCAAAACTACCATGCACGCCTAGCGAACACTATAAAAAAATATTCGACGTAAAAACTATTGCACTGTTCACCAGATGGTGTCCAGGGGCCTTCAGAAGGTATGAAAAACCTTTCCAGCCTAAAAGCTTTAAAAATACACTACCATGCACGCTTGATGAATACTATAATAAGTATTACACGCACAGCCTTAAAAATACATACTAACTACCCTAGAAATACCTAAGTAATACGAGGCCTTTGCACTTTACCTTTAAGCTTTCAACGTTTAAACATTAATATTAAAATATTGATGTTGTCGCATCGAACGCTTGGCTGTGACTGCCTGCCTTCTGCCTTTTCGTTCGTTCTTTTATAGTCGTTTAGTTGTAGTGAATATTTCACTTGAGATAAATATTTTACTTGAGGTGAATATTTCACTTGAGGTGAATATTTTGCTTGAGGTGAATATTTTGCTTGAGGTGAATATTTTGATAAAGGTGAATATTTTGATGGAGGTGAATATTTCACATGAGGTGAATTGACGTCCCTTGGGACGTTACATTTGTAATTAAAGAACAATTACTAAAATTCGGGGACAAGATACCGCAATAAAAGTTATACTGCCTCAATAGTCGCAAAAATCAGCCTTCGATTTGATCGGAAATATAGCAAAATTCACACTATTTTTCCTCTCTTGATTTTGGAAGCCAATTATGGTGGTTTGGGACCTCCTAATCACGAATCTGAATTTGGTTTATATCCACGATTTTCATAACCTGAAAAATAATTTAAAATCGTGTGTTTATCACAGTTATTTTAAAATTTCTCGAAACTCTGACGTAACATAGCAATTTTGTAAAAGGATTTATGTTCAGTATCAAAGGATGCATTGGAAATCACTCTTGTAGCCTTGTTTGCCTGTGCAACATTTGAAAACTTATTAATTCAATCGTTTGTGCTTATATACTCTTCAATATCACGCCTAATATACTCAACATATTTAAACCATTCTTGCATCATATATTTTATGGTGCCCCCGGACGATCAAGATAGATGCTATACATAATATTCATCCAGATATCAAGATTAATAAAGCAGGTAAAGTAAGTAGAAATGAGTTTTTTTTTTTTTTTTTTTTTTTTGTTGTTTGTTTTTGGTATGTTTTCCGAGCGCACCGTACCTCCATACAATTGCCCTCATTATCAAGACAGGTTTGTCAAAATATCTGGCGAATATATGGTGTTAAAATGGTTTCAATATATCTACTAGTATAGGCTTAAGAGCGACATAAATAAAATTTCAATTACTTATTTTAATTTTTTTTTTTTTTGTTTGAGGGATACAACGATATTTTAGATGTTTCTCGATACTTTTGTGCTCTTTTCGATATTTTTTACGTTTTTCGATACTTTTGGACTTTTTTTCGATACATATGTATACCGATGTTTTTCGATGTTTCTCGATACTTTTGTGCTCTTTTCGATATTTTGGATGTTCTTCGATACTTTTTGACTTTTAACCAATATTTTGGATGTTTTTCGGTACTTTTTTTCGATACATATGTATACCGATGTTTTTCGATACCTTGGAGCTCTTTTCGATATTTTTGATGTTTCTCGATACTTTTGAACTTTTACCGATATTTTGGATGTTTTTCGTTACTTTTGGACTTTTTTTCGGTACATAATATGTATACATATCATGTATACATATTATGTATACCGATGTTTTTCGATGTTTTTCGATGTTTCTCGATACTATTGTGCTTTTCGATACTTTTGGACTCTTACCAATATTCGGGATGTTTTTCGATATTTTTCGGCACAAGCACATCAATTTTTATGTTATTCGGTTTGGAGATACACTGAGCCTGCTGCATCCAAAAAATTTATTAGATTAATGAATACTCAACGCTATGGCTTTGTGTTTACCAAATGGTACTCGGAAAAAGTGTGTATATCTTTAAGTAAAAGGCCAAAATTTGGCAACCGGCGATACTAGTTCCTTATAAATGTGTTGGAGCACCATAAAAAAATCACAAAAAAGTCACTTAAGTAAAACTTAAATTAAAAAAAACCAGACACATACTTAATGTAACCAAATTGTTTGTGCAAAGAATTCTTGTTGACCATCTTGAAATATATACATTGTTTATTTTTCGAAATGAAATTATTCACCATTTTTAATCTTTATAAGGTTTTCAATAAATTGTTTTATTTTTTTTTTTTCATGTTTTTATACCCTACACCCAGGGTATATTCACTTTGTCCTTCCGTTTGTAATGCAGAGAAGGAGGCGTGGCAGGTATAGAAAAGTATATATATTCTTGATCAGCGTCACCTCCTGAGTCGATATAGCCATGTCCGTCTGTCTGGCTGGCTGGCTGGCTGGGTGGCTGGCTGGGTGGCTGGCTGGGTAACGGCTGTGTGTGGAAATACATTTTTTGGGAAAACTAAGCAAGATAATTCAATGGAATTTGGTACACAGCCTCCGTCGTCAAAGTTAGCTCGGGGGATTGAAAATGAGCGAAATCGGTCAACGGACACGCCTACCGCCCATACAAAAAATATCTTCAAAATGCAAATTTTGGAGTATTTTTCAAAACAATACAACCAAAATACACATAAATACTTCGAATTGTCAGCGCAAGCAAAAGCTTCAAAACGCTGTACTCAAAGCGTTTTTTGAGATAATCGAACTAGATTTGACTAGGACACTAAAAACTATAAATACAAGCTTTAAGCAAAAACTGGATAAAATCGGACAAGAGGGCGTGGCTCCTCCCATATACGCAAAAGCTTCAAAACGCTATTCTGAAAACATTTTTTCAGATAATCCAACCAAATTTCACTTAAATACTAAGAACTATAAATGCAAACTCTGAGAAAAAACTGGGTGAATTCAGACGGCGTGGCACCTCCCATATTAGCAAAATTTTCAAAATACTGCTGTGTAGGGTATTTAATGTTTGGCCAGGCCAAAGGCAAAACCCTTACTAGTTTTTTCATTCAAATTTCTTTGAAATTATTAAGAAAGTATGGAGCTTCTCATTGTTTCTTGGCTTTCTTAACATTTTGCGACTAATTCAATGCTTTTCGATCTGTTTGACGTGTTTCAAATTTCTTTGACATAGATATTAAACGTTTATTAGGGTTTTCAACACTTTTAAAGTTTTTCAACTTTTTCAAAAACTTTCTATTGATTCTGGGTTAGGGCTGCTTGTAGAGTCGCAAATTTATAGCAAAGAGGTTTTGTTTTTAAAAATTGTAAGCGTCAGTTAAGTTTTTGTACATAAAACATACCCTAATATTCCTTGAAAATTATAATTTTCAGCATAAGCTTAATAATTTTTTGTTGTTCTTTCTAAATTTCCTTGAACTTTATGAGTATTTACACAAATCGTTTTTAATTTCCTTAATTCTATTTATTTTTCCACCTTTAATAGCTTTTTGCATAGCTGCTGCCCATTAAAAACCACCAGCAAAAGCTCATTTTATACCTTGTAACATTTCAATTAGAATTTCGCACTCAACTTTATTTGGATGCCGACAATTTCATTACATTTTAATTTAATTTATTTTTAAATAAAAAGTTATTTTAAACAATACCTTACCCAAAATACTATCCAACATGACATTTTATGGCCCAACTGTCGTTGAGCATATTTTCAACATTTTGATGCCATTATTTACAATTTTTCCCCATATCAAACAAATGAAATCACACAAAAACCACAAATCAACCACGGTGCTGTAACAACATTAGTAAATCCATTTCCATAATAATTACAACAGTGGACATGAGTGTAGCACCACTACATCTACCTACTACTCATCGCGTACCACGTGCCGGATGTTGTCTATGACGATGATAATAATGGCGATGATGGCAATAATGATGGTGATGTTGACTGTAAAGTGGAATAGAACGGATAGCATGAAATGGAATGGAGAATGAAGTCAGTCAGTCATTTGCTACTTTAGGGACTGAGTGTGGTAATTTTGCTTTCTAATATGCAATCGACAACAATAACAACACAATGGAAACCGCAGGACATCACAGCTAATTATTTATTACTTTGTTGTTATGCTTTCGTTTTTAGTTTATTTTAAAAATAAAATTTTCTGTCATTTATAGTAGTTATTTGTGATGTTGTTTGTGCTGCTGTTATTTCATTTATCAGGAAAATGACAAGCAAATTATTCCTGGTAGAATTTAGAAAATTGTTCAGGAGGCCGAACTTGTTGTAATTGGTGTGTGATAAACAAATATGTATACACACATGTGAGTAGATAGTAAAAGATATAGAAATTTAATTGGTTAATCAGCTTAGTGGCTTCATATGTACGTACATACGTGTACACATATGCATGTAGTTAGTTTAAATGTTTGCACACTGGACATTGATGAGTGATACATTCGCTATTTTTATAATTGAATTATAAAATACATAACAGGACTGGATTTCATATTATTGTTTTATTTTTATTTTCTTTAATTTTTTAAGACCTAACTACAGGGCCGAGCACACGGGATGCGGTGTTCTAACCCCCGCCAGGAAGATCTTTTACCCATATAAATTATGCATGAATTGAAAATATTGAAACAAAATAAAATTAATCTATGTGTTATACCCCTCAGGAGCAAATCCTGTGCACGATACTGGCTTACAAATCCGGATATTGGAAACAACGTTCGTTTTTCGAGCGAAGGCGCATACAGCAAAGCTATGCGTTAGATAATGTCGATATAGAGGAACTTCTGGTTTCGACATATTCATTGCCGTCGGACAGTCAAGTGACTCTAAAATCTTTAATTGTGTTTTCAGTATTATCAAAGCTGGTCTGGCATGTTTTAAATTTATACTAGTCTTATACAGGAAGAATGATTTGACTTAAATTCAGTGATTGGAACTCTAGAGGTCTCAATTTTCTATCTATCTATGTCTATCTTTTCTATATCTTATCTATCTTCTCTCAAACCTAAACTCTCCCTCTCTTAAATTTGTCAACCACTGCTCTAATCTGTAAGCCAGGGCACGACGGTTATGAAGGCAATGGAATAGCCGATTGCTTGGCCAAGAAAGGCGCAAAATATACTTATTCACCACCCAAAAAATGAATTCCGTAAACAGCAATACCTGCAGACTCTTTCAATAGGACTTGGAAGAAACAGAGCATGTGCTGTGTACTTATCGTACATTGATGAGATGCAGAATTAAGAACACCTTGTTTCCGAGTTTCTAATCTCACGACAGTGGCGGGACTCATAAATAGTTTTGATCTGTTCTGATAGGAAAAGAAGCTGTACAAAATATCTTTAAGGTCGTAGTGCAATTCATTGGCTTTTAAGTAATAATAATATATCCGGATATTAAAAATGATTTAGTTGCAAAAGATATTTTATTGTATCCAGATGAATTTGTATAGCCCTAATTTCATAAAACCTTTTCAATTTCGACAGATGTAGAAAGCTCAAAACTATTACGAAAATCATGATGTTGACTCTCATAGGATTAAGTTTAGGATACTTTTTGCTCTGGTTTCACTTATAATATATGAGGAGGTCCATAACTTAACGCAATAAGTTCATCTTAACAATTTTTTGGATAAACGCAGAAACGTAAAAAAAAAAAATTTAAAACTTAAAACGTGGACCCCTTTACCGTAACAAAAAAATTTATTTCTATTGTAGAGTTAGCATAATAATGAAATAAATTTTTATAATTGAATTTCCACTAATATATCGAAGTTGTTTAATGCATAAATTTTATCATTTTGGTCTGAAGCATTATTTTTGGTATTGAATAAAAGTAAAATTATTGACGCTTGGTGTGTTTTATAACAATGGTAACAGATTTCAATACGTAGAATTGAGTTCAGTCGTAAAGTCCAAAAAATCCAAAAATGGAATTATTGCATTTTGTTATGGACCTCCTCATAGCATTACACCCTTCTGAAATTTCTTTTACTAAAAAATCTTTGATATGATATCTACTTAAGCACAAAATCACTGGAATTATATTAAAAATTTTAATATACATTTTGGTACTTTTATAACCTTTAGTACATTTCATGCCACATGGCATGACTCCCAAAAACCACTTTTACGAACTAAATTTTGAAAAATTGTTTTCAAATAATAAGAAACTAGATTGTAACAATTTTTAAAGTCAAAAGGAAAAAAGAAGTTCCGAAACGGTTAATTTCAAATCAGTTTAGTACTTTTAGTATGATTTTGTTCAGCTTAAGTAAATAATGAGAAAATCTCCATAGGAGTGATCTAATATACAATTCCTTTAAGGAACTATAAAGTATTAGGTGCAACGCCCTCTTGTCCAAATTCTTTTAGCTTTAGCTCTGAGCTTGCGCTAACTTTTCTCAGTATCTGAGCAAAATTTCGCTGCATGGCTCAGAGCGATGAAAAAAAGCGTTGCTTAATGAGTTTCAACTACGTTTGCGAGTGTTTGAACTACGTTTTGTTGCTGATTTGGATTTGACAATACTCTAAGGTCACATTGGTGCGTAGTCAAAACACTCACGAACGTGGTAGAAGGTCATTTTAAAGCAAATAAACTTTCAGTCAACCTCACAATAATGATGAACGTGGCTGAGTACGCTAACGACCGCATCTATCATACCATAGGTTCCAGGTTCAAATCTCCCCAATATCAAACAGAAATTTAGTAAAGTTCCATTGTCGTTTATAAGACAAAATTAAAATTAAATTTTTTTTTTTTTTGTAATTCGTTTGAGAAGTAACGCTGATGAACGTGGTTGAAACTCGCGCGTTTTTAAAACTGCCACGATCGAGCCATGCTCAAAATATGGGTCGCGACATTGGAAATATAACCACGTTTCTGGCACTTTAGATAATATTGTTTTCTCTGTGTAGCTCAAATATCGCTTGCACTTCAGCATTATGAAAAATTTTGCTTGCTTGGGAGATGCCACTCACTCTTTGCCGAATTCACCTAGTTCTTTCTCAGACCTCGCAATTGCCATCTCTAGTATTTGTGTGTGTTATGATAACGTTATCCAGAATAATGCTCAGAAAATTGCGATTTCAATGCTTTTTTATTTGTATCGGTGGTAGGCGTGTCCGTTCACCGATTTAGCTAACTTTTAATCCCTTGAGCTTACTTTTACAACGAACGAAATTATTTCTGCAGACGGACATGGCTATATCGACTCAGGAGGTGATGCCTATCAATAACATAAATACTTTCTATACCTGCCATGTCTCCTTTTCTGCTTTACAAACGAAAGGCACAAGTGAATATACCCTGGGTGTAGGGTATAAAAACCATTTCACACATTCTCACCCAATTGTTAAAATGCTTACACCATGTGACAATTTTTCAACTACATTTTTTTATTTTTTTCATAATAAACTTTTGGATTTCAATTACAAGCCATTTTTTATGAAAAAGTGCATTTCATGGGTCAAGGCTTAAGTATGCCAACCTGCATTGCATTTTTATTTAACCAGATGAAAAAAATTAGCAAATTCTGAAAATTAAGTGAAAAAATGCAACAATAAAATTTTTTAAATGTAGAATTTATGAGTTATTTCCATTACTTTAGCAGAGATTTCCGTTTTTTTTACAAATGACACTGACACCGCAAACGCCATAACTGAAAAATGGCAATTAAATACTGACACACACTTAAACAATATGTGCATCGACAGAAAAAACTTGCATGTGAATAATATGTATGTATGTATATTAGGCCGGGTCAATTTGTTCGGGAGGCAAAAAATGGCAAAGAGTCCTAAGAAAGAATGCCGTAACTCCAATAAATTTTTATTTCTGTAAAATGAGGTTTTGTGTTTCTTGCTGTTTCGTTTCCTCAACGCCTTTGGGTTTAAAGAAAATTATTTTTTATTCCTCATTCCTAAAGGATTTTTCTTTCACGCTCTACGTGATGGCAATAGTGGAAATAGCCAATTCCGTATATTTCAGTCAAAAATGGAGTTACGGTAGTATATTTTGCATCGCACTACCTCTAGCGAAGCTGATACAAATCAAAAATGTTGTGAAGACAACTTCTCATTAAATTTACTGTGAAGAAAGAGTAAATCTGAAGAAACATTCTTGTCTTTTGGTGACCAAGACCAATACCAATTTTGTGTCTACTGGCTTTTTCTTCCTGGCAAGCTCTTTTCCGTTGTTCTGCAGTGTCTTTGAAAGAGGGTTTTGATCTGATTCATTGTCGACCATGTGGGGTTGAATTTTCTTAAGTTATGATTTCCAACTTGAATCACAGATTAATTCATCTGAGCTGCTACAGTTGTCCTCTGTGGTACCATAAAAGATCTTAGAGAAAATTTTAGTGACTGACTTGTCCAGAGGCCATAATCGATACTTTCTACGCGCACGAGACGTTTCATAAAGAAAATTTGTTTGTTTCCGAAATGATTTAGGGAAACGAAATGATTTTAAAAATGTATGTACATTTTTGTGGAGTTGCGGTGTTTTTGCTTAGCATGTGGAGATACGGTATTCTTGTTTAGTGAAATTTGTATGGCTGGGAGTTACGACAAAAGTCGTAGTTGATTTTATAGATAAAAAAAGGTATATGCAACCTGCTCTTGTGTGTTGACGGACAGAACCAAGATGACCCAAAAAACTCTATAAACTCATTTTTTTTTGGAAAATTGGAGTTACGGCATTCTTGCTTAGGACTGCAGTATAGCAACAAAAAAATCTATGAAAAGTTCTAAAATACTTTGCCCTAGGATCAACGGGTCTAAAACCAATACCGAGCTGCCGAAAATTACGTTAAGGTTTTGATCTAGTACTTTAAAATACAATAAAAAAATTAAAATTTTTTATATTTGTTTCATAAAAACTTTTTGAAAGTATAAATTTTTTTTTTATTTTTTATTGTATTTTAAAGTACTAATAAAAACTTTAACGTTATTTTTAGCAGCTCGATATTGATTTTTGAGCCGTGGTTTCTTGGGTAAAGTTTTTTAGAATTTTTCGTAGATTTTTATGCTGCCATATTCTTTGCCGCAAAAAAATTTGACCCGGCCTAATGTATATAATGTATGAGTGTGGTACTTCAAGTGGGGCAAATCCATGCAAAAATATGCATAATATTACTATTTTGTAATATATTTGGGGTCATTGAGCTAGAATGCAATGTCTCAATTCAATCTTTTTCAAAGACTTTGTTTTCCCTGAACTGCACGCTCTTTGGGTTTCCAAATCAAACGATCTTTTTTAACCCTTTACGAACCGCTCCTCAACCGCTGAAAAGTTTGTAATTTTTTTTGCAGATTCGTGCTCAGCGATAAAACATTTTCATTCAAATGTGTTTTCAAAACTTTATTTTTCCAAGTGTGAAAATAAATATGGGACACATATGGGATCACAATGTGAGGTCCTGAGGACATACAGCTCAATTTTTTAGACACACTTGAATATCAATTCCCTATCGACAAAAACCTGCCTGGCTCCAATCGCAAAGAAAATGTGGGTCTGTCCCGTTTGGTCCTAAAAAGGTTAAGTAATTACAAGTCAATCAAGATTTCTACTGATTTTTAGATTCTTCTCTTGTTAGGCAGCAAAATCGTTTAGGTAGTATTCGGATCAACACCTTTTTGTGTCGTTTGATCTTGTTTGCTATGGGCATTTGGTTGCATTTGTAATTTGAGTGAGTGTCTGAGATGGCAATCTATTTTTGCCTTTCAAATTCTACTGTCGAGCCAGTATTTCTTCACAGTTTACACGGATTTCTTTTTTACCCGTATCAAAGCTTTTAATAAAATTGTCATGAAAAGCGATGAGAAGGAGGATGTTAAATGAAGCAGCTTTTTCGGATGCTTGAATTTTATTTATACACAATTGACTTCTTCGCTTGCTTCTTCCATTCTCTACAAGGAGCATTTTGGTTAGTAATTTTTATGGCTTTCAAAGAAATGTAATGCCTCTATGTTTCAGCACCTAAGCAGATAAACTGTTTTCGCCTTTCTCGTACTCAAACACCGCATTCTTCAAATAAAGGTACAAATTTTTCGAAAACAACTTTTGAATCCAAATCATCTTCAGCTTTTAAGACGTCTAGACGTCTTGCCAATGAGCTGCTTGTAGTATTCATCTCTTATTTTTCTTCCTGGGAACGTATATTTAAAGAAGGTATCATTTCTAGTGTGGGCTTAAAATACAGATCTCCATTCTATTACTGTCCTTGATACATTTTTGCACATCAAAAATCCAACTCCATAACGATGGGTATTAATTCTATACTCTAATGGACTAAACGGAAAGAAAAATAACAGTTTTTTAATTTTTGTAGCGAAAATCGATTACATATCTATTAAGGACTGCCCAAAAATTTTATATAAATTTCAAAGTTGCTTAGAAGGAAATATTTCAATATATGCATAGTAAAAATTATCAAACAGAATAGTAAAAAATATTTAGGAGGCAACTATTTTTTTTTATAATCTATATATATAAAAGAAAGTCGTGTTAGTTACACTATTTATAACTCAAGAACGGCTTCACCGATATGGCTGAAAATTGGTGAGGAGGTAGCTTAGAGCCAGCAAACGGACATAGGATACTATTTATTCCGTTAGGGTGGATATTAAGGGTGGCCCTCATATAAAAATTTGTTTTAAATCGCATTTTCTTAGAGACCGTTCATCTGATTGCGTTGAAACATAAGGAATTGGTTGAACATGCCCGCGAAGATTTCAAGAAAAAAAAAAAAATTTGTCAGGGTGCATATTAAGGGTGGCCCTCATACAAAAATTTGTTAAATTGCTTTTTCTCAGAGACTGCTTAATCGATTCACCTGAAATTTACACCAAATCATCCTTAAATTAAATTGCATAGCTTAGGCTATACACGAAGGTTTCCGAAGATCACCCGAAGGCTTCATAGTCAAAACGAAGAATATCTGGATATACTAGAGAGAAACATCTATGGCACACTACCAACAATCCTTAACTGATATTTTTCTCTGGCACCCGAAGGTTCTTGAAGGTCACCCGAAGGTTTTACAGTCAAAACGAAGAATATCGAAGTATTCGAGAGGGAAAAAGTCTCTAAAAAAATTTTAATTAACAGTTTCCCGTAACACTCAAAGGTTGCCGAAGGTCACCCGAAGGCTTCATAGCCAAAACGAAGAATATCTAGGCATATTAAAGGCAAAACATCTGTGGCGAACTATCAACAAGCCTTAATTGATAATTTTTTGGAATAATCGAAGGTTCCCGAAGGTCACCCGATGGTTTCATAGTCAAAACGAAGAATATCTAAATGTACTACAAGAAAAGCATCTATGGCGAACTATCAACAAGCCTTAATTGATAATTTTGTGGAATAATCGAAGGATCCCGAAGGTCACCCGATGGTTTCATAGTCAAAACGAAGAATATCTAAATGTACTACAAGAAAAGCATCTATGGCGAACTATCAACAAGCCTTAATTGATGGATTCCTGGGACACACTAGCTAAGCTATTCGGAATTTTTAAGATGATTTGAAACGAAATTAACTTTCCTTCAATAACAAAATAGGCGGAACATATCCCTTTTTCATGCATTTCATGGTAAAAGGAATCAACATTGTTTTCGTAATCTTCCAAACACTTATTTTTTACATTATTCTCAGTGAATTTGTGAACATAATCAAGAGTAAGAGAGTAGCTTTTTTGAATTCATTCGAAATTTTGATTGCTGATCAACTCTCAAAAAATTTAAATTAATTTTCAATGCCATTTGTTGATCAACGCTCAACATATTTAAATTTATTATCAAAACATTTCAACGCAATTTCTGTGCAGTTATGCCTCCCAAAAAACGAGCGCTCGGTCGTTCTACGTCTCAAGCACGACAGAAAAAGGCAAAACGAAACTCTAAAACAAACGAATAACGAGAAGCAAGATTGGAATCCGACCGAAAGCTTCATGCTCAAGCGCGTTCATTGGAAACTAACGAGCAACGAAATGCAAGATTAGAAACCGACCGAGAACTTCATGCTCGAGCCCGTTTATCGGAAACAAACAAGCATCGAACTGCAAGATTGGAATCCAACCGTGAAGTTCATGATAGAGCCCGTTCTTCGGAAATAAACGAGCAACGAAATGCAAGATTGGAAACCGACAGAGAACTTCATGCTCGAGCCCGTTCATCGGAAACAAACGTGCAACGCGAATCCAGACTGCTTACCATCCGAATGTACACTGCTCGATCCAGACGAACCACTCACGCTGACTTATACCTCAGTGCATTCCATTACAATGCTAACTATAATTACAGCATTCATCCAAGTGTGGTTATTGGAAAAATGAATGAACTATGCACATATTGCAGTGCATTCAAATTTAAGAATGAATCACCAGGAATGTGCTGTGCTGGTGGAAAAGTTAAATTACCAGAATTACGTCTACCACCCGAACCATTATCAAAGTTGGTATCAGGCGACACGAGCGAATCAAAACATTTTTTAACGAATATACGCAAGTACAATTCATGTTTCCAAATGACATCATTCGGTGCAACGAATATCGTGAGCGACAACTATATGCCAACATTCAAAGTACAAGGTCAAATATATCATCATGCTGGATCATTACTACCATTGCCAGATACGGACCATAAATTTCTTCAAATTTATTTCATGGGAAACACAGATGAACAAATAGATCAACGTTGTCTATACAATACGGGCACTAGACGAGAAGTTGTCGCTGCATTACAAACTTTATTCGATCAACACAACGAATTGATTCAATTGTTTAGAACTGCCCTTGACCAAATGCCAGCAGATGAGTACAAAGTTATAATAAGAGCAGATAAAACACCTTTCGGACAACACGAAAGACGATACAATGCACCAACAATTGACGAAGTGGCGATCGTTATAGTTGGCGAAGAATTTAACACACGTGATATAATTCTTCATCGCAGAAATGGTAATGTTCAGCGAGTCGCAGATATTTTTTTTTTTTTTTACAGAATGAACTCCTTAGTAACAAATTAAAAAAAATGAACAAAAAATTTGAATCATTAAAAGAAAACATTTATAAATTACAAAATTAATTAAAAACAAATTAAATTTTAAAAAATCATTCCCATTGACTTATTTTTATACTAAGTCAGAAAGATAAAAAATAGGGGAGGGCAGAACTTGGTAGAGCTCGCAAACTATCGATAGTGGACGATGGTTTGAGATGGTTTAAAATGAAATTAACTTTTCAATAATACAGTGGTATAAATGAAAGCTTTTATCTATATCTTATAAGCTATTGGGAATGAAAAAACAAAACAAACATGCCTAGCGAAGCGGGCAGGGAAGGCTAGTTAATATTTAAAAGAGAAATAATTAAAATAAAAAAATAAAACAATTCAAATTATAAAAAAAGAAATAATTAAATTAAAAAAAAAAAAATAAGTTTTTCTATATATAACATTAGGGGAAATTTGAACATGGAAAACCTGCCGTGTGATAAATACACAGATTAGCTATCAGCACCACTGACATGATCATAGTAAAGTTGACTGAAAATCTATTTGTTTTAACAAAATTTGCTATCCTGTTCAATAAAATTTTATGGAGGAAATGTGGTTTATAACATCAAAATTATTGAGTCGGAGTCTATACCGTACTTCCTTAAAGTTTTTGATATGATTTCTTATAGAAGTTAAATCATTTGAGGAGTGGCCGTACCAAAGGGCCTAAGTACCATTTCGAGGCAAAAGTAGTGTCATACTTTTTATGTGTTTTATAGTCGGCTATTTGCCTGTTATAATTTTTTCAACATAATACCATAAAACTCACACTATTAAGTAAGTTTTTTGTGAAAACAGAAAACAATTTTATTAATTTCTAACGAAATGTCACTCGTTTCATATAATGACACTACTTTTGCCTCGAAATGGTACTTAGGCCCTTTGGTACGGCCACTCCTCATTTATTCCAAAAATCGAAATGCTGCTGCCTAATGTTTCCTGACAGTACTCACCAAAATACTTGAATCTGTCGTTTGGGTGCTTTTACCAGCTCGTTTCTGGTAATTTTATATACCCTTCAAAATTACGTCTTCGTCTTACTCAATCAGAATAAATGTTTGAAAATTTCAATTAACAAAACCTATGGACACTAGATGGTATCACAAAAAAAAAGTTTGAATGTCCGCCTCCAGTTTGAATGCCAATATTCAAATATTTTTAAGGAAAAAACCTTTTTTTTTCGGTCTCTAAATTCGATGTGGCTTTGTTTTATATCTTTGCCATTTGACGTCCGATCAAATAGTATAGTATATTATTGTAAATGTTTTCGACTATATTTCTTTCATAGATTTCATTTATCTCAAATAATTTTTTCGACTAGTTGTACTCATTACCTCATTCTACCATCCTAAGGTGCCAAGGACACATAGAAGTAAAGCCCACAAAAAATTATTAAATTTATCTCAAAAAAATGTAGGGGAGATGAGTGTACCTCGGTCCGAGTGCCGGTTGCCACTCAACAGTTGCACGTGTACGATAATGTTCTTCTATGGAATTTTCCACTCATACCACTGACTGATATTAGTAGACTTCAGACCGTCAAACTGTATGCGTGTATAAAAAGTGACGGAAAGAGTGTTTTTGGTGTGTAAAAATTAGTTTTTGGAGTAAATTACGAAACGTTTTGTGAGAAACTTACTTGAAATATTTCAGTTTCACAACATCAGGAAGGAAGTTTAGCTATTGTTTTAAGCTTATAGTGTGTGTTAGATGTTTTTATTAATGTATGTTATGGGTTCTGACAGTTTTTAAAACATTCTGTCTGTGTGTACCTTGGACCTATGCTTATTTACCAGCGAGCCTTTTTCGACGGGCGACCAGAAAGCCATAATCGCATTTCAATATAATACTATTATTATTATTTACGTGATTAATGTATTTATTTGCAACCATTTTTGTTTAGTTAATGTTTTTTTTTTAAATGCACTTATTCGTGTTATAATTTTAGTTTATGATAAATTTTTTTTTATTGAAAAAAATGTTACTTTTGGTTACATAATAAATGGTTCTTTCATAATTTATTACCTAGATACAATGTATTCTTTTTTATTTTTAAAAGTCCAAGGTACACTTGCATGGTGTACCTTGGACCGTTTGAGATTGCAACGGAAAAAGTAATATTTCTACTCAATGGTAAGACATAGAAATATCATTGTCACGTCATTTGATGCTGAAAGCATTGTAGAAATATAACTTAATCAAAAAACTAAAGAAACTTTTTTGGAAAATCCAGCACATTGAAAATACTGAAAAGCGGACCAAGGTACACACATCTCCCCTACTAATGAAATTGAAGAAGTTATAGCGAATCTAAAATCTCAGTACAAAAAATGAAAAACAGATATTTCAAAAACGAATAACGCCCCCTAAGACTGCATTGAATTTAGAGGCCGAAAAAAAACGTTTTTTTTTCCTTAAAAATCTTTCAATATTAGCTTTCAAACTGGGGGCGGACATTCGAACTTTTTTTTTTTGTATGGTGGTCGATACTATCTAATGGACACCCAAGAGCAAATTTACTGCATTGTGATACACAGCCACCGCTGAGCGTAATCATCAAAGATGTGAAAGTTTTCCTAAAACTATGAAGAACTTTTAATATGCATTTTTTTTGAAAATCAGTCCTAAGAAAACCTCGTGTTTTCTCCATTGCATATTCGCAAAAACTTGCCACAGTCAATTATGGCAACTCCTGCGTAAAAGTACCCCCGCTAAACGCAATGCAATATGGTTGACATGGGAGGCATTTGAATGGTTTTATTGACGCAAAAATTAATTCGAAGTACAGAAATCAAAAGAAACAGAAAAAAAAAATTACAACGAACCAATGAAATTGTAATCAAAAAGTTGAAAAAAAAAAATAAATCACTGGAAACACTGAAATGAAAATGTCACATGTATGCTTTGCTATGGCAGAAGGACATATATAGTTTTGTATACACATACATATTGTGTATCACAATCAAAGTAACCTTTAACCTCCATTAGCACGATAACAAATATAAACAACAACAACAAAAAAAGCGACGTACCACATGTTGCCATAGAAAAATATGAGAAAAATAAATACACATACAACTAAATATACAAACAAACAAACAAACATTTACGGCCCATAGTCAATACAATAGCAAACTATTGCTTTGGCATAGTCTCGCTTGCTATGTATGTATGTATTTGTGTGATCGCTTGTGTGTTTGTGTAATCGCCTAGAATGGCAGTTAAAAAACACTAAAATCGCGCATAAATGAATAATTCATGCGACAAAAATCCTAGAGACAACAATAGCAATAACAACAAAGCATAAAGGATACAAAAATTATTAAATCCTTGCTGTGCCAAATATTTTCCCATTTTGGCAAAAAATAAAACGCAGTGCTTGAAATAAAAATATTCACGTTAAAATGTGAATATGACAAGTGCTGTCAGCCAATCTTTGATAACGCATCGTACAAGATGTAGGGTCAAGTGCTGTGCAGAGATTTATACAAAAAGCGTTATTTCAAGAATTGTTATTTTCGAATTTGCAAAGATTTTAAGAATTGATATGGTTTTTATATTCTGTTGTCTGTGTTGCGGTCTACTGCCGCAGAAATGACATTTCATTTGTTTAAGAAGACATTGCTAGTAAATGACCGGAAAATTGGTCAATGCAGTGTCACTTGTAGGTACATTTTTTGTAGGTACTGTGAGGATTGAAGTCAGCAGGCCTCGTTTCAACCCACAACAAACACAGTCTACAAATAACACGGCGAACGAACATCTGTACCACCGAAGATTATTCACATTTATTTTTTATTATAAATCAATTATACACTGAAGTACTTATTATTATTATTATTCTTTATATTACTCCTTTACATTAATTATAAGAAACAAAATGAATTACATATCGCGACCTTAGAACAACAAGGTTCTATCTACACTCACATCACTTTCGAGAAATCTATGTTTGAATATTTCGTGTCGTATAACTTTTATGAATTGATTTTAATCACAATGTTATTTATATTACAAGCATTTGATTGTCGCGAGGATCCATTGATACTAAAATAATTAAAATACGTTGCCTAGTTAATAAGGAATTTAAGTTTAAAAAATCGATAGAACTTTGTTGCTAAACGATAAGGTACTTGAAATTGAGAAACAAGGTTCTAACTGCCAGATAGAACTTTGTGTTTCTGTAAGAGAGCAGGCAAATTAGATAAAATCTTGTAATTTTGTTAAACAAACCCCGATTTTGAGCCGATATGGCTTATTTTGTTAGTGATTGGACTTAGAAAAAACCAACACCAAAGATTTATGCAGTTTTTGAAAAATGGTCGAAAAATGGTTTTCGAAAAAATTACATACTTTCATGTATCATTTAAATCGAGTATAACTTGTTAAATAAAAATCACACGAGGTCAGTTTGTATCTCGTTTTGAAGAAGAAGAACTGTACTTAATGCTTCATTCAATAGAAAAGAGAAAAACAATTTTTGGCGTCTTCTAAACAACCTCAAAAATCGTGTTTTTGATAATTTTTTTAACATTTATGATAGGATATCTCCGAAACCATATATGATATAGCAACTCTAATGCCGGATTCGGATTCAGCGTTGGCAACTTTATCGAAAATGACTATCTTCGATTCGATTTCTTCAATTTTCCAAAACCGTTTTTCGACCTTTTTTCAAAAACTGCATAAATTTTAATTGTTGGTTTTTTCTAAGTCCAATTACTAACAAAATGAGCCAAGTCGGCTCAAAATCGGGGCTTGTTTAACAAAATTACATGATTTTTTCTAATATGTCTGCTCTCTTACAGAAACACAAAGTTCTATCTGGCAGTTAGAACTTTGTGAAATTAATTTTAATTTGAATATGTGTAGATAGAACCTTGTGCATTTCAATTTCATTAATTATCTCAGAAACCATACGAGATAGAAATATTTGAGTAGCGGTAATCGAAAGAGCGTGGTCTATTTAGTACGAAGCAATATATAACTCAATTTCACAAAAAATGTTAGTTAGAACCTTGTTGTTCTAAGGTCGCGATATACATAAAAGATAAAAAAAATCAAACAAAGAAGATTCAAGCTTAAAAGAAAACGAAACATTGGCATCACTAAACAAAAGTTAAACACAAATAGTATGTAAGTGACATAAGTAGTAACTAAGAAAATCACACGCGACGGCCCTGCTAACACATGACACAAAAACAGCTGTTCATGACAATTTGGCAGCACACACATGTTTTGCAAAATTTGCAAAGGCACAAGCCAACTTAAAAATTAAAATTAAATTCACTCGACCGGGGAACCACGCCGGGAGCAGTCAACCAGCAGCAGCCGACCAACAGTAGCCGAAGTAAGATCAACTAATTAACTTTGTTTCTTTTCTTTTGTCTCGTTTCAGCGTAGTCTAAACTCGTGTGTTGCGGTGGAAACATATGGGCGCAGTCGCTAAGCGTGGTACCCATATGCTACAACAAAACACCACAACAAGTCGTAGTTAGAAGTAGCGTCGGCACGACGTCAGCATTTTGGCGTTCGAATTCAGTCGCTATGCGTGGAATTCGCACGTTGAAATACGTACGTCAAATTACTGCGTTCAGTTTCAGTCGCCAAGCGTGGGAACTGCGCGACGTAATTAAAGCAACAGCGCAGTAGACATAAGTAAGCATAGGTAGGCACGGCGTCAGCATTTTTCCGTCCGAATTCAGTCGCAAAGCGTGGAATTCTTACGTCTAAATACGTACGTCAAATTACTGCGTTCAGTTTCAGTCGCCAAGCGTGGGAACTGCGCGACGTAATTATAGCGAAGGAGCAACAGCGCAGTAGACATTGTTAAGCATAGGTAGGCACGGCGTCAGCATTCCTACATCCGAATTCAGTCGCAAAGCGTGGAATTCGTACGTCAAATTACTGCTTTCAGTTTCAGTCGCCAAGCGTGGGAACTGCGCGACGTAATTATAACGAAGTAGCAACAGCGCAGTAGACATAGTTAAGCATAGGTAGGCACGGCGCCAGAATTTTTACGTCCGAATTCAGTCGCAAAGCGTGGAATTCGTACGTCTAAGTACGTACGTCAAATTACTGCGTTCAGTTTCAGTCGCAAAGCGTGGAAACTGCACGGCGTAATTATATCAACAGTAGCGATAGCGTAAAAGGCATATAGGGAAGTTTGTATAGTTGAGTCCAACGGTAAAATACAGTTAAAATCGCCACGCGAAGTTCTTGTGTAAGATTACCAAATGGGTACCATTACACCAACATAAAATTTATCGGCGATCGCACAAAGAGACCAGCGGCAGAGTTCCCCGGATAGCAACGCAAATGAAACCACGTGCCAACACGACAACTAGCAAGCAGATCAACGAACAGCAGAGCAACGATCAGCAAGGCAACGATTAGCAAAGCCAACGACAAAAGAAACTTCAGACGTAGATAAGTGTTATTTAGAAATTAACTAACGATATTTTTATTTCTTATATGAATTTAATATTAACTAATTATTAAGGAAAATTAATTAAGAAAATAAAAGGAAATTTGGAGAATTGTCGGAAAATTAAAATGCGTCTATTAACTTAAGCCACCTGCAAATATAAATTTTTGTAATCCGAACCTTGGACACTGGCGAGCCAAGACCTTGGCGGAAGGTTCGTTACAGTACATGATATAGGGGAGATGTGTGTACCTTGGTGCGATTTGACCTCGGTCCAAGTGCCGGTTGCCACTCAACAGTTGCACGTGTACGAAAATGTTCTTCTATGGAATTTTCTACTCACACCGCTGACTGATATTAGAAGACTTCAGACCGTCTAGCTGTATGCGTATATGGAAAATGACAGAGAAAGTGTTTTTGGTGCGTAAAAATTAGTTTTTGGAGTAAACTACGAAACGTTTTGTGAGAAACTTAGTTGAGATATTTCAGTTTTAAAACATCAGGAAGGAAGTTTAGTTATTGTTTTAAGCTTTTATTGTGTTTAAGATGTATTATCATTAATATATGTTATGGGTGTTACAGTTTTAAAACATGCTCTCTGTGTATACCTTGGACCTATGCTTATTGACCAGCGAGCCTTTTTGACGGGCAACCAAGAAGACATAATCGCCTTTTAATGTAATATTATTATTGATATTTACGTGATTAATGTATTTATTTCAAACCATTTTTGCTTAATTAATTGTTTTTTTTTTCTAAATGTTTTTTTTTGAGTTATAATATTTGTTTATGATTTATTTTTTTTTTTTTTTTATTGACAAAAATGTTACTTTTGGTTACATAATAAATGGTTCTTTCATAATTTGTTATCTATATACAATGTATTTTCTTTTATTTTTAATAGTCCAAGGTTCACTTGCATGGTGTACTTTGGAACGGAAAAACTAATATTTCTACTCAATAGTAAGACATAGAAATATCAATGTCACGTCATTTGATGCTGCAAGCATTGAAGAAATATAACTTAGTCATAAAACTTGTTCAGCCGGGGAAGGAACTGGACTCCTTTTTTCTTCTATATATATATATTTTTTGCATAAACGTGAATTCAAAATACCTTGTCAATGCTGCTCCTCTTTTTTTTTTGACGGGGAAGACGCTGCAGGTAAATCCACTGATGGTTGGCTCTGTAGTGTGGGGATGATCTGCTGCCGCTGGGAACGGTGACCGCTGCACGATGCTGTTTGCCGAATCTGCTGGACTGGAGAACTTTGGTGGAAAACTGCTCCGCCACTGGACTTATTTCACTTTAGAAAAAACCGGCAAATTAATATGCCACAACTTGGCTCAACAATTTAAACAGAAATAAAAACTTTGTCTTTTAGGTTTTCTTTTATAATTTTATTTAGACCACGTTATAAAACGTACACTTTTCAAAGAAAAAAAAAAAAGTTATTTTTGCACGAACTTGTGTGCATCAGATTTCCTTACGTGGTAATTAACGATTGATTTATGCCAAAAAGCCTTGACATTGACATTGAATGTCATTCAGACCTGTCAGCTATTTATTGGAAATAAGAGGAAGGGAGACGGCTATACTGAAGACGGGTAAATCAGCATATATAAGGAAATAGAATATCGCTAGATATGAGTAGCGAGTGATCATTCAGTTGAGCGAATGGGTAGGGTTGCCGCCTTTTGAGACTCGACTTTATTAAGATTTCCTTTGATGTGCACACGGGTATGAACATTTCTTGAGGTTTACGTTTGTGCGTAAACATACTGCCCGCCTTGCAGTATCTGCAACAGAGGTAAACAAGTATAGCCGTCGAAATTAAAATTAGCATTTATACATTAATAATCATTTTAATGAATTTTGAATTTGAATATATAAATAGGTATATACATTCTTTAGAATATTCAATCAATATTTAAATGTTTTAAATATTACATTTAATTTTAAACAAAAAACTTCAAGTTTTGTCTATTATAAGAAAAAGAAAGTTATATTCATTTTAAACTTTTAACTTAGATTGATAGTAACTGTATAAGAAAATGTTTTTTTTTTTTTTTTTTCAAACTTCAAGTTTACATGAGAATTGTAAGTATTAGTGCTTAAATCAAATAACTCTTAAATACAATATTGGTACATGTTTCCAGTTAGATAAAAGGTTTTTAGATAATATAGTAGAGAATAGCCGATTTTTTACGGGTATCACCCGGTACAAAAAATTATTTTATGGTAATGATTATAGTAAATGGGTATTTAAATGATATTGTGAACGGTAATTTTACAATGTCATGTATGAATGAAAAATGATAACAAAATTAGGTAAATTAATTTTAGATCGATAATTTCATGTATATCAAATAGATATGAAGCAAAAAATAAAAAATATTCATGATTTACAAAAAGATAATTTTGATGAAGTCAATGATGTAGATATGTAAGTATATCAAATACATATATATAAAGGAAAATCAATAAAAAATATGGCTTAAAAATCTTCACGCGGGCAGATTCCATGGATTGCCCAACCAAAACTAGTCAGCTGTGCTTTCGGTACGCCTTCAATCACCTGTGTTTCTTTCTTTATGACACGTGGGCTGATGTCGGAGCCCAAAAATATATCCACGCATTGTGGCTGGTTGAAATGGCGATCTGCTAAGTGCAGGTTCGGGAAGAAAATCGCAACTGGGACAGGATCAGCCTTGTGAGACGGCGTACGGTCAAAGTAGCCTTTTAAAACGTTGAGAGTACACTAAATTTTTGAGGTGTCAAACGACGACAGCAGCTGCACGTGACAAGACGGCATCAATGGATTGTTAAGCTGCTGAATGAAAACGGCTCCGATATCTTTTGCTGCCTCATATGAAATATAGGAGCGCTCCAACTCTGGTTTTATCACCGCTCTCAACACTATCTCTCCTTTTTCCGTTTTCACAGTGACGTGAGCCGTCATTTCTAGCTTCACACTGCCTGGTCCTGCATGTGATATTTCTTTTTGGTTAAGCCGAGATTGATGAAGAAGCGAGTGGTGTTTGCCGTAGCAGCGACGACAGCTTATACCGTTGGTACACTTTTCCGTGGCATGTGATTGTGCCAAACAATTTTTACACATTTGGTACCACTCCACCGATGTGATTCGCTCTTCCACCGCCATTGTTAGGAACCGTGGACACAGGCGAACTCCGTGGCTTCTGCCGCAGAGCGGACATGAAAAATGTTGACGAGGCAACATACTGTTGAAAATGGATAATTATATGTGACGATTACGCATATAAATGGATCGATGTATGTATAACGTTGAATATATATATATAGAAAATGTAATTGTGGAACATAGAGAAAATACAGTTTTAAGGAATATCGTAACGATGCATAAAGTAGAAATACGGAAATTAGAGCTCATTGCGGGATTGCAATGAGCTTATGAATTGGACGAGTTATTTCTCCGAGCTGAGTCCTGATATCTGCCACCCGAATTCGTCCATCGTTGCCATAATAGATTTTTATAATTCGGCCAAGTCTCCATTCCGTTGGACATAATTGCTCATGCCGAACAACGACAAGGTCTCCAACTTTTAAATCGATTTTTGGAACCTTCCATTTGTTACGTTTGAGTAACTCCTTTAGGTATTCGTCTTTCCAGCGACGACAGAACTGCTGAGATATGGCTTTTATTTTCTGCCAGCGGTGCAAGTGACTGATTGACGAGATCGAATGTTCAGGTTCTGCTGAGGACAGGAGCGGACCACCGATGAGAAAATGACCGGGAGTGAGAACAGACAAATCCGATGAATTTTCTGATATGGCGCTTAACGGCCTCGAGTTCATACACGCCTCGATTCGTGAAAGCAACGTGGCAAACTCCTCAAAGGTGTACTTTAGCTGCCCGGTAACTTTTCTGAAGTGTTGCTTAAAAGATTTTACTCCCGCCTCCCATAAACCTCCCATATGAGGTGCTGCTGCCGGAATAAAATGCCAAGAAAGATTCTGGATTCCATATTTTTCGACTGAGTCATCACGAGCCTTCTGAATGAAGATTTTAAAGTCTCTTTTGAGCATTCCTGAGGCGCCAACAAAATTGGTGCCGTTATCCGAGTAGATTTTTCCTGGACACCCTCTTCGTGATATAAATCTGGACAGAGCTGCTAAAAAGGTTTCTGACGAAAGATCACTAACGGCTTCTAAATGAACTGCTTTCGTCGCAAAACAGACAAAGAGACATGCGTAGCCTTTTGTTATTTTACAATATCGTCCAGTAAAACTTTTTATATCGAAAGGGCCGGCGAAATCGACCCCTGAGTTGGAAAAAGGGCGTGATATTGCGGTGCGCTCTGGAGGAAGGGCTGCCATAATCTGTCCAAGGTATCGCTTTTTGTTAATAATACAAATTTTGCAGTTGTAAATGCAAGTTTTAATTAAAATTTTCAACCGAAGGATCCAGAACTCACGACGTACCAAGCGAAGTACTAATTGATTTTCACCGTGGAGTGAAAGTTCTTGAATGAATTCAACGATCAAGCGAGACAATCGACTTCCGTATGCGAGAATAACGGGATGTCTCTCGTTGTAGTCCAATGCTGGTGAAGACGCAAGGCGACCATTTGCCCTTAGGATATTCTCTCTATCTAAGAATGGAGTTAAAGTTAACAATTGGCTCTTGGATTCAATTACTTTTTTATTTGATAAATTTGAATATTCAGTTGGAAAGTGAATTTGCTGAGATATTTGGATAAGCCTCATTTTCACAAATTTAAGCTCTTCTGTAGTTATTTTCTCTGACGAAAAAGTTTTTACAATCCGTCGAGTTCGATTGAAAAATCGAAACATGTATCCGATAATTCGTAATGCTTTTGGTAAATAGGAAAAACGTTCTAGTATATCTTCTTTTACCGCCGAGCTAGTAAAAAATGATTTAATCGGCTTAATTTCCAACGTAGTATCAGCTTGCATTGATCGTGCATTGTTTGGCCAATGAGATTTTTGTATTTTTAGCCACGAAGGTCCATTCCACCAAAGTTCACAGCATTTTAAGTCCGACGGATCCATCCCCCGCGTTGCTAGATCGGCGGGATTGTGACGTGATTCAACATGAGCCCAATTCTCTATTCCAATTTTGTCGATTATAGTAGTGACTCGGTTTGCTACAAATGTTTTCCATGTACATGGAGGTTTTTGCAGCCAAGAAAGTACAATCGTAGAGTCTGTCCACTTGAAAATTGAATAACTGTCGAGGTTTAGTTGTGAAACTACAGTATTTACTAATTTTGCCAGCAAAACTGCTCCACACAATTCCAATCTGGGCAATGATATGGTCTTCACTGGTGCTACTTTTGATTTTGAGACCAACAAATGAGAAAAAATTTTATTTTGTGACTCAATACGAATATAGATTGCCGCTGCATAGGCCTTTTCAGAGGCATCTGAGAAAGCGTGAAACTCAACTTTGCTCGAGGGCGAGAAATTTATCCATCGAGGCAATGTAATTTGATTTATTTTGTCATAATTTTCGACAAATTTATGCCATTTTTGGAGTGACTGGATTTTAATATTTTCGTCCCAATCAGTTTTTTCCAGCCACAATTGCTGCATAATAATTTTTGCTGTGACTATTATAGGCGAAAGCCATCCTGCTGGATCAAACAATTTCGCTATTGTTGATAAAACTTCTCTCTTCGTATAATTTGGCTTGTGTTCGAGGGGCTGAACACAAAAATAAAAATAGTCGAGTTTCGCATTCCAGCGGATTCCTAAAGTTTTTGCCAGACTTTTATCTTCCAGTGCGAGAAATTCTGCATCCAAGAGATGATCTTGGGGAAGATCGGAAAGCAATTCTTTTACATTTGAAGTCCATTTCCGTAACTCAAAACCAGCTGTAAGCAAAATGTTTTTGAGTTGATCTCGACAATTTTTTGCGGATTCCAAATCGTAAGCACCAGCCAGTGCATCGTCTACATACATATGCTCGCGTAAAATTTTCGAGCCCAGAGGAAATTTATGCTCTTCATCATCAGCAAGTTTCAATAGAGTGCGAATTGCCAAGTATGGCGCACAGTTTACGCCAAAAGTGACTGTTTTCAACTCAAATTCGCTGAGCTCTTCTTCTGGGGTGGACCGAAAAATAATTTTTTGAAACGCAGTTTGTGATGGATTAATCCATATTTGTCTATACATCTTCTGTATGTCTGCGTTGAAGACGAATTGAAAAAATCTCCACTTAAGTATGAGTAGAACCAAATCATTTTGTAGGACTGGTCCAGTATACAAGACATCATTTAAACTTTTTGAATTTGACGATGGGCATGATGCGTTGAAAACGATCCTTATTTTTGTAGTAGTGCTGTCTGGTTTGAGCACTGCGTGGTGAGGAAGATAGTATGAAAGACGTTGTTGCTGATCTTGCGAATCAATTTTTCTCATGTGGTTGAGATCTACATACTCCAGTATGACGTTGTCATATTGAGATTTAAAATCAGGCTTTTTTAGAAGCATTTTTTCATTCCGAAGGAATTGGCTTCGAGCAATAAATTTAGTTTGCCCAAGTGATTGAGAATTTGGAAAATCCAACTTGAAAGGCAAATTTACAATATATCTGCCATCGGATGCTCTTTTTGTTGTTTTGTTGTAAATCTCTTCACAAATTGCATCATTTTTCGATAGCGCTGATTTTTGTGGGACTTCCTCAATTTCCCAAAATTGTTTCAGTTGCTCATTTAAGGTGATTTCCGTGAAATGAGAAACCACTGTTGTTTGTGAAAGCGTTTGTTGCTGATACGGTACTGGTCCTGTCAGGATCCACCCGAATATTGTCTCTTGGGCCACCAGAGTCCCAAAGACGTGATTTTTAACTCCACCGAGAAGAATCAATGGATATATATCTCCACCAATGAGAAAGTCTATAGTAGAGCTTCGATTAAAGTTAGGATCAGCAAACTGAAAGGTAGGCATTTCTGTAAATTTTGAAGTATCGAAAGTAAGTGATGGCAGGTTTTCAGTCACTTTTGGTACGACTAGAGCCATTACTTCTACTGGATTATCCCTATATAGAGGGGAGCCGATGTAAAATGATGACATCATTGATGGCCTAATGCTTATAGCACCATTAAGTCCTGATACTTGAGCCGATATTGGCTTAGTAGGAAGTTTTAAAATCCGTTGAATACGTTCTGAGACAAAAGTGCACTCAGACGCTGGATCAATTAAAGCACGAGCTTTGTATGTTGTACCCAAATGGTAAATATCGATAAGAGCCGTGCCAAGAAGCACTTTTTTTGTGGCTGTTGTCACGTAAGAATTCGTTTTTCCCGTGGGGAGAGAAGCAATTTTTTCTGGCGTAGCCAGATCTTCATTTGTGGACTGTATAGTAGATGTGTACGTTAAAGCAGAGCTATTCACATTATCGTTTTTATTCTGATGTTGTGATTTGCTATTTGAAGTATTATTTTTGACTTGTTGATTATATTGACTCGTTTCTCTGTGCAATAGCGTGTGATGTTGCTTTCTGCACTTGGAGCATTTATAAGAACTTTTACATTCCTTTAACTCATGAGTATATCCTAAGCAGTTTACACAGCAGTTAAATTTTTTGACAATCGAAAACCGTTCTTGGACGTTTAATTTTAAAAATTGGTTGCATACACGAAGATGGTGGACTTCTCTACATAGCTTGCATTGAGAAGTTTCCACATTGTTATGAAAAGACCGCATTGACTTTTGTGGTTTTTGATTAGATGGTTGCGACTTGCTAGGCTGATATGAAACAGTTGCTTTTATATCCGAGACAGTTTCTAAAGTTCGAAATCTGTCCGTCAAAAAGGTATCGAAAACTTGCCATGTTGGCATTTCCGTCTTATGAGATATCGATTGCTCCCATAAAGAAAGGGTATGCTCAGGAAGACGAACTGAGCATTGGTATACAAATATCGCGTCCCAATTACTAATATCTACTTGGTACAATTTCAATGCAGCAATGCAATTATTTATCTCCCGTTGAAGGTGTTTTATCTCACTTCCTGATTCTCGACAGCAAATTGGTAAGTTGAACAGAATTTTAAGTTGTTGATTTATCAAAATTCGCTTGTTTTCGTACTGAGATTTTAAATTTTCCCATGCGATATCAAAGCCATCATTTGTCAGGTAAAGTTTCGCAACTTGAGCTAAACGTGAATTGTTAGCATAGATTGCTGTAAACATGTCGCGAAAAGTCGGCCATGAAATATAATCGCCGCTAAAAACTTGCGTATCACACGGGGGAACGTGTATCGAAAAATTTTGATCGCTTTCAGCACGCTGTGTAATGCTCGCATTTGCGGTGCTGGCATTTGCGATGCTTCTATTTAAATTTTCTAAGCCAGAAATTAAGTCTCTGAGTTCACCCATAGCTTCAGCATAAATACTTTCTACAGAGTCATAATCATCCGCCTCTATAAATTCTTTAACAATTTGTTTGGACTGATCCGCAACCATTATTTCATTGTGTGCTGACACATAAGTAGTCCAATATTGTTCCAATAATCCTTTTCTCGATGTCAAATAGCCGTGCGTTTGCTTACTTTTTGCAGTCTTACGAGTATTTGTTAAAAAATTCGTAATAGCTAATTTGTGGCGTTCTAGCATTTGAATCTTTGTTTCCATTTTGTCAAAGTTCTCGTTAAAAACAAAAAATCAGAACAAGTCGCTTAGTGAAAAAGAGGTTGCTGTTGAAAAACTCCGTAGTATTAACTATATTGGGTAAAAACTCGAAAATCCAAATTGCCAATTTTATCATCCACCGAGGAAATGTTTAAAAAAATCTCCGTGATAACAAATAAAATTTATTGAACAAGATTTAATGTGTTAGTCATTCGGACTACAATACACGAACGAGCAACAATATTTGACGGCCGAAGAGCACCACGTAGCAACCAAATTTATGACGAAAAATGGCGTACGAAAATCACGATATCAAAAAACTGTATTTTTGCTACGTAGAGGTTAACCGCAATGACTTTGTGTTAACCTTGAAATTTATAAGGTCAAAAGAAATGTGCTTCACAAAAAAATGGCGGATATGGTATCGCATGAATTTTTAGCAAAAAATTTTGAAAGCTTTCCAAATTCCTATAGGGACTGGTTTCGAAAAGGGCGAAGGACCAAATGTTCAGCCGGGGAAGGAACTGGACTCTTTTTTCTTCTATATATATATATTTTTTGCATAAACGTGAATTCAAAATACCTTGTCAATGCTGCTCCTCTTTTTTTTTTGACGGGGAAGACGCTGCAGGTAAATCCACTGATGGTTGGCTCTGTAGTGTGGGGATGATCTGCTGCCGCTGGGAACGGTGACCGCTGCACGATGCTGTTTGCCGAATCTGCTGGACTGGAGAACTTTGGTGGAAAACTGCTCCGCCACTGGACTTATTTCACTTTAGAAAAAACCGGCAAATTAATATGCCACAACTTGGCTCAACAATTTAAACAGAAATAAAAACTTTGTCTTTTAGGTTTTCTTTTATAATTTTATTTAGACCACGTTATAAAACGTACACTTTTCAAAGAAAAAAAAAAAGTTATTTTTGCACGAACTTGTGTGCATCAGATTTCCTTACGTGGTAATTAACGATTGATTTATGCCAAAAAGCCTTGACATTGACATTGAATGTCATTCAGACCTGTCAGCTATTTATTGGAAATAAGAGGAAGGGAGACGGCTATACTGAAGACGGGTAAATCAGCATATATAAGGAAATAGAATATCGCTAGATATGAGTAGCGAGTGATCATTCAGTTGAGCGAATGGGTAGGGTTGCCGCCTTTTGAGACTCGACTTTATTAAGATTTCCTTTGATGTGCACACGGGTATGAACATTTCTTGAGGTTTACGTTTGTGCGTAAACAAAACTAAAGAAACTTTTTTGGAAAATCCAGCACATAGAAAAAATTTAAAAGCGGACCAAGGTACACACATCTCCCCTACATTTATTTTTTTTAATATTTACTTTCTCATGAAATTTATTTGAGTGTTGATACCTGCTTTTAATAATTTACTATGAAGATAATACGCTTCTAAATGAATTAACAGAGGCTTGTCAAAAATCAGTCCGAAAATATCCATGCTGTCCGCGAATTAATAACACGATACAATAACATTAGGGAAAGTGATGCTATTGTGGCATACATAATCTTTTTTTGGAGTTTGCAGGCGAACCGTTAGATCAATTTCAGCCAAATTTTTTTATGCTGATCATTAAAATATTGGCTACAAAATATATTTCAATAAAATGTGTACAATTTCATTAAAAAAAGTTATTGAGCAAAATCTCAAAAAAGTCAATAAAGCTGTGTTTGAAATGTGGTATACTAATACCATGTAACCAAATATCAAAATTGAAAGGTATGAAATAAGTTCATAATAACATTTACATTGGTTCTCAAATTCATAGTTTTTTTTTTTTTTAAATAAACAGAAAAATAGAACAAAATCTGAAAATTTTATGTAACTTCAACATAAAATTTTTGGATAGATTAAATTCCACAATTGAGGTGTGATCGTACCAAAAGGCCTAAGTACCATTACGAGGCAAAATTAGTGTCATAACGTGATTCGGGTGACATTTCGTTAGAAATGATTAAGAGAGTTTCACGAAAAATTTACTTGATGGCATTATGTTGAAAAAATTATACCGATTATTATAAAACATAATATGTATGACATTACTTTTGCATCGTTATGGTACTTAGGCCCTTTGGTATGGCCACTTCTCAATTGAGTTTTCGTGAAATTTGATAGAATGGCACGCCTTCTTTTCCGATTCAACTAAGTTTTTGCTCAGAGCTTTCATTAACTGTTTTTAGTATCTGCATAAAATTTGGTAAAATTATCTTAAAGCACAATTTCAGTATAGCATTTTGAAAAATTGACTTATATGGGAGGTACCCTGTCCCCTCATTCGAGTTTACCTATTTTTTGTTCAGAGCTTGCATTTACCTTACTCAGGGGAGTGGAGAGAAAATCCAGGCCCGGGGGTAAATATATACCGGGCCCCTCCAGTACAAGTTTTTTTTTATTCGATACTAACCCACAGGATGCCCAAGCGATGTATGAAATGTGCAAAGTTGTGATTTTGTTTGCTTCCCGCCCATAATCAAAAAATAAATGTCAAAAACTAAGATTTCAGTCTGTCTTCGATCAATGCTTGAAAAATATACTAAAAAAATGCAAATCATTTAACTGCCCGTAACTTCGAGACTATTGGTTTTTTTCGGAGATGTCATTAAATCAACCTTTGTAGAAAATAACTTAATATTCAACTTGTTGCTGTTTTGGAATAAAAGTAGCAATTTTTTAAGAAAAAGAAAGTAGGGGAGGGGCGGGCTAGTGTGGACTGGGGGCTAGTGTGGACAAATTCAAATTCACGCGCCGTTATGAATTTTTTGTTTCTGTTTTATATTTTTCAAGTTGGTATTTGCACTCTGCATCACCAGAAAAAAATTCATTTGTTGACTGTTCAGCTTTCCATGATAACGTGACCGAACGTGTAATTTTTTTGTTGCTTCGTAATTTCAGTGATACTTTTAAACTAATTATTCTTTTGCTGTAGTGTTACTAGATAATACAACTTAAAATAGTGTTTATTTAAACCATTGAAATTATTTTTGAAGAACTTTACCGTAAGGTTAAAAAAAAAATATTTTTGTTTAACAAGACATGAAGGGGCTAGTGTGGACAACTGAAATGGGGCTATTGTGGACATGTCCGCAGCAGCTGAAATGACTCCAGAAATCGTCAGACCATTTCTTAAAGCCGTTCCAAGAAAGTACGTTACTAAAAAGAAAGGACGACAGATTCACGTACCCCGATTTACCGGATACCAGCGAAATTTACCGAAATGAAATAGTGACAAAGCTGCCACAACCACAACAACTTTCGGAAACATCGCGATCAGCAAGTTATATGAAATTTGAAACATCATGGACAAAAAGTATTTTATATTGGCCAAATTGTCACGATCCACGGTTCTCAAGATTTCGACATTACGTTTCTAAAAAGAAAGAACGATAGATTCACGTATCCCGATATACCGGATACCAGCCAAATTCACCGAAATGAAATAGTGGCAAAGCTGACAAGCACAACAACTGCCGGGAACGTTTCGATCGGCAAGTTATATGAAGTTTGATATAAATTTCTCCAAATACAACATGGGATAGCAGTTCATTTTTTATTTGCGTTATTATTTGTATTACATCGTTATTTTCTTGAATAAACATGTATCTGAACTCTTTCTTAACGTTTTTGTATGAATTATTAAGTTTCTTATGGTGTCCACATTAGCCCCCAGTTAAATCAATGGTTGTCCACACTAGCCCCGTATAAGGGGCATTTTGAATTTTTTGCTTATATGGGAGGTGCCACGCCCCCTTGTACGATTTCAACCAATTTTTGCTGAGAGCTTTCATTTATAATTTTTAGTGTCTGAGTCGAAGTTGGTTCGAATATCTCAAAAAACGCTTTCAGTATAGCGTTTTGAAGCATTTGGTTGTATGGGAGGTGCCACGCCCTCTTGTCCGAATTCGCTCAGTTTTTTATCAGAGCTTGCGCTTACAATTTGTAGTACTTATGTGTATTGTGGTTGCATTGTAGTGAAAAATACTCCTAAAATTGCATTTTGAATATAATTTTTGTATGGGCGGTAGGCGTGTCTGTTGACCGATTTTGCTCATTTTCAATCCCCCGAGCTAACTTTGACGACGGAGGCAGTGTACCAAATTTCATTGAATTATCTTGCTCAGTTTTCCCAAAAAGTGTATTTCAACACACAGCCAGCCACCCAGCCAGCCACCCAGCCAGCCAGCCAGCCACCCAGCCAGCCAGACAGACGGACATGGCTATATCGACTCAGGAGGTGACGCTGATCAAGAATATATATACTTTTCTATATCTGCCACGCCTCCTTCTCTGCGTTACAAACGGAAGGACAAAGTGAATATACCCTGGGTGTAGGGTATAAAAACTTATTGAACTTGTCCAAAAAGCTTAAGTGAGAACACAATGCATAATCTTTGATTTTTCTCGTTCGAAAAAAAAAATCATAATTGTGCGGTCCCGTGCTTTTTCTCAAGTGCTTGTTTCGTGTTCGTCGGTTGGGCCCATTTCCTCTAGTTGAGCGTAAATATCATTTCGCAAGATTGCAAAAAAACTACTATAAATTTTATTAATGAAGATTTTGTTTCTGCTTGAATCCAGGCCCTCCCTCCGGGCCCGAGGGAATCCCCCCTTACCCCCTCTTTTCGTCACGCCTGACCATACTTATTGTCTGAGTGAAATATGGTTGCATTATCTTAATAAACGCTTTCAGTAAAGCATTTTGAAAATTTTACTTGTATGGGAGAATTCACCTAGTTTTTTGTCAGAGCTCGTATTTACTGTTTTTAGTGTTTTAACGAAATTTGGTTAGATTATCTCCAATAACAACTTCAGTATAGCATTTTGAACCTTTGCTTGTATGGGAGGTGCCACGCCTACTAGTCCGGATTAACTTAGTTTTTTCCCAGAGCTTGTATTTACTATTTTGCTTGCATTATCGCAAATAATGCACTTAATATTGCGATTTGAACATATTCTTTGTATGGGCGGCGGGCTTGACCGTTGACCGATTTCGCTCATTTTCAATCCCTCGAGCTAACTTTGACGACGGGTTGAGGACCGTCAAATCAAATCAAATTTTTCTAAAATCGAAAACATAATTTTTTTTACTAGTCCGCTAAACGCGTAATGCCCCATATGTAACTTATGTCCCTTATTTTCGAGAAATATATGGTTTTGCATTGATAAATTTATCATATTCGCTGTAAAGTAATAGAAATTTCCCTATTTTCTACGTAACACATGTGCAAGTAACATTTAATTAAAATGGAAAAATAAAGCTCTATTGTTTGTTATAAATTTTTCATGAAACGAAAAAATTTCTGAGAATAAATAGTTGAAATAGACAGAACAGACATTTTTTTTTGGATTTTTTATGTAAAATTTTTAACTTCGTATATCTCGAAACCAGAGCTTAACTGTAAAAATAAATATGATCACGTTTCGTAGAGGGTACTCACAGTTGCTTGTATGATAAGTGTCATGATTTGTTCCTATATTTGCTAATTTTTGGGTCAGTGCTTTCCCAAATAATGTCTAGAATCTGAAACCAAATTTCATTATCCCAAACAATGTTTCAGTGTTGCAGCATTTTAATGAGCTACCGTTTGCCAAGACTCTTCAATTTCATCCCCTTGAGCTCACTTTGATGACGTAGGCAATGAGGTGGTGCAATTCTATGCTTTACAAACAGAAGAACAACTTAAGGCGGGTTTTTTTTTTTAAAAATGCAAAAGTATTTTTAAATTTAATAATTTTGGTGAAAAAATTTATTGACAGCGATGTTTCCTTAAAAATTATTTACATCTTTCGGAGTTTTATTTTCATTTTGTTCTGCATGTTATGTATGTATGTAAATGAAATAACAAAAACTTAATTCGTTTTTTTTTTTTCAACTTTAATATTTTCTTCAAATATCCTTATGCAACAACCACTACTGTATAAGGAAATCAGGATAAAGTTCTTTCTCATGCGTATGTGTATGTACGAGTATGTAAGAATTTTGTATATGCTCGTGTATTTTGTTGGTGTAGCTAACAAGTTGGTTTTTTGTAAATTTGTTGGTTGTGTAACGTACAACACAACATTAACAACAACAAAAACAATAATAGGAACAACAATCAACCATACTTGATTTTGAGGTTCCTTATGTGGCTCTTGGTTTCTGTTAAAACAGTTCCTGCTACTTTAACCATCTACTTATATGTACATCCAAAGATGGTCCTTTTCGCTAGGCTGATTTCAGTTATTGTTGTTATTTTAGTTTTCTCTTGGTCAAAAAACTTCCAACTGAACGTTCTAATTTGCTTCTGCCCGTACCTAAGCCAACTTTAAGATTTCGGTTATAAGAACAGTTCGTTCAGTTTCGTTAAATTTGATGCGGTTACCTACCATGTATAGAAAATGATTTTGAATTTATAAAGTTTCTGTTTTATAAATACAAAAAATAAATATTTTAAATAAATGTTATTCATATTATTACTTCAGTTCGACTGTGTTCCCTCAAGGAATATATCTATATTACCAACAATTTATTAAGTATTTCAATGAATAAAATGCTAGTTTTTTCTAAAGCTTCTGTGGCATATTAGAATGCGTCTTTCTGAACTTGGCTATAAATCAAAATCGATTTCCTTTAGCTTAAACTTCTTCAGTACCTAAATTGGCAAAAACTTTATACATATAATAGCGTTGTGTCTTTGGTGGCCCCTAGTCAGTCGTAAATGTTTTAGAACTAAAAGCTAAGCAACAGCGCCTTTTATCGACGGCAACGACGGCGACGACGACAACGACCCTAACAACACTCCTATTCAGCACTTTTACTTGCCTGAAGCTACAGGTTGATGTTGTTAATACCCTGACACGGTCGGTTATCCCAGCGGAATGTCGGGCCGGCACATTGAATTATAATGAAAAATATCAGCCAACAACAACAACAACATAATGCTGATGGCGCACAAGGCGGCACTTTGATGGGCAGGCAACAAGCAGAGTGTATTCCATATGATGGAGAATGAAAAAAAAAAAAATGAAAATTTTTTAAAGAGCTCAATTTGTAGGTAACTTAGCTAAGTGCCAAATACAGTGTTACCAGATTAGTATAGTTTTCTTTCGATGAAAATACGCTTTTATTGAAACAATGGCGAGGTTTCAATACTATAGGAACTTTACCATAGGTGGCAAAAATTACTTCTTTACCAAACTCCGGAATTGCCTTAAGATCGTGATCGGAGTGCGCGCTTTGAGCAAAGCTGCGTTTAAAGCAACGCTAAAGCAACAAAACAGTGTAGAACGATTTGTATAAATAAGAGCAACTCGATCATAGTGAAAGCATTGCAATACAAGAATTGTAGCGTTGTGGGGATTTGGAAGTGTATTGCTGCAAAGCGTGGCAACTTGTTTTTTTTTTTTTGTTGTTCTGCTTTCATTTTATTTTTTAGTGGAACACAAAATTAAGTAAGCGAAAAAAAAAAAAAAAAAAAAACAAAGAATACAAGCAAACAAATAAAAAAGCAAAACACAAAGCAATGAACTTTGAGTCCCAGAGAACAATAAAACGCATTAAAATTTTTGATCGAAGCGCCACCAAGCTTTGCTCAAAGCGCAACACAAGCTTTGTTTTGCATTTTTATAAGTGTTTTAAGTCGAATTAGAACAGAAAAATGAAAAAATTGGTAAAATAGCTATTTTTGGATCTTTTATGCATTTGGTTTTATTTCACATTCGCATTTTTTGCTCGAAGCGCCCACTGTGGTTGCTGTACGCAACTTGATCTTCGCAACTCTGATCGCGACTTAAGGGCAAAGTGAGTGAGTTTAGCATTTTGAACGTTTTGATATCATACACGTTGGATATATTCACTTTACTCTTCCGTTTGTAAACAGTAAAAAAACGTGTGGCATTAACAAAAATGATCTTAAAAGAAAAGTTAGTTATACAAGTTGGCAAGAGTAATGTCATAATGTGTATTGGCTGCCATTTTGTTAGAAATCACAAAACTTGGACTTTGTTTTCATGAAAAGTTCATGCGGAAGTGTAAAATTTCATTTCATTTCATTTAATTTTTATTTAAGTCAATGAAAAAAATTTTCCTTACAGACTAGATAAAACTAAATTACATTTACTATACCATTAGAATGTAATAAAAAACTAGTTTTAAACAGAATTCAATAACAACTTAAATACAATTTTAGATAAACTAAAGTCAAAACCAAACAAGTTATATTGAGTTAAATTCCGACAGAGTTCTAACAATAGGTGCATTCGACGCAGAATTGGTCTCATTTCAGCCAATATGAAGAAGTCGGTTTGAAATGTGTCAATTTGGAAAACTATTTGAAATGCAGCAATACAATCTTCAGTAAAGATAGACGAATTTGAAACCGTCGAGCAGCCAGGAAAGAAGCCATGTTGGTTTAAGCTGATTGTGCCTTTCACAGGTAAAAACATTTTGTCCTCAACAATACTTTCAAAGAGCTTGGAAATATTTGAGAAGGGCCTAAAATTTGAAACATTGTTTTAGTTACCATTTTTAAAGATAGGAACTATGGAAGCAACTTTCCAATTATCAATAAATATATACTCAGAGAGGGACTTATTAAAAATAACTTTCAGAGGATAAACAATAGAAAAAAGACAGTTTTTCAACAAAAATGCTGAAATACCATCATTATGACATTATATTAAAAAGGAGATTGGTTTATTGTGATTATTTTAACTAATTCTCCATCTTTATATAACATAATAGTCCAGGAGCCGGCAATACTAAATGTCATCGCGGATTCTGAAATTTTTAATGCAAAATGGTAGTTTACACTAAGACGAATAAGAAAAGCTTAGTCAGCATGGCTATAGCCTGGCAGAAATATTTTTAAATGATTTTTGAATTATTAAAATTTCGGAATGTTTTGCGGATTTTGATCAATCTTAATACTAATCGATGATAAATTTCATAACCCTTCAGAAAAAATCCGGCCGAAAATGACCGGCAGACGTATTTTAATAGTGCTACAGTGGGTACAATATCTCTGTTATCACGGAAATTTGTTTTTTTTTTTAATACGTGTTTTAATGTCAAATTTAAAAATATCTTGGTATGCGAGCTTAGAAACTGCCGGAAGTACCCACTGTCGCACCATTAAAATAGGTCTGCCGGTCATTTTCGGTAAAAAAAATTTGGTCGGCCGGATTTTTTCTGAATGGTTATGTAATTTATCATCGATTAATATTAAGGTTTATCAAAATCCGCGATGACGGCAAAACACTCCGAAAATTTAATAATTAAAAAATCATTTAAAAATATTTCTGCCAGGCTATAGCCATGCTGACTAAGCTTTTCTTATTCGTCTTAGTGTAAACTACCATTTTGCATTAAAAATTTCAGAATCCGCGATGACGGCACTTTTAGTATTGCCGGCTCCTCGCCTATAAATGTCAAAGCACAAGTCGCAAAATTGTGGCGCATTCACATTATGACATTAACATCGCCCTACATGGTATCATTCTGAATAAAATTTCGGCTTTCAGTTTTCACTCAAATAATTCGCCCAAAGAAAACACCAACACTAAATTTATTTTTTTGTTGTAGTAAGGACTTCGATCGATAAAATTATCCGATACATTATATCCAATGCCTTGTTTCCAAATTACTCAATTTAAGAACTTTTTTCGCAGAAGGCTTTAAAATGAATACAACAAAATTATTGATATCAAATTTTTTCCTTAGTGCGTTATATTTATGTACTTAAAAATAGCAAATAGTTGGGCAAGCAACCTGCAGTTGTGAAAAAGGAGCAACTTTTGTAACCACTGGAACAATAAACTCCGCATTCTATATTAAAGAATACTTGGAAAAAGACTTAAGCCTTTCTTACGAGAGTATGAGGTTTCCGCTTTCTTTTGGTCAGACCTAGCATCTTGTGATTATAGTAAAATGGCCTTGGAGTGGTTCTCAAAAAATAATGCAATTTTGGTGCCTCGTGATGCAAATTTGCCAAACTGTCCAGAACTCAGGCCAATTGAAAGATACTAGGCTTTGGTCAAAAGAGAGATAAAGGCAACAAAAAAGTATCCAAGGATGCTAAAGATTTTTGAGGAAAGTAGTGTTCAGCAGCTAGAAAGGTATCAAATTATATCATAAAATCCTTAACACCCCTTAGTTAGAAAAAATACAAAAATTTGTACAACAAAAATAATAGAGGAAAGTGGGGAATCGTGGGCCATGGGGAATCGTGAGACACCGCCACCTTTTGGCAGTATGTCGAGATAAATAGTTAAATGCAACTGTAATCATTTTCTCTTAGCCTCAACTTATTTTTACATCGGTTGTTGAAAAACGCACGCGTTTTATTTGCTTTGTACAATACTCGCCCAAAAAAAAGTATCTGCAAAACTTTTTTTGCGTGTTTGATTTCCATCATTTTTGGACGAATTGCTACGACAAAACACAGATAGATATGTTTTTTATTATCGTTAGACCTTTGCCTTTCAACATACAAAAGTAATTTTGCATGACACTTCAACAAGTCAATCACACGCCGTTGTTTTGCAAAAAGTAGCTTGTGGGGAATCGTGAGCCACTTCGTGCGCCACCCGTGTTTTGACAGTTTTCGTATCAATACACATTTGTATGTAGTGTTTATGATGTTTTGTGCAAAATGGAGGCTGTGAGTCAATAAATAAAACAATAAATACATATTTTGTATCAAATTTTCCTATTTCTTTGTTAATTGTCAGCTATCATGCCACGCTATTATTCTTCTTCATTTTGTCGATTAAAATAACTTTACTTGTCATTTCAACTAATTCAATAAAGTTTTGCATCATAATTGTTTGATTTTTACTTAATTACGGCGGTGGCCCACGATTCCCCACCATTTTTGAAAATCGCAAAAACACTAATTTTTTCAAACCACGAAAAGTCGGAAAAAACAAAAGAATTGTTAGAAAGTGTAATAGTCAAAAGTTACCTAACTTCATGTAGAATAACATACCATATTACAATTTGCAAAATTTTTTATTTTTTTTGAAGATATTTAACAAAATAAAAACGTGGCCCACGATTCCCCACCTTCCCCTATTATTTACTTAGTAGTATTTTTTTTTTACCGATTTGTATCTACTTTTGTGGTAGGTACTATTTTTTTATTAATTTTCCATGGCAGTCTTGATCTTGATCTAGGACATTGAATCTTAGTCTTGGTTTTGATACTGAATCTAGGTCTTGGTCTTGAAAATTTCTTTAAAGATTCTCCAAACCTTATTTTTGCAAAGTAATTGGGTTTAAGATGATTAATTTCGAATTAAAGAATGATTTAATGCTTGAAAAGGGCGTGAAAAGCAGTCTTGGTCTTGATCATTTCATGACTGCTGTGGTGTTGGTCTTGGTCTTAAAATTATATCAGCGTCTTGGTCTTGATCTCGAAAAATTAACATGACCAAAAGCAAGACTAATTTTGCTCATCACAAATTTTTATTGCATACTCAATTGTGCATAAATTTTCTGGTACATTTTTAAGAGTTTCTATAAATTTCACTCTGGCAACACCATTTAAAGCAACTGTTTTGAAGCGTTGCCTTTGAACCTGCTAACAACGTGCATAAAGTAGGCAATTCAGAAAAATATTAAGAAAATTGTTTTCGTTTTTCATTCTGTTCTTTTCCTTTTTTATCTCCCATTCACATAAGATGTAGTACGTACTACATAGTGTGGATGCAAGAAAACTTTCATCGGCGGGTATGATGCTCCTATTAAGATTTTCCAATGTTAAATTTTCCAATGCTTCATCTTCTTCTGCTCCTTATTATTGCTTTTTCTTACTGTAGGGCAGCAATAATTTGATTTAACTTTTTTTCTTTCTTATTTTAATTTAAAATGTGTTTTTATTGTAAAAGAAAAAGTTTTATTTCATAAAGCACAAATCGATAAGAAACGATAGGAATTGAGTTGTTTTAATTAAATTCGATGTAATTAAATTTTAAGAAACAATGAATGAAATCGATAAATTGGATACGTTGGAAAAAGCACTAGAGAAAAGCAAATAACTTGTTTAAAATAAAGCATTTTGCTAAATAATTTAAGACTTACTTATGTAGGGTGATTGGACGACATGGTTTGGGTACGAGAAACGATAATGGAGAGCTTCTCATTGACGCCTGCAATGCAGCCGGTCTTGTCGTTGGAGGTACGCTTTTCCCACACAAAAAATGCAAAAAGCTACTTGGGTGACTCCCGACAACATCACTGAAAACCGAATCGACCACTTCTGCATTAGCAGAAAATGGAGAGGGAGTTTTCGGGACGTTCGAGTAAAGAGGGCCGCTGACAAAGGCTCCGACCACCATCTTCTCGTCGCGGTCATTCGACTAAAACTCGCCGCTAATAATCATCCCAGCGAACAATCTATAGCAAAAAAATTTGACGAGCTTAAGCTTAAGAACGACGAGATACGCAGATCTTTCACAGAAGATCTTAAAACAGTTCCGTTCGATTGTGGTGATAGTATTGAAACATCATGGAGGGCAGCTAAGTCGGCGTTCTTAAACTCCAGTGAAAATATACTTGGGTTTCGACCCTCAAACAAGAAGCACTGGATGAGCGAGGAAACGTGAGGTCTTGTTGAAAAAACAAGAAGCGCAAAAAAACTGAGAGACGACGCTAAAACTAAAGCGCAAAAGAACGTCGCCGAAAAGGTCTTTAACTCTCTCAATAAAGAAGTCAGGCGATCGTGCAGACAAGACAAAAGAAGAATGTATAACGACCTCGCGAGCGAAGCCGAAAGCGCTGCAAATGCTCAAAATCTCAGACAGCTTTATGATATCACCCACAGATTATCTGGCAGAAAACACCAACAGAGCCGCCCTATCAAAGATAAAAATGGAAATCTCTTAACATCCGCGGACGAACAACTAAAGAGATGGAAAGAGTATTTTTGTGATATACTAAATCCTATGTCTACCACATCCCCTCAACGAGAATCACCAACTACAACTGCCGCAGTGACTCGCGGTGAAATAGTGAAAGCTATCCAAAGCATGAAAAACAGCAAGGCCGCCGGTATAGATCAAATAACAGCTGAACTGCTAAAGGCATGCCGCATAACATAAGCTAAAATTCTCCATCCTCTGCTCACCAAAATCTGGAGCGAAAAGCGTTTGCCAGAAGATTGGCTACATGGCATGTTAGTCAAATTGCAGAAAAAAGGAGACCTAAGCGAGTGCCGAAACTATAGAGGCATTACCTTGCTCTCAGCCGTCAAAAGTATTGACGAAAGTGCTTCTGAACAGGGTAAGTGAAAAACTTGATTCGGCCATTCGAAAACAGCAAGCAGGATTCCGGCAAAACCGATCATGCGTGGATCAAATCAACACGAGTGGCGTGCTGCACTTCAACTTGTCTTCGTAGACTATAGCAGTGTCTCCCGAGAAAACATATGGGTTTCACTGCAAAGAAGAGGTATTGCCGCAAAAGCCATAAACTTAGTACGTGCACAATATGAAGGCATTAAATGCAGTGTGTTACATAACGGGTTGTGGTCACCGACACTCACCACTAATTCAGGCGTGCGGCAGGGTGTTTACTATCATCATCTCTCATCTTTATCGTTCTTTTCGATATCCTAGATAAAGCTCTTAATAACGTCAAAAGGGGTATCCAATGGAACTTTACCGAACATCTAGAAGATCTCGACTACGCTGACGACATCTGCCTCTTATCGTCCATTCAGATGTGCAAAGCAAAATTGAAGACCTTGTCTTGGAATCACAAAAAGCCGGCCTAAAAATCAACGTATCTAAAACTAAAAGCATGAAGCTAAACGCAAACAGGAATGATATTACGTTTAGAGCTGGCAGTGATGACATCGAAAACGTCGATAGCTTCACGTATTCAGGCAGCATTATCTCCATGGATGGTGGAGCAAAAGAGAATATCAACTCAAGAATAGCAAAAGCAAAAGGCACGTTTGCTCAACTGAGTAAAATATGGTCTTCTTCCGTTATATCCACCAAAACGAGAGTGCGCATTTTTGATACGAATGTGACATCGGTTTTGTTGTATGGGTGCAAAACATTGCTTGTTACTGAACAACTAACGAACCAGCTGCGTATTCGTCAACAAATGCTTAAGGCGTATACTAAGGCGCACTATATCAAATGCCGAGCTACATCAAAAATGCAATCAGAGGGCTACAGCAAACGAGGTCAAGCTGCGCAAATGGGGATGGATTGGTCACACTCTCCGGAAACCACACAGCGAAGTTTGTTGCCAAGCTCTTGAGTGGAATCCACAAGGCAGTAGATGACGTGGTAGACCCAAAACCAACTGGAAAAAGTCGCTGGAAAATGAAATCCATGAATCGGGAAAGTATTGGCAAGAGATCAAAGTCATCGCAAGGGATAGCAACAAATGGAGATGTTTCATATTGGCCCTTTGCTCCTCCTAGGAGTTAAAGGAGAATACATACATATATGTAGCTTCTTATACTTTTTTTGTAAATTTATATATTTCTTAGTTTTCTTTTAGAATTATTATTCTTTTTAGAAAGTTTTGGCACAGACCAGGCAAAAACTCAATCCATAATTATTTATTATTTTGTTTATTTTCAAATTTTCAATTGTTATTTCATATCAAATAAATAAGCAAAAATTCGTCTGATGTACAATGTTCGGCATTATTGTTTTGACGAAATCTAAGTATTTGTGGCTATCGAACATTGCTGTGCTTAAAACTGTTAAATAACGGTGCAAAATTTATGCTCAAAATAAAGAACGTATTAACATCTACATATATCCATACCAAATATTTTGTCCTTTACCGTTTGTATTCTTTTTCTGCTAATAAAAATGCAAGCAAACAACGAATTTTGTCGTGACATAAATATTTTGACATGAACTTCGCATAATCACTGTTTTATAGGTAAAGTTGTAAATCGAACGATTTCACGATTACTTTTTATAACTGCTTTCCAGCATAAATCGCAAACTTCTTAACTTAATAATATTTTTATAAAAATACTTAAATGAAAGTTGTATTCAATATTGATTTCTTAAAAAAATATTTTCTTTTTCTGATTCTTATCAAGAGAACAAATCTCTTAAGGTTCAATAAATGAATGTGAATTTTTGCTCACAACCTACAGTTCGAAGAAAAATAGAAAAAGAATCCTATTGAGTGTTAAAACAAAAAAAAAAAAAAAATCATCATGCAAAACAAAAATCTCAAAACATGAGAAATGAGATATGAAATGAAAAATGTTTGATTTGAGTTTTCCAATTAAATTTATTTCAAATGCAAATTTCGTTTGCTCACTTGAATGCAAGATATTTTCAAAATAAATTTAATAATAATTTTGACATCATCATCATCGTCGTATCCTTTATTTTAATATTTTCTCTATTTTTGAGGAAAATTATATAATATATATGCACATACTTATTTATGTATGTATGTAGTTTACTGCGTATGGAAATGTTAAGCACTCTTTCAATTCTAAATGATGTTGAATATTTTTTGTTATTTTTAATTTTTTGATTTTTTGTTGATTTGATATTCATGAAAATACACCATCATCAATCCCATCATATAAACATTCATTTTGAAATGGCCAATTGTTTTTTGGGTAAAGTTTTTTAAAAAATAATTTTTTGAATAATATCAACTTATTTAAATTTTTATTTGTAAGACTTTTACTTATAAAAAATTTATTAGACCAGTTCATGAACTTCCAATGAGTTTTTGTTAACCTGTCTTATATCTACTTACTGCAGCGGTTACCATTTTGTTATATAATTTTTAAATTATGTACGCATAACCGCCAAATAAGCCTAAAAATAATATACTAACATTTTTACTTTGGAGATTACAGCAATTAGATCTTAGGCCTTTTTAGTCAATTAAAAAAAAAATTCATTATTTGAAAACAGGCAGTTTACAAATAGTAAAATATTGTGAAAACCACGCTATAAATTTTGGAACCACTTTAAAGAAATTAATACTATAAATTGAAAAATGGCTATTGTAAAAAAATATGTTATGTGAAAACAGATTCCAATTGCGAACATTTCATTCAACTGTGTAAATTTCATAACCTGAAAGAAAAGATAAAAATAGTTGTGCATCCTGCACAACAAAAAATTTGGGAATAAAATTCAAACCATATTGGAATGAATACAAATTCACACCAAACTTGGTATAAAATCTATGCTACAAATTGGTATACAAACCATTTATGCATGTTCGTATAAAATTTATACAAATAAAGTATTATTACAACTCCAATAAAAAAAAAAAGCCACGACCGCAGCAGGATACGAAGCTACGACCGTCCGTGTGATAAATAGAAACATATTATTTTTACTAAAAATTGCAAACTCCTTAGACCTCCACACCATTGACCAGTATGATGAAGAGGCATAAAATTTATATACTAAGCAAATATAGCCCAGGAAAATAAGAGTTTTTCTGCGAAATAATTCCAAGTTAATTTTTTTCACCGGAATTAATTTTATTTATGCATGATAAATACAGTGTGAAAAGTCCATTGCAAAGTCGTGCACACATATTGCTTACTTTTTGTAGATCTTGCAATTTTTTACAAAACTGGTGCTTTTACTTTTATCATATGACTCATCGTTTCGGAAATATTCTTCAAAAACCAGTATTTTCAAAGTCTTAACGGTTTTTCAAAAATATCTTTAAAACCATGGTATTAAAAACAATATTTTAATTTAGGTTGTATAACTCATCATTGAAGAGTTATCGCTATTTAAAAGTAATATATTTTAATATGAACTCATGGGTAGCATTTCGTATCATAACTGTTCACATCTTTTTAAATTGGGCAATCTTTTAAACTATAAGTCGTACGAAAACATTTTTGACGTACTTTTGTAGGAAATTTCTTGTGCTACAAAATTAAGCACCAACATTTTTCTGTAAAAGTTAGCTGGCTTAGCACAAAACAGAAGCGTTACTTTTAAGTAGTAGAAAAAAGGTTGAATCACTAGAAATTCGGGTTGGGGCTCATATTATAGTATCACGTCCCACAATTACGTATTTGGGAGTCCTGCTGGACCACAGGCTTAATTTTAGAGAGCATCTCATAGCAGCTGGTAACAAGGCTGTACGCATGGGATCAGCTGTCGCCAGATTTATGGCAAATATTGGTGGGCCAAAGTATGCAGTCAGGAAACTATTAGCTTTAGTTTCAAGTTCAATTATGATGTATGGAGCGCCAATATGGTATTCATCCACTAGTTTAACATCGTATATGAAGACAATGGTAGCAGCACACAGGCTAGCCTCATTGAGAGTTTGCTGTGCTTTCCGAACAGTGTCTGAAGTAGCTTCAAATGTGATTGGCGGTCGACTTCCGGTTGACTTGGAAGCAAAAAGATCGGCGGCATTACGTGATCTGCGTCGCACTATGGTTTTTTTTTTTGGACTAAAAAGTGCAGACAAAAATAATTCACTACAAGGACCCTTTTTTTAAAAAAAAATCAAATGCAAAATTAAAGGCTTTTTAATGAGCTATCTGAAAAGATGCCCGCTTTTTCTAGCATTTGATCCACAAATTAGGGACAGAGGTCAAAATCTCATAAATTTTGAAAAAAACCGTTTTTCTGTTTGAAAATGTTAGTCGCAATAAATGCAGGAGCGATATGTGAATAAATTTATATGTATTCAATCAAATCAATTACGATGAAATGAACTCAAAGTGAAAATGGGCGGTGCCACGCCCCAAAAATAAATTCATCATATTAATAGACGCAGATAGATAATATTCGGTAGGTTTGTAACAAGCACAGAGAGAAATAATATTTACTAGAAAAGGTGGCGGTGCCACGCCCCAAAAATATAAAACACATCATATCTCCGAAACTATTTGACTCATGTAGATGAAATTCGGTTCGTATATAAAAATCTCCAAGACAAATTATGTCTGCTGAAAAAATATGTGGTGCCACGCCCACAAGCAGAGCTATATGAATGTACTTATTTCCTATAGAACAGAGGGGCAATTAATAAAGATATGTTCATTTTTGGGTGTGGTACCGCCCTTTTTTTCAGTAAATGTTATTTATCTCCCCACCTTTTATATATATACCAAAACTCAGCCCGATAGCTCTAACAGCTTCGGAGATATGATAAGTTTTATATTTATAGGGCGTGGCACCGCCCACTTTTTCAATGGACTTTATTTCTTTCTGTGCCTATTACAAACATACCGAATCTTATCTATCTGTGTTTAATAGTTTCGGAGATATGACGAATATGACGAATTCGTTTTTGGGGCGTGGCACCGCCCATTTTCACTTTGAGTTGATTTCATCTTACTTGATTTGATTGAATACATATAAATTTACTCATATATCACTCCTGCGTTTAATGCGACTAACATTTTTAAACAGAAAAACCGTTTTTTTCAAAATTTATGAGATTTCGACCTCTGTCCCTAATTTGTGGATTAAATGCTAGAAAAAGCGGGCATCTTTTCAGATAGCTCATTGAAAAGCCTTTAATTTTGCATTTGATTTTTTTTAAAAAAAAGGGTCCTTGTAGTGAATTATTTTTGTGTGCACTTTGACAAGCATCAACAAAATGGCGGTGGAGCCAAATTGCTACCTCACTCAGTTTCTTACTGAACATGGCTGTTTCAGAGAGTATTTATACAAGTACAAGCACGTGAATGACCCCTTTTGCATGTTTTGTGAAGAAGCTGTAGAAAACGCCAACTACGTATTAACAAGGTGCGTAAGGTTCAACACGGCCAGACAAATACTAGAGAATATTACTGGTGAAGAGGTTACTTGTACCAGTATTGTTCGACATATGCTGCTGGGCAAGGACTCCTGGGATCAAATTAATCACGTCATATCAACGATTATGCAGCAACTGAGATGACATAAGCAACTCAACAGATAAAACAGCAACAACAGAAATTAAGAATTAGAGCCTAATTGCTCTAGCCCTGCCTAGCGAAGAAATGCCCTGATTGGCGGTACCGCTTGGCACTAAAAGGGCAGTGACACAAAATGAAGTTAGGGTTTAACAACGTAGGCATACTGAACATGTATTTATATACATTTGTTTGTGTAGAACTGAGTACCATTTTCTATACAAACTTATATATCTACATTGCATGTACTCTGTACATGTTTTGCGAGCCGGCATATTAAGATTAATATCCGTGCGTTGGTCCCGAATGTGGTAAGGTAAACCAGTAATCAGTATGAATCGTGTATGCTGCTTAGCAGTATCTTTAGAAGATCCCCCCTTCAATAGTTAAAAAAAAAAAAATTCATTAATTGAGATAAATACGATGAAAAAAATTCACTTGGAAATATTTCGCACAGCACCTCTTTTTTCGTCTAATTTTCCTGGGCTAATAAGTAAATAAATAAATCTTTAAATGAAATAATTTGTCCATATTGATTTAACCGAAAATAAAGAAAATAATAATAATTATAAATAGTATGTTAGAAGTCATAGCGACCTTTTTTTTAAATAATAGGAGTTGTTTAGCTGGCTCCAGGTCATAGATGGGCACACTGCAGTATTTATTGACTGCATTAACAATTTCAATTATCAATAAAATTTTATTGATTACTGATATTTAGTTTGCATTACCAGTAAAATTTTAGTGATTACTGGAAAAATATCAGTAAAAATAAATATTTACTGTTTACTGAAAAAAAAAAAATAGTAACCAGTAAGTTTTTATTGATAATGCAAATTATATTTGCATTACCAGTAAATTTTACTGATTACTGAAAAGAATTGCAGTAAAAATAATTTCTTACTGGTTACTGACAAAAAATTGAAGTAAAAATATATTTTTACTGATTACTGAAAAAAAAAAACAGTAACCAGTAAGTTTTTATTGATAATGCAAATGAAATTTGCATTACCAGTAAATTTTACTGATTACTGAAAAGAATTGCAGTAAAAATAATTTTTTACTGGTTACTGGAAAAAAATTGCAGTAAAAACAATTTTTACTGATAATGAAAAAAATTGCAGTAAAAATAATTTCTTACTGCAAACTGAAAAAAATTGCAGTAAAAATAATTTTTACTGATAGTGAAAAAATTGCAGTAAAAATTACTTTTTACTGATAATGAAAATAGTTACTGGTAGTTAAAAATCAATGCACAATCCTAAAGTAAATATGAAGCAAAAACCATCCAAAGTAAATAAAACACAATATTTAAGTTGGAAAATTATACAAAAACCAACTTTTATTCTATTTTCCTAGAATACTCAATTGCTACTGGACTTTGTATCAAGCGTAGAATTGACACGAAGCTTTTTATACACCGTTAGCTTTCCTCAGAACAAGCAATTCGAAATTTTCATCGTTAAGGTTTTGCCTTCTGGAGCGATTCACAATCCCTTGAAAACAACCGTTCTACAGGTGCAGATGACGGTAATGGGGTATTGTATTTTAAAAACACGTTTTGTCTTGATCGACTAGGTACAAAATGGTTTCCTGTAGATAATTTCCAGAGTCAGTGGAAACACACTGTTCGCTAACATCTGTTAAAGTAGATATACAAATAAGTACAAATATTTAATGGAAAATTAAGTGTAAAAATTACTTTCTTCCCCGAAATCGAGGAATGCGTTTTTCGGTATGTCCGGCAGAACCCGAGTTTTTACGGCTATTTTGCTATATTTCGCCACATAAGTGTTGAACATTCTCCTTACATCTTATTCTGTTTGCGTTGTTGCTGTTTCTAACAGAGCCTTTACAAAGCGTAATTTTATATTCGGAATAGATATAGCCGCAATAACAGCATCCCAAGAGTCAGGCTGCAGTTTGAAATATTTTTCAAATCTTTTAAGCAAAGCTTTAGGCATTTCTTCGCTTACTTTGGCTAAATACTTAAGGCTTGTGGGGTCTAAATGACGCATTTTTATCTTTAAGGATACTATTGCAGGGACAAAGTAACCAAAATACATAATATTTTCGCCCTGAAGAAAATCAATCGCCTCTGCTATAGGCCCCATAAGCTTTATGTATTCTTCCAAGTGCTCAAGCTCGTCATTGTGAATGGTAGGAATTTTGAGCAGAAAACACAATTCCGCTGATTTTTACGGAATCATAAAGTGAGTTCCACCTTGTTATGGTTGGAGTTAATAAACTGTCATTTATAACCGACTTGACTATTCTGCAGATTTTTTCAATAATCGTAAAATTTTACTGATAATGCAAATTAATATCAATAAAAGTTACTGATTACTTCTATTTTTCCAGTAAATAGTAAAATTTACTGATTACTGATATTTCTTACTGATTACTGATATTTTTTCAGTAACCAGTAAAATTTTACTGGTAATTAAATGTGAAATTGCAATATCAGTAAAATTTGCTGCTTACTGATATTTTTTCCAGTAACCAGTAAAATTTTACTGGTAATTAAATGTGAAATTGCAGTATCAGTAAAATTTACTGCTTACTGATATTTTTTCCAGTAACCAGTAAAATTTTACTGGTAATTAAATGCTAAATTGCAATATCAGTAAAATTTACTGCTAACTGATATTTTTCCCAGTAACCAGTAAAATTTTACTAGTAATTAAATGTTAAATTGCAGTACCAGTAAAATTTACTGCTTACTGATATATTTTCCAGTAATCAGTAAAATTTACTGGTAATGCAAATTTGATTTGCATTATCAATAAAAATTTATTGGTTACTGCTTTTTTTTTTAAATTATCAATAATACTTTATTGGTAATTGCAAATTAAATTGCAATATCAGTAACAAATTTATTTTACTGGAATTGTACTGGTACTGAAAAGTGCCTAACTATGCTCCAGGTCATAAAATAAAATACATACTACTATTCTATATGTCCACTGTCGCCCTGCGAGCGATGATTGCCAAATTTTCCTGTAGCTTATACTCATGTAAAATACTTGATAGCCAAATTAAGGTTCATTTTTTCAAAATAGTAGCAGTAAGTGTATATACATACATTATCGAAAAAAAAGGGGAAAATAAATGAAATAAATGCTGCTACTTCTACAATAATCCCTTCGTAATTTTGTTTGAGTAAAAACAAAAAGGAGCTTATCGTACTCAATGCATTTGCTTTCAAAAGTTGTTTGACCTGCATCATTTTCTGAATAAAATTTTTTTCGTAACAAAAATATTCCATCAACGTCTGAAGATTAAGTGAGGATTTAAGTGTGTGAAAATGAGTTTACGTAAGGTATTTTGACCTGAAATTTTTCGTTGCATTTTTTCTGAAAGTGAAAGACAACAAATCTTAAGTAACGACTTTCATGCTGCATGTAATGTATGCCCATATCTGTACCACTTACTCATAGTTTTATATAGGATAAGTTATATTGCAGATCGTATTTACATTGTGTCTAGACATGTTAATGCCATTTTATTTTCTTTATGACAACCTAATGTGGCTATAACAAATTGACTTTGTTTTTATCAAATTTTCATGCAATTAGCATCACAAATTTTTATTGTGTAGTTTTTTTTATCATAATTTACTGTTATGTTAAAACTAAAAAAAAAAACAAATCTCGCCGAAAAAAGCATTTCGAGCATTAAAGAGCAGCAAGTATCCGTTTGTCGTTTTAAGCATTTGTTGCTTTTTTTCATTCCATATATCGGCGGAAAAATATCAAAACTTCTTAATCCAAAAATAGAATTCGGATGTCATGAGTTGAAAAACCTTATGAAATTTTAATTCACCACTTAGAAAAAGTTATAAATTTTGACTGTAGAGATTTTGACGACTGTATTTGTTGCTCTTACTAAAGAATCTTAAGTTATATGCACATATCCATTTTAATTTTAACCAGTTAACTTGTCAGTATTCCGTATACTATAGTGGGTTCTGTGTGTGCAGTTTTCAACCATTGCAAAAATTTGATTTAATATTGCTACATATGGTATGGAACGATTATAAATACTTAATACAGCATGTCGGCATATTGGGCTGATGATATGATTGTGTTGATCATTGAAACGTAACGAATATCAGCCATCCAAACATTTTTTTCGGTTTTTCTTTATGGATCTTAGCTTGTTTTTGCAATTTTGTTGGTATTTTTACTAAAAGACATTGAACAGTGAGCTCAAACCACCAATGTCATCTGATCCATGCTTGTTAGAAGCAAATAATTATTTTAATATAGATTTGGTAGATATAGTCTGTCATTGTATGTATTGTGAAACTTATAAAATAGCGTGACAACACCCACAAAACTTAAGCATGGTATAATTAGAGAATTGATAACATCCCAGTGTGCCAGACGGTTCATATCTCCGCTTTTTTATCCGTTACGGATCCGTTACTGATCCGTTTGCGGGAGAGATTCCAAAAAAAAAAAAGCGAATCGTTTTTTTTTGGAAGCGAAAGTGCCACGCCCACTTTTTAGCCCTTGAAAATTTTGACTCGATATTACTTGAAAACAACTCCAACAATTTTAATGAAAATTTAGGAAATGTTACCTCTGCAAACAAAAAATAATATGTAATACGCTGTTATATTGGGAAAATTCGCTGAAGGGCGTGGCACCCCCCACAAAAATATAAAACGGTATAACAAGAAAACTAATAAAGCAAACATTCTGAAATTAACTGTGAGGAGCCTAATTGCAAAATGGCATCTCTGATCTGAAAGTGGACAAAATATCGCCATTGCGCGTGGGACCTCCGATACAAGCAAAATACGTTGAATGCTATTTCTCGCAAATGTTACAAGATATTTTAATGAAATTTTGCATGTAGGTACTGCTTATCAATGCCTTTTTATAACCGAAAAGTGGGCGGTATCAAAATTATATTATATTATATATATCAATATGTTATATGCCCTTATGTTACGAAAACTCGTTGGAGGGCGTGGCACCGCCCACAAAAATATAATATGTTATTAAAAGAAAACTACTAAAGCAATCATTCTGAATTTAACTGTGGGGAATTTTTTTTTTATTAGGCACCTACGACAATATATCGGGCAAAATATCGCCGGTGCGCGTGGAACCTCCCATACAAGCAAAACAAATTAAATGTTATTTCTCGCAAATGGTACAACATATTTTGATGAAATTTGGTATGCGGATTTGGATCATGAGTATCTACATAAAGCATAACGAAAAGTGGACTTTGTTCAATAATTGCTACGCCCACTTTTTACCAAAACTAAAATTTTAGTTAATAACTCAGGCACAAAAAAAAAATGTAATGAACTTTTTATTTCTTATATGCAGTCTTATGTACTTTTCGACGCTGAATCCATCTTCATCAGCAGAAACTAAAACTGATCTGATGAGGCTATATACATGTTTATATATGAAAATATATAAATATGTATGTGGAAGGAGCCGAAACATATGTAATCAATTTCCATGTTAACACTTGCTTTCGTCTGTTGTTGAAAAAATTGCAAAAATGACTGTTTAATTAGTTCAATATAAAAATTATCAGCAGAAATGTCATTATACCTGCAGGATTTTGAAATATCCTTGCGTGAAATTGATGAAAACGCTGTGTTCAGTCTTACTGCGAATCTACAAGAAAAGGTGAAATCTTTTTTTTATTAATGGCGTCGAATAGCCACACTCTTCCCAATCATATATCTAAAGACGAAATATTTTGAGTGCGTGGCATATTCCATTTATTTTTTTTAGGGCATTCTATTTCACCAAAAAAATTTGGAGTTCTTGATATTTTTCTATAGCATTCGATGTTTTCCGAGTTTTTTCTTTTTATTATTCTCATCGATTTATTTATCATTTTGAAAGCATGAATATCGGAGGTGAAAAGTTACGAATTTCATAACAAAAAATAGCTATGAATAATAGTGTGTATTGAAATATATGGACGAGTTTTAAGACCCAATTCCACACTCAAATTATGAAAGAAGAAAGATAAACAACTCAGGAAATATAAATTTTTTGACTTTAAAATAAATTCCTAGCTGGCCAAATGGCCATTGTTTATAAAAACCGAGTGATTTTGTACTGGAGCCTATCTTACGGTAAAATTTTTTCCCAAAAACACCATCGATATCGATTTGTGGTCTAAAATAACTTATGTGTGCAAATTTTCAGAGAGATCGTATGACGTGCAGGAGCGTCAGCAAAGGAATAAGAAACGATTATCTTCAATGAAACGAATACTTTTTGTACTGGAGCCTATGTAACGGCAGATTTTTTTCCAAAAAACACTACAGATCTCAGTTTGTAGTCGAAAACAACTTATGTATGCAATTTTTCAGAGAGATTGTATGACGTGCAGGAGTGTCAGCAAAGAAAAAAAAGCACTTATTTTCAATCAAACGTTTAATTTTTGTACTAGAGTCCATCTAACGATTCATTTTTTTCAAAAAAAAATGGTGGTACTTGATTCGTCATAAAAAATAAACTATGCACCTAAATTTTAAGATTGGTGGAACGACGTGTGGGAGTGTCAGCGAAGGATTAAAAAATGTTATACAGCCATTTCATGCCTATCGTAACAAGATCTGCCACACCCCTTCCGATTTCGCTGAAATTTGGTACATGGTTTCGTTTCATGCTTAAACTTTGAGAAATGGCAAAAAAAAAAATTTTGCGATTTTTTTGTGGCTTGTGGAGAGGTGCAAATAGTCGAAGAATTTTTTTTTTGCCATTTCTCAAAGTTTAAGCATGAAACAAAACCATGTACCAAATTTCAGCGAAATCGGAAGGGGTGTGGCAGATCTTGTTACGATAGGCATGAAATGGCTGTATAACATTTTTTAATCCTTCGCTGACACTCCCACACGTCGTTCCACCAATCTTAAAATTTAGGTGCATAGTTTATTTTTTATGACGAATCAAGTACCACCATTTTTTTTTGAAAAAAATGAATCGTTAGATGGACTCTAGTACAAAAATTAAACGTTTGATTGAAAATAAGTGCTTTTTTTTCTTTGCTGACACTCCTGCACGTCATACAATCTCTCTGAAAAATTGCATACATAAGTTGTTTTCGACTACAAACTGAGATCTGTAGTGTTTTTTGGAAAAAAATCTGCCGTTACATAGGCTCCAGTACAAAAAGTATTCGTTTCATTGAAGATAATCGTTTCTTATTCCTTTGCTGACGCTCCTGCACGTCATACGATCTCTCTGAAAATTTGCACACATAAGTTATTTTAGACCACGAATCGATATCGATGGTGTTTTTGGAAAAAAATTTTACCGTAAGATAGGCTCCAGTACAAAATCACTCGGTTTTTATAAACAATGGCCATTTGGCCAGCTAGGAATTTATTTTAAAGTAAAAAAAATTATATTCCCTGAATTTTTTATCTCTCTTCTTTCATAATTTGAGTGTGGAATTGGGTGTTCGTTTTTCGATACACACTAATGAATAAAAACATCGACTAAAAGAATAAGATCAGATTGTTGACCGAGCAGGGATCGGCCTCCAGGTACTTAATCTTATGGGCTCTCCTTGCACCAAAATTTTTAGTTTCTATCCTTTTAGCAAAAAATTTTGTAGGAAAGCAAATCGAAAACAAAAAACAAAAAATTATGAAGCAGTCTAGTGTACATACTTACTATAAAGTAAACTTAAAGCAACTTTTTTATTTTGAGTGAAAAGTAGATTTTCGGCCAAGAATTATGAGTTTGATATTAAAATCAATAGAAGTAAAAATACACCAAAAACTTCAAGTTTTCTTTATTCAATCTATTTGTACAGTAAACTGTCGTCAAATGTATGATGACCTGGAAAAAATTGCGCAGTGCAATTTTTTTTGCTTAATGTTTTTAGGACCTCTGAAGAGGCCTCAAGCCAAAAAGTTGAACTCCCCACCCCTGCGCTTCAGCCGCCATCTTGAAGTATGTTTAATTTGATATATCTCGTTTCCGATTGGTCGGACAGAAAAAATTTTAAACAAAAATTACGGGTTATAAAATTCAACATATTTTTGATCTGGGAGGCAGTATCCATAAGTTGATATTTCGAGCAGTAAATGCTGCCAAATTTACAAAAAACCAGTTTTTTCCATTTCTGAATTTTCCTATGTTTGTTTTCTTTTTTTAGCACAGTAATGCTATAGAAAGTTCTGAATTTTTTTGCTAGTACGTCTCGGTTCTCCAGAACGCTGCTTTATTAAAAGTAAAGAATACATTAAGGTGTTAACAAAAACAAATTACTCTTTATCTCTGGGAGCAAAAGCATAGATTTCAATAAAATTTTGTTGGAGCGTTGCTATTATGATGGTTTTCCATGTCTTACGATAGTTTTGAAAAATAAACGATGCTTACAGGTTTTAATGTGTTTCTTAATGCTTTTAAATTATTTTGACTTTTTCTTATAGTTTCGACTTTTTGAAAAATTTCAGTAGGGTAAACGCGGGAGGCAAGGCAGTAGAGCACGTGGTAGACCCAAAACCAACTGGAAAAGGTCGCTGGAAAAGGAAATCCAAGAATCGGGAAAGTCGTGGCAAGAGATCAAAGTCATCGCAAGGGATCGCAACGAATGGAGATTTTTCATATTGGCCCTATGCTCCTCCTAGGAGTTAAAGGAGAATACTAACATACATACAAACGCGGGAGATGTGGCCCCCCTGGTTGATATGGCATCCCTATTGATTTCAATACTTGCAGCTTTCATAGCATTCAAATATGGACACAGTTTAATTCAACTGCGGGAGAGACTTCGTGATTTATTGTTCGTTTAGTTGTATTTGCGATAATAGCTTGTGCGTGGGGTTAAAAAAAAATTTTGGAAATGTAAAGCAAAGCCCTGAGTATTTGATATAAAGCTATGGTGCATATACTTACGATCAAAATAAACAGAATTGAATTTGATTTCGTTTTTGGATGAACACGAGCGTGAGTGAATATGTTTATTTGTTTCATTGCATTTTTACATCAGAACCATATTACCCGCATTAGTGGGGGTGCCATATCTCCCTTTGCATGTTATAAGATGTTTGGGGTAAAGATATTCTTACATCTTTACAATCTTTGTGTTTCGGTTTTCAATGCTTTCTTGAACATAACTTGACTGAATTCTGGATGTGAAAAACCAACAACAAGCATCTGTAATAACACGGGGTCATCATTGAGGAAAGCGTTCTAGAACAAAACACATTCAACTTTTGTGTGTGGCTTGAACCAATGCAGCAAGTGTTTCAAACGGTACTTCAGGATTTTCATCTACTGGGATTTACCCTTTCAGTCCAAATAAAATACCATCTCACACCTTTTTACAGGATTGCATTGAGAACAATCAAGGCAAAATATGGCTGAAGTGGTTTGTGACACAGAGCCACTTCTATGTGCCACAATCAGGTAGGACCTTCAATGATTGTGTTTTCATTTTTATTTAATTAATTTGAGTTTTTCTCTAAGATATTCTAGAAAAGACTGAAAATGTCTTAAAAGAAATGGCGTCTATACCAACGAAATCGAAAAGTTCTAAGCCAAGCACAAGAAAACAAACGGCAAGAATTCTAATGTCTCCCGAAAATGTGGTCCAGCAGAAAACAAAAACAAAGAAGAAAATTTATACACGCTAGTCGGTAACTAACTTGGCTTCTTCCAAAGAAGCTGATGAAAATATTGTTCTTCAAGATGAATCCTTTGGGTCTGAAGACTTAGGCGAAAATGAATGTGTTGGATGGGGAGAAGAATATGGATAAACCACTAAAAAAGACGATTGCATCAGATGCGTATTGTGCTGAATGTGGTTACATGAATCATGTACACCATTTGTGCACACGTGCCACTTAGAGTGCCAAATCACCCATGATGTGGTGCCATATCACCCGTAGTCTATGGTGATTTGACACTTTATAGCATTTTTTTATAATGAAGAAAAAAAATATTTGCAATCACTTTTATTCTACTTGAGGCACTTTTTTTTTTGTTTTAAATTAATAAAAGAATTTATTTTTGGAGAGGTTTTTATAAAAATCTCTGGGTTTATAGCAGTTTAATGAAAAGGGTGCCACATCTCCCGCGTTTACCATATGTACTTTTCGATTATTTTGATTGTTATCTGATATTTGGGCATGTTCTAAAATCTGATTTACTTCGGAATAAATATGAAAGCAATCTTCAAGAGCTCTGCATTGCGATAAATAAGATGGAATCGGATTTGTTTTTCAACGAATAAAATTTGCTAATGGTTCCTATTCGATTAACCGAAACATAAATCCGATTTGGTGTTAATTATCGAAATGCGAAACTCTTTAAAATTGCTTTCATTCCGATTCCGAACTGAATCGGATTTCAAAACATGCCTGATTGTTAAAGTTTTTCAAAATAATTCTATAATTTTCATGTATCTGTCAAATTTTCAGCTAGAAATTTCGAGAAGAAAAGCACTAAGTTCTATTTAGAAAATAGAAGTAAAAACTCTAACTTTGCTCAAATCTCAAAAGATATTTAGTGTTAATTTTTGATACTCATATTCAGTGAACAAAACTCTTCTAAATGGAAATAATCTCTAAATCAAGTATTATAAGAACAAATGTCTGAGCTTGCCCTCAATAAATACTTAAAAACAATAATATCCCACAAACTATTGTTCAAATATGAATTGTCGTCCATCCGTGTACTAATCTACTAATTCCAATTATGAACATAAAAATAAATTTGAATATGTGATTACCATAATATATTAAAATTTGACATAATTATACATTGAGCAAACAACTGGCCATATGCATGTTAAGGAATTTTCCTATTTTTCATAATAATTCGAATGTAAAAAATTCCTTTCCACTTCACACACAGACATACACCCAACTCAATGAAGTCAAATCAAGTCGAGTCGCATCGAGTCCAGTCCATCCATCGTTGCCTTAATTTCATATCAAATAAATCACATTTTAATGTCAACTTCCAAGTCCCGAAGGCATTCCGTATGCTTCACCGGAGAGCACCAGTGTAGTAAATAAATACAAAAAAAAAAAGGAACTCCATGAGAAAAAAAAAAAAAAAAAACAAAATTTACAAAGTGAACAAAACCCAAAAGGAAAAATTTAAAAAAAAAAAACGAAAATAAAATAAAACGGCATAATGAAGGAAATTCAAAATAAAAAATTTCAAAAGAAATTCAAAAAAACCAAAATTCAGAGAGGGCAACGGAAATACACGCGAATGCACGATAGAAGATGAATGGATCTATGCATGAATGGTGTAGTATGTAGTAGGTTGGTAGTCGAATGGATGGATGATGGTAGTTGGTTGAGTGCAGACGTCGATAGATGTAAAGAAAAATCGATCGATAATAATTATTTAAAAGTGAATTCACAGCATAATTACGTTTCCATTCAATTGCGCTATTCCAGCGAGACTTGTACAACCATCGACCGTTGAGGGTAGCAAATGCGTTCCATCAACATTATCCAAAAAGCAAAAAAAAAACAAAAAAGAAGGAGCAAAAGCAGCAAAATCAACTACAGTTCAAGCAGCATTACTTAAAAAGGCATTAAGCAGAAATGGCCAAAAGAGAATTCAACCAAACAGCCAAAACTTTACGTATTACCAACGCTTGAAATTCTGCTTTATGCAGCAATATATTGGGTGGGCATCTACCCAATATATTTTACCTATTTAACGCTACACTTAACCTATGTAGGTACATAGTCATGCTGTTTCATTTATCTTTAACTTAAATTAGTAAGCATTTGAGGATTTTAGAATTTTATTGGGATTTTTCAGTTATTTACATAGTTTTCAAATTAAACCTATTTGAAATCATATTGAACTTTTTCTAAATCAAATTTTATTTTTTGCAGATCAAGTTAAACTTTGTAAGAAATCCATTAAAATGATATAGTTCTGCAACTACGTCAGCCATCATTATTATTGTTCCAAAAAACTTATTATAAAAGTGCGTATTATATAGCGCCTTGATAAGGTTGTAGAATTACTCGGTTTAAAAGAATTTTTTTTTTTTATTTTACTGTAATGAAGTGTTTTTCAAAAATATAAATATTAAATATTTTTTTAAAATAAAAAAAAATGTTCTTTCACTGTTTTTTTCAATTTTTGCTGGCTCCTCTTAAGCCCCGCAGCAGATTAAATGACCATGTGATAAGGCAAAATAAAATTCGTTAACAAATGAGCATCTATCGATAGTAAGATAATAAGTTTTTCAACTTTAATTCAAAATATAATAGACCGTAAATTGTCCTTTTGTCATGATTTTTTCAATACTGTGCGACAAACTTCATACCACTGTTTGTTGTAAATTTCCGACTCTATCGACTTTTTCATATTTTTTACCTTTTTGCACATTTCAGAACGACATCCCTATATACGTACATTCAAGTGACCCTCTCGTTGTGTTCACCACTCCTTACGGATCAAGGATATCTAATTATTATTTACCGAGCTTAAACAACAGGAAAATTGAATAGAAATTGAAAACCAAACGAATCGATGACCAAACTTAAACAAAAATGAATGAGGGGCAATGCTCGCATCGCATTAGAAACCATTCCCGATGACGATGACTACGACGACAACGACGACGACCACGAACAGATGAGTATCAAACAGAGTGCAGTGGACCAAATTCTAACTTCGTTTTGACCTCCATTAGAATTGGCAGCATAACGGTAAGAAACATGGTATGCGCAAGAGAAGTTGAAGTCGAAAGCATAGGAAGCTATCGGAAAAAAAAAGCTATCGCAAAATCAAAAACAGGAAAATTGAAGCGGAAAATGTATGGCAACAGGAAGAAAATTGGTAAAAAGAAACCAATACCAAAATACGTGAACTCTTAAGCGCCAAAGGAGCAAAAATACACAAACACATGTACGCACACACGGAAACAAGCAGACATTTGCACACATGCATAAACAAACAAAGCAGCAAATAAGCTGAAAAGTATGCAATGGTTTTTTTTTTCATTTTGTTTTTGCTACTTGTGTTTTGTACTCCCTTGACTCGATTAGACAGAAATGTAAATAATTTGGATGTTTTTTGTTGCAATTCTATTCCTTTACCAGGGAAATAAAAAGAAAATTATCCCATCGGGGATAACTATTGTATGAAGAAGGAAAGTCCTTTCATATAAATATTTGTTTGCTTTTAATCTAAACCAAATCTAATTAAAACATATTAATAATTGTTATTTAACATTAATTTTATTTTAGTGTCATGGTTATCTCACAATTTGTTTTGTGGTATGTTGGCCCAAAAGTTGAAAAGTATTGGAAAAAGTCAAAGCAAATTTGTACATCTTTACTTATATCTTTCCGATTGGGGCATTTTCTTCGATATCAACTTGGTCATTCAAAATAGTTTCACATACACATGAGCGAACATTGGGAAAACTGCTTCGTCTTGCAATTTAGTTAATTAAAATTTGTAGTTATAATTGAAACCTAAGTAACGAATTCAATTACATTGAGAGCAGTTTCCATTGCTTTGATTTTTATCGGAGAAATATAAGTAAGTACACTTATGGCTATTCAACAGTAAAAAGTGAAGATATGGTTCTTAATATTTTCTTATTCGAGTATGTGGAGTTATTGCAAAATTGTCATTTGCGGATTTTCCTCACATTTAATTATTAGTAAAAACATACCATGAATATAATATTTTGAATTAATTTTAACATTAATAACTGAATGATCTAATTTTAAGTTTTTTTTTTTGGGTGAAAGTCTTCTCTTAGAAAAAAGTGGCGAATTGGGCATTTTAAAAAAGTAAGACTTTTTAATTTTTCATAAATTTTCAAGAAAAACATCAAAAAAAAGGGAAATTGATATTTCGAAATTATGTCTCAGCCTAGCTCACTTCTGTACTAAATTTTTTCTAAATTTTAGCATAATTAATAATCCCAGTCTGCAAGACAATTAGCAGTAGACAGACCCCTTTCTGTTTAATACGAAATATAAAATTCCCACTAAGTGTCAAAAACCTGCTACTATCTGAGTTTGTAAATTAACAGAGTAAACCAGCTCTGTACATGTACATTAGATAGTATCGATCCCCACAAAAAAAAAAAAAAATTCGCTGCACACTAGATAGCATCACAAAAAAAAAGTTCGCCGTAAACCCCCCATTTTGAAAGGTTGTCGGTTTTGATTTTTAAGGAAAAAAACCTTTTTTTTCGACCTTATACACTTATGCTCTTAAATGTTTTTTTTGTATTGCTCCGCCATTTGACGTCCGCTCATCGAGTCGTTGTAAAGCTCTCGATGTGGGCTATATTTCATTCATAGCAGTAATTTATCTCAAATGTTTTTTTCGAATAGTTGTACTTATTATTTCAGTTTCTTCCACTTTAAGGTGTCAAGCGCACTTCAAAAAATTTAAGCCTATTAAAAATCATAAAATCCATCTCTGCAAAGTTTACTCAAATTGTTGGAATTGAAGAAGTTATAGCAAATCTTAAACCTTAGTACAAAATATGAAAAACAGAATGTTTCAAGAAATTTTTCAGTTACAAAAACAAATACATCAACAACACCAACAACAACAACAACAACAAAATATGACACCAATATTTCCAAATCCATCCAGTGGTTCCCCACTTATAGAGGTTTTCATAGAAGATATATCCGGATCTTCCGACGGCTATATCTCCAAAACTAGGTCCGAGAGACCTTTTTGATCACATATTCTGTTTAAGGACTAAGAATTCAGTGATATAAAATTAGTTTCAGAATTTTAGCGAATTTATCACTAAACGGCACATGACCATCTTGACCTCCATATGACCTTGAAATCTTTTTTCTCAGACGTTCTTTAAAAAAACGGACCCCGGATTCGGATTCAGGACGTCAAAGTCCCTAGGAAACACATAGTCTGGTCAAAACGCAATGACATTTTTTTTTTTTTTTTGAAAACCTGTGTAATTGCTCAATACCCTGAAAGAATCTTATATTAATTAGACACTTAAATGATCGAGCCGTTGTAAATCCATATAAACTTTACGTTTCATTACACAGAATGCAAAGTTCGTAAATTTGGGGTAACATTTTTTTTCGACAATATAGATTTGATTTTTATTTAAAAAAAAAACTTTTATCTTTGTTCAAATCTTCAGAACATAGGCCAAGCTAAATTTAGTTTAAGTTTTAGGAGGTAAGATCGTTTAATATAAAAATTTTTTAAGAGATTTCACTGCACAACAAACAATGGGCTTGTGATTGTTACATGGAAGTTGTTTGTCAATTCCGAAGGAACTTTCTGCTTAGAATCCGAGTCTGACATCATAATTGGCCCAGCAGCATTAGATTTTGAGGTAATTGAGGTGAATAACTAGACTTATATACAATACTAAGGACTGCCCCAGTAAAATTTGACACTTTTATTTCTAAAGATTATGATTTACCTGATGATCGTGCTGGTCGAAATAAGGGCGCTATTTTTTCTATATAACATGACGATTAAAAAAAATATATAACACTTGGTAAAGGATTATTTCGAGTTATAGAAAGGGTCAAATTATTACGCGGAAAAAGGGTTCAGGTAGAAAAGTCAGTATAGACCCTCAGTTGGTGGAAAAGGTGAAGCGCCTTTTGAGGCAGAATCCCAATACTTCAGAACCAGATATGGCTGCCAGAGCAAGAACCTCAAAATCTTCTATAAACAGACTAAAGAAAAAAGTTAAGCTAACGACCTACAGAGCTCAAAAATACGAGACCGTTCCGATGAAAAGCAGTTAGAGGCTCAAAAGCGAGCACGAAAGTTATATGTCGGTTATGCGACTAAATTTGACTGCTGCATAATGGGCGATGAAACATACGTTAAAGCAGATTTTAAACAGTTACCAGGACACGAATTTTATATCTGTTCGGAGAAGGGGCAGAGCAATTCTAAAGAGAAGAAAATTACAAAAATTTCCCATGCAGTATATGTTTTGGCAGGCCATATGCACCTGCGGTCTGAGAAAAAGTTTTTTTGTAACACAGAGCACAATTAACACGAAAATTTATGTTAATGAATGCCTTGAAAAACGTCTTTTGCCATTTATTCGTGAGCACTAGGCTACTGTAATAATCTAGCAATAATGTAAACTTCGACCTATTGACATTGCTCTAATAAAATTAGATCTTCGGAAGAATAAAAGTACTGCAAAAAATTTAAAAGATTTCAAAAATAAGTGGAGAAGGTCGTACGGTACTGTCGACGAAAAATATGTACAAAACTTAGTGAAGGTTCTTAAGAAAAAAATAAAATATTTTTATTTAAAATAAATATTTGTTAATAGTGTACCTAAGGTTATTTATGTTCGTTATACAAATTTAAAAAAAAATTCATTGCGTATTTTTTTATTGATGAAAATCAAAGTGTAAAATTTTTCTGGGGCAGTCCTTATAAATACCATAAATTTTTCCAATAATATTATAATTTTGAACACATAAATTTTCAGACATATAACCGGCTAGAGCTTTCTAATAGACGACTGATGGGAGCTATCAAGTCCATCAACCCTGTCGCCAACAAATCGTCGCCTGAATTCTCGTTTGCTCCATACGCAACTTCGTTGAAAAATCAAAAGCAAATAACTTGTGCTTGTGTCGATACAGTTTATGTGCTTTCACCTTTTTAACAAATAGGCTTATGGGGCAAAAGAGAACTCAGGCGACGAAATCTCTAATTGTGACAAAATGCCAACAGTCTGTAATATAGATGAAAGCTACAATCAAACTTAAATTTTACTGGGTATCAGGGTACCTGTAAAGTTCATTAAATCCTAGAGCAGTGATTCTCAACCTTTTTTTCGTCATGGCACATTTTTAATAACATCAAAATTTGGCGGCACACCAACAACAACAAAAATTTGAAGAAAAAGTTGATTAGTTTATTGATTTATGTAGGTTTAGTTAGGTTAAATCCGTGGGATGGCCATGTTGTCATCATTAACTTAAGCCTCGGTATTGGTCTCATTTTGTACCCGACCCAGAGAGGCTTAACAAAGTAATTCTAGGAGAACCACATGCATGTTCATATACATACATATCCTACCAAATGGATTTAAGACACAACTCAGATAATTAGCCAAGCGGTTCGAAATTGAAATGACCAAAGAAATGACTTCTACAAATGTATGGTTTTCTATACCATAGTTTCTAAATATTTAGTTATAGCACCTAGTTACGCACATTGTTTTTCTGCATTGCTATAAAAAATTTAGTTCGATTCATACTTAAGGATGGCAAAATAAATTGATCTAATATGCTTGCAAGTTTGTAGCATTGACCGTCTAGAACTAGCAAGCCGAATAAATTTAATTTCGACTGTTCCCTTGATTACGCTATTGTGTTTTCTTATTGAAAGGTCAGTCAAAAGAATATTCTGGTTTGAACCTTTCCTAGCTAGTTCAGCAATTACTATGACCGGGAACCCAGCAAAGTGTCCTACTGTAGTCCTCACAAATATCACAAAAGAACCTTCTTAACAGCTTAACACATGTTTTGAATTAATGTGATTTGATGAAATTGCTTTGATGGCCACCTGGCTATCAAGGTAAATAAATAACAACGCTTCCAAGAAATTGCGACTTTGAGAATAGCATAAACATCTGCCTGAAAAACAGTACAGTAGTTTGGCCGTCTGTACGATTTTGTTAGTTCCATATACTCGGAAAAATTTCCTGTTCCAGTACTTGTGTCCAATTTTTATCCATCTGTGTATATTTTAAAGAATGTTTTTAAAATATCCCAACTATACCTTTTAGGTACTATTACCTGGAAGTTTGTTAGGAAAAGAAGGTGTGGTAGGCGGTAGTCATTACATCACAATTTATAAATTGATGTAAAATGCTATTATGGCCAAAAGGTTTTAATTTCCAGAAACTTAAAAAAATCATGTCGGCAAATTTGCTTTCTGGCAGTGGCGGCACACTCTAAAAATCTCGCGGCACACTAAAGTGCCGCGGCACATAGCTTGAGAATAACTGTCCTAGAGTAAGAAAGATCTAGACGGGTGAAGGACGCAACGTGGCTTTATATACATTAGCTTTGTCCTGTCAGATTATAAGAGTTAGGAAAATCTTTCGTTACGGTAAGCATGCTACACATCTGTGTTCTTACTACAATAACTTCAGTTATTGTTAGGAGAAAGGGCAAAGTGTAAAGCATTTACTCTGTAAATGTCATACTCTTTAAGTTAGTTTATACGTTCTCCTTGATCTTCTTTTAATTTTTAGTGTGTCGAAATGTGAAATAGGGGTGGCATAATAGTTTTCTTTAACTGCATAGCCAGTCTAATATAAGCAAACACCCACTTTGAAACTACACATATGATTGCTGGGCATATCTCTGCTATAACTCTTGATTCAAATCACTTAACCGTACAAAACAATAATGTAATGCTATCCAGATATTTTCAATAAATAATTATTGCTAATTAAAATAGACCAAACTTTGCGTTCTGCATTAACTCTAAGAAATTTTAATGCATTTTTAGTTAAGTTAATCATAAATTCAATAGGTCAATGGATATATCAGGTAACTGCATCAAACCAAACTAATGAAACTGTCATTGAATTAGTTATTCTATTAAATAAGGAGACAGCTTTACAACAAGTACACAGATACACAATCGCACCGATGACAACAACAACAGCAACAACAACACCAACATGCATCCATGCAAATACTTAGGACATAAATTGCAACTAAAAGGTTTATCGTGCCTCAGGAAATCGACATAAAATTATGATTTGACAAGTATCAAACAAGTTTGCAGATACAACAATACATAGATATTTACTTATATATTGTATGTCAAAGAAAAAACAACATACATGTTTATTAAGGTGTCCCAAAAAAAAAAAAGTTTTTTGAATCGGCCCACAGTGCTGTCACCCCATACAAATGAACGGCATTTTTACAGTTTTCGTCCGATTGTTATGAAATTTACCATACTAATGTATTTTTCAATCTTTTTTCAAAAATGTAATTAGTTTTCATCTGCAATAAACCAAAAAAAAGTTATTTAAATAAATAAAATAATGGAAGTTGGCAGCATAAAATTTTTGTGCATACTTGTAGGCTTTATGAAAAATTAACTACATTAGAATAAATAAATAATTGAATGAATAAATCGTCATACTTTCTTATTAACTGATAAACTGATTCACTCTTTGTAGCGCTAGGCGCTGAAAGCCCAAAATCTCTTTTAATTTCATATTGATATTTGCACGCAACGACACACAATATATAATTAACAGAAACGTCAAGCAAATTAAGTTGTAGCAAGTAAAAGTATGCTACAAAAAAAAGTTCAAATTTAAAAAAATTTTAAAATTATTGCATACTTTTAGAAATGTAAATGCCACAAAATCAGTGATTTTTACGTAAAACCGGTATATTCAGATTGATATTTAAAGTAAACGGGGAAAAACGGGGTTGTGAATTTTCTCTATCTTAAAACATCATGTCTATTATATCTGTATGTTTTTGGGCAATGCCCGCATAAAAAAATATTAAAAATAAATTGGTAAGTTGTCTTTTGTTTGCTTTTTATTTTATAAGGATTGCTTGTGTAGTTTAGGAGCAGTAATTATTTCTAAAAAATGATGCGATTAGGAAATTTTCGTAATAGTTTTTTTTTCGAAAAAAGTTTGAATTTAACATTTGTTAATTGTCAAATACCCGTTTATGAAGTGAACAGGTCCTTAAGCTGTTAATAGAAATGTAAAACTTCATTAACAAATTCGGTTTTATTGGAATCTTATATATATGTATTTATAATTTAAAAAAAAAAATGCACAAATACAAATACAAATACAGAAATGTCCCCGGAAATACAGGACGATTGGTCACCGTAAGCATACGTTGCTTTTTATTCATGTAAACGCTTGTTTGGTAGGGGATGGGGCCTTAAGCCGAAAATAATTTTTTGGATGTATAAGGCAATCATCAGTCCGATTCTCATGTACGGAATTTCGGTGTGGTGGAACTCTTTACATAAACAAAGTTATTTGGATATTCTGTCCAGGGTTCAAAGAGTTGCGTGTCTCAGTGTTACTGGGGCTTTTAAAACTACTGCCACTGCTGCACTGGAAAGACTTCTTCACCTTGAACCACTTGACATTTTTGCCAGAAACATGGCCGCGAAAAGTGCAATTAGACTTAAAGAATTGGGTTTCTAGAAATCGAAATCTTTTGGTCATAATAGAATCTTACTCCAATTTATGGATTGTGAAATAATTGGTGGTACTGACTACTTCTTACCACACCTTCTCTTCCCAACGGACTTCCTGATGATACCTGAATGGGAAAATTGGGCTCTTTTAAACTTATCCCCTGATGGGTCAAAATAGGATACAGGCACTGGATCAGGCATTTATTCTAAGTCTTTAGACTTAAAAAAGTCTTACAGACTGCGAAACGACTGTAGTGCCTTTCAGGCAGAGGCTTATGCCGTTCTTAAAGCTTGAGAAATCCTCAATGCTTATAAATCTTATTTTCTTGTAAGCGGTGTTATTAACATTGATAGCCAGGCGGCTATTAAAGGAATCTCATCAAATTATATCACGTCAAAACTTGTTTTAAGCTGTAGGAACATCCTTTGCGATATTAGCGAGGGCTATAATTTAGCACTTTGCTGGGTTCCAGGTCATAGTAATTTCGAAGATAACGAAATTGCAGATAAACAGGCTAAAATAGGGTCACACCAAAATACCCTCTGGGCTGACCTTTCAGTAAGAAAACCCATTAGCGAAATCAAGGGAAAAATCGAAAATAAATGTATTCAGCTTGCTAAGTAATTCTACATGGGTAATTCTTCAAGCTTATCAGGCAGAAAACTCCAACAGAGCCGCCCTATCAAAGACAAAAACGGAAATCTCTTAACACCTGCGGACGACCAACTAAACAGATGGAAAGAGTATTTTTGTGATATACTAAATCCCATGTCTACCACATCCCTGCAACCAGAATCACCAACTACAACTGCCGCAGTGACTCGCAGTAGTAGTCGAATACAAACACCGCCGCCTACAATTGATGAAATAGTGAAAGCTATCCAAAGCATGAACAACATGGCCGCCGGTTTAGATCAAATAACAGCTGAACTTCTAAAGGCATGCCCCATAACATCAACTAAACTTCTCCATCCTTTGCTCACCAAAATCTGGAGTTTGCCAGAAGATTAGCTACATGGCATGTTAGTCAAATTGCCGAAAAAAGGTGACCTAAGCGAGTGCCAAAACTATAGAGGCATCACCTTGCTCTCAGTACCATCAAAAGTACTGACGAAAGTGCTTCTGAGCAGGGTAAGCGAAAAACTTGATTAGGCCATTCGAAAGCAGCAAGCAGGATTCCGGCGAAACAGATCATGCGTGGATCAAATCAACACGCTCAGAATAATTGTCGAACAATCATGCGAGTGGCGTGCTGCACTTCAACTTGTCTTCGTTGACTATAGCACTGCCTTCGACAGTGTCACCCGAGAAAACATCTGGGCGTCACTGCAACGAAGAGGTATTGCCGCAAAGGCCATTAACTTATGAAGGCTTTAAGTGCAGTGTGTTACAGAACGGGTTGCTGTCACCGACATTCACCACTAATTCAGGCGTACGGCAGGGGTGTTTACTATCACCATCTCTCTTCCTTATCGTTCTTGATGATATTCTAATCAAATGAAACTTTACTGAACATCTAGAAGACCTCGACTATGCTGTCTTGGAATCACAAAAGGCCGGCCTGAAAATCAAGGTATCCAAGACTAAAAGCATGAAGCTAAACGCAAGCATCACGTTTAAAGCTGGCAGTGATGACATCGGAAACGTCGATGGCTTCACGTATTTAGGCAGCATTATCTCCATGGATGGTGGAGCAAAAGAGGATATCAACTCAAGAATAGCAAAAGCAAAAGGCGCGTGTGCTCAACTGAACAAAATATGGTCTGCATCCGTTATATCCACCAAAACGAGAGTGCGCATTTTTGATTCGAATGTGAAATCGGTTTTGTTATATGGGTGCGAAACGTGGCTTGTTACTGAATAACTAACGAACAAGCTGCAAGTATTCATCAACAAATGCTTAAGGCGAATACTTAAGGTTTGGGGCCTCGCACTATTTATATCATACGCCGAGCTACATCAAAAATGCAAACAGAAGGCTATAGCAAACGAGATCAAGCTGCGCAAATGGGGATGGATTGGTCACACTCTCCGGAAACCACACAGCGAAGTTTGTCGCCAGGCCCTTGAGTGGAGTCCATAAGGCAGTAGAGGACGTGGTAGACCAAAACCAACTGGAAAAGGTCGTTGGAAAAGGAAATCCAAGAATCGGGAAAATCGTGGCAAGAGATCAAAGTCATCGCAAGGGATCGTGACAAATGGAGAGATTTCATATTGGCCCTATGCTCCTCCTAGGAGTTAAAGGAGAATACATACATACATACTACAATTCTTCAAGCTAGCAATCGAATTAGATCAATTTGGCCATCATATATTTAGTATAAATCGTACTAAATTTTTAATAATAATGGAGAAACACAATTAAAGTATTCTTTAAAACACGTAAATGCCTCGAAAACCTCATAAACTGTCAAAATTTGTATTGATTTTGACCTTTTTTACGAGTTTACGAGGTTTTTGAGGCTTTTACAAGTTTAAAGGAATCTCTCAAATGTACGGATCTTAATCGGTGCTATTACTGGACATCATGCATCTCGTTTAGGTTTTTAAACATTGGCGACCTTTGTAGAAATTGTAAAGACCCTGATATGGAAGGAACAGTCTTTCATTTCTTTTGTGAATGCCCAGCGCTTGCGCTTGGACGTAGAAAGAATATTGTTCATTTCAATTTAGAATCGCTTGACTCACTATCTCGATTGTGTCCATTTGGAAGTATGTAAGTACATCCAAGTGGTTCTCTTAGACTTTCTTTGCTAAAGCTCTTAGTATCGGGTATAAAATGGGCCCAAACCAACCTAACCTACATCAAACTTTGTAATTTGGTAATTGCAAGTAACTTATTCTATTCATTTTTAAGTGGTCTTTTAATAAAAAACTAGTAAGGGTGGTGTCTTTGGCCAAAAACTAAATACCCTACACTGCATTTCAAGTATATTATTAGGAGAGTATAAGGTCAAATTGCTTATATGGGAAGTGCCACGCCTTCACCTCCGAGCTTACCTTGAGCTTACGTAGAGCTTGCATTTACTATTCTGAGTGTTTGAGTAAAATTCGATTAGGTTTTCTTTTAAAATTCTTTCAGTATAGCATTCTGAAACTTCGCCTACTTTAAGCTCAGAGTTTACAATTCATGTTTTTCGTGTTTGAGTGAAATTTGGTTGGATTATCTCAAAAAACACTTTCATTATATAATTTTGAAACATTTGCTTATATGGGAGGTGCCACGCCCTCTTGTCCGAGTTTACCTAGATCTTGCGTATAGCATGCATATATAGATCCGAGTGTTTGAGCGTAATTTAAATGGGTTATCTCAAAAAACGCTTTCCGTATAACATTTTGAAACTTTTGTTTATATGGGAGGCGCCACGCTCTCTAGTCCGAATTCGCCTAGTTTTTGCTCAGAGCTTATAATTACTTTCCCTAGTATTTATGTGTATTTAGCTTCTGTTATTGCGAATAATGCTGTTATTATTGCATTTTGAATATATTTTTTTGTATCGGCGGTAGGCGTGTCCGCTGACCGATTTCGCTCATTTTCAATCCCCCGAGCTATCTCTGACAACGAAGGCAGAATACCAAACTCCATTGAATTATGTTGCTCAGTTTTCCCAAAAAATGTATTTCCACACACACCCAGCCAGCCAGCCAGTCAGATGACGGACATGGCTATATCGGCTCAGGAGGTGACGCTGATCAAGAATATATATACTTTTCTATATCTGCCACGCCTCCATCTCTGCGTTACAAACGGAACGACAAAGTGAATATACCCTGGGTGTAGGGTATAAATATCGCATTAATATCACAAAAAAACTTTCAGCTGGTATACATGTCGTGTTTTGCTTCATATTTCGAAGGGCTTGAGCGACCTTCAAATGACATCCATTTTAGTTGTTTTTATGACTTAAATTTTTTTCATGAATGTTGGACAAAAAAAAAAATGCTTGTGGACGGCCGATTCAATATACTTTAATATTTTTGGGACACCCTAATGTGTATGTATGTATGTATGAATGTGTACCTACATCGACAAAATATGCAAACTAATGTAAACCGAGTTATAAAGTGACATGCAAACTTGGCAGTAAACCAAGACTTGCAGCTACAGAAAGCGTGCAAAACTTTGCATGTAATGGTGGTGCATCTATCGAATTGCTGCCTGAAATTGTAGTAAGCGGACAATTTCAATTGTAAAACTGTCAAAGTCATGCAAAATGAAATTTTTGTTTATGTGACTATAAAATGATATGACATTTTCAATGTGAGATATTTTGAAAAAATAGAGTATGATGTATGTACGTTGTACATATCACCACTGGAGTTTGGGATAAGGTAAAGTTGGAACAGTGCTGTAGTTTGAAGTTTCAATTGGATTAAATTTGAATAAGCAAAACTGCTAGTTCCACTTCTTTAGCAGAGGTACAACTCGGAATTATAGCCACCGAAATTGAATGGATACCATTTGTTGCGCACGTTATTCATCAAACTCTTGGCTCTGGATATACCCCCACTATTCTTCGTACGATGCAAAAGAAAATACATCTGTGTGTATTTCAGACCTTGAAACAAACTTTTTTAAATGATTTTTTTAATGTTAAATCAGACATTAAACTTTTTAATCATTAAGATAAAAGTATAAAAAAAACCTTGAACTCTTTGAAATAAAAGCTTAAAAAACTTTTAAATTTTCAAAAACTTTTATCTTAAGTATTTTTTCGTCCGACTTACCGTTCATAAGATATCGCGTCTTAAAAATCATTGAAAACTGAACATTGTACTATGCGCACTGCTATGTACAATTTTGAATAATTTTCAAGTCGCGATATCTCATGAAGGGCAAGTCTGACGAAAAAATAGTTCGAAGTGACCCTTATAGGGAATTGAACTTTCTACAAAATGCATGAACAATTTAATTACGTAGGGTACTATTTATGTTTCGGGAACTGGCAACACTAATGTCGATAGCTGAAATCTGGCAACACCATAAAAAAGTTTGACAATTTTAAGCATAAACGTACTTACAACGTTATGATCTAGAAGTGCTATTTGTTATGTTTACAGTGAGCAAAGAAAATCAATTTGGCCAAAAGATGGAAATTTCAAGAGAAGATTTTCGTTGGATTATTTATCACAACTTTTGACGTGGATTATCTCAATAAGAATGTGTCAATGAACTCAGTAAATACTTAATATGGCAATAAAGCACCATCAAAAACCACAATATATGGCTGCTATAGTGAATTCATTCGCTTTCATAGTTCGGTCGCCGACGAATTCCGTGAAGGTCGTCCAAAATCGGTTGTTGTGCCACAAAACATCGATAAAGTGCATGAACTGATAATGCAAGATCGTCATGGGACATATTGTAAGACAGAAGCATCCTTGCACATTAGTTCCACTCCAATACATTCGATTTTGCATCCGTAAAAACGTTTGTTCTCGTTGGAAACCCCATAATTTATCAATCGCTTAAATTATCAATGTAAAAATTTTCTAAACTCACTGTTAACAAAACAAATAGCGCTTGTACATCTAAACGTTGTGAGTACGCTTATATTAGAAAATGTCAAACTTTCTTATGGTGTTGCGAGATTTTAGCTATTGATATTAGTGTTGGCAATTCCTGATATATAAATAGTACCCCTCGTATTGCAAATTTTCACTATTGAAGCTAAAGCTGTAATATTTTCAATATTTCACATTATAACAAATGACAAATCATTTACCACCTATTAACCTTGTCGAAATGCATTCCTTAATTTCCAATCAAACTTTATAATTGGCCAATAATAAATAACATTATTTATTACACGTCTATCATCAGCACTACATAAATTTTACCTAATTGAATCATACTCCTTCGAATTTTTCTTCTTTTTTTTTTTTTTCATTTGCTACTAATTAAATCTAAACAAATAGCAAAAAAGCGAAAGATTCCTTTATTTTGAAGTGTTACTTCAAAAGTTTTTCAATGTCTTTGCCATAAACAAGTTTTCACTGGAAAATCTCTCACACAGGATGAATACGAGAACGACGAAATGTAGACGACCAACTTTCTTTCCTTTCAAATTGAGAGACAACTTGATGAATAAAAAAAACAAATAAAGAGAAAAGAAAACCCCAAGAATGCTGTGAAATGTTTAATGGTCACTTGAGATTGGTAGGTAAAAATAATTGGTAGTGGAAGTGCTGCGGATTGGCAAGGAACAGAGAGCAAAATCGTAATGAAAACTTAAACTTTTTCACCATTCTGCTGCAATCTTTGTGATTGCTATCTATAGACAGTTTTGCTTTCTTCTTTTCTGCACAGGTGATGCTATAAAATTTCAGTGTCTTGCGTTTGTATTATGGGAAAACTTTTTATATTGCGGTTAACACTCCGGGCATCGAACGGATAGAAAAATGCATTGAAATGCTTTCCCATCATATTAAATCCACAATTGGTATTTGTTCTCTAAACAGTGGTTAAATTCAAGAAGATATATGTACACAAGCCATTCCACTGTGCACACAACTTTGCAAATGCACAATTAAATGTTGTAAAAATAAACGCTGACTTAAATATCTATTTTAATTGTAACGAGATAGTACAACTGGGAATAAACACTCACCAACTTCATTGATACGAATCTACGATAACTTAAGTTTCACTTAAGCCAACCGAAAAACAAAGTGGTGAAAAAAGTCCCCCAAACTAATATCACTTTTGTGTTAAAACGTAATTTAACCTTTTTTCTGACTCATAAATCAATTCATTTAACTTTTGGACTCAAATAAATTTTAAAGCCAATTTTCTACGTTTGACTTGTGATACTCTCAAGTAGTTGAGAAAACAAAAAAAGTTAAAAAGAAAACAGAAAACAGAAACCACAAATCGGAAGTCCAATATAAAAATCGAAGGAAGAAATAAATAAACAATTGTGTCACTACTCCTGGCTACTTGTGCATACCCATATTACTTTGTTTATTCTTTTAGCCTAAAAGTAGGCAACGTAACGCAGACCAAAGCAAACGAAAGCATTTTAGGTGACCCATGTCAACTGCAGGACACAGAAAAAATAAAAAAGGGAATACACACAGACCAACACTTTACAATGCATATCATACGCCCAAATAAGTAATTGGACATGTGGATATAGGCACATGGACTCTAACATAAACGTTTGCACACGTAAGGACACATACCCAACGTATTGGACGTATATTGTGTATGTAAGTATGTAGGTACATGGCATGAGTATATGTAGACATCAGGTTGCTTAAACGTAACGGAAATATACATACATACAAACGAACATACATATATTGAAAACATACTAAACTGTTTTGTACTTAACGAAGTGATTTATTGAATTGCTACGGTATTGCAGGCAGGGTAACAGAATTCTTTAGACTTTGTGTTTGTTGTCTTCACATGTCCTTAGTCCTTTGCGCATATTTGTCCATAGTGACTGACATTGGCTAAATTATGTTTGCAGCAAAAGGAAACGAACTCAAGTGTAGAAATTTAAAAAAAAAAACAAAAAATAAGTGTAAGAAAAATCTCAAGGATATTAAGCCTGTTGTGAAGGCAATGCTCATATTATACGATTTAAAATTTTCACTTAAATTCCTAAAAATCTAATTCAAACCAGCAAATTAAATTCGGTATACCACCAAATTATTTTCACAACATTTAACAATACAACAACGTTTCGTTGAAATTTTAAAGCATAATCCGGCAAAAAAAAAAAACAGCATATAAACAACTAAAAGCCAACTCAATTATGCTAAGCTGATCTCTTTGATTAAATAATTAATTATTCAACATTTTCATTTTAATTATTTACTTAAATGAAACCGTCCATGACAAAAAAGAAATGTTGTACTGCATTAACCCCTAAGGGTTAAAATCCGCGCCAATGTGTTGCTTTTGGGCGAAAATAAAAAACGCGCCGCATTTCACTGATAAATAATTTAAAGTTTTTTGTTATATTTGAAAACAATTTAATTTGTTTAGAATAAATCATTTAAGTAAATGCACGACTGCAGTGGATAACAACAATTTAATTTATAACAATTGTTTGGCGAAATCATTAATTTTTTCTATGTGACTTGTAGCACTCATTCCATAGGGATTGAAAACAAATTTTCTGATATAGGCGAGGAGCCGGCAATCCTAAGAACTCCATCATCATGGATTTGATAAATGTTAATGCAAAATTGAAGTTAACACTAAGTCGAATAAGAGCGGCTTGGTCGGCGGGGATTTAATTGGCCTAAAGTATTTTTAAAAAAATTTAATTATTAAATAGCCATTATGTTTTATTGTCATTGCGGATTTATATCAACCTTATATTTGTTGGTCCCAAATTTCATTCAGAAAAAATTCGGCCGATCAATTTTTTTAGCCGAAAATGAGTGGCATACTATTTAAAGGGTGCAAAGGTAGGTATATTTCTTTATTATAAAAGAATTATATTTTTTTTATGGAACTAAAAACCATAGAAAAATAACAATTACACCAAAAGAAACGTATTTAAATTCTTGGAAAATTATCTCATCTCGAGACCATCATTCATGCAAGATATTGCGAGGAATATTTTTGTAGAAAATTTTAACCCTCTAAAACCCCCACATGTGGGTAATTTTTACCCTTTTCTTAAAAAGGTAGCCAAATGGCCCTAAAACATTGGATTATTGAGTCAGAATACCCAAAAAAATTGCTGCGGTAGTTTTAACAGCGTTTTGTTGTGGATTTTACAATTCTCTGTGGATTTGCTAATTTAAAGTAAATTCAATCGAATTTACAATTAATTGTTAATTTTACAGCAAATGCAATAATTTCTGCCAGAAATTTGTTAAAATTATTGATATAAACTTTTTTTTAAATGATTTTTCACAAATTAAAATGATTTTAATTTTGCTTTTTAAGACTGCTGTTTTTGAATATTCCATTGATACGAACTTGTACAGTCAAATTTGCAATGAACAACAACCGACGCTACAAATATTAACTTGGAAATTGGTGACATATGTTTCGGCTATTACCACATACACATATATATATTTGCATATATATATATGTACATAGCCTCATCAGACCTATTTTAGTTAATCTTTTGCTTCTTACTAGAATCGAACCGCAGCCTTCTGCATTCTAATGAAAGAGTGCAGCAGACCTCTACCACTTAGGCCACGCTACGGAACGATCTACGTCGTCAAAGATCCTCACATTAATAACACTGTTTGTTGTTATTTATGTAAGTGCACTTGTTGCTATCAGCTGTGTTCATTGGAAATATTTTCTTAATTGTTATTATGTTGAATGTACTCTCAAATTTGGTTTTGAGACATGAGACTTTTTTTTGTTGTGAAATCTACAGCAAATATTTTATTTTTCACAGCTAATTTTTCAAATGCACAATAAAATTGTAATATTAACTGCAAAATGTATGGGATGAAAAATGAAAGTAAATGCTGTAAAACATACAGCATTTTGCTACACTTTTACAACAGATTTTTTTGGGTGTATGTACTACAGAAATATTTGCTATAAAATTTTACACTTCACACTTAAAAGTCGAAATTTTATCCCGAAACCAAAAAAATCGTTAAAATCAATTAGAACTTCTTACAATCAATATTTTCCAAGTTTGACCCCACTGTAAAACTACATTTTGGACAAAATTCGTTGTCACAAGATCATAACGCAATCACACAAGGATCACTTTTTTAGAACATATTAACCCATTATATCCTGTTTTAAGGGTCTTTTCAACACCTTTTTCTAAAAACTCGCCACAATGGGTTAAAGAATTCTGCAAAAATATTTTACGAAAAATTTCACTAGAAGTTACCAAGGACGAAAAATTCTTTAAACTTTAGGTAAGCGCGTCAGGGATATAACAAGTATGCTATGTGAAAAGTCCTAATAGATTTAAACAATTTTTTTGGTTTAGGGCTAAGATTTCGACCTTTAAGTGTTTAGCACCTAGTAGTGCAAAGTTATAGCAAACACTTCTGTAGTACATATTGACTCAATATTCCCCTGTTTTAGGTGTCATTTTTGTACCTTTTCAAGAAAATGGAGAAAATGACCCACATGTGGTGGTTGTACAGGGTTCAAATTTTCTACAAAAATATTTCTTGCAATATCCTGCATTAATGATGGTCTCGAGATGAGATAAGTTTTTTGCTGAGCACATGATATAACTCAGAAATAAGGATCATGCAGTTAAATTCATCGATTTAACACAAGAATGCGGTATTTTTGTTTTTTTCATGTACAGTGGATAAAAAAACTTCAAAAATCGATTAAAAAAAATCTGACGTGCTGGAGAAAAACGACGAGACACGGTATTTATTTTTTTTAAGCGTCTACTTTAAGAATTTTTTTGGATTTTCTCATTTTGTTTTTTTTTTTTTTTTTTTTGTGTCAAACGGTGTTATCTGAGGCTATTGGAAAAAATTTATAACATTTAATACCGAAAGTGTTATATAACTTCAAATTTACCTGAAAACAACGATTCCATTTTGAAGCTACACAGAAGAAGAAAACAGTTCGAAATACAATGAATGATGAAGAGCTATACAATTTGTATTGGGTGTTGGAATTAGTTTTAAAGGTTTTCTAAGAGATGGTGTAACTATCAATAGATCGCATCGCGCACACCTGTGACTATATTCATTTCAAAGCACATTGTCTAAGCTTCATTTTTCAGTATGTGTCATTGCACTGAAGTGTAAACAACATACATTTTTTTCTCTGTGAACATGTCGACTTTCGTTCCAACAAAACGCAATTTGCGGGAAGGTTTACTTTTGTGCTTCCATTTGAAGAAAAAAGTGGTTGAAGCACAACGCACGCACGCTGGCGATGAAAAGTGGATCCATTACGATAATCCTAAGCGAAAAAAATCGTGTTGACCACCCGGCCATGCATCAACATCGACGGCCAAGCCGAATATTCATGGCGCCAAGCTTATGCTGTGTATTTGGTGGGATCAGAAGGGTGTCGTGTACTATGAGCTGCTAAAACCTAACGAAACCATCACTGGGGAATGCTACCAACAACAATTGATGCAATTGAGCCGAGCATTAAAGGTTAAACGGCCGGAATATGCCAAAAGACACTACAAAGTGGTTTTTCAACATGACAACGCACGGCCACATGTTGCAAGAACCGTCAAGGAAACGTTGGAGGCGCTGAATTGGGATGTGCTACCCCACCCGCCTTATAGCCCAGACGTAGCCCCTTCCGACTACCACCTATTCAGATCGATGACGCATGGCTTGGCTGAGCAGCGCTTCACTTCTTACGAGGATACCAAAAAATGGGTCGATTCGTGGATTGCCTCAAAAGACGAGTCGTTCTTCCGGCGCGGAATCCATATGCCGCCAGAAAGATAGGAAAATGTTGTAGCTAACGATGGACAATACTTTGAATAATATACATTGTACCGTTGTTTCTAAATAAATGTTCAAAAACCAAAAAAAAACCTTTAAAATTAATTCCAACACCCAATATATTAAGCAAATGTCTGTCCAAACATAAATATTTTAATTAGAATTATAAAATTAAAAGCGTAATACATTTTTATAGCGGAAATCATAATTTACTCTTCATATAGAAAAATGTAAGCAATATAGGGTAGATATAACTTTATTATTTCACTATATTTTATTGTAAATATTACTTTACGGAACAAAATATTTCAAGTAGTTCAAACGTATGTTTATTTATGTTTGAAATTTATTGCTAATTACTTTATTTTTGTAGTCAAATGGCTTGTCCATATGACGTTTGTGTTCATTATTCTATTAAACTGAATCATGAATAGACTTACTTCTGAACAACGTTTACCTATTAATTGTGGAAACTTACTACCAAAATCAGTCAGTTAGAGAATATTATAGAGTTCTTCAACATCATTTTGGTCGTTATGAGCGCCCAACTGAGCGCCCTATTCGTAACACCATCACCAGATTTCGAAGCAATTTTACACTATTGGACATTCATCATTCAACCAGAGTGCATAGAGCCCGTAATTTAGAGAATATTGCTGCAGTAGCAGAGAGTGTTCGTGATAACCGTGAACAATCCATTCGTCGTTGATCTCAGGACTTGGGCATCACTTTTGGATCATTGTGGCGTATCTTGAGGCGTGATCTTGGTCTGAAGGCCTATTAAATACAGCTCGTATAAAAATTTAAGCCGGTTGATCTTGGTGTACGTTTTAATTTCGGTTTATGGGCCTTTCAACAACTTCAAATTGATCCATTATTTTATCGACAATTTGAGTTTAGCGACGAAGCTTATTTCTGGTTGTACGGCTACGTTAACAAGCAAAGTTGCCGTATTTGGGCCGATAAACAACCAGAAGCAGTCTAAGAGCTTCCAATGTATTCCGATAAATGTACTGTTTGGTGTGGTTTATAGGCAGTATGCATCATCGGACCGTATTTCTTCAAAAATGCGGATGGAGCCCGTGTTACGGTCAATGGTGCAACATGGTGCAATATGCCATACAGCTGGAGAAACAATCACTTTATGGACGGAATGGTTCGATGCAAACATCATCTCAAGAAATGCTCCTGTTGATTGGCCAAAAAGATCATGTGATTTGACGCCATTGAATTACTTTCTTTGGGATTACGCTAAATCAATTGTTTATGTCGACAAACCCGAAACTAATGACGCTTTGGAAACCAATATAACTCGTGTTATTCAAGTAATACCGCCCGATATGCTCAAAAGAGCTGTCGAAAATTGGACCCACAGAATGAACCATTCAAGAGCTAGTCGTGGGCAACATTTAAGCAAAATAATTTTTGAACGTTAAGTTGTAGGAGACTATCATTCCAAATAAAGATTTGCATCAATGGGTACATTGATTTTTATGTATTTTATTTAGAAAACAAAGTAAGAAGCTCTTATTGGATTACCCATTAAAACTGTGTTAAGTGCGGACAAGGTAAGTTGAGTGCATTAATTTTGCGGAGGTTCTTTTTTTAAGTTTAAGTGTGTTATAAGCATTTGATACGCGCAAATGCTCTTGCAACACTTGAAATGGTCCATATAAACTTGATTCTTTTTTTTCTTACATTTTTAAACAAAATCGGAAAACGCAAGATTTTGCTTCAAGCTTTGCTTCAAATGGTTTTTAATCGTTATGGAAATACTTTGGAATCTAACAATAATATCTTATTTATGTTTCTCACGAAATAAATTTGTGTCATCTATATAATAATACTTATTTAAACAAACAAATACAAAATCACTTTATTTGTCTTCCATAAAAATGTCATGACTCAACGCAACACTTGTGGCATTTACCAAATTAATTCATGTCAATCTTCCGCCTGTTGGCAACATTTTGCCTACAAATAATATTTTCTTCATTCGTTCACAACGTGTTGTGTGCTGATGATTTCAAATTAATTTTGCTTAAAACTTTTCCGTGTTCTCATGGCAAATATTCTCTCGCTGTCACTGTATTCACGGACACTTAGTCAGTGCTTATCACTCTTGTGAACAACTTGGCACAAACAACAACAAATACAAATGCCTGGTATTGTCAACCATGTTTTCTAGCAAAACACCGTTAATATATTCCTAGCCAGGTCCAATCTACAACAATCAAGTCAACATGCTAAATAATTTGCTAACATTTTGTATTGTTCGAGTGGCTGGCTTAACGACAGGAAAAACACGTTAAGGCACAAGACACAACACTTGGAGACTTTGGAGATGAAGCAACACCTGATGAAATTTCCATTTCGAAATGCAAATTAAATTTCTTAGTTTCCACTTGTTTTGTGCCGTAACGTGCCGGTGTCGTCCACAGCATCCAAGACTAATCCGATTGCAAAAATATTCAAGTGCCTGTTGAGTATTGAGACAACAAACAATGAAGATGCTGAGGGAAAAAATGAAAAAAGAATAGAAAAATAACAAACAAATAAAAAATAAAATAAAATCCTTAAAATGAAGGCGCGTCAAGTTAAGTTCAAAATTGCTTAAACGGAAACGGAAACATGCAACATCTCTGATTTTTTTTCTGTCTCACACCACTGTTTATTTTGTCATGGCGCATTTTGTCATTTCTCAGTTGCCACATCCGTCCTGACTGTGATGATGAATTTAGTGGGAAATAAAATGAAAGAAAAAAAAAAAACTTTTCAAATGTTTCTATGGCTTTTCTAACTTAACTAAAGGTAGGTATGAAAAAAAAATTCAACTTGAATCCTGCCGTAGATGACAAAGTTTCTTCCATTGCCTATGCAAATGACAATTAAATTCAAAGCCGGCTCTGTTTCTATTCATGGATCCTAGACATGAGCAACTTTTCTGATTGTGTATTTTCTTTCCTATTGTCCTTTTCTAAATGCTGCGTTTTCACAAGAAAAGAAAAGAAAATATATGGAAAACTGCAGGTAGTTCGAAATAAAAGCTTAGATTTTGATAGAGTTTGAAATTCCAATTTATGTCACTCATAAATTCTTGAAGCTGATTGTGCTTGTTCTTCTTCATTTGACTTGCAAAGACAACGTGCGTAATGGAGAGCCTAAAAATAGGCAACCATTTAATGGAATTTCGTTTCGATTCATGAAACTACATATTACATATGCAATAATTTTTTTTTCTTTGATATATGTATGCTTTTAGTACAATTTAGTACCGTCGCTAATGTTGCTGTAAAAGCAAGTTTTTTGCAATTCGGTAGTATTCCTCCTATGCGAATAATAAGTTTTGAATGTTCTTTGTTGAAAGCGAAAACATGGACCTTTTCATAAATTTTGAGATTTTTTCATCATATTTTTGCTTTTTTTACCATTTTCCAAGCATTTTATGGATAAAAATAAATTTCTTTGGCATTTGATAATCAAAAATCTGTATCTTCTAAACAATGAGAAATTTTGTATGTTCTTTTTTGCATTCGTCACACACTGGTAGAAAATCCTTAAAAGCTGGCCAAAAGTCGAAAAAAAAGTTTTTTTAAATTAATTTTTCAGGACCGTATTGTCTAACAGATATTCATAGACCTGAAAAAATTTATAAGAAAGATCCAGCTACTCCTACAATGCTCTTGGAATCTTTCCAAAAGTACGCTTTTCAGACGCAAAATTCTGTGAGTCAAAAGTAAAAATTTAGTGTTCACTGTAAAAATTCTGTGGTTTCTATAAAACTGAACCGATTTGAATGTTTTTATATGGAATCTCTTCGTAAAAGAAAATACTATCGAACCCTTTTATTCAAAGCTTGCAATAACTTATACATTTTTGATAATTGTAATTAACTTAAAATCAAATTATTTCACAAAATCTGTTTGCAATGGTTATGAAAAAAGCCCAGAACTAATTAAGACCCCGTCATACCACTAAGATTTTTTGGATTTAAGAAGATTGAAACCTTTTCTAATACATATAAAAATATTGAGGAGCCTTTTTTTGCCAGTTTTGTTTGAAGCGATTTTTTCTGAAGCAGCCATAGGAAAATTTAACTCATATTGCTAGCCAAGTGTCACTATGTGTTGCTCGCCCAAAATGATAAAATTTTTATATTATTATTGAGCTTATACTCCTTGGCAAAGGAATCTTAAACCCATTTTTATGTAGATCAATTTACTGTTACACACAACTCTATCAAAGTTAAAGTTTTGAAATAAATTTTTAAATAAGATATAAAAATTGTGCAAGTGTTGTTTTTTCCCATTTTGAATCAGCCATTTTGTTTTTTTAAAAATCTAATATCAGGTTCGTAATCATTGACCCCAAAACTACCGAGAAAATTTTTTTGTTGGATTTGGTTGAATATTTATGCAAATCGTCCACCGTCATTTTCTTTTTAAAAAATCTAAGATCAAATTTGTAATCAGCGACCTCAAAAACCCCCAGGTAAAAAATTTCATCTCGAAACTTTAATGATTTGGACTTTTGGCCAGCTTTTAGGGATTTTGAACCAGTGTGCTTCAGAAAAAAATATATCCCTTTAATATAAGCACGGAGAAAAATAAGCATGATAATTTTGACTCCAAAACATTTTGAAACAAATTACAGTAATTAACACTAAATTTCAAATATAAATTACCTTACGTATGAACTATTTGATGGGTTCGTAAAGTAATATTTACAAATAAAATTTAATTAAATTATAAAGTAATATTGTCTCACGGTGTTCAAATAAAATATGTTAATGGGACGACGTAGGGTACCCTTTTCTTACTGAAATCAATAGTCCTAAGTCTCTTGACTAAAAGAGTATGCTTATTTAAATTTAAACCTCGGCACTTCAATTTTTATTGGACAAAATGGGAGACAGTTTTCATAGATTTTCTAAGGACAGTAAAAAAATAAGTAAGTGAAATAAGAATTAAAATAGCCATTTAAGATGAACTTGGCGATGCTGATTCCAAATCGGGTCTCAAAATTGCTGCTTAAAAGCGCTAGAAACACTGTTTTTCGCTATTTTTGAAACATATCAAGACAATGCTATTTTTAGCTATAAAACGTGATATGGTGATTGAAAGCTTCAGCCCTTTTCTTCAAAACGTAATTTGAGTTATACCGATATCTTTTTTTTTTCTCGGAGATATATCCTAAAAAGTTAAAAAAATCCAAAAAACACGTTTTTTACAATGTATTAGTTTACGATCTTTCGGAGGAAAAACGCTGTATAGACATAATTGAAATTGAGTTTTGAAGAAAAAAGTAAGACTGTTAGGATTACTCGTATATTATAATTTATAGCTTAAAATAACATAGTCTTGTTATATTGCTTCAAAAATAGCAAAAAAATGAGTTTTTAAAACCTTGAAGTTACGATATCTCAAAAAACATAAGAGATACAGCAATTTTAAGACTGGATACGGAATTAGCATTGCCAAGTTCATGAAAATTTTTATTTAAATTTTTATTGCATTTACTTGAAATTTCATAGCTGCTAAAGGTCTCGTATTACACTGTGGAACAAAATTTGGTCACCAAAAGTGTACTCGGATCTGACGCTGCGGGGTGAAAATATAGGCCAAAATAAAAGACCTTATGGCTCAGTTTGTTCAAGTTGGCTCTAGTTTTCGAGAAAAGGCTGTTTGAATTTTGCACCTTGAATTATGTGGTTTTTTCAATACATCTCGTAAATTAACTCAGTTTTATTGCATTTGGTGGTAGGATTTTATTCGTCTCGTCCATATCTACTCTTTCACTACCAAATTAGTCCTTTTAGATGAAGTTTTTGGCAAGTTAGAGCACAAAATTCCCAAAAAAGTGATATTTTTCACCTTTTTGTGACATTCGGCTCAATAGAAATCCCCCGAATGGAGGATTAATGTACATTTTTTGCCTTTTAACCTATAGCCGAGATCCATACGAATACTTTGATATAATATATGTGGCATATAGGCAATAATTTCTCAAGTGAGCAATCTAAGAAATTAAAAGTAAAAAAGGCTTTAACAAAATGATGTTTTATAACAACTAGTAAAAATTTGTAAAAATGTTTTTTTTTTTAAGATATTAAGCATAGGTCGGGAAATAAAATGGTGTTTTTGTTTTGTAAAAAAATGTTTAATTTATTGTTGAAAATCTTTATTTCAAATAGTTACATAAAAATAATGCAACTTCTTCGCCTCTGAGAAAACTATAAAAAATATGTAGGCACTCTCCACTTGTCAAGAAACTATATTCCAGAAAAAACATTGGGGTAATCGATATTGGTTTAAAAGTTATTAACAATATAGTGATGTCGTGCAAGTCTTTTTTCAGCATTAGAGAAAAACAAGGCATCCTACGAAAAAAGTGTTTATGGCATAAAATGTTTAGAATTATCTAAGGAATACGTGTGAGTTTTTTGAAACATATCAAATTTCTTTTTTCGGACCTTCTGTAAAATTATAAAATGTCTCAGAAAATTCTGAAAAAATTCACACATATTACTTAGATAATTCATTACATTTTATGGCATATACACTTTTTCCGTAAGATGCGTTGTTTTTCTCTTATGATGAAAAAAGTCATGCACGTCATCACTATATTGTTAATAACTTTTGAACCAATATTGATTACCCGAATTTTTTTTCTATGATATAGTTTTTTAACCCTTTAACGACTAAAGGCAAGTATGTTTGCCAGAACTACATTTACTTGAATGAAAGTTTTCTAAACCCCCATTACTTCGATTGTGTCGTAATTTTATTTTGAAATTCTTTCGCGTATTTAGACCTGGTCGTTAAAGGGTTAACAAGTCGAGATTGCCTACATATTTTTTTTTTAATTTTCTCAGAGGCGGAGAAGTTGCTTTAGTTTTATGTACCTATTTGAAATAATGATTTTCAATAATAAATTAAAAATTTTGGTCCAAAAAAAAAGCACCTTTTTATTTCCCGACCTATGCTAAATATCTCTAAAAAAACATTTTTACAAAATCTTTACTAGTTGTTATAAAAAATTATTTTGTTAAAGCCTTTTTTACGTTTTATTTCTTAGATGGCTCACTTGAGATATTTTTGCCCATATGAAACATATATTATATCAAAGTATTTGTATGGATCTCGGCTATAGGTTAAAAGGCATAAATTCACCGCTCGGGTGATTTGTATTGAGCCTAGTGTCATAAAATGCGAAAAATATCACTTTTTTGGAAATTTTGTGCCCTTACTTGCTTCAAATGCATCCAAAAGCACTGATTTGGTGGTGAAAGAGTAGATATGGATGAGACGAACAAAACCTCACCACCAAGTGGTATAAAACTCAGTTATCTTACGAGATATATTGAAAAAACCACATAATTCAAGGTGCAAAATTCAAACGGCCTTTTCTCGAAAACTAGAGCCAACTTGAACAAACTGAGCCAAATGGTCTTTTATTTTCGCCTATATTTTCACCCCGCAGCGTCAGATCCGAGTAAACTTTTGGCGACCAAATTTTGTTCCACAGTGTTATTGAATGTTCAGAATTTTTTGTATGGAGGGTGCAATGCCCCTCCTTTCAGTCTCATCTATTTTTTGGATGGTTTTTGGTATATACCATATACGCCTATGCATCAAGTTTCGATTCGATACCTGTATGCGGGGTACAACGCCCCACCATTAAATCCCCAATTTTATACGATATAAGCCTGGCGAAAAATTATCCTTAGATATCGTGAAAATATGGCTTACATATAGTTAGTCTGTTAGACATGATGTCTGTTTTGGTTTTTTATACGGGGGGGGGGGAACAACACCCCTTGTCTGATTCACCAAATTTTCCTAAGAAACTTACAGGAGCACCAAGGAAATTTATGGAGTGAATATGGTTTCAATACGTATGGAAGCCCCTCTAAGAACGGGTCGGAGGGGTTAGGTCACAAAGAAAAAGAATTTTCTCTTTGAAAAAAAAAAAAAAAAAAATGGAGGTAGGTTATACTTGTAAGCCCTCTCCAGTCCTTTCAAAATAGGGAAATATTGATTTAATTAACAATGGGGATAGGGTTTGACCTGGACCCGTGTAGTGCGAAAACCTAGGGTTACCCGAAAAAACTGACTTCATTTTCAGCGACCTTGAAATTAGTTAAAACCGTCGTCAAGCCTCACGGGTTTTTTTTTTTTTTTGCTGTTGTACTTTTGTTGAAATTTTTGTTATCGTGTTTGATAATTTTTACTTTGCCAATAATGAAATATTGCTAAGGAGGAAATTTGAAAATTTTTATAAAATTTTTACGCAGTTTTTAATAAATATGTAAAATGAACGCAGATTAAAAAAAATTCAGCAAGTTGTTATTGATTTTCGTTACAAAAAATTATAAAACTTTCTATCCATGTATTCGTACAAAAAATTTCCTAAAATTTAAGAACTGAAGTTCAAAAAAAAAATTCTGCACTGAAAAATATTTATGAATTCATGTTCTTAAGATTAATGAATTGACACACCTTTCAATATCTTACCATTCACTAATGAACCTAAAGTTTTGTATTTAACATAAAAAAAGTAAGTTTAACAAAACTGCATCATAAGATAACACAGTCCAGCGTTTTTGAAAAAGTTAAAAAAGTATAAAATGAGACTAAGTGATTTTTATAGATTTTTGATCGCTGAATCCGATTTGCTCCATCACGACAGAGATTTGAGTTATCCTTGATTTAAAGTGCAAGAAACGCTATTTGCTGACGTATGGCGTACATCCTGAAAGTAGTATAGTTCACTTTTGATAGCGGCATTGGATAGCCTTGATCTTCCTCTTTAAAGCCCATTTTTAACCTTTTCAATTGAATCATTAGTTTCCGAGATATCATCGATTGAGGTGAAGGTATCACTCATCCCTGTAAATGACTATATTCAATTTGAATAACTTTACTTCAATGGATGATTTCTCGAAAACTAATATTCCAATTGAAGAAATTAAAAGTACGCTTTAAAGAAGAAGCTAAAAGCTATTCAATGCCGCTGTCAAAAGTGAACAAGACTACTTTAAGGATGTACGCCATATGTTTGAAAATAGCGCTTTCTGCACTTTAAATCAAGGATAACTCGGATCTCAGACGTGATGAAGCACATTGAAGGTCATATTCGGATTCAACGAGCAAAAATCTTTAAAAGTCACCTACTCTGATCTCATACTTTTTTTCATCGCAGGACTGTGCAATCAATGCATTGAAATGTGAAAAGTAGTTTATGGTCACCGAAATATTAAAGGAACTCACATATACATATCGCTCATGTACTACAAGAACGGCACAATTCAAAAAACTCGATTTTGCAGAAAATACGTCTAAAGTTCTCAAACGGTGACCGTAAAAGGTATTATTATGAAATTTTCACACAGTATGAAGCATAATATAACAAATAATTCTGCATCATTAACTCAAAAATTGGGTTATTTGATTTTGCAAAAAATACGTTCAAAGTTTTCAATTGAAATCAAATATTTCTTTTTCAAACGCTGACCGTTAAAGATATTAATATGAAATATATACCCAATATGAAGCGTGACATAACGAATACTGCTGCATCATTAACTCAAAATTCACGTTGAGCGATATATGCTCTTACTTCCAAGCCCCAACTACGAATTCCTTCTGACCATGTCACATGAAAAACGTATTTTTAATTCAAACGACCTTTATTGAAACTGAATTTAATATATTCTTAGAAATACTCCAATCACTTCAAATATATTTCTCCATTCACAAGTTATGAATGATAAGCTTAAAGTCATAGAAAATAAATAAAGCCAATTAATTTGCATTTTTATTAAAAACTAAAAATAAACAAAAAATTTAAAATCCCTGATAAACCAAGAAATTCTAAGTATTTCTATACAGAGCATAAAACTTTCTCATTCAAATGATTTTTTTTTTTTTCCTCTTAATTTGAATGATTCAACGGTGTATGAGTTAATTGAATATTGAATGCTGTTGCTGAAATTGATGATGATTTAAAAGTCAATATAAGTAAACGACATAATACATAAAAAGAAGCACTACGGAAGAAAAGAAAAAATCACCGAAACCTCTGCAATTTATCTCTATGAAACCGATTGACAAAATCAAAACGCGAGCAGACAAAATAAAAATGAAATAATAAAAAATAAACAAAACAAAATGTCTCATAGCAATGATTCAGCCATTATTTATTTTATCATCTGGTGCTCTTTTATTAGCTCTGTCCAAGTGTCAAATGATTTAATGGCATTTTAAATGGAAAATAAAGTGTAGTCAGTCATCTTTGAGCCATGAGATTCCGTTGAGTGTTCGGCGCGATTCTTTCGCTTTCATTTAACGCATTGAAGCTGCCATTCAGTCAGTTTGTACAAAAACTAGCTTTGTTTGTGATAACAAAGCTTTTGATACACTGCTGATAGCTTTAACCTATTGGGAACAACTAAAGGATTTTGGTTTTTTTAACCTAACGTAGCTTATGAAAGTTTCTAAACTTATTTGGGTGATATATAGTACGCATCTAAATGATTTTTTGGGTGTATTTATGTATGTTTCCAATATGGTCTTTATATATGTATGTAGTTTTGTCTATATTTGTATTTATTAACACACCTAGACAGAGGATGTACTGAGCCCGCTGATAACAATGCCTCTTTATTAAAATTTTTCTAAACATTAAGCCCTATACTCCCTCTATGATTTGCAAAAAAAAAGAAGATGAAACCTAAAAAAATAAATATTGCTCTAGATCTCATGGAAAAAAGAGAAATAGAAACTTTACAAACTTCGCAAGCTGTCAAGGCAAGTCTGCCGTCGAACACTAGAATAAGATCACGCCAGTCGGAAACATTGTGGTGATGATCGTTGAATCAATAAATACGACAGTCTTAATTCCAATTGCGAAAACTACGGCTTTAGGAAACATAGGAAATAACGCCCAAATTATTTTCATATCAATTTGATCGATAATCATTTTGAAAATGACACCCAAAATATTAAAAACAAAATAATGCACGAAATAAAAATGAAATCTCTCCCAAAAAATATGAAAAAGTGAAATTTTTGTAGTGTACAATCAAATTTTTGATGTTTTTATGATGTCTATTGTAGTAAGCAATAACTGCTTAAGACGATCTTTAGTCACAAATCAAAACCGCATAAGTCAAGTGGTCATAAATCAAATTTGGACTAATTTGCTTTTTGATCAAAAATCTGCCCAAGCTCTTACTTCTTGTTGTCACAGGCAATAAGAGAGGATATGTCTTATAAGAAATAAAATTTTTATGGTTAATTATGAACTATGAACTGAGCCGAATTGAGATAAATATGCTTGAAAAAGTCCTCTTTATAATTTCTTAAAACTTCTTTTAGAGATAAGTAAACAATGGACGTTTCTATTTTAGGTCCTTTACTTTTTTATATTTTTTTAAATGATATTTTTTTCGTCTGTAAGCATGCTTCTATCCACGGTTATGCTGATGATGTCCAAATTTATCTTTCTAGGCCTATTGGACTAATTGAGGTTCTAAGCTGTGGGCTTAATGAAGACCTGAATGCAATTAACTTATGGGCTAGTAATAATTTGCTTCGTATCAACCCCTTAAAGTCTCAAGTATTGCCGATTGCTAGAAGCGAGTTAAGTTTGCTTGATATTCCTCCATTATATATTGGCTCTTCTCAGCTTAAGTTTGTGATTAAGGTACGAAATCTGAGTTTTATTATAAATGCAAAGCTAAGTTGCAGTGATCACATAAATAATGTGATAGGAAAGATTTATGGAATCTTAAGGCTCCTAGAATTTCTAGTTGCTTTACTCCACTTGATACAAGACGCAGGATTTCCTTCTATTTCCTCATATTTCCTACTTTAATCTTGTCTATTGCAAACTTAACTCGCAGTCACTTCGTAAGCTTTTAATTGATTTCAATAATGTAACTAGATAGATATGTCTTTGGTGTTTGTCCGTATGACCATATACCTGAATTTAGAAGGGATATCCTGGGTTGCGGGTTAGAAGGTTTCCTCAACAAACGTAAGTTAATATTCTTGGATAAACTCATTTACTCTCGCAGCCCTAGTTATTTATTTGATAAACTTTGAAGATCACTTAATCTTATTATGCCCAGTAGAGCGCCCATATGTGCAAAATTCTGATTTTGCTTGCTCCCCGTCCATTTCCTGAAATTAGAGGTGAAAAAAATAAGATCTCAATAAAAAATTTGGAATCGGTAGTGGAAAAAACCCAGCCGGTTTTCGATCAAAGGTCGAAAAATTGACTAAAAAAAGGCAAGTCGCTTTGACTGCCCGTTTCTTCAAAACTATTAATTTTTTCATAAAATTTTCAATGCAACTTTTGTAGAGCATGACTAGGTCAACAATATTTTCTTAGAAAGTTTTGGTCCAAAAATTAAATTTGTTGCTGTTTCGGTGCAAAAATTTAAATTTTTTATAAAAAATTTCATGACTTTTTTTCTATAAATTGGTTTTTTTTGTATTTTTTAAAGGGCTAAATATTTGTTCTGAAATTCTTATGTTGTAGGGAATTAAATGCTAATTAATTTAAAAGAAAAATTATTAAAAAATATATGTTTCTTAGGAATGGAGCTCGTTTCAAAGTTAAGAAAAAAATTTATTTTTTTACTTTTTCTTCTTAATTTTTAATTTGGTAAGAAACTATTTTGGTAGTCATATTTTCTAAACTAATTTGGGATTGCTGAACACGAAAATAGCATTTATTTTCGTTTTAGTGCGTTTTTGGGCTGTTGCAGCAGAGATAATCCAAAATTTCGAATTTCGTGCACGCAGCCCAGGAAAATATTTCGATCAAGTTGTAGTGAACTGCACAAAGATGTGAAATTGCACGTGAGCATTTACTGAATAAGAAAAAAAAGTTTTCAAAATCGGTTCATGGCATGATTTTTAAAATGAGGTCGAAAAACGGCATATAAAAAAAACGACTTCAAACCAAATTCAAAGTAGTTATTTTAGATGTATTTATTAATGCTAAATTCGAAATTGGACGCGGAATTGCTGTACCACTTATGGTTCGTGAGATATCTCACCCCTAATGTTCAAAAAACACGATTTTTGAGGTTGTGTACAACACGCACAGAATCGTTTTGGTCTTTTCTATTAAATGCGTCACTTTGTACTATTCTTCTTCTTCAAAATGAGCTTTAAATTGGTCTTATACAATTTATCTTTAATAAGTTATGATCATTCTAAAATAACATTATAAAAGATATAGCAATATGGCAATTGCTATAGAGAATCCACACATGATTTTTAACTTTCATGATGTCATTTTAAAATGGTCACAACTTTTTAAAGAAAAATTTTACAAACCCATTTCATAGCTCATTTTGAATGAAAAAAGCAGTTTTAAATGATGCATTAGAGAATCACTAGCAATGCATTTTCTTGCATCCAATAAAGTAGCAATTAAAAGAACAAAAATTAATATATGATAATTTTATATTGAACTAATTAAACAGTCATTTTTGCAATTTTTTCAACAACAGACGAAAGCAAGTGTTAACATGGAAATTGATTACATATGTTTCGGCTACTTCCACATACATATTTATATATTTTTCATATATAAACATGTATATAGCCTCATCAGATCAGTTTTAGTTAAATCTTGCCAGAAACCGTACTCGAACCCGTGACTCCGGTTTTCTAATGAAAGAGAACGCGGTGCTTAAGCGATTGTGCTATAGGCCACGAGTAAACTCTCTGAGCAGGATCGCCATTATGCATAACTCATAAGGCTCACTAGCGCCGTCTGTTGTGAAAAATTGCCAAATTGTTAGTTGGTAACACACTCTGGTTTTGAGACATGCTACGCTAGCTACAATTAAAACCTACAAGGGCGGATTTGTTTTCCACATACAATGCAGGCTCTCGAAATTACGAGAATTTTAATGATAGATAGGCAGGTTCCCCTAGATAAATTATGAAGTTAGTTTATTGACTGTTTTTTTATTGCTTGTATAGTACTAATGAAAGTACCAACGCGCTTTTTCTAAATTGAAGTATGATAATTTTATATTGAACTAATTAAACAGTCATTTTTGCAATTTTTCAACAACAGACGAAAGCAAGTGTTAACATGGAAATTGATTACATATGTTTCGGCTACTTCCACATACATATTTATATATTTTTCATATATAAACATGTATATAGCCTCATCAGATCAGTTTTAGTTAAATCTTGCCAGAAACCGTACTCGAACCCGTGACTCCGGTTTTCTAATGAAAGAGAACGCGGTGCTTAAGCGATTGTGCTATAGGCCACGAGTAAACTCTCTGAGCAGGATCGCCATTATGTCTCGAAACCAGAGTGTGTTACCAACTAACAATTTGGCAATTTTTCACAACAGACGGCGCTAGTGAGCCTTAT